>CM031235.1:936381689-937112836 GCA_018340775.1 Taxus wallichiana var. yunnanensis | reverse complement strand
ATTTCTCAAAAGTTACCCCCGAAGAGGTAACACCGAATGGTGACAGTTCATGGCCATTGATCGGTTCTTGAAAGTAACCTCCTTTCCTTAATTGTTTATGGAAGTTAGGTGCTTTCCATGATTTTCATTTTACTTTGTAGGAGTGAGTCCATGTGAGCTTCTTGATTCTCTAGTCCTTGCTTGGAAATTCCATTGCCTTCGTGTTCTTTGAAGTTGGTATCATAGTGCCAGTTGCCTTCCACATTTATCCACATAGTTGGTTCTCCATTGAGCATCTCATCATTGTCCTAAAGCTGATTTTGTTCCAATTCCTTGGATATTCTGAGTTACTTTCTCTCTCGGGTCTATGCTCATTGACATCTCCTCCATGAGAAACATTAGATTCCTCCCTTATCCCTACTCCACTTGTGAAGTGCTTGAGTACTGACGGAAGGGTTGGATGCGACCTCATACTTGTCTTGTATATCCATGACATGAGTGAAGAGATCAAGAATAAGCTCGGGGTCTTCCACAACTTCTACTACATCCAATATTTCTCACACGGAGTTATGCTTCATCATTTCATGCAACTCCTCTTTGTACACCTTTGAAGAATCTTTATGTTGCAGCTCAAGGCAACAATCTGAGGGATTACCTCATCATCTTGGGAATTTCTGCACTTTACCGATCCTTCATCAAAAGGAGCTTCATCTTTAGAGGTATTGAAACTCCTTTCTTCAATTTCTTCATCATGGAAAGAGTCTTCATCTTTAAATGGAAAATAAAATATCTCTATTTCATTATTGCATCCATCAATCATTAGCTCAAGAGCAGCATCATATTTTTCATCTTGCCTTATCTCAATATGGCCAACCTTCACATTGGTTAAGGCTTCTAAATCAGCTTCACACTTGTCTTGTAGATTTGTGGCTTGCATTAGGAGCTCGAGACTGAACTCAGGATCTTCATTTTCTTCTGCAACTCTAAGCATTTCCTGTACAGACATTTATTTCAAACCTTTCACGGGCTCATCACAAGCTGATTTTTTCTCTCCATAGATGGCCTGACTGATATCATCTTCATCTCCAAATGGGAATGAGAATAAATCCTCATCCTAGATAAGTATATAATATGATTTTTCTTCTTGAAAATTATTGAGAAGCATCTCCTCTTCCTCATGGTCTCGCATCATCTAGTGATTTAGGTTTGTCCTCTTGTAGAATCTCAAATCTCCTCAATACTTCTTCAAAATCCAAATCTCTTTGGGAAGGCATGTCTGGGCCTATCAAGATGGGGATATCCTCTTCCTCCTTGGTTGCCACAAAGTGATTCATCTGTCTGCTACCTTGATACAAGATGTTAGCTTCGGGCTTCTAGAATTTCATACCATGTACCTCATTTTCTTCTTGGGAAGCAATTTCTCCATGTCTCCCTTCACTGATATGGTTGTGGATGACCAATTCATCTAAATTTTCCCTCCCAAGTCTCGGCAGAAACTTCTACTCAACAACATTCCGAATGAGGCCGGGACATCGGATACAAAAATCATCGCTGAAATTTTCTTGTCTAGAAATTTGGTGAGAGACACTTGTGCATCTTTGACCTTCCCTACAAGTGGGATCTTTTTTTTTCTCCAAAGAGTAACAAGAGCCACTAGGTGGAGTCATTGTAAGTTTAAGAGCCTTAGCAATTTTTAAAGGCATCATGTTTTCTGAGGCACCAGAATCTATTATGTAATTGTTCAATACATATTCTCCAACAAGAAGGGAGACATAGAAAGGTTCAACTTTATCATTCTTCGACAAACTCAGAGAAAACATGTTTTGTGAGAGAGGTGTAGGTGATTTTGGTAGCATGCCTTTGGAACTAGAAGTTACAACATTGGGTGTTAGACTACCACTCCTGATGTATCAAGATAACCTCTCGAATTGTTCAAGATGAGTCTGCAAATATTCAGTTTCAGTAATTTGCACTTTGGCTTTGTTTGCATATTCTATGAAGTCAAAGGGAGAAGATGCGGACAAGGGGAATGAAGGGACTGATTTTGGGGTCTGGATAGGCTTGGGAGAAGGATTTGATGTTTGAGGAATGGAGGGTATTTTAAAAGGTACACTAGGAGATTTCAAGTTATTAGATTTTGTAGGAGCAGATTTGGGTTTAGAAATGGAAGAGACATTGGAAGACTTACTTGGGATTTTGGGAGTCTTCTTACTTACTGAGGATCAAGATCCAACAATGCAGACTTCATGGAAGATGGAAGTGGGGATCCTCGACTAATTATTTTATTTTTGAGTCACCATAGGAGGATCATCAACCTTATTTTATTTTGCATTAGTGGATGGAGATGCTCTTTTCTCAAACTGAGAATGAGTGAATACTACGAATGAGAAACTGGTTACATCTTCTTCATCTTCTCTTATTTGTGCATCAACCTCTTTCTAGAATACTCACAAATCTGATTTTTATGTTCACGGGTGGGGCATCATTCTCAAACTTGATTTCACTTTCTAAGAATGAAACCACCACTTCTTAACACTTTCTTGTTCTAAACTCGCTCTTCTTCATCTTCTTCATCTTCTTGAAATCTACAATTTATGTTCATGGGTGGGGCCTCCAAGGTGAGCCTTTGGGGTGCTCCTATAATCTGATTTCTGTTTATTTGGGAAGAAACAAGTTCAAATATTTCCCTCTTTAAAGATGTTATCTCATTAGACAACTTTTGCAATGATGGATTGGTTCTCTCATCTTCAGGACATTGAGCCTTACCCTTTGATGGATTATTGATCTTTCTAGATAGGATGAGATCGTCATCCAATTCAATGGCCCTCCTTTTTTCTTCTACAATGTTCCATGGCTGAACTATTTGTAGGAGAAAGACTACCTCCGGTGATTGAGCATTTATGAAGAATCTTTTGATATTGTTTTGAGAGGGCGAATCTTCTTCTGGTATCCTACGTGAAGCAACCATTCAAAATGAGCCATGAAGTCTCTCATCATTTCACTTTCTCCTTTCCTCATTTGAGCCAACTGCACCAAGAGGTCTTGACAATCTTCAGTTGATTTAAATCTTTCCTCGAAGGCAGCCTTGATGTCATCCTAACCAGTGATGGATCGAGAAGGCATGAGGTAGAACCATTCTGCTACCTTTTCTTGGAGGGACTCTACGAACAATCTTACAACAAAATCTTCATGTTGGACACCAAGAATTCCACATGATGTCGTGAAAGAAGCAATGTGTTCTTTAGGATGTTGTGTGTTGTTTCCTTTGAACTTTGGAAAGTTCTTACGGGAACCCATTGGTAGATCATGAAGAGGATGTTCAAGAGCAAGTGGACCTGTATTCCTTCCCCATGGAACAATGGGTTGAGGTATTTCTTCTTCATTTTCCATTGTTTCTTCTTCTTCTATTTCAGCTCTTGCTTCAAAATCCTTTTTCAAATTTTGGCACTGAAAATATTTGCAATGGGAATATGAAAAGATAATATGGAATGTGAAAATTCATGTGCAGAAATCATCGATGTATGTATCTTTCGGCAACAAACTTTCACAAAATCTTTTTTTTTTTTTTTTATTTGATTTTTTTTTTGTGAAAAAAATTTTTTGGACCTTGTGGTCATATTTTGGGTGTGCAAATGTTAAATCTGCCCCACGTTGGGTGCAAAAACTATTAGCGAGAAATTTTTTTGGTGGAAAACTTGTGGGTTTCTTGCCAACGCTCTGGGAATCTAAGTCTCTCTACTTAACCGGTGCAGCTATCGTATATACATGCACGTGAAAAGGTGGATTTCTATGGTGGCCTTTCAACTGGGGATCCAACAGGGACACTCCACTGACCCTGTGGCAAAGCTTGTAGATACCTGCAAGAGAGGACCTTGTCTGAAAGTGGGAAAGGGAGTGAGAAAAGAGGTAGGGGAACTAATGCTATAGGTAGGAAATTAGATTCCTACACACACTAGTCAGAAGTATCATCACATGCATTTAAGAGAAGAAACAACTTTGTAAGCATCATTAAGACCAAATGAAATTTGATGAACACAAAGTATCAAGAAATCTCTTAGTCAAAGAAAGCTAGAAACTCCTTCTTGTATTAATTTCTCAAACAAAAGTTGTACATAGTGGAGAAATGGAGGAAATTGAGAAGGGGAGAAGTAGAAGAAAATGGCTATCTCCTTTGCTTTCTCTAGGTACAATGCACTCTTGAGTTTACAAGATCAATTGCCAACCCTTTGCAATGGGAATGACATTATAATTTATAGAATGAGAGGTGAATTTAATCTTCCTCATGACCCTCCATATGCCTTAATACTAATTAAGACTATTCATATTCGACTTTAAATATTTAAGTCCCTTTTATAATAGCAAGGTGACTTAATTTGCATTATGTTTCTAAAGTCACTTTTATGTGACTTAAAGGCATATCAAAAAGTGTAAACCCCAACAAAGAATTAGAACATTTGAAAGTGAGAGAAAGTTGGGGGGAAGAGGAGAGAGAGAGAGAGAGAGAGAGAGAGAAGAAGAAGAGGAGATGTCACCCGATGAAGTCCGTTGATCCTCATTGATGGAAAGCTCCAAATGCATTGAAACTCTGAATCTTCGAAATCCTTTCACACTGTGAAACTCCTCTAAATTAGCTCATGAATGTTCTCCTAGTTGAATGAACTAAGGTGGATCTCGAATTCCCTATGAAAAGTGGCTAGGATGCTCCTGAACAATTATTTCCCCTTGAATGATTATCCTTATGCGACCCATTGTACCAAAACTACTTTTTTGAGTGTAACTTACTATTTTTAGTAAGTGTGAATTACGAGCCAAGATGACCCCTTTTTATGACCTTTCCTGTGATGTTCCCTCTATGTTCACCACCTTCTTCATGGAATATTAAAATGGTGGCTTACCTGAAGTAACATTCCCCTATGCAAGGAGACATGCTATTTTTAGTAAGTGTGCCACAAATGTCAAATTGTGCCGAAATGAGTCTTAAAATTATGGGTTTTATTCCAAATTCCACACTCAAATTTGGAGTAATTCCTTCATTTGAACAAGTGGGAAAATGATGTCTTCATTGGGGGGGTAGAATACTAAAAAACACAGCCCTCCATATCCCTAAAAAATAGGGGCTTCACGGTGTAAAAACTAGTTCATGTGAAACTAGATTTTTCAACGATCGTTCCCTCCAATTTTCAGATGATTTTCCTGTCGGATCTTCAGAATTTTAAAATTTCTTCAAAGAGGGAAGAATGCTGACAAAAAACAAATCCTCCATATCCCTAAAAAATAGGGGCTTCATAGCACAAAAACTAGTTCATGTGAAACTATATTTTTCAACGATTGTTTCCTCCAATTTTCGGGTGATTTCACCCACTGGAACCTTGAGAAGCGGAGAGGTAACTCATTGATTTTTTACATCACTGTGTCATGGTGGCCATTAATGGAGCTTGAAAATTTTAGGTCTGGTTTTTTTCTATTAGCGATGAAATCAACTCCATTGGGATAGGTTTTTCATTATGGTGCTTCATGTGAAATTTCTCTTCAATCCGGTGACCGGTTTGATGGGAAATCAATATTTTCCTTCGTAGAGCCGGAAAGAGGGTTTCTTCACTATGATAAATATTTGATAAAAATTGGAGGTTTGAATATAATTTTTTAATGGCCTTCAAGAGATTAAAACTCATCAACAAACGGTTCATCAATCCGAGCATCGGTTTGCAAGATATGTTCGAATCTTTGTTTTCATGGCCATGGGGATTTCCATTGTTCTTCTTCTCTGTTCTTCATTTCTCCTTCTTAGCTTGATGAAAATTCCTTCTGAGACCTGCGTATTGCCATGGAAAAGGTATTTTGGTTCCTTTTATGATGTGGTCTGAGTTTTTTGCAATGGTGGTGTGGTGGACCTAAGTTCTCTGCAACTTTCCTCTGGTAATGGAGAAGCAGCTAGAAGTAGCAAGAAATAGCTAACAATTAGAATATTTTTCAAATTTTTGAGTTGGATTTGGGCATTTTTTCATGTTTGATGTCCCTAACCTCAAGGACGTGAGGGACATCAATTTCCACAATGAGCAAGATGGCGACATGTGGCGTTTAATCCAACGGTGGGAATGAAGGAGGAAAAAGTTGTTTTAAAGCAATGGGAGCTATAAGGTGTCACATGGGTTTCTAGAAGACACCCTATGGGAGATGGGAAAATTTTTAAAGGTATGATGTCCCTCAACTTAGGGTCACAAGAGACATCAAATTCCATGGTGGTCTTGGAGTTGACACGTGGCGCCCAATCCGACGGCAGGGAATGCATGCTCCAAATAAGAACCTGAGGGCTGAACTGTCAAGTTTGGAGGTCACATGAGGGTCCAAGAGTTCATATGAGGGCTGAGATGGATTCAATGGGGATGGGTGAACTTTTACAACCTTTATTTCCCTAACCTTGGGGAGGTTGAGGGACACAAAATTCCACCAAGCTCTTAGTGCCGACACGTGTCCTCCCAAACATTTGGCTAAGTCCCGAACTTGAATGTGATGATAACTTGAGCTCCCAATGGATTTTTTTGAAAAATTTTATATGATCCTGACTTAAAATGTCCTTCTTAATCCAATGGTGGGGGTATCATGTATTTATTATTCCATTTGATCCCTGAAAATCAGATTTTTGAATTTTACTCCTCCTGTGCCTGAGAAAACCTGCCTGCAGACTTGATGCACCAAAGTGTTGTGAAAAATATTATTTCACCATCATGTAGGTATTGTAATCCTCTTTTTTTAGATATTTTTTTTCTCCTAACTCCATCCGTAGCTCCTAGAATCTTCTTTTGAAGCCCAGCAGCTTGTTTTAGGCCTGTGTATCGCCTAGGCTTGTGAACCTTGTTTTTTACTCAGACTGCTCCAAGTCTTGCAAAAATTACCCAAACCTTCAAAAATAATTTCTATTATGTTTTAAGGTATTCATTTCATCTCCATGTTGAATTTTTCCCTTTCTATTCCACTCTAGGGAGTTGAATCCAGTCCTGGGAAGGCTAGCGATATCCCTTCCCTATACTGCCAGAAGATAGTGTCTTTTTAGAACTCCCTAAAATCACCTAGGTGGAATGAATAAAATTTACGAAATCACCTAGGGACCAAATTAACATCAAATATGGGGTGATCAGATTAATGGATTTGACCTAGGATGCCTAGGAATGATAAAACATGAAAATTTTTCCATAGGGGTATATTTTTCATGCTTTGAAATTTCCAATTTCCCTGTTGCACATTTTCACGAAAACATGTATAAATGGTAAATATCTCGTAATGGTGATAAAAATAAAACAATGAATTGACACTTGATTGTGGTGAAACAAATATAAATTTGTAATCACATTCACATGGTTGAACATGTAAGTTTTTCCTCCAACATGAGTGATCTAGACTAACTCATCATTTGAAAAAATGCAACCAAATCTAATAGTTTTTGTGTAGACATGGATTGCATTAATTTTAAGGCAACCTATTTTCTCTCCTTGTTCGTATTTATCCTTTTCATAAATGAGTCTGAATTCCTCATAGTAACTCTCATTTTATTTTGTCTTTTCTCCTCTTCTTCAGCTGTTAGCTATTATAATAAAAAAAATAAATATCCACTAATAGAAAAAATTAATTACGCTGAAGGTGTCACTACAATTCACATAAGCATGTTAGCGACACTCTCCTTCTTTGAGCTTCCTGTCATCCTATTTTGAGCTTTTTTTTCCAACATGCATGTTGTTGTATTGCTTAGAGTTGAGATATATTTCTCCCACATATGGTCATTTTGATTCCTCCCTACTCCCCACCAGAATTCCAAGACCATGTGTAGAAAATAAATCTATAATAAAAATTAGACCATAGTTTTGGTATTTGTGTATCCGCCAAGTTGGAAAGTGGGTAATCACCTTTGATGCTAAAGCTGAGCCACAACTTGCAAAACCACAAGCACGTTTTTACAAACTCATCTCAAGTGCCTATTAAAAAGATAAGAGTAATTATGTTTTGGGCCTCAATTTGGGGAAAGAGATTTCAACATTTCAAATCTAGTTAGTATGCTTTCTTCTCCAGCTACTAACATTGTTCTTTAAAACCCCAACCTTTTCTTTGACTTGGAAGCCCAATCTTGTATGGAGGAGGCTTGCAAAATTAATTTCTTATTCTGTCTTAAATCATACTATTAGGGTTAACACCCTATGATTATTTGTTATTATTTTGGTTTGATTGGAGTGGTTTTATATGAAGATGTTGTTAGGGTTACTTTCTCATATGATGCGGGAATTTATAGTTAGTAGTAAGAATTCTAAGGATGTTAATTTTTTCTTTCCTGCTCTACAAGAAAAGGTTTCTTAGTGTTTATTACTATGTCTCACTTATGGAGGATATTACAAAAGCAAAAGGTGTTAGGATCGAAACACAAATGAGCAATAAAATAGAATTAAAATAGAAATAATATAAGCATGCAATCACAAGATAAATTCAATATTTAATTTGGTTCACCCAATGTAGGATACATCCACCAAAAACAAGCCGACCTTCTTAGATATTCAGTCCTGAGGAATACAATACAATTCTGCTTTTTTCATATTACAAAGAGTTAATCCATGCACATATATATAACTTATGCACCTCTTTGTAAATGTTTTCTTTAACCAAAATAAACTTAAATATAACATGATTATTAATAAGACATGCATATAAATAAGATAAACCTAAAAATAACAAATCTCATCTATTAATAAGATAATGCTATTTTTATTCATGGTCATGCATTCCTCTCATAATCAAGGAAAAAACAAATTGCCACTTTAATTTGTAGTTAGACTCCACATCTTTAACAACATCTCACTGAGACTAACATTGTGTAACCTATTGTTATAACTCATCCATAGACTCTTCTCTAACTTGTTTCTCTTCTTCAAGATCAATTTTTAAGACCTACATAAACCGAAAAAAGCTTCCAGATTCTCTTTTTTCACTACCTTGGTCAACATATCAGCAGGATTCTAAATTTTATGGATCTTCTCCAACTTCACAAGTCCATCCTCCATCATTGATATAATAAATTGATTCCTGAGTTGTATATGTTTGGATCTCGAATGGAATGTTGAGTTCTTGGCAAGATGAATTGCACTTTGGCTATCATTGAATAACCTATAATCCTCCTTATTCTTTCCCAACTCTTCCATGAACTACTGCATCCATATAATCTCCTTGTTTTTTTCTTCTATAGTAGCAACATACTCTGCCTCTGTAGTAGACAAGGCAACAATCTTCTACAGTTTAGAAATCTAACTAACTGTTGCGCAACCAATAATGAATACATAACTTGTGGTGCTCCTCCTACCATCCAAATCTCCAGCCATGTCTGCATCAACATATCCGTGTAAGGAAACCTCTGACCCTCCATAACACAACTACCTACTATTGGTCCCTCTCAAGTATATGAGAATCCATTGACTGCATTCTAGTGCTCCTTTCTTGATTACTCATGTATTTGCTGACAATTCCTTTTGCATGGGCAATGTTTGGTCTTGTGCATACCATAACATACATCAAACTTCCAACTTCTTAAGCGTATGTAACTCGGACATATATATTCAATCTCTTCATGTGTTTTAGGAAATTGTTATTTACTTAAATTGAAGTTCCATGATAATAGTGTACTTATTGGTTTTGTATCTTGCATCCTAAACTTATCCAACACCTTGTTAACATACTCTTTTAGAGACAAAGTCAGTATTATACTATTTTTGTGTCTATTGATTCTCATGCCAAGATTTTTTTTGTTGCACCTGAATCCTTCATGACAAATGTATTGTCTAACTATCTCTTTAGCTCATTTATATCCTACAAGTTTGACCTCGCCACAAGCATGTCATCCACATACAACAACAAGATAATAGAGGTTTCATTATCTAGTCTTTTTAAATAAACACAGTGATTAGAATGACATCTAGAGTAACCTTGTTATATCATGAACCTATCAAATCTCAAATACCACTATTTTAGAGCTTGCGTAAGGCCATACAAGCTCTTCTTCAATCTGCACACTAATTTTTCCTTCCCCCTAAATTCATATCCTTGTGGCTGCTCCATATAAATTTCTTCCTCCAAATCACCATGAAGAAAAGTAGTTTTTACATCTAATTGTTCAAGATGCAAATATTCCATAGCTACCAAACTTAAAATAGTTCTAATGGAAGTCATTTTAACAACAAGAGAGAA
Source organism: Taxus wallichiana var. yunnanensis (assembly GCA_018340775.1). Classification (NCBI taxonomy): domain Eukaryota; kingdom Viridiplantae; phylum Streptophyta; class Pinopsida; order Cupressales; family Taxaceae; genus Taxus; species Taxus wallichiana. The sequence continues at coordinate 937,102,639 of CM031235.1, read as the reverse complement.
AATTTCATCAAAGTCTATACATTTTTCTTGTGTAAATCCCTTCACAACAAGTATTTCCTTGTACCTATTTTTGTCACCTTCTTCTTCCTTCAACCTATAAACCCACTTGTTCTACAATTCTCTCTTTCCTTGCAGAAACTGAACTAAATCCCAAGTTTGGTTGTGATCCAAGGAATCCATATCCTCATGCATACCCTTGTAATGCATGCTAAAATCTCCCACTTGAGACCCATGAACAACGTAGGTTTAGCCACAAAATTATGGAATCATTTTGTTTAAGGTGTTAAAACCAAAGTCTCAAGGACAATTAAATTCAATAATAACTTTTCCTATTATAATAATTACTAATTCCACATTATAAAGCAACAAGTGTAATAATTCCACACCTATTTCAAATCTCCTTAGGGATTAATTTAATCACTGATTACATTGACATTTTAGCTAAATATTCCCTGATTAAAATTTTAGGGTTAAGGGACCAAAATAATTAAATACCCAAGGTATTTAATTCCACAAGATCTAAGACAAGAGCAAGGTTTAATTACAGTGGGGGAAAAGAATACATATTTAAAATCATCAGAGTAAATTCTTACTTACCCACTCCCAGAACTTGGTTAAAGATTCAATTTGATTTTTCCCATGATTAACATAATTAAAACTTCCTAAAAACATTCCCATTAGATAGGGAATTTCCTCACCTTTCCAATGATATAAATAAGTCCTCCTAACTCCTCATATTTCTCATGTTATGGACTGGTGGAACATGGGGTGAAAATTTTCCCAAGAGCGGGCTTGTGGGCTTGGGAGGAAAATTTTCCCCAACTCGGGCCTATGGAATTTGGAGAGAAAATTCACCCGGAGGAGAAAAGTGGATCGGCAGAGTGGGGAAGGCATTTAGCACTTTTTCCCTTTTGGGACAAAGAAAATTTTACACCCGCACCTCCACGACGCCTAGGGAGGCCACGTGGCAGCTCCTTATTGGCTGCGGTCAGCGGGTTGGTGGGGAACATTTGGAAAATTTGACTATTCAAAAGGAAGGAAAAAAGGTCAAAAGGAACCCGCGCCTCCACCGACGCAAGAAGATGCCACATGTTAGCCAACCGTTAGCTGTGGTTTGGTGGGCTGAGGCGGGGATAATTTGGAAATTTTGCCCAAAAGTTTTCTGAAGCGCCAAGGCTTAAAAAGATCCATTCCTTTGCCGACGCCTCATGAAGCCACGTGGCAGTACTTGATTACCTGCGGGCCAATGGGGCTATAGGGAAAACTTAAAATTTTTTCCAAATTTAATTCTGGCACTTAAGGTTAAAATTGATACGAAGCTTCTAAAAACGATCTACATTGATCAATGATTGGCACAGGCGAGAGGAAAAATGCCTTAACTTTTTGGACTTAGATCATTTTTAGACAAAATGAAGGCTTTAGCTGGAGTGGCGGGAAACTTCATGACTTTGCACCTTTTGGGTAAAAATAAAAAAGTAAATTTTTAGCCTCATCTCAAGAATATTTTTCATTTAGAAATTTGATAGTTAGATTATTTTTGAGCCCGAAATGAAGTAAAAACTTTTAAGGCCATAACTTTTGATTAGCCTTTTGGCAAATGAGGACTTTTTTGAGCTCAACTTCCTCTTTTCACATAAACCTTAGAATTTGATTTTGATAAATTTTAAAGGGTCGATTTTGAGAAAACTTTTCTATCACTTAGAAAGTGAATTGTTATTTTTAACTTATCAAGTTTGTTCAAATTTTTTTTTAATTCTTTTTACACTTGGAAAACAGGCATGGAGGATTTTACTTGGAAGATTTAAGGATAGATTGCAAGGTTAAGTTTTCTTGATTGATTTACATTCGAAATTTATCAATTTTATACAACAAGAAGTTTGGAATTTTGCCTTTTCCCGATTTGAAAGGTTCTATAAAATTTTCGTAAGTAATTTGGTATGTTTGGGGTCGTTTTGACCAATTTTTATATTTCATTTTTTCTTTTTGATGTTACAGGGTCATTCTGCTCAATTTCTGATTAATAATTTCTAGTATGAAAGTTATCTAATGAGCTCAAATTCGAATAGATTTATTTTCATTTACCAAATTTAAACTATGAATTCATTCCAACCCAATCTAACATACTAAGTTGACTCAAGCAAACTATTCAAATGCCAAATTACAATTCTGATTTCTAAAACATTTTTTTAAAAAAATAGAGTATTATGACATTTCTCCATACGTATTCACTTTTTCATCCTTCCAATAAAATTTCAAAATACATTCAACAATCATATTTCAATACCCAATAATGCCATTCGTGTAAAATAATAAAATCCTTTATTGATTTAAAGAGATGGAATTGCACGTTCGTGCATTCTTGGGGTCTAGAAGGATGTTTGCCTTTAAGTTATAAAATATATTACACTAGAGGGTAAGTATAAAAAAATCCATACCCATCACATGACCTTCCTCAACATGTTCCATCACAAGTTTATGGCTAGTATTCCATTTTTTCTTTCCACCTCTCTTTTGAATTCACTGATGGCTTTCTAGAATGAGAAAGCTGAGTTGCCCCTCCATGAGGGCCCTGATTCTTCTTCGCTAGTTGAGAATGGCAAACCGATTATGGATTATCCTTTGACAACGGTCCTAGAGGAGCAAGCTGAGGAAGATGATATTACTCTTGTGGAGTGTCTAACTAAAATGAAAGTGGGTAAGGGTATCCTCCGGGGAATGAGAAAGATAAAGACAAAAATGAGGGTGGTGTTGGGGAAGCCAGTGCTTTGAGGAAGAATGAATGTGTGGGAGACCCCAATGTATTTGAAGAATGGATTAGGAAGATGTTGTATTTATAAGGGGTCCTAAAAACCATGGAGGACACAGATGAGGGGAAAAGGGAGTCCATTCTAAACAAAATCAACATTTCGAAGAAGTTGGTCATGGATAAGATCCAGATAAAACATAGAATGAAGAAGCTAGAGATTTAGGTTAAAGTTCTTCTTGACAGAGTGGAGGGGATTGAAGGGGAAAAGAAAAGGAGGAGATTTAACCTTCACATAAGCTACTCAGAGGAGGAGTAGGAGATGGTTTGTTCTGGATTCTAGGATGGTTGTTGCTGGCCTGGCCTCCGGTGGGTTTTTTGTCTAATGTGGAGGTTTTTTCTGCTTCTCTCGAACTGTGTGTGGACTGTTGGTAAATAGTGGTGTCCTATTGTTTTTTGGTCTTTTTGTCCTCTCTAGGGTCCAGATCCTACAATGTAAGAGTTAAGCTTGTTTAACTCATCTTTCTGGGACCCCTTTCTGGTTTTTTTTTCCTATTTTGTTTCTGGTTGCATTCCTCTCTTTTGTTATGGCCCCTGGGAGCCGATCCTTGTTTTTTGCCTAATCTAATAAATAACAATTTCTTCTTTCATTCCTAAATTACAATATATAAAATATGATTTCTTTCACATTCTTTCAAAATTAGAAAAACAAAGTATATCTCTTTCACAATTCAATTTACAACTTTCATAGCCCATACAAACCATCTTTCCATCACAAATAATATACAAGATCATCCACTTCAAGTGGGAAAAGGTTACATTAAGAAATGATCTCAGCAAGGAATGTCAAATTGTCTTCTTTCTCCCCTAGAACAACAATATGAATTTCCATCATTCTCTAATTTGGTCACAATAGAACAAGGGAAAGGCAATGCTCTCCACCCAACCAAGACATCTAATGAAAAGGAGAAGCCATCCTTCTTCATTGGCCCCCGAGCCCCAACCATATTGCAATAAGAAATGTTTTTTTCAACTCATGGAAACAATAGGCTTCCACAACACAAAGACAAATTTCTCATTCAAAACACAGTCTCAAAACAAAACTATAGTTTGCCACCACAGAACAAAACAACAAACAACACTTAGGATTCATCATGTAAGCCAAAGGAGCAAGAAACTATGGGGGATGTTGCTTATGCCTCCCAAAGGGGAAATGGGTATCACCACCTGAGAAAAAACCACCAAAATATATATCATTTCAAATCCCTGACATGCCCTTATGCCTCCCCCAAGTACCCCTTATTCCTCACATTTCCTTATGCCTCCCCAACCTCTTATGGCACCCCATAATGAGTAAAGAAATGCAAGCTATTTATTTGTAAGGTGGAACCCAAATCCCAACTCCCTCCACACTTATACCTCCCCAAAACACTTATGCCTCCCACAAAATGCCCCATAGTCTTCTCCTACACCATCCCTAGGCCATCTACCCAACCAGCCAACAAATAAAACAACACATTCAAACATTCAACCATTCACATATGCATACAAATAAAAGGAGAGTATTTCCAAGAGCTAAGCTCTTACCTCTCCATGATGGAGTTTGTTCCAAGTTCAAAACAATAAGCTCTCCAATGCAACACAAACCAAGAGATCAAAATCAACAAGTATGCAACAATCTCCAAATTTCTCCCAATTTGCAAGAGCTCCAAAACCCAAAGCAAGTCACCAAAAATGAAGTGATAAAAGTGAAGCAAAAAAACCCAAAAACAAGCCAAGGAATTCAAATATATAGAAGAGGAAAGAGAAGAGGATGAGGTGGATCCATGTGGGATGCCACATCACACATCCTCAACTCCAACTCATAAGTCAACTTCAATCTCCAAGGCACAATAAATAAGCAGGTGAATAAATGACAATTTTACTTACACACTCAAATCAAACCCACACCTCATAAGGACTAAAATTGAAAGCATGTAAGAAAGTGCAATAAAATCATACAACTTGACTTACAAAAATGCATAATGAAGGCTATATTTAAACCCTCCAACCATAGGTAAGGTTGGCATGTAAATTTAAGAGGTATGGAACAAGTTTAACTTGTCCCATAAGCTTCCAAAATCAGCCTCCAAGGACAAATTTGAATTTCAAAAGGAGGTGGAGTGTTTCATACTCCAAAATTAATTTACATGTCTCTTACACATCACTTACACATTTCTTACAACACTTTAATTTTAGGCCAACAACTCTAATAATTACTTTCTTATGTCCCAATTTGATTAATTAATTTTAACAACATGTTTACTCACATTAATTTACCAATATTAATAAATAATGAAAGGGGTAAACACATCACTTAATAAACACAAACAAACATCAATAAAAAGGAACCAAATAAATAAATACACATAACCCTTGGTCACATTTAAAGGTGATCCCCCATGGGAATCCCTAACAATCAAACACACACACACACACAAACAATACAAGTTGCCATGGTGACCTTGTTGAATTCATCTAGAATTCTAATGTGGTTGGTCTCCAATCCCCATGTTTGTTGTGATATTTTAACCTACATAATACAAATACCCATTTAGCCTCATGGCCATATCAGAGCATCCAAATGAATATAATATAATTTCAAAATCATCAATATATATATATATATATATATATATATATATATATATGAATCACAACAACATCCAGACAATCAACAATATCACTTACAATTTCATCAACAACTATATAATTATCAATTTTAAATTCAATTTTCTCGGTCTACTCAATATATCCAAATATCACATGTCCTAACAACATCCACAAATATATATATATATATATATATATATATATATATAGCCATGTTCAATAACATGTCAACATCTATATAAAATGTCTCTAACAATCATCATGCATCATATATGAATCAGAGTCAACAATAATCCATGATCTGACATCTAACACCATACTAAATCAAAACTATAATAATGTCCATAATATAGTCAGCAGTATCATGATCAATATTAAAAGTGTCGAAGGGAAGTGGGCACTACATCCCCCTCCCCTTAGACTCGACTTCCTCCTGAAGTCACTAGAAAGAGAGATAGGAACAAATGCAATAGAAAAAGGATCACTCCATTATGGGATTACTTGCTTCAAACAAGTGTGGGTCTATAGAACCTAAGTTTGGTCCAATGCAATTCAACAAGAAGAAGGGATATTACAAGGAGTTTGTTCTAAACTTTCTACATGCAAGGCTACAAACACTTAAATCTAGAGAGTAAATTTACGCTATCAACCAAGATACAACACATAACAATATAACATGAAGAGTTCAAAAGAGTCTTAAGAGTAACCACCAAGTAGATGAATAATAAGGATAATTCCATGAGTTTGAGAATGACCACATAGTTTCCCAAGGAATACAACATAATACAATAATAAAATTTGAGGTTTCTACTAAGTTTAAGCCATGATTTCAAGGTTTGTTGTCTAGACAAGGCTAGTAAAAATCAACTATGACAAAATTTACATGAGGAATAAGTCTACTCAAGGTCCCACAATTTGAGGATCACATAGGATGAGGTTAATCAAAAAGGACACCAAAATCAACAAAACATTTAAAATCAAGGAACTATTCAAGAAAAGCACTTCTATAACTCAAGAGGGTACAATTAACTTTTCATGGTAATACAAGAAAAATCAAGACCACAAGTTTTCCTATAGTCTGATTTTTACACTTTTGTTTTAAGAATCGAACACACCATACCAAAAAAATCTAAAGAATTCAACTGTTCAGCAAAAGTATAATATAATATATATATATATATCTCCCCTAAAGAACTAACATATTAATACAAGTACCATACATTTATATATCACAATGGGATTTATTTATCTTATTTCCTACTCAAGCTCGGAATAACCATAAAGAGAGCACAAGAAACACCAAGGACCAGTCAAGGTCACTAGGAGAAAAAAAAAGTAACACGGGGTCCAACTACAATCCAAGGATGCATCCTATCAAAAGCAATAACATCATCTTGAACTTTCCATCCTAATGGAAAAGGGGCAATAATAAAAGGTGACCCAAGAAAATATGAAGAAAAGAAGACTTCCCAAAGTTATTTTATATCCTTAACATATGTAACCTTAAAATTACAATAACTTAGGTCTCAAGGACAAGACAACACGTGAGGAGGTCACTTCTCAAACAATAGATAAGTCTCAATCCAAAAGGACCACAACTCACACTTGTCGAGCTATGGGACGATAAGGGTATGATGACCCAAAACTCCCACAAGAAAGGCACATAAATCTATGAATAAGAAAGTACTAAGCAACTATAACACATTGCTATCCACCAAGTGTTTCACATTTTTAGGTAGGCAATAGAACTATAGGTTCAACTAAACATTCCACTCAATACACATAAATCTTACTTATTTTATAACTCAACTAATTAAGTTAAAAGTTGTAGTTTCATTTTCTAAGAACATTACTTTATGAGTTTTCTTAATTAAACTTCCTCCTATTATGACATCACAACTTTCTGTTATAAGGACCACTAAGGGGCATGATATCTCATCATTCTGTAAAGGCAGAAAAGAGAAAAAGTATTTATTTTACTCCTAGGGCAAGTAGATGGAAAATGTTTTCCTTTTCTGTTCTTCTACATGTTTCTTCTTCTTCTATTAATCTATCAAGGCTAAAGCAAGAACCATTTTCTCTTTCTATGTTCCAGTTTATTTGTTAAGCTTCAAGGCAAAATCTCCTCAATTATAGTTTTATGATGTTTGGGTGAGTTAACTTGTCAATTAAAAATTTAACAAGAAGGAAGGGTAAACATATCACACTGTTAGTTTTATGGGAGAGAGAGGTAAATCAACACATCACATTTTTAATTCTAAGGAAAAAAAGGGACATTCAACATAGAAAACACATTATTACTTTTATAAGAACTAGGAAACAATCAACCAACATGGATCACAACAATATTTTGAGATTTTTTTCCCCACTAATTACAAGTATCATAAAACATTCCTAGTGGGTTTCTACAAGTTCTCAAAAGAAGTTACAAGGGAGGCCCATTAAGGAAGCATAATTACTTTTACTGATCTACTAGGGTTTAACAATGTTTGTTGTTTTGGTAAAAACATTTTACTCACCTGATAAGACAAGGAAAGTTTTCAAATCTACACCCATATTACCACAGATACCACCAACTAAGAAATAAAAATGACAAGGAAATATTTTAACTATAAGAACACCACATACTCGCTAGAAAGCGTCAAATGTAAGCAGACAATCAACTATCTATTCAACATGGCTTTACGACCAAGAGTTACAATTTTGCAAGAAGAATCACATTATAAAATACCACCGAGATTAAATTATCAAGGTCTAATTACACTATCATCACCAATTTCATCGTCCAAAAGACTCAAAGCATCCATAAGTGTCTCCATGTAATCCAAAATTAATAGGTCATAGAGTATTATTTATAGTAACTAAAAAAAAGTTAAGGAAAGGGTAGAATTATTTATAGGTCAAGAGGGCAAAAGGAAACACTTAATTTACACACAATACTCAAATGGGATTAAATCTAACCATAATTACAAGATGCATACAATCCTCAAGTCACTACTTAATATAATGAAATGAGGAACTCTTGATAAAACTTAGCATGCCATCGAAGAGAAACCACTACTAGACAAACACTTTTCCACTAACATCCACAGCCAGCCAAAAGCAAACCAATCCCACCATAATTCATCAACCCACAATTAAACACATCTACTCCGATGAGGTTCAAGCTCTTACTAGATTGTAAGAGAATCACCACCACCGCTAACAGGCTGCCAATTAGAACACACAACACAACGAACTATCTTCCCAACAAGGTCAAGTAATGAAAATGTCACTCTAAGATCCTAGATACACTCAAGGTTCCATGCATCTAAAACCAAGGCATAAATTTAAGCACCTAAGAGGACATTCAAGACACCTAGGGTGTACCCCACATGAAAAATGTATTAATACAAGTAGTATAGAACCAACTCATCATCATGCAAGAAGAAATCCATGTAACATTTATCTAAGCAACCAACAACATAACGAGCTCTGAGTCACCAATCAAAATAAAGTCCAAGAAATATTGGTAATCAAGGAAAGTGGCTAAGTAGCCAAATTGCAAAGTCTGAAAATTATCGCAAAAATATAAATAACTAGAAGAGCCTCAGAGCTTCTCAATCTAATCATAAAATAAGATGTTGGTCCTTGATAAAATGACACAAGTTTACGAATGTAAAATACAAAACGTTAACACCACATTCACTTCGCAGCCCTTCATGGCCACCAATAGGGGTACTCTGCCTCAAGGTTAGTTTCAAGGACACATGTGTAGGATTGGGTCATAAACGACACCCATAATTAATGTCCACTCTCCCATACGAGTAAAAAATGAAAAACTGACAACCAAACCAACTTTCCTAACAACTGAAGGAAGGAAGCTCTAAACAACTTCTAATTAAATCTTCCCGACCCAAAGACACAACCACTATTGTCCAACCATAAGATTCACACCATACAATTTATCATTCCAAACTCCAATAAGGAAGGGTCTCAACAAAGGGCTTAACGCATCATACAATTAAATCAAGTTTTAGGACTTGTAAAATAACACATTTTCAAAGGGGAACCAAGCTTCCACTACACTAGAAGTTCACAAAAATCAATTTAATTTGAAATTCTTAGTTACCCAGTTCAAAAAATGCCACTAAGTGAGTACAACAATTCAAACAACTTATTATTTTATTATTATTTTAATTTTGGTAGTTCAAATGAACAAAGTAATGTAATATTTCTCATACGCATTTCTTTTTTTTTCAATTTTCAAACAAGTTTGTTTTCTTAGATTCAAAAGTATGCTAGGTTTACAATTAATATCTCAAGTTTTCTAGTGTTCCCAAGGGTCCAAGATTTGAACCACGACTTTGATACCAAGTTTAACGCCCCCTAAAATCTCCCTCTTGAGACCCATGAACAACCTAGGTTTAGTTACAAAATTATGGAATAATTTTTTTATTTTTTCAAGTGTTTTTTTAATATTGGTAAATAGTTTTTTGAAAGGGACTATACCCTTGTGTACAAAAGAAGGCCTAAAAGCCTAATAAGAGAGAGGAGCAGAAGGCATGTCAAAGCACAAAAGTTACGAAAAGAACAACGAAGCCTAGAAAGCAACACCTATACAATCGAGACTTAACAAAGAAAACAACGGCAAAAACAAAGCAAGCCTACGAAGAAGCATGAATAAAAACAATAAGGACTCAAAGAAAAGTAGTCGACTACTTCTTGGCCGCTTGATCAATACTCATCTTTACTCTTTTCCAAGCATGATACATGCCCAGTGGTCATATGAGCGAGCAGCATCCGTCTTATCAAGCTCCTCTCTCGTTCTTTTGCTCTCTTTCTCATTGCCCCAAAGTGTAATCGGGACACCGCTAAGTGTGAAACACTTCTTGCATGACCTTCGATGAACTCCTCGATGGCCCTGAAGGCTGTAATATTATACTCATGCCTAGTCTTCATCTTCCCTAGGCGGGAGTCTAAGGAGGTCAGTTTTTTGTATATGTCATCAATCTGGCTATTGCCAATGCTCCCTTCCCCCTCAATGCTTTGTTTGCCTTTTTGCTTAGCAAGGTTTTTAACCTCATCCTTCAGCAATTTAAGCTCAGCCTCTAAGGCCTCCAATCTCCTAGAAGGGTTATCCGTTGGTGTCGCCTGGGACCGGCACTACTAATGTTCGGCAGATCACGAGCAATGTCCTCCAAAGGTTCATCCTTCTCACAGAGACTCAAGGTTGAGTCTCCTAGTTTCCAGTGACACGTTTAGAGGTAGAGACAGGTGGGTGGGTGGCGCAGCAACAGGAGGAATAGAAGGAGAAGCATGAGCACCGGCATGGGGGTAAAGAAGAAAGCAGGGCAAGCAGGGGAGATAGGGCCGGCAAGCAGAACCCAACAAAGCCGAGGCCGGGAGAGGAAGGGAGACTGGGAATTTAACAAGGCAAAGTTTTGTGAATAAGCAAAATAAGCCCTCGGTGAAGGGAACCGCCCGGTATAAGCTTCGGAACTCCAAAATGGAGCGTTCAAGAGAATTTAACAGATAGTGAGGGAAGCAAACCAACCTACTCCTACGAAAGTGATTCAAAAAGACAAGGTGCTTGGCAGGGACAGTAACAAACCTGCCTTCTAAGGATATGAAGCGAATCATCATGCGGGTGACTTCATCATACGGGGATGGAATTGAGTTAATAAGCAGACCCGCGGTGTTGAATATAAGCTTCTCCTCCTCCTCCACAAATCTTCTCTCTTCAACCTCTTTGATGACCCTCTTGTTGAAGAAGCGGTATCCTTCCAAGCTGAGGCCAGTCGCTTCGGCTATGAGTTCCTCATTAATAAGAATTTTCTGCCCTCCATAGTCGACCGTCCTCTCATTCCACTCCTTGGCAAAGCGAACAGAAATGCTTTGATCATGTCCTTGCACTCTTTCCACAAAGTTGGTGAATCCGCCGATGCTAAGAATGTTCCAGAGCTCAGTGTTTTCTTTCCAGTCAGGGTCCGCGCACGGCTCAATCTGGCAGGGAGGCCCTCCCATCTTCACAATGATGTGCAGGTTACAACAATTTTCAGAATACCTTTGGGCGTTGAGAGTGGTTCGTTTCTCACTGTTGCGGGTCGCATAAAAATGGGAACTGTAGCCGTTGGTCCTCCCACGAACGGCTGTATGATTGCCGATCTGAGCCAGCGTGGAGTCGCGCGTGAAAACCCTTTCCCTGTCAGCTTTCACCTTGTAGTTATCTTCGGTTTTCGCGGAGCTAGGCATCCGAATATCAACAGCTATTGTACCTCCCGCGTGCGCTGTTTTTAAATTTAGACCACTCCACTTGAAGTTCCTAAACAAAATCTTGCTATCATTTGAAGTAGATATCATTTGCCACGCCAAATAAATTAAAACAGCACATGTGGAAGAATTTATGGATTTCCTCCAAAGATTAAGGCATGTCTCTAGAGATTGTTTGCGTGTGAAGGTCCGCATGTATGCTGTTGTGAAGCTGATTAGGGATACTATCATTATCCCAAATAGTGAAATTTATATTAATGCCATAATTGGCCAATGCATCGGCCAGCTTGTTTCCCTCCCTGTAAGAATGTATGATTCTGATGCTGTTGAAGGTATGACTGATGCTTATGGATTCAGAGATAAAATCTTTGATATTCCAGCTAGGAGAAGAGGACTGATTAAGCAGTTTAATAATATTAAGGGAGTCCCCTTCAACAATGAGGTTCTGGATATTTTGGGCCCGTGCAACTCTCAATCCCCATAGAGCAGATAAAGCTTCTGCAAAATGATTGGTTTGGATTCCCATTTTTCCAGCATATGCAGCAATCAAATTACCTTTATGGTCCCGTATTGCATGTTCCCCTTAGAGGCTCCATCAAAGTTCAGCTTGAACCAATTGGATTCAGGGGGATGCCATTTAACCAAAGATCTATCCACACTATTCCCGGGGTTGCTCCAATATCCGATCTGCCAATTTGATAAGATGTGCTTTTCATTTTCAGGGTAACAATTGTTCTTGGGAGGTTTAAATCTGGCCATGTCCTCTTTGATGCCTTGGGAGATCTTGCCAGTAGTGAATTTAAAATTCTGCTTCTTATTTCTAAAAACGATATTATTTCTATCCTTCCAGATCCTCCAAATTAAATGCGGGATGGCTAATTTCCAGATTCTTTTGATAGCACAATGTCTGAATGGTGGGTTCCATTGATTCCATAGCTGAATGAGATCCTCCTTTGGAAAGGACAAAGTTCCAAGCTCTAAAGGCATAATCACAATGTATGAACAGATGGCTAATGTCTTCATAGTTATTCCTACAAAGGTGGCACCAATTGGGAATGATAAATCCTCTTTTCATCAAATTGTCAGTGGTGAGAATTTTGCCTCTGATGGCCAGCCAAAGAAAAAATTTTATTTTGGGGGTTAACTCAGGCATCCAGATCAAGTTCCAGTTAAAATCTGATTGGTTACTGTGGAAAAGACTGGTATAACCAGATTTGACTGAGTATTTGCCATCGTGTGAATTGATCCAGATCAGCTCATCCTTGGAATCCAACTGACACAAAGGAAAGAGATCTAAAAGGTCTTGGAGGGAGGAGATAATTTGTTTCAGTTCAATACGCTCCACAGTAAGTTTTTTCCAATTCTTGTTGGTGCCATTTCCATCAATGTAGTCCTTGACTTTAGTTCCATACTTTCTTATAAGGCTGTCCTTAGCAATCCCAAATCTCTCCAAGAGATTATCATTGGACCAGTTATCCTCCCAGAAGTTTATGTCGCTGCCATCCCCAACTTTCCATTTGCTTCCCTTCTTAATGAAGTTTCTACTCTTAACCAGATTATTCCAAAATATGGAACCATTGGGGAGTTGCTCATCATGCAGATAGGAGTAAACAGCTTGCTGATTCAAGTATTTTGTTTTAATAACATCAATCCAGGGTTGTTTCTCCGAAAGCAATCTCCAGCCCATCTTAGCAATGAGTGCCTCGTTCATTTTCTCAATATTTTTTATTCCCAGCCCTCCCCTAGATTTTGGGGTGCAGACTTTATCCCAGGCCACAAGGTGAAATCTGAACTTTTCTTCCATGCCTTGCCATAAATTTTTTTCTGAATCCTTTCCACTTTCTCTCTGAAGGAGGAAGGAATTTTGAATAGTGACATGATATATATGGGCAAACTTTGGAGTGTGCTTTTAATGAGAAGGCACTTACCAGCACTAGAGAGAGTGGTCCCTTTCCAACCGGCCATTTTTTTCTCTCACAATAAATCATCCCACACCGTGTGAGAGACTTTCTTCGTGCCAAGAGGGAGGCCTAAGTATGTTGCTGGAAGAGTACCAATTTTACAGCCCAGAATTTTAGCAATCTTGAGCTGTCTTTCCCCAGGGGTGTTAAAGAAAAAAAGGATGCTTTTGTCGTAATTGATCTCTTGCCCGGAAGCAGATTCATATAGCTGCAGAAGAGCCTTGATAGCTTTAGCTTCTACAACTGAGGCCAGAAGAAGAAGGATGGTGTCGTCTGCAAACTGTTGATGAGAGACAGCTTGGCTGAGAGAAGTGGGTTTAGAACCATTTAAAAGGCCGACTTCCACCGCTCTGCTAATTGTTCTACTAAGGCTGTCAGCCAGAAGGATGAAGAGTAGGGGGGAGATGGGGTCTCCCTGCCTGAGACCTCTGCTGCTGGTGAAGAATCCCACAGGCTCTCCATTAACAACCACAGAGAACCTGGCTGTAGATATACAAGACTTAACAATTTTTCTAAACTTTTCTGTGAACCCAAATTTAGATAAAATCCTGTCAAGGAAGACCCAAGAAACTTTGTCAAAAGCTTTATTCATATCAAGCTTAAGGATCATGTTTGCCTTTTTGTTATTTTCCATAGAATGCATAGTTTCGTGCACCATAATCACACCGTCTTGTATTATCCTGCCTTTAATGAATCCACTCTGCTGCCTTGAGATGAGATCCTTCATTATGAGCTGCAGCCTAGAAGCAATAATTTTGGTAAAGATTCGAAAAATAGCATTAACAAGACTGATAGGTCTGAAATCCTTGAAATCTTTTGCATCCATTTTCTTAGGTGCCAGCACAATGTGTGTGTTATTGAGTTCTTTTAGAAGATTTCCCGATCTATAAAATTCATTAACCGCTTTGAGTAGATCCTCCGAGCATATTTCCCAGAATTTCTGAAAAAAATTAATGGAGAATCCATCCGGTCCAGGAGCCTTATCCCCCTCAAGAGAAAAAACAGCCTTTTTTAGCTCATCAAGCGTGACCGCTTTAGTGATATCTCTGAATTTCTGGTCCTCAATATCATTCTGAGGGATGGCTTCTAGCATGAAGGAAATAGCTTCCGGATTGCTGACATTACTCTCTCTAAGAAGATTTTTGTAGAATTCAAGTGCTTGTTTCTTAATGTTGTTTGGATCTTTAGTGATACTTCCGTTGCTTTTAGAAACCTCTAAGATCCTATTACTGGCTCTGTGCTTTAGAGTGGTCATGTGAAAGAACTTGGTGTTCCTGTCCCCTCTTTAAGCCAGATAGCCCTAGATTTAAGGCGCCAAAAGGACTCTTCTCTACTGCAGATCGTGTGCAACTCAGAAAGAATTTTCTTTTCATTTACTTCATCTTCAACTGATCTCCCCATAGTATCCATCTTTAACTCAAGATCCTGAAGCTTCTGTTTTAACTCTTTCTTTTTTCCGAAGATGTTTCCAAAAACATTTTTGTTCCAAAGTTTGACTTGTTTTTTGACATTTTTGAGTTTTTGGACCAATCTGTACTGGGCAGTGCCTTCCCCATTCCAATCCCACCATTCCTTTATTCTATCATAGATATCAACGTGCTCCATCCACATTTTTTCAAATTTGAATGAGCTTCTTGCAGGTTTGGTCCAATTTAGAAAGCTTAAAGCAATCGGATTATGATCCGATCCAATTCTGGGCAGGGAAGAAAGGTAAAAGTCTTGGCTAAGGATCCAGTTTGCTGAGATTAGTGCCCTGTCCAGTCTCACCTGAATGAGCTCCTTTCCCAACCTTCTATTATTCCAAGTATACTTATTACCATGCAGATCCACATCAATGAGGTTTTGTTCAGTGATAAAATCAGCAAAATCCTCCATACCATTAGAGAAGGTGGGGGTTCCCCCAAACTTTTCGCCTGGGTTTAGAGGGGAGTTGAAGTCTCCCATGATAAGCCAGTTAACAGAACTGTGCTGGTTTCTAAAGATTTTAAGATCAGCCCATAGTTTTCTTCTACCACTAGCAGAGTTAGGGGCATAAATATTAGACAAGATCCATTCACACTTATTTTCAATAGTGACAAATTTAATTGCAAGATGATTAATATTATCACTAAGAATCATACCAGTACAGTGCCTTTTATCCCAAAGAGTAGCCAGCCCTCCGGAAGCACCCTGAGAATCAACAGCCGCCATTTCAGAGCTGTCCCAAATTTTTTTTTAATATTATCCATGGTCATTGCTTTCATCTTAGTTTCTTGAAGAATCAAAATGCTGGGGTTACTGGAGTCCCGTAACTCCTTGATGTTTCTTTGCTTAGAGTAACCGTTAAGGCCTCTAATATTCCAAGATATGATCTTCATATGGAATGGTTGGTAGTTGGAATTGCTTGCTGGTTCAGTTGCCGCTGAACACCATCTGCAATATCCCTCTCTGTTTTCTTAGCTCTGAGAGTCTTTTTAGAGGGTCTTCCTCTTTTCGAGCTTCCTCCAAAATCAGCTATTCGTCTAACTGAAGATCTGGTTTTTCTGGAGGTAGAGGTTTCCCAATTGTCAATTTCCTTTTTCTTTTCACTATAAAGTGATTCTGGGATCCTTTCAAAACCTTCCATTCTTTTTTTTTTTTTTTTTGAGATGACCAAAGTGAACCCAGAGTCTGGATCTTCCTTTTCCTTGGAAGGCGTAATCTCTCCTTCCTCTTGTTCCTTATGAATTCTGACAGGAGTGTGATTGCAACTGCACTGCCGCCCCAAGAGGTATGGCAGCGGATCCGCATTACCTTTCTCTCCAGTAGGGAGAGACTCCAGGGGCTCAAACACCCTCATATCCTCCTTGATACAAGCTTCCTCTCTAACGAATGGCAGAATTCTTTCTCTTCTGAACCAGAAGGGATTAAATAGGTCTTCTTTTCCATGGAAGGCGTGATCCCCCCTTCCTTTTGTTCCTTAAGGAAACTGTCAGGAGTATGATCAGAAGCAGTTTTGATGCTGCAACAGTCCTGCGCAGTCGCTGTTGAAATGCTGAGGTAAGGCAGCGGATCCGCAATTCCTGTCTCTCCAGGTAGAGAGGATCTCCAGGGGTTCACTCACATCCATATTCTCCTTGTTACAAGCTTCCTCTCTAATGAATGACAGGATTTCTTTCTCTTCTGAACCAGAAGGGATTAAACCTTCTTGTTCGTTCACTTCCAAGGAAACCTTAACAAGGTCATCCTTCACAGAAGTTTCAAAAGGTTTGCCCGGAGATGCCTTCACAGTTTTGTCCACTACTTCTTTGTTGGGGGTTTCAGGCAAAGCTTTTGTAGCATCTTTGGGACGCCAGACAAGATGTTTCTTAATATGAGTTCTAAAACCCCCTTTTTTCTTTTTTTTCCCCCTGCTATTTAATTGCACATTCCTCTGGCTGGGACCTTTATCTTCAGTTTTCCTTTCCTTGCTTGGATCCCTGTTAACATTGTTTAGATCTGAGTCAATCCCAGGCTGATCAGAAACCAAAAGAGGGGTCTTCTTCTTGTTGCAGTTTTCATCAGAGTGACCAATGCTTTGGCACCGCTTACATCTTAAGGTCTCAACTTCAATACTTTGAGTCCAGGATCCAAATCTAGTTTTCAATATTATGTGCTCTGGAAACTCCTGATCAATAGCTGAGACAATGCAGAACCGAGCAAAAGCAAGCCTAGATCTGTTTCTTGTGGGTCCATCTAACCCAATAGGTGTGCCTAGGGATTTTGCAATATTTAACAGTATTTCATCATCCCATAGATGCAATGGCAGTCCTGGCAGCCTACACCAGATTGGAATGGTGTTTATATTTTCTGTATTTGGATCAAAACCCGGATACCATTTTTTCAAAAAAAGACCCATATTTCCCAGCCACCAGGGGCCACCAAGTAACACCGAATCTAAATCCTCTTGTTGGTTAAATTTAGCCAAGAAAAAACCTTTTGGCATAATGGTAATGCTTAGGGCTCCCTTGGGTTTCCATTTTCTCATAGCCCATTTTCTAATGAAATCAATATTAGGTCTAGAGCCAAGAAACTTACCAACAAGGGAGAGGTTTGTTTTGTTTAAAGCTCTATCAACAAAACCATCTGGGACCCTAAGACAGGTGGCACCCTCTTTGTCCATTTCCCATGTAAACTGTTCAGTGCTTTTCGGACCCACCTTGAGGTTAGGGCTTTGAAAAAGCTTATTCCAGGCCAAAGGTGTGGATCTCAGTATTTCCTCATTTTCTCTGCTAGCCGTCCGATTGCAGTCTGAGATCTGCTTTTCCTCAGTAAGTTTTGTCATATTGCGCAGACTTTCCGCGGCCAGAACTGCAGAGACCGCACTGGCTGTACTTCCCGCTTTTGCGACGTTCTTACCCGTGTCTACATTTTTATAGCTCAGCCTTTCCTCAAAGCATTTTTAACAGACATTCTCAGTCATGCTAAACCGTGCCCCCGTAGATCTCTCCATCGCTAGATCTCTCCATCGCTAGATCTAGATCAAGAACAACCAAAGTCTCAAGGATAATTAAATTCAATGGATAACTTTTCCCATTGTAATAATTACTGATTCCACATTACAAACCAACACGTGTAATAAATCCACACCTAGCTCAAATCTCCTTATGGATTAATTTAATCACTAATTACATTGAAATTTTAGCTAAATATTCCCTGATTAAAATTTTAGGGTTAAGGGACCAAAAAAATTAAATACCCAAGGTATTTAATTCCACAAGATCTAAGACAAGAGCAAGGTTTAATTACAGTGGGGGAAAGAATACATATTTAAAATCATCAGAGTAAATTCTTACTTACCCACTCCTAGAACTCGGTTAAAGATTCAATTTGATTTTTCCCATGATTAACACAATTAAAACTTCCTAAAAACATTCCCATTAGATAGGAAATTTCCTCACCTTTCTAGTGATATAAAGAAGTCCTCCTAACTCCTCATATTTCTCAAGTTATGGACTGGCGGAACTTGGGGTGAAAATTTTCCCAAGAGCGGGCCTGTGGGCCTGGGGAGGAAAATTTTCCCCAACTTGGGCCTGTGGACTTTGGAGAGAAAATTCACCCAGAGGAGAAAAGCGGATCGACGGAGTGGGGAAGAAAACTTTTCCTAGACATGGGCCGACAAAGTGGGGAAGGCATTTAGTGCTTTTTCCTTTTGGGACAAAGTGAATTTTACACCCGCACCTGTCGATGCCCAGGGAGGCCATGTGGCAGCTCCTTATTGGCTACGGGTCAGCGGGTTGGTGGGAACATTTGGAAAATTTGACTATTCAAAAGGAAGGGCAAAAAGGTTGAAAGGAACCCGCGCCTCCACCGACACGAGAAGATGCCACATGTCACCAACCGTTAGTCAATGCGGGAATAATTTGGAAATTTTTCTAAAATTTTTCTGAAGCGTTAAGGCTTAAAAAGATCCACTCCTCCATCGATGCCTCGTGAAGCCACGTGGCAGCACTTGATTACCTATGGGCTAGTGGGGCACTGCGGAAAACTTACAAATTTTTCCAAATTTATTTTTGAAAGCGCTTAAGGTTAAAATCGATCTGAGCCTCCGCCGACGCCCAACGAAGCCACGTGTTGATCAATGATTGGTTGGGGCAGCGGGGCTGCGGAGGAAAAATTACCAAATTAACTTTTTGGACTTAGATCATTTTTAGACAAAATGAAGGCTTGGGATTAGCGGAGTGGTGGGAAACTTCATGACTTTGTACCTTTTGGGAAAAAAAAAAAAAAGGAAATTTTTAGCCCGCAGGTCTGCCCAAGAATATTTTATTCATTTAAAATTTGACAGTTAGATTATTTTGAGCCCGAAATGAAGTAAAAACTTTAGAAGGCCATAACTTTTGATTGGGAACTCAGTTTTTAGAAAACGAGGACTTTATGAAATCTCTCAATGTCCTCTTTTCACAAAACCTTAGGAATTTTATTTTGATAAAGTTTAAATTGTCAATTTTGAGAAAACGTCTTTTTGTCACTTAGAAAGTGAACTGGTATTTTTAACTTATTAATTTTGTTCAAATTTGTCGTTAATTATTTTTCCACTTGCCAAACAAGCATGGAGGATTTTACTTGGAATATTTTAGGATAGATTGTAAGGTTAAGTTTGCTTGATTGATTTGCATTCGAAATTTATCAATTTTATACAACAAGAAGTCTACAATTTTGCCTTTGCCTCGATTTGAAAGGTTCTATAAAAATTTTGTAAGTATTTTGGTATGTTTGGGGTCATTTTGACCTTACAAATAAAATTTGATATTTCATTTTTTCTTTTTGATGTTGCAGGGTCATTCTGTTCAATTTCTGATTAATAATTTCTAGTATGAATGTTATCTAATAGAGCTCAAATTCGAATAGATTTATTTTCCTTTGCCACCTTTGAACTATGAATTCATTTGAACCCAATCTAACATACTAAGTTAACTCAAGAAGATTATTAAAATGCCAAATTACAATTCGAATTCTAAAACATTTACTTAAAAAAGTATTATGACATTTCTCCATACGTATTCACTTTTTCATCTTTCCAATCAGAATTTCAAAATACATTCAACAATCCGATTTCAATACCTAATAATGTCATTTGAGTAAATTAATACAATCCTTTATTGATTCAAAGAGATACCTTTACAATTTCTTCTTTCATTCCTCAATTACAATATACAGAATATGATTTCTTTCAAATTCTTTCAAAAGAAGAAAAACAGAGTATATCTCTTTCACAATTCAATTTATAACTTTCATAGCCCATACTGTACCATCTTTCCATCACAAATAATATAAAAGATCATCCACTTCAATAGGTAAAAGGTTACATTAAGAAATGATCTCAACAAGGACTGTCAAACTATCTTCTTTGTCTTAGTTCCAGAACAGCAGTATGAATTTCCATCATTCTCCAATTTGGTCAAAATAGAAAAGGGGAAAGGCAACACTCTCCACCCAACAAGACATCCAATGAAAAGGGAGAATCCATCCTTCTTCATTTTCCCCTGAGCCCCAACCACATTGCAATAAGAAATGTTCTTTTCCAACTCATGGCAAAAATAGGCTTCCACAACACAAAGTCAAATTTCTCATTCAAAACATAATCTAAAAAAAACTGTAGTTTGGCACCACAGAACAAAACAAAAAACAACACTCAGGCTTCATCATGTAAGCCAAAGGAGCAAGAAAGTATGGGGGATGATGTTTATGCCTCCCAAAGGGGAAATGAGTATCACCACCTAAAAAAAAACCACCAAAATATATATCATTTCAAATCCCTAACATGCCCTTATGCCTCCCCAAGTACCCCTTATTCCTCACATTTCCTTATGCCTTCCCAACCTCTTATGGCACCCCATAACAATAAAAGAAATGCAAGCTATGTCTTTGTAAGGTGGAACCCAAATCCCAACTCCTCCACACTTATACCTCCCAAAACACTTATGCCTCCACACAAAATGCCCCATAGTCTTCTCCTACACCATCTCTAGGCCATCTACCCAACTAGCCAACAAATAAAACAACACATTTAAACATCCAACCATTCACATATGTATACAAATAAAAGGAGAGTATTTCAAAGTGCTAAGTTCTTACCTCTCCATGATGGAGTTTTGTTCCAAGTTTAAAACAACAAGCTCTCCAATGCAACACAAACCAAGAGATCAACAATCAACAAGTATGCAACAATCTCCAAATTTCTCCCAATTTGCAAGAGCTCCAAAAACCCAAAGTAAGTCGCCAAAAATGAAGTGATAAAAGTGAAGCAAAAAAAAAACCCAAAATCAAGCCAAGGAATTCAAATATATAGAAGAGGAAAGAGAAGAGGATGAGGTGGATCCATGTGGGATGCCACATCACACATCCTCAACTTCAACTCATAAGCCAACTTCAATCTCCAAGGCACAATAAATAAGCAGTGAATAAATGATAGTTTTACTTACACACTCAAATCAAACCCACACCTCATAAGGACTGAAATTGAAAGAATGTAAGAAAGTGTAATAAAATCATACAACTTGACTTACAAAAATGCATAATGAAGGCTAGATTTAAACCCTCCAACCATAGGTAAGGTTGGCATGTAAATTTAAGAGGTATGGGATAAGTTTAACTTGTCCCATAAGCTTCCAAAATCATCCTCCAAGGAAAAATTCAAATTTCAAAAGGAGGTGGAGTGTTTCATACTCCAAAATTAATTTAAACATCTCTTACACATCACTTACACATTTCTTACAACTCTTTAATTTTAGGCCAACAATTCTAATAATTAATTTCTTATGTCCCAATTTGATTAATTAATTTTAACATGTTTACTCACATTAATTTACCACAATTAATAAATAATGAAAGGGGTAAACACATCACTTAATAAACACATACAAACATCAATAAAAAGGAACCAAATAAATAAATACACATAACCCTTGGTCACATTTAAGGTGATCCTCCCATGGGAATCCCTAACAATCAAACACACACATGAATAATACAAGTTGCCATGGTGACCTTGTTGAATTCATCTAGAATTCTAATGTGGTTGGTCTCTAATCCCCCGATGTTTGTTGTGATATTTTTAACTTGCACAATACAAATACCCCTTCACCCTCATGGCCATATCAGAACATCCAAATGAATATAATATAATTTCAATATCATCAATGTTTATATGAATCACAACAAAATCCATACAATCAACAATATCACTTACAATTTCATCACCATCTTTGTATAATCATCAATTTTAAATTCAATTTTCTCGGTCTACTATAATATATCTAAATATCACATGTCCTAACAACATCCATAAATATATATATATATATATATTTATGGATGTTGTTATATGCGATGTCGAACAACATGTCAATATCTATATAAAATGTCTCTAACAATCATCATGCATCATATATGAATCAGAGTCAACAATAATCCATGATATGACATCTAACACCATACTAAATCAAAACTATAATAATGTCCATAATATAGTGAGTAGTATCATGATCAATATCAAAAGTGTCGAAGGAAAGTGGGCACTACAACCCTTCTCCCACTTTTTCCGGGTTTCTATGTGCATTGCTTCTTCAAAACTTTCTGGTTTCTCCACTATCTATTAATAAACAATAGTAAATCTCATACTAGATAATTGTGCATGAGGTTTACTTACCCTAGTAGAAAATCTCACAAGATTTTTTGGATTTTGAGGCTCTTGTTGATTTTGATCTACAAAATCAACACCAAATGTGCCAAATTGATGCCAACTTGTTGATTTTCCATCCCTTTGAGCACTTCTATATTTGTTATCTTATCATGTGCTACATATTCAAACTTTTCTAGCTTCTTATCCTGTAGTTGTTCCATGTACATAACTCTTTCATTGAAAATAACATCCATACTCCTAATGATTTTCTTCACATCCAAACTCCACAACTGGAATCCAAAATCATCAATTCCATACCCAATGAAAGTACATTTATTTGACTTAACTTATGGTTTGTTCTATTCTCTTTATTAATGTGAACAAATGCTTCACAACCAAAAACTTTAAGAAAAGAATAGTTTAGCTCCTTATCGTTCTAAGTCTCCTCTAGTACTCCACCTTCTAAAGCACTTGAAGGTCTTCCATTTATCAAGTAAACAACAATATCTACAACATATGCCAAAAGTTGTAAGGGAAATCCAACATGCAATCTCATGCTCCTTGCATGCTCCATGATAGTCCTATTCATTCTTTCTAACACACCATTCTGTTGTGGTGTTCTAGGAACTATCTTCACCCTATGGATTCCATTCTATGAACAATAGTTATTAAATTCATTGTTGCAGTACTCTCCACCATTATCTGATCTGAGACACTTCAACTTCAAACATTTTTCATTCTCAACCAAAGCTTTCCACTTCTTGAAAGTATAAAATACATTATATTTTTATTTATACAGTAAACCCAAACCTTCCTAATAGAATCATCAATAAAAGTAACATAATATCGTGAACCACCAAGAAAAAAACCAAATCTAGCTCCCACACATATGTATGAAAAAGCTCTAACTTGTGCTCCTTATTTAATCCAAGCTTGAGAAATATCACATGATTTTTCTTCCGATACACACAATGATGAAAAATTATAGGTCTATGTTTTTCAAATCTGACAACTTTCCCGTGAATGCAAAATCTTCATCCCCTTCTCACTCATATGGCCAAGTTTGTGATGCCATAGAGTTGTGTCTATACCTATAGTAGCTAAAATAGAAGATGGACTAGTACTAATAGTGTATACCTACTTTCTTACCTCTTGCTATCACAAGAGAAACCTTAGTAACTTTCCAAGAATTTGTTGTAAATATAACCATACAACCCTCATCTCCTAATTGCCTTGCAAAAATTAGATTCCTCCTCAAGCTAGGAACATGTCTGACATTCTTCAACACCCAAGTGTTAATATTATGCAATTTAACATGAACACTTCCTTTTCCAACAATTTTACATGGCTCATCATCACCAAGATATACCTGCCCAAAATTCCCTTGAACATAATCTTGAAAATACTATCTATGAGGAGTTGCATGAAATGAAGCACCAAATCTAAAACCCAAGATTTTGATTTACTATCCAAAGAAAGAATAAGAGCATCTTGTAACACATCACCTCGCTACATTTTCCTCTTTACTCCCTTCTTTTTGACATTTCCCGATTTTAAAGACCAACAATCTTTCTTTACATATCCTGCTTTTCCACAATTCCAACATACCATCCTACTTCTATATTTAGATCTACCCTTCTTAGAATTTCCACGGTGTCTAGGACCTTTTAATTTTTCTTTTGTCTTCCCCTGTTCTCTACACTCAAAGCATTACCAAATGACTCACCTATGCTTTTTCTTCTCATCTCTTCACTAAGAATCACACTAATAACATCATCAAACTTTAAAGTGTTTGAACTAAAAACAAAATTACTCACAACCATAACCAAAGTATTCCAACTTTTAAGCAATGATAAAAAAATCAAAATAGCTCTAAATTCATCATCAAAACTTATTCATGAAGAGATTAATTGATTAGTAACCATGTTGAATTCATTCAAATGATCATTTACTTAATCACCTTCTCACATCTTCATATTAAAAAAAAATTCATGAGAAATATCTTATTGGAGGCTAAGGGTTTTTCATACAATTTACCCAATTTTTCCATTAGATCTACCGTTGTTTTTTTCGTAGAAATATTGAAAGCTATCATAGCTACCAAGCACAACCGTATCGTTCCTAGTGCCTTCTAATCAAGAACATCTCATTCTTCATCTTTCATAGCTGACGGCTTTAAAGCTTTCCCTTTCAATGGTAGATAAAGATCTTTCTGATATAGGTAGTCCTCCACTTGCATCTTCTATAGCTGAAACTTCTGGTCGTTAAACTTCTAAACCCTAAACTTCCTATCTTCTGTCATTGCTCCTAGTTACAACAAGAAACCCTCATGTGATCTTTTTCTGCCAAAAAAAAATCCTGCTTTGATACTATTTGTTAGGATTGAAACATACATGAGAAATAAAATGGAATTAAAACATAAATAATATAAGCATGCAATCACAAGATAAACTCAAGATTTAACGTGGTTCACCCAATGTGGGTAAATCCAAAGCAAAAAAATCCAAAATTCTTTGATATTCAGTCCTAAGGAATACAATAGAATTCTCTCTTCAGTCTATGAGGTTTATTGGTAATTATTACTATGTCCCACTTATGGAGGATATTATAAAAGTAAAAGGTGATATATACAACAATGCACAATCGTAGACAACATTTTGCTATAAAAGTTTTGTCAAACATGTTACACACATCTTCCACTCTACCATTTTGCACATACCCTACCAATATTTTGTTCCACACAACCAATGTTCATTTGGTAATTTTATCAAGCACATAGTAGGAATCCTCCAAACTCATGCATTTATAATGAATAGTCACAAGTTTATATGCAACAAAAGCATCTGCTTCATATCCATTTTTAAGAGTATGGGTGTAGACATGCTTTCCTTGTTCCAAAATCTTGGCTTGATGCATTCCCACAATAGTTGTAATGTAGTTGCTTCTTTATCATTTGTTTTTAACTAACTAGTTTTTCTATTGAGAATTAGCAATAGTGGTAATGACATTAGTAATACATGTTTTTCGGACCACTAAAGAATCAATGGAGGATTCTAGTGCTTCCCATTCCATGTCATCAATATTGTTAAAATTTAGTAAATAATCAGGCTTCAATCTAAACAAAGCCTTGGCAGCCCTTCTCCACCTCACTTGAACATAAATATAAATGCAGTCATCACTCTTATCATATCCATTCTACGTCAACAATTCTTCTCAAAAGTTGAATCTCTTTTTTAGATGCAAGATCTAAACAACCCACATCATCATTATCTCTAATTCTAACACCCTGCTATAATGCTTTCTTAAGAATCCTTCTACATGTATTCTGGATCATTCTTGTAAACTCAAGTTCAAGCCTTGACAGAGCTTTCTCCATAAGCAAACCATCATTGACATCCTCAAACTCACTCTCAAACAGTGCTTTTAATGTACTCAATGTCTCTCTAAGCCTATGAGATCTATAATAATCGTAGTCATTATTCTACACAAAAACTTCACACCCTCCTGTAGCCTCTTGATGGTTGGTTCACATTCATCCTTTAACAACCCAACCGACAATTCTAATTTCTGAATTATTTCAACCAAGTCCTTAAATTGGTTCACTCTACAAGTAGAATATATTCTTGCACCTTGGCTCTGTTGTTGTTGTTGTTGCAGCATGTCTACAATGGTTGTTTGAATCTATTGGACTTAGCCAAAATTCTCAAAACTCTCGGCGAGTTTGTGCAACTACCATGGTAGTGGCACTGCTGCATTTTGTAGCAAAGGTGGCCAAGGCTCTTAACAGTCACATAGATAGAGCCATTAATCTAGCACCTCAAAAACCCATGGATAATAAAAGCATTGCTTAAAAGAACTGAAACGTTGCGGTAGAAAATGTAGGTATACATAGAATGAGGACTATAAGTGCCACCATTGTGGTTATGCCTATCAAGTACACAAATTTCCATATTAGAGTGCACTTGAAACATATAATATATAGGTGGAAAGAATGATTTCACAACCATAATATAAATTCTAGCATAATCAAGTCATTAGAGGAATAAGTTTAGCCTTTCGAGTTACAACTAACTAAATGGGAGAAATTTCTTGAAAAAGGTAGAAAATAGAGCCTCCAAGAAATACAAACAATGGTCATCTAGATTCTCATGTTTTAAAATAGAGTTACACAATAAATTGTAAATCATGCTTCATGTGACCCTGTAAGGATAATAAAAAATACTTTGATGTTGAAGATAAAGTTGAGTCTCTAAATTTTTGGAATGAACTTTTTTTGCTAGAATCTATGTATGATATCCAATTTAGCACTATCAAATTATACTAAAAATCCATAGAAATTATAATATGAGATTACAAATCTAATAATAGACTTACCAACACATAATGATATGGGGCATTGAATAGTTTTAGCTCCTTTTGCAGGGATATGAAAGAAGGGAACAATCAATGACCCAATTGGAAATTATTCTATTTGAAAAAAAAAATTGCTACAAGGAAGAAATTTTGTATAGAAACAAAATCGTGGGAAAAGCAATTTTGTATAGACATAAATTTCATGGGAAATAGGTAAACCTAGGGAAAAGTGATGAAAATTCTGCAATTCCTGTTAACTCCATTCCACTTGAAATGGTCAAAGCTAAGAGAAGGAACCCTACCAAGTGCCTGTAAACAAAGCATACAGAGAAAGCATTAGATACATCTCAAAATACCACCAGAAATAAAACATGTCATATATAGTCATTTATGTTTCTCAATCAAATTTTTGTTGTACCCAACCATGGAGAGAGTTAATCATGGAGACAACAAATCAAACCATTTCTATTACATCATATACTTGGTACTCGGTACCCCCATTTAAAGGTTAAGTTCAACTTGTGAACGTTTTTCCTATTGAGTTGAATAGGACATGGAAATGAATTTATTTTTACAATTTTTTTGTTAGAAGGTCTAGAATATGATGATAATACTTTTCACCAATATCAGGTCTCTCAAAGTTTAGCAGATTTACCAAATTTGATTATTTATGGCATTCTTTCCCATCCACCCTAAATGTGTATCATGTTCTTTGTTGACTTATTAAGAAGGGTTTACAACAATCACAGATCATGGAGTTAAACCATCATAGGTAAAACATGCCCTCATTTAAAGATTCAATTTGAATTGCAAAAAATCTTCAACTGAGTTAAATGAGACATGGACATAAATTTACTTTTTAAAATTTGGCAGTTTGAAGGTTTGGAATATGGTGATAATGATTTTCACCAGTGCTAGGTCTCTCAAATTTTAGAAAATTTACCACTCCTGATTATTTCTCACATCAATTATGTCCACCTTATCTATGTATATGTTCTCTGTTGAGTTCTTAAGAAGGGTTTACAATAGTCACAATTCATGGAGTTGAACCAACACATGTGAAGTATGTACCCAATTCAAACAGAATTCTTTGTTTTAATATTATGATCAATCTAAAGGTGCAAACTGCAATATGGTAGGAGTACCATTGAGGCATTTTTCTTTTTAATAAATATAAATAGTCTTATAGTGATAGGAACTTGGAATTTTACTAAAAGTCTAAAACATATCCTTGAAATATTATACAAGAATCATTTTGCAGTTCCGTGCACAACATCCTCAATCAAATGATACACATAAAACTAATATATTACTAAAGCTAAAAAATAGGCAATATACTCATACAGATAAAACACTCTCCATTAATATCTATATAGATAGAACCCCTTATCATGTTGTCGACTCATAACTTTACTTGATCATTGGTAGCTATAGCTAAAAGTGAATCTGTTTGTTTTGCTTGTGTTGAAACTAGGATTCCATGGAACACAAAGATCTTTGAATTACAACGTGATAGAGATATATGATGGGAAATATAATTTTATATTGCATAGATTTCGTGGGATGAATTGGAGGAAAACCAACATTCAGATATTCAACATTCTAGAAGGATTATGTTGATTTCCAAACTTCAAAGTTCCTCCCATGTGAAATATTTAAACTCATTAATTGTTTTATACAAATTAAAAACTGATTTGGACAGTTGTTCTATGATTTACAAGGAATTTTTCTTGAAGACGGAAATCTGTTTGTGTCCATTTTTTTAATCTTTGTCTTATTCTGCCAATAACCACTAAATATTAATTTTTAAGATTAAACAAAGCATTGGCTATTTCATGATGGTCATGGATTTCCATATTTTTTCCTTTCTATTTCATTTTTATCAATTTTTATTGGCCAAATTCTACAATGGGATAAGTATTTTGTTATGTTTTTTTAGTTTAGGAGACCAACAATTACATATATATCTCCATCTCTACCGTTGATAAACTAGAGATTACAAATAACTGATTTGAAATTGATGAGTAAGCATATATCTATATTGAAAGCTTCCTTTAGCTAAGAAGTCACAAGTAGGTGATATGCAATCCATTAATTCCCCAGGGGATCAATCACGGCCCTATCTGATTTTGACTCTTTGTGTCGGGTATCTCCGGCCTTTCCTCAACATGACTTGATCCCTGGTGGGCTCATTCCAATCCATTCAACTTCACCAAGATACCAAGGGCCCTTCAATATAAATATACACTTTTCTTAGGATGTGCTATTAATTATTATCATTATTATTGATCCTATAATGTAACTTATTATAAGAGTTGCAACCAAAACTTTATAACTCTCTCTGTAGGTAAAAAAATACAAGAAAATTTTACAAATCCAACCATTGCAAGGGTTACTATCAACCTTTATTGATGCATTTCACCAACAACACCCCTTTCCGATAAAAACCCTTCTACCACGTCCCTTTTCGCTATAGACTTGCTCCCCATGGAACAACCACTAGTGTACTACCTTAATCAATAATGCTCCATGATCTACTAATAGAAAAATAATTGATACTACTTTAATCAACAACGTTTCATGATCTTCCTATGCGGTTGAAAACTTGGATATAGAAGAGATCTTTGTAATTATTTTCTTTTCTTTTTTATTTTTAAGATATTTTAGTCGTTAATGATCCAACAACCTTGCACAATTATTCATGCATTAATGCAAGGTGAGTCCTCCCAACCAATTGTGTAAATGTAAGGGTAACTGGTCCCCTGAGACCTAGAGAAATTTTATTTTACTTTTTCAATTGTTCTTTGTTGCACCACACCAAAAAAATTTGATACACAACTATCGCCTTCATAAATTCCTCGTAAAAAAAGAGTAAATGGGTATTGTAAAACAAAAACACTAATCTATGATTAAACCCCATGAAACTGTGAAATAATTACCTGATAACCCTCGTACATCTTGGGTAATCAAACACATATTTAGAAAATGTCTCTCTATCATTTTGGTCATCATCATAATGACACACTCATTCGACACTACTACAAGGGGGGTGTTTTGAGACAATAATAGAGACAATACTTAACCAAATTGTCTCAAATAGAGGCAATAAAAAGTTGTATATTGTCTCAAAGTGGGTGTCTCTAATATTGTCTCTTATTATTGTCTCTCTAGATACAATATTGATTAATACATATTGTAGTGCCCACATTTTTATAGCCTCAATTATCTTTTGACTTCTTTGTTCATAGACATGATTTGACAGGATTTGATATATTTTGGACATTATGTTATGATATTTGACCTTCTTGGACATGTATGGAGATTTGGTCATGTAACACCAATTTGAATTGATTAGTATGTTGACACCTTTTAATTTGATGTTGCGGATACTAAATTATTACGATGTTGTTTGGAAAAAATTTATATATGTTGGATACTTAGTCACATGTGTGGATTATATGGATGTATGTCATTTATAATTATCTCTATGGCTAACTCATGGTAAATTGTGTGTAATTCAAGTATGTTTTTACATTTATGATTCCATGATGATGTTATGATATCATAGATTTCATTGATCGATATTGTGTAGTTGATTTACATTGTATCGTACATGCGTGTTTAATGTGTGCAATGAGTGTGTAGGTGACAGGTCACAGGAGAATGTGGGTTTCAGGGTGGCTACACAAATTGTGCACAAATGGCCCACAAGGCTAAGCCCTAACACTATTAGATGTATGAGGCCTTAGTATTAGATTTCATTATTCTGGCACCATGAGTGACCCTCATTTGTAATGTAGTATGTCATGTAAAATTAATCTTGTTTAGGATGTTTTATTTTGTTAAGTAAACTAGTTTTGGGACTTAATGGTCCCCACATACATTTAGTTTTGTGTTGGGTAATTATGTATTAATTTAGAGGGGATTAGGGTCACATGTGAACCCTTGGGTGGGTGCCACACCCTCTACACTTGTGCCCAAACGTGTCAAACCCGAAATTGGGTTATTTAGGGCATTTTAAGTTACCCCATTTTAGTTTGGGAGTTCACTTAGCATGAAAATAATCCCTTAGACCCTACCTAATAGGTAGGGGGCTTTAATTTCAAGGCATAGAGGAGTTTCCCTCCCATTTGTCCTCTCTTTGATTACCATCCATGTAACATGGACTGGTATGTGTGTTTTGTACAAAGTTGCACAATCTGTTTTATTTTCATTTTGGGCATTTTGGGAAGGGAGTGTTAAAAGTGAATTTATCTTTTCTTCTTTTTATTTTGGAATCTTTGACTTGGATGGAAGAGAGGGGTGACACATGTCACCCCCTCATTGGTGATAAAATTTATTGGATTCTCTTCAAATTATCCCTCATGAGGGAGAAAGAGGACTTTGTTTTTGGGAGTTTTTCTTAGTGCTTCGAGATTGTGGGAGCTAGAGCTTGCTTGGATAAGGAAGTGGAAAAGCTTAGAGTGTTGGAGAGATTTTGGAGGTAAGTACTTTTTGCTCATTTTATGTTTTAAGTTATGTTAGATCTTAGCCTTATTTTGTTTGAAATATGTGCTTGGTTTCATGTGTGTTTTATTGTTGAGTATGCTTTTATGTTTTATTTTTCTCCATTCATCATATGGCTTGATGGATTTTTGAGTTTATGGGGGAAGAGAGAGGGATTTTCTCTCTCAAACCTCGTGGCTTGATGGGAAAGCCATATAAGTTCTTTTACTCCCCTTATATGGTTTGAGGTGGGGAAGGTGGTCCATATGGTTTGATGATATGGAGGAATAAGGAGGTTGTGAAGATTCTTGTTTATGTGCATCCTATGGTTGGACCACACTTTTGGCACCTTGGGTATCTCATTTTCTCTTCCTTTTTTTGTTTGCAAAATTTGGTGTTTTTATTAAAGTTTGGATTGTCTTGATTGTGAAAATATAATGTTTTTATGTCTCCCTATATATTGTGCACAATTTATGAAGCTAGGTATCTCTCCCATGGGCTTGGGGGAGGCTAGCATGCTTTCCAACCCTTGGAATGAAATGTAATTATGCCTATAGGTTGGCTGGTAAAATAAGCCCTATTGATGAAAAATCACAACACCCCTGAAGTTTTAAAATCGATGGGTTGAGACTCTCAGTGTGATTGCATAACATGGAGCTTCTCCCAAAGTGTGGGACTTTGCGAATTTGGGAAAATCTCTGGATGAAGGATGAATCCTATTCCTCTATTCAGATGCACATGTTCATATTGTAGAGGGTATATTCTAAATCCTACTCTAATCTGCCAAGGAGATAGGGGTAAGGAGATACAAGATAATAAACCTAATCTAATAGAGGTGATCCACCAAAGGAATGATGAACGTCTACTTTTTAATAAACAAAAACCATAAAAACACAAAAATAACTACCATGCACAGATAACCAAGACTATAATGAGAGATCAGGAAGATACAATGAACATAAGAGAGGGTTGAAATCATCCACAAACTCATACTATTGTTCCAAGGATTTGATATAGTTCATTATAATGGCCAAGAGGCAAGATTGCATTGCAATTTGAATGGGATGCTTGGAAACTAAATGAATTTTCTTGCAGGGAAGAGAAGAAGGGAGGGTGCAAAGCAAGAGTGTCCAACCATTAGAAGTTTCCCCTCCTATACAATATATAGGAATAATTAGAGAAAGAGGTAGAAGAAATCTAGACTCTTGTTCAACCACCCTAAAAGGGAAATGAATTCCCCTACAAAATGATGGGTCTCACTTGTAATACCCATGCCACCATCACTTGTTCCTTGCTAGGAAAGAAAGGAGGCCCATTCTTCATCATGGTGGTAGGTGGGAGA
Source organism: Taxus wallichiana var. yunnanensis (assembly GCA_018340775.1). Classification (NCBI taxonomy): domain Eukaryota; kingdom Viridiplantae; phylum Streptophyta; class Pinopsida; order Cupressales; family Taxaceae; genus Taxus; species Taxus wallichiana. The sequence continues at coordinate 937,069,730 of CM031235.1, read as the reverse complement.
TTTGACAGCCTTGAAAATGGCAGACCATATCATTAATGGTGGTAGGTGAGTAGCAGGCACCGAGAGCTTTCCAAAATATCCTCTCTTGCTCAAATATGAGCATCCAATCAAAAGATATGGCCATTTGGATGGAGTCGGTTTTATACAGGCTCACAATATTTGAATGAGTCTTCCGATACAGGGTCCACGTGGCAACCCCATGCACTTTAAGATTTAGGCCCCTCCATTCGCTCTTTTAGTTACACCGAAGATACATGTGGCATCGTGCATGGGCTTGTTCTATTTCCTTTGCACTCTTGCCAAGTCCCTTCTACTTGTGGAAAACCCTATGCCTTACCCGAGACACATGGAGAGCTAGTGTAAATTCAAAGATCCTACTTGGATTTTGCCTTTGAGGTGCACCGATGAGGCACATGGCATCGTATGTGGCTCTGTGACTTTTCAATGGCCAGTGGTGAAACCATTTTTAGACTCTAGCCACTTAGAGGGTTGGCGCTTTTTTGGGGACCCCGCTTCTGCCACACCTTCGAAGTTACATCGAAGAGACACGTGGGGCTTTCCACTATCCCTATCTTAAACATAGCCAATTTGGGTCTTGAGTGGATGTTGTCTTCCTTATTCCTTTGGGTTAGTAAGGGGACCCACCACATATAATGCAAAAAAACCCTTTCATCGGTGGGACCTATTAGTGCAAAATCACATCACCCCTGAATGTCCTAGTATCTATGTGTGGCATTTGATGTGATTGCACAACATTGGACCATCTCTCAAGTTGTGGAGCTTACGGACTTGAGATGGACCTCCAGAGAAGGTTGGTTCCTGCTTCCTAATCTACCTACCACAAGATACTCTAGTGCAGGTAGACCTAATCTATCCTAATCTAACCATTCCAAATGGACAGGGAGAGAGAGCCTACACTAAGTAGTGATACACCAGAAAAGGAAGTGGATGATCACGGATCTGACTACCTAAAGTGGAGAGAGGTGAGAAGAGGAGGGGTTGAAAGATGCACCACAAACCAAAGATAAATGTCACATGGACATCACTTCAATACCCATTAAGCATAGCTCCCACAACCTATGTAATAAACATGAGAGTATGCATGGTATACCCTGCAACAATGAGGGGTGAGAAGAAATAATAAAATAAGAAACGGATGGATAGATGCATCACGAAACAAATTTTATTGCTCAAAAATTTCACCTAGTACCACATTAGTGGGAAAGAGCAAGAAAATTCCATTACAGAGCCATGAGGAGAGGCTTAAACTCCACATTCTACCCTAAAGAAGAAAGAGAGAGGGGGGAAGAGAAAAATTTACCAACCCTTTGAATAATGCCCCTCTTTTACAATATATAGGAAGAATAAGAGAGAGAGGAGGAAAGAATTTGAACCCTGCTCCAACCACCACTACAATGCATTAAATCCTACTCTGAAAGCTCAACCAACGACCATCAATGCCCCTTCCAAATCAACCTACAATCTATCAATTCCACCACTCTATGTCTATTTGGCATGTTGAAGAAGGAAGAATGACGGATCAAATCAAATCTAATGTGGTTGTTGAAGCAATTAGATCCTACATTAATGACATGAAAGACGTTTTATGATTTTTCACCCACCTAATCTTGTCAAAATTAAATTTTCAGGATTGCATGGCATGGACAAGGTCGATACCTTTCCAAAAGTATTCTCTTGCTCAAATATGAGTTTCCAATCGAAAGATATGGCTATCTAAAGATCAGGGTCGTAGGTGTGCAATGTTTAAAGAGTCTATCCATACCGGGTCCATGTGGCAGCCTCGCGCATCTTGAAGATTCAGCTCATTCCTTTCACTCTTAAAATGTGCCAGACCGACATGTGGTGGCTTCCCCACTCTCTTTTGTATTTTTCCTGAGTCCCTCCTATTGGTGGAGACAATGTGCCCGACCCGAGACATGTGGAGGCTTCATGCTCATTTGGAAACTACCCCCAGATTTTACCTTTGAAGTTGCATGGTCGAGACATGTGGAGGCTTCCATATGCTTTTGAATTTTCAATGGCTTCCCTCATGTTATCGGACTCTAGACACTTGGAGGGATGGCGCTTGTTTGGGAAGTGACTTTTGGACGCGCCTTCAAATTGTGCTAATGAAACACTTGGCTCCTTCCATGGCTCTTCCCTATTTATTATGTTCTAGTTAAGTTCATTTTTTTAAGAGCCATAAGTCTAACCCTGGACATGTGGAGGCTCAATGCACATTTGGGTACCTGCTCAAAATTTTACATTTGAAGGTGCACTGTGTTGACACTTGGCTCCTTCTGCTAGCCTACCTCTGCTTAGAATTTTCAATGACCACTTCTATCTTTTCAGGCTATGGACACCTGGAGGGCCAACGCTTGTTTGAGTCTCTATTTTGGGTCATCCTTTGAATTTACACTGATGCGACACGTGGTGTCGTCTGCTAGCTCTCTATACTTAGCCGATTTAACCTTGCTCCATTTTACTTCTATTGGACCCAAGACACATGGAGAGTCTGCACACATTTGGGAACCCACTCTTTGGACCCAGCCTTGGTGTTGCGCCAATGAGACATGTGGAGGATTTCACCGACACCCTTATACTTAGTCATTTTAAATGGTTGGCTCTATCCCTGTTTTTAACCTAGGACATGTGGAAGCCTCGCGCTCATTTGGAAACCCACTCTAGATTTTACCTTTGAAGTTACTCGAGTTGACACGTGTCTCCTTCCACCGGTCTTCTTATACTTAGTCAATTTAGGCCCACTCTATCCCCCTTTTTTACTCTTACCACGTGGCGAGCCTATGCTTGTTTGAGGAACCGCCTTCGGAGTTGATCTTTGAGGTTACATTGAGTGGACACGTGGCACTCTCCACGTTGGTTCTTCCACATTTTGAATTTTCAACTATTGAATTTGTCCCTTTTCAGACCTGGGACACGTGGAATCTTGGCACTTGTTTGGGGTCTCCATTTTAGATTCTATCCTTGGAGTTGTGCCGATGAGGCACATGGCACCCTCCATGGGTTTGTGACTTTTAGATGACCGATGAGACCCAGCGGGCTCACGGGTCCACACTTGAAACTTGTGCCATGTTACAAAAGTGAAAAACTTTCAAAGTCCCCATAGAACCTTTGGCCCACCTTCACACTTGGGAAAAATTTCCTCCGTGGCCCCATGAGACCTACTTTTGGTAAAAAGTCATCCTCTAGCCTGTTGGCCCCCGCATTTTCCACTTAGACAAAAATAAATCCTTCTCGGACCCACGGCCCACAATTATACTTGTGCCCCTTTGCAAAAAGTTGAAAAATGTCAAAATATCTCCCGCCACCCCGCCGGTCCACAATTTTCCATGGCAAAAATCTTCCCTAGGCCCACTAGCCCGCTTTTGGCAAAAAAATCCCTTCCTAGGCCCGTCGGCCCGTAACTTGAAAAATACGAAGAGTTAGAATGACTTATTTATATCTCTAGAAAGGGGAAGAAATTTCCTATCTATGGAAATGATTTCAAGGGGCCTTAAGTGCTTAAAATATGTAAAGATTTAGATTGAATCACAAAAATGGGAAAATGATTTTAGTTGACCCAAAATAAGTGTGAGCTTATTTTGGTCAACAATTTGGCAACTCATGGGGATCACTTGCCTACTAGGTGAAATGATCAGTTGCCTTGAAGCATCTATTGGGAATGGAGTCAAGAATGATAGTCTGATAAACACAAGTCTGATCATAAGTTTGAAAAGTCATTCCCTGAGCCACTTGGAAACTGTTGGAACTAGAGTTGACCGTGAACTCACCCCGTTGCTTCTAATATCCCGTGTATGAGAAACAAAACACAACAACACTATATACAAAAATGGAAATCATACATGCTTCAAGTGGAACATGTAGAGTGTGCAAAAGCACTTCTTCTGATGAAAAAAACCTAAACCTACTCCTACACTAACCAAAGAAAAAGGGACTCAAACAAATCCTGTAACTAGTAGGGAGAAGTAGCTTCCCTTTCTCAAAAGGGGCAGCCATGTAAATGATTTGACACTGAATATGGCTACTTATATGAGTGAAAAACTAACAATAAGCTGGTCCTCCACCCAAATCATCAAGGTATCAACTAGAAACAATAAAATGCCTCTTTTAGTTTCTCTTCATTTAGATTGAAGAGGCATTGCAGCTGATCCTTGGTACTTTGGAGCTCATCCTCATGCCCTAAGTGGGTATGACTGGTTTTGCTTCTCCTTGGCTCCAATGAAGCCAAGTACCTGATTGGGCATGGTTTGATCCTTTGGATGTGCCCATTACTCTGAATTTCAACTCCAAGAATGGAGTCTTCTTGCTGATCTTCCTGGATGGATGGTGTGAGAGAGATGGGTGTCTTGCGCTCTTTTCCTTCCTTCTCCTAAGAAGAACATGGAAGATTCATATCTTCTAACCTTGATTCCAAAGGGTTGTTATGAAGTGTAGGCTATTGTACTTGAATTATCTCCTTCATGGAAGTAGGATCATGTTCTTGGAAGGTGGATGATGGAGGAGAAATGATGTTATCTCCTCAAGATCCTCTCCATCAAAGCAATATTCCAAGTCGACAGAAAATATTCCTCCTTGTTGTCTGTTGCATGTGCATGAACTCCTCCATGGTGTCCTCTTGATCTGCAACTTTCTCACCATGGTTCCCTTCATCCTCAAACATGAAGTTTGAAAGATCAAACTCTTCTTCCACATTAGATATTGAAGGGGATGAAGTGGGAGGAATAACTGAAGGTTCTTCTATGGCCTACTCCACACTTGGAGCCTCTGAAACTGTATGGTCCTCCTCCATCATGGGCTCATCAATCAAATCAGGCCCTTCAAATGAAAGTAAAAAATCTTTAATAATGCTTTTTCTTCACTAAGTGTCCTCAACTCTAATTTGATCTCTCCTAGCTGCTCCTCTTCAATAGGACTTGGAGCTAGTTGTTCTTCCTCCTTAACTTGTTTTGTAGCTTGGGTTAGATCAACATCTTCTTAAGATAGAGTGCCATTATGGACACTTTGCATTCGGAGAAACAAATTGTTGATCTTCTTCTTGTTGTTATTGTTCTTATTCTACTGCAAACTTAGCCTCAGCCACCATTGGCTCTTCAACCTTGACCTCCTCTGTTGGCTTAACCATCAAGGGGATCTTTGTAAACCCAAATCTGACATCCTAACTCTTCATATTTTTGTCATTTCTTCTCTGTTGGGATCCTCTTTTTGCTATTCTCCTTGAATGGTCTTTCTAATCTCTTCCCCACATGGGATTGGGGATACAAGAGGAGTGGTAGGTTGGGATTCAACCAGTTTTCTATTGTTTGTGGTGGAGAGGGAAGTGTAACTTCTTGTTTGTTTGAGGGGATGACTACTTGGAAAGGGAAAGGGCAGAGGAATTAAGGTGGGATGGAATACTAGGAGATGGAGAAGGGAAATCAACACTTGGGGTAGCAAGTGAGGGGCTTGAATCTTGACCATGCTGAAATGATAAAGTTTGAGAAAGAGAAAATGAAGGACAAGGAGTTGGTGATTGACTTACCCATTGACAAGGTTGTCTCACACTTTGCTCATATACCTCAATATCCTCAATCCACTATGTAAGTTGAGGCAACATTTCAACCATGAAGTCAACCTTCTCCTAAGGGCTGTAATGTCTTGACATAGGGCCGACCAATGGGAAAGGTGCCCATAGCCAATTCCCGAATGCCTTATTCGTGTTGTAGCCATAGACTCCACCATGTGTGCCTCCATCCCCTGAATCTTCTCCAGTAGATCAGCATTTTCCATGTAGTTGTTATCATCATATGCATACCCTTGTTCTTGATAAGCTCCATAGCCAAACTAGCTCTGACACTACTCATATGGGTAAGCATAATGGTTCGGATCTGATCATAATGTTGATCTGGAGGAGTTGAGAAACACATTGGAGGCGTATTGCATTGCTACTACTGAAAGTGTGAATTCCAAGATGGAAATGAAGTCATGATTACAAAACTTCATGGAAATGGAAGAAAATGAAAGAGATGGAAGAAAAATGGATGGGAGAAGGTCTATAACTTCAAAGATGGGTTTTTGACTAGATGGAGTCACTAGATGTGCTTGCATGTGCCTCAAAAGGCTAAATCTTAATAGGAACACACCAACCTACTAAGATGAAGTGGTAAGGTGCTTTAGACTTGTCCCACCAGATGTGCCAAAATTGTTAGGTGGTCACACAGTGGCTTAATATTTGGTATTGATAATGAGATACCTTGGAAAGATGAGAAAAATATAACATCAGTGTCCCATCTGGCATGCCAAAATTGTTAGTGAAAAATCACGGCACCCTCGAATGTCCTAGTATCTAAGGGTGGCATTCAGTGTGATTACACAAGATTGGACCATCTCTCAAGTTGTGGGAATTGCGGAATTGAGATGGACCTCTAGAGAAGGCTAATTCTTTCTTCCTAATCTACTTTCCACAAGCTACTCCAGTGCAGGAAGACCTAATCTATCCTAATCTAACCATTCCAAGGGGACAGGGAGAGAGAGAGAGAGAGGGAAAGAGAGCCTACACTAAGTGGTGATACACTAGAAAAGGAAGTGGCTGATCATGGATCCGACTACTAGAAGTGGAGAGAGGTGAGAAGAGAAGGGGTGGAAAATATGCACCAAAACTAAAGATAAATGTCACATGGACACCACTTCAAGACCCATTAAGCATAGCTCCCAGAACCTATAATAAACATCAGAGTATGCATAGTATACCCTACAATGATGAGGGGTAAGAAGAAATAATAAAATAAGAAAAGGATGGATAGATGCATCACGAAACATATTTTATTGCTCCAAAAATTCACACAATACATCATTAGTGGGAAAGAGGCAAGAAAATACCATTATAGAGCCATGAGAGAGGCTTAGACTACACATTCTACCCTAAAGAAGAAAGAGAGAGGGGGTAGAGGAGAAACAATGACTAACCCTTTCAATAATGCCTCTCTTTTACAATATATAGGAATAATAATAGAGAGAGGAGGGAAGATTTGAACCCTACTCCAAGCACCCCTGCAATGCATTGAATCCTACTCTGAAAGCTCAACCAATGACTATCAATGCCCCTTGCAAATCCACCTATAATATGTCAATTATGTGACTCTATGTTTGTTTGACATGTTAAAGAAGGAAGAACAACGAATCAAATACAATTTGATCTGGTTGTTAAAGCAATCAGATCCTAATTTAATGGCATGAAATACATTTTCCTATTTTTCACCCACCTAATCTTGTAAAAATTAAATTTTTAGGCTTCCATGGTGTTGATGAGGTCGAGACCTTTCCAAAAATTCTTCTCTTTCTTAAATCCAAGTTTCCAATCAAAGATATGGTTTTCTGAAGATCAGGTTCGTGGGCACACAATGTTTAAAAGAGTCTGTCCATATTGGGTCCATGTTGTAGCCTCGCACATCTTGAAGATTCAAATCCTTCCTTTCACTCTTGAAATTGTGCCAGATCGACACGTGGCAGCTTCCATAGACTCTTTTGTATTTTCTTTGATTCCCTCATATTGGTAGAGACAATGTGCCTGACCTAAGACATGTGGAGGCTTCGCGCTCATTTGGAAACTACCCCATATTTTACCTTTGAAGTTGTGCAACAGACACGTAGAGGCCTCTATAGGATTTTCAAATTTTCAATACCACCCTAACCTTATCGGGCTCTGGACACGTGGAGGAATGGCATTTGTTTGGGAACTATATTTCAGGCTGCTCAATTGATGAAGCGCGTGGTTCCTTTCACAGATCTTCTTTGTTTCTCTTGTTCTGGCTAAGTCCCTTTTGCTTGGTGGAGCCATAAGTCTAACCTTGGACATGTGGAGGCTCAACGCACATTTGGGAACCCACTCCAAATTTTACTTTTGAAGTTGCATCGTGTTGACACTTGGTTACTTCCGTTGGTGTGCCTCTGCTTAGAATTTTCAATGACTACTTTTGTCTTTTTGAGCTCTAGACACATGGAGGGCCAACACTTGTTTGAGTCTCTACTTTGGGTCATGCCTTTGAATTTTCCCTAATGTGACACATGATGCCATCCACTAGCTCTCTATACTTAGTCGATTCGACCATACTTCATTTGACTTCTGTTGGACCCAAGACATGGAGAGTCTACGCACATTTGGGAACCCACTCTTTGGACCACTGACAACTTGGTGTTACAATGGTGATACATGTGGAGGATTTCACCAAGACCCTTATACTTAGTGATTTTAAATGGCCAACTCTGTCCCTTTTTAATACTTGTGACACGTGACATGTGGAATCCTCGCGCTCATTTAGAAACCCACTCTAATTTTTACCTTTGAAGTTGCACCGAATTAACGTGTGGCTCCTTTTGTGGGTCTTCTTATACTTAGTTGATTTAGGAATGCTTTGTCCCATTTGTTGAATCTAACCACATGTCAAGCCTGCACTTGTTTGAGGAAGTGCATTCAGAGTTGATCTTTGATGTTGCACCAAGTCGACACGTGGCACTCTCTGTGATCTCTACCCCATTTTGAATTTTCAACTATTGACTTTGTCCCTTTTCAGACCTAGGACATGTGGAAGCTTGGCACTTGTTTGGGGTCTCCTTTTGAGATTCTATCCTTGGAATTGCACCGATGAGGTACATGGCACCCTCCATGGGTCTGTGACTTTTGAGAGTCGATGAGAACTTGTGGGCTTACAGGCCCACACTTGAAACTTGGGCCATGTTGTGAATTATGAAAATTTTGAAAGTCCCCTACAGACCGGTTAGATTTCCTTCACACTTGGGTAAAATTTCCTTCACAGCCCTGCATACCTTCTTTTGGCAAAAATTCATCATCGGGCCCACCGGCTAGCCCGCATTTTCCACTTAGACAAATATAAATCCTTCTTGGACCCGTGGGTTGGCAATTATAATTTTACCCCTTTGCAAAAAGTGTAAAAAGGTCAAAATATATCCTGCCACCCCATTGGTCCAAAATTTTCCATGGCAAAAAATCTTCCCTGGGCCCGCTTGCCCACTTTTGGTAAAACATCTGCCTAGGCCTGCTGGCCCGTAACTTGAAAAATACGAATAGTTAGAAGGAATTCTTTATATCTATAGAAAGGGGAAGAAATTTCCTATCTAGTTGAAATGCTTTCAGGAAGCCTTAAGTGCTTAAATATGTAAAGATTCAGATTGAATCACAAAAAGGGGAAAATGATGTTAGTTGACCCAAAATAAGTGTGAGCTTATTTTGTTCAACATGACCCTTGTAGTTAGCTCCTGAAATTGTGATGGTGGGACACTTGGCATCATCTCATGGGGCCACGCCTTCATTTCCAAGTGTTTAGCTTAGTCATTTCTATTTAGCGGAGCAATATGTCTTACCCTAGACACGTGGAGGGCTCGTGCTTGTTTGGATCCCACCTTTTGTGTCTTACCTTTGAAGTTGCACCGAGCTGATGCATGGCTCCTTTCACCAACCTTCAACTTCTCAAAGAACAACTAACTCTACCCCCTTTTTCACTTTGACCACATGGAGTTATCCGCACTCATCCAGGGACCTTGTTTGGACCAAACCTTTGGAGGTGCACTGTTGGGATGCATGGAGGTTTCTACGGGCTCTATCCCTATTAAGAATTTTCAACAGCTAGTACAACCTTTTTAGACCCTAGCCACATGGAGATCTTGCACACGTTTGGGACCTACCTCTTGATTTCACCCTTGGAGTTACGTCGATGACGCACGTGGCCCCCTTTCACCGACCTTTTGCTCCACTTTGTGTTAGATCATTTTAGGCTCAATTTTTGATTGAATGTGAGCCCACACCATTGAGCCGACCCCTTGATTCCTCCGTGTGTTGTTGCATTCGACCAATTTTTCCTTGGGGGTAAAATTTTGATAACAGTTTGGAAACTTGCGGGATCACCTACCTGCTAGGTGAATTAATCAGCTATCATTGTTGTATCCATTGGGCATGGAGTCATGGATGGTATCTAGATTCTTATCCTATTCTTGAAACTTGAATTCGACGCTTGCACTTGGTGACCCTAAACCTATCCAGATTTTTGCACTCTCAATTTTCATAAGAAAATCTTAAGATGAGATTTTTGAGAGTAGAAAATTTTCTTGACTTGGGGGTTTCACCTGTTCTTGGAAATGGACCTCCTCGAAACTTGATTTTAGTTGCTCTATATTTGTTTTACTTTTAAATTATCAAATGTTACAGAAAACTATGGGTCTCTTTGCTGTAAATATTGAAGGGCTTGGCGCATTGGCATGTTCTGGGAGATGTACTTCGCACGAGCAATAAACACCACAACACACACTATCAACAAAAAATGAAAATCATACATACCTCAAGTGGGATATGAAGAGTGTGCAAATGAACTTGTTCTACTAAAAGAAAACCTACCTACTCTATGCTAACGAGAGAGATGGGAAACTTAAAAAAAACCTGACATTGGAAATGCAAAGTAGCTACCCTTTCTTATGATTTTTAGCTATGAAGGTGATTTGGCAACAAATCTAGAAGAGATTAGGAGTGAAATGTTGGCCATAAGTTGATTCTTTGCCACTCCATTCATCAAGGCATCAACAAGAAACAAGACATAGACCCCTTCCGACTACTATTCAATTGGTTCCAAGGGGTATTGTTGTTGATCCTTGGTACATTGAAGTTCTTCCTCATGCTTAGAAGCAAACATGATTGGTGTTGACTCTGCTCTTGGCTCCAATGAAGTCAAGTACCTTATAGGGTATGGTCTGGTCCTTTGAATGTGCCCATTACTCTGAATTCCAACCTCAAAAAAGAAGTCTTCTTGTAATCCTTCTTGGTAGAGGTGATTGTCTGCAATTAGATTTTCTTCCTCTTTCACGTCTACAGACAACTGATGTGTCACCTTGGTGAGTGGTATGAAAGGGATGGCAATGTCCTATTCTTTTCCTTCCTCTACATCCAATGTGGAGCTTGAAAGATCAAACTCTTCCAACTTTGATCTAAGAGGCATGTTACAAATTGTAGGCTATTCTTACACATCCTCCTTCATGGTAGCAGGTTCTTGTGGTTGAAGGATGAATGATGGGGAAATGAAAGTTGTAATTTCTATGGGCTCCTCCTCATCAAAACATTCCTCCAATTTTGATAGGTAATTAAACACTTGGTTATCCTACTACAACAAGATTTCTCCCTCAATTTTTGCCTCATCTCTTTGCTTCACCATCAAGGGAACTTTTTCAATACTGAACTTAAGGTACAATCTCTTCAAATACTCTATTATTTTTATCGATTGAGCTCTTGTTGTTGTCCACCTTGTCTGGTTTCTTAACTATTTTCTTCCCAAGTTAAACTTGGCAAGAAGGTAAGAGGAGGGTTGGGGTGGGGAACAACCAGTTTTACTATTATTTGTGGTGGTGGGAGGGATGAAACTTCATGTTTCTTTGGAGGGGATGACCGTTTGGAAGGAAAAGGGTAGAAAAACTAAGATGATATGGAAGGCTAGAATATGGAGGAGTGAAATCCACAATAGGGGAAGCAGGTGAGAGACTTGAAAATTGAAACTCAGAACAAGATGGTGCTGCTTGGGGAATGGGAAGAGGATTGTGGGGTAGCAATGCTGAATTTTCCCATTGACCTGTAAAATATTCAACATCCTTAACCCATTCTTCAAGTTAGGGTAGCATCTCAATGATGTAACTGAGTTTCTCTTATGGGCTGAAATAGCTTGGAGTAGGGCCTTCCCATGGACAAGGGACCCTAAATCCAATCTTGAATGCTTTCTCTTGATTCGTAGCTGAGCCTGCATCATATTTTCCTCCAATTTATCTATCTTCAACTACAACTCCACATTCTTTGGTGTAAGATATCCCCCATGGTTGACGTATTCTTGTTCTTCCACAACTATATAGTCTGGCTCATGTCCACATTGATTTGTATATTTCTCTTGTGAGTATGAACATTGTTGATTTTATTTATAACATGGAGTCCGGAGGTGGTTTATAATAACCTGAGAATGAATTTTGCATGTTTGGAGGAGAGTATGGACTACATTGTAGATGTTGCTAAAATGTGAGTTCCATTGTGGTAATGAAGCCATGATTGCAAAACTTCATAGAATGGAAGAGAATGAAAGGGGTAGAAGAAAAATGGATGCAAATGGATGGGGAGAAGGTCTACAACTTAGAGAATGGGTTGTTGACCAAATGGATCCACCAGATGTGTTGAAAAATGCCTCCAAAGGCTGGATGTTTACCAAGACACACACCCAATCTTGATAACACTGAAATATTGACCTTCTGTCCCACCGAGTGTGCCAAAACTATTAGTGTGGTTGCACGGTGGCTTAAGGTTTTCTATTGATAATGAGATGCCTCAAAACGATGAGAGAAATATAACTTCGGTCCCACCGGGTGTGCCAAAACTGTTGATGTAAAATCACAGAACCCCTGAAGTCTGCAACTCGATGGGTTGAGATGCTCAGTGTGATTGCATAACATGAAGATTCTCCAAAGTGTGGGACTTTGCGAATCGGGAAACTCCATAGATGAAGGCCAACTCCTATTCCTTTGTTTAGATGCACATGTTCATATTATAGAGGTTCTATTCTAAATTCTACTCTAATTTTCCAAGGGACAGGGTTAAGGAGATACAAGAAATTAAACCTAATCTAATAGAGGTGATGCACCAAAGGAATGATGAACATTTTATTTGCAATAAACACAAAAATATTTACCATGCATAGATAACCAATATTGTAATGAGATATTAGGAAGATATAATGAACATAAGAGAGGGTTGAAATCATCCACAGACTTATACTATTGTTACAAGGATTTGATACAGTTCATTACAATGGCCAAGAGGCAAGATTGCATTACAATTTGAATAGGAGGCTTGGAAACTCAATGAATTTTCCTATAGGAAAGAGAATAAGGGAGGGCACAAAGTAAGAGTGTCTAACCATTAGGATTTTCCCCTCCTATACAATATATAGAAATAATTAGAGAAAGAGGTAGAAGAAATCAAGACTCTTGTTCAACCAACCTAAAGGGAAATAAATTCCCCTGCAACAATGATGGGTCTCGCTTGCAATACCCATGCCCCCATCACTGTTCCTTCTTGATGGGTCGAGAAAGGAGGCCCATTCTTCATCATGGTGGCAGGTGGGAGACTTGATAGCCTCGAAAATGGAAGACTAAATCATTAATGGTGGCAAGTGAGTAATAGGCACTGAGAGATTTCCAAAACATCCTCTCCTCCTCAAATCTGAGCTTCCAGTCGAAATATTTGGCTATCTGGAGGTAAGTGTCAGGAGTTTAATGTGGGCTCGTAATATTTGAATGAGTCTACCCATACAAGGTCCACGTGGTAGCCCCGCACATTTAAGATTCAACCCCCTCCTTTCGCTCTTGTATTTATGCCGAAGAGACACGTGGCATTGTCTATGGGCCTACTCTATTTCCTTTGTGTTCTTGCCAAGTCCCTTCTGCTTGTCGAAGACCCTATGCCTGACCCGAGACACATGGAGAGCTAGTGCGCACGTTTGGGGACCCTGCTTGGATTTAGCCTTTGGAGGTGCGTTAATGAGGGCACGTGGCATCATCCACGATCTATGAATTTTCAACGGCCGGTGAAACCCTTTTTAGACTCTGCCCACGTGAAGAGGATGAGGCTTGTTTGGGGACCCCGCCGCCGCACCTTCAAAGTTACAATGAAGAGACACGTGGGGCTTTCCATTGGCCATGTCTTGTACTTAGCCAATTTTTGTCTCAAGTGGACTATTTCTGCCTTATTCCTTTGTGTTAGTAAGGGGGTCCACCACATATAATTTAGTTATCTCTCAAAATTATGATAGTGGGACACTTGGAATCATCGTGGGCTGCCCCTTCATTTCCTTGTGTTTGGCTTAGTCCTTTCTATTTGGTGGAGTGATATGTATGACCCTAGACATGTGGAGGGATTCCACTTGTTTGGGTCCTTCCTTTTGGGTCTTACTTTGAAGTTGCACCGAGATGACGCATGGCTCCTTTCACTAGCCTTGGAATTCTCAACGACCGATCTACCACCTTTTTGACTCTGACCACGTGGCGTCATCTGCGCTCGCATTTAGGGACCCTGTTTGGACCTGACCTTCGGAGGTGCACCATTGGGATGAGTGGAGGCTTCCGCAGGCTTTGTCCCTATTAATACTTTTCAACATCCGATGTAACCTTTTTGGACCCTGGCCACGTGGAGGGCTCGTGCATGTTTGGGACTTGCCTCTTGATTTCACCCTTTAAGTTTCTCCGATGAGACACGTGGCCCCCTTTCAACCTTTTGCTCCACTTCAGGTTGGATCATTTTGGGCTTGATTTTGGGATTGAATGCAAGCCCACACCATTGAGCCAACCCCTTTGTTTCCTCTATGTGTTTTCACATTTGACCAATTTTTCATGGGGGGTAAAATTGGGATAACAAGCCCTTCTCTTCATTTTGGTCTCTTAGATAAACATTCACGGTTGGAGCTCAAATTTAGAAAACATTTGGAGGTTCTTGTCAGCATGGTTCTTCATTGTTTTCTTTCATTTTAATATCATGACTTTGACTATTTGGGAAGTTCTTTGTCTTGTAAAGTATCCTCTTGTAATTTGGAATCACTTGTAAATTAGTGTCACTTTCGTAGGTGTAACCTTCCTCCAATCTTGGAAGGAATACTTGTTATGTTGTTTCTTATGTAATTTAAGTATGTTGGAATTTATGAAATTGTGAGCTTAAGTTTTATGGAAATGTAAAATTTTCTTGTATGATAGATGTTGTAAAATTCTTAAACTTGGTAATGCAATACAAGGAATTGGTTGAGAGTTACTCTTGTTAAAATATTGTTTTAAAGTTGGAGTTTCTCCTTTGCAAGTAAAATAATGGATTGATATATGTAAAATTCTATTTTTCAAACCCTTGTTAGTATGGTAAAAGTTTAGGAAGAAAATACGGTATTCTTTTTGGAAACCATTCTTGTTAAAAATCTGAAATATTTACTTAGCATTGCATTTTAAGAGAAAATTAACCCAACATGAACCTTAGGTTTAATATTGTATGGAAAAACATTATACTTCTTACCATGTATCTCTCCTTGTAAATTTTGTAATTGTATTAAATGGAATGGGACTAGTCTTGATTCTTTCCCATGTGAGACTCAATTATTTTATTTATTTATTTATTAGGAAATCATGTTTGTATATGTGTGCTTTCTTGCAAGTTGTAAACATACTTCAAGCTTCTTCTCTTTTGAACTATTTCACTACACCCTCTTATTTTATCACATAAATGAGTAGATCATTTAATAAAGATATATGACAAGAAATAAGTATAATCCATCCTTTTACCATTGTACTAGTTCTTTTACCTTGTGTGAAATATGAATATGAATATATATATATATATATATATATATATATATAGTTATGTAATATAACAATAATAAATATTATATTTTAATATTTGTTATATTACATATATATATTATATATATATATAAAAGAATACAAATAACAATAATTTAATAGATTTAATATAGTTATATTACATAACTATATTACATATAAAATTATACATCAATTTTCTTATATTTACCTATACCTTGACTAATTAGTATTTATATTTTATTATGTATTATGTTCCATATATTGTAATAAAGATATATTACTTTTTTAAATATTGTAATATAAATATAATTATAATATATAAATATATTTAGTATATAACCATATCATATACATATATTCATATATATATATATATATATATATATATATATATATATATATATACATACATACATACATACATATACATATACATATATCTACATACATATATACACACACACATGTGTGTGTGTGTGTTTTAAACTTTAAATATATCCAAATCCAATTTTCATAGAAAAAAAAATGTGGTGGAACATGGAGGATTATAACAACAAAAAAGGAAAGTATATAGGGAGGGTAGAACCCTCCCCAAAATCCCATGCACCACACATAACATGGCTCCCTAGTCCCTCATGCCTACCCTCCTCCCTTTCCCCTCACTCCATTTTCCACGCAGATTCTCCCTTCACTCCATATATATATATATATATCCGCTCCACCTACACCCTAGAAAAATAACAAAACAAAACAAAATGAGAAGAGGGAATAGAAAAGAAAAGAACATAAGGATGTTTAGGGAAACTTTAGGGCATGAGTCAAATCTAGGGTCAAGATTAGATCCATCCTAGGGCTCACATTAAACCCTACACACCTTAAGTCATGGGTATTTAATGGGAATGTGAAATAAAATAAAAGGAGGGTAAGTGGTGATAAATTAATATGAAAGGGGGTGTAAATTTCCCAAGTGACCCTAGTAATGTTTAGTAGGGTAAATCAAGATAGTGAAATTAAATAAATAATTAAATTGGGAATCAGGCAAGTGGTTAAATAAATTGGGCAAGGAAAATTATTATAAAATAATTAATTATTATGGAAAATGGTTAAGAAAGGATTGGTATTAATGGTTCAATTTTATTTTTATTTTAAAATACCCAAATTTTTAGTCACTTTTGGCATGGTTTTCCGTTGTCCCGAGGTGGGGCATTACACATATTTTGTTTCTGTGAGAATACCATTTTTATCTCTCTAGAGACAATATCATTTTTGTTTCCCTGAAGACAATAGTGACTACTATTTTTTTTATCTCTATAGAAATAGTACTAGTATTTTTTTGTTTCTCTAGAGACAATATGAATCTAAAGAATGAAAAAAACTAAATTTCAAGAATAAATAATAACCAAATATCATCTAATGCAATCAATGGCTAGAAATTGTCTTTTATGTCAAAGTGGGCTAGTAATTAATATTATGAATAAAAAACATATTTATTTGAATCACTTCTATAAAGGGGGTGATTTGAAACAATATTAGAGTTGATAATTGACTGAATTGTCTCAAATTGAGACAGTAAAAAAGTTGTATATTGTCTCAAAGAGGGCGTCTCTAATTATTGTCTCAAAGAGGGGGTCTCTAATTATTTAGATGGCAATAGCAAAGTGGACAAGGTGAGGAAAACGATGAACCTAACAATACGATGATGAGGATGATCATTCTTCTAGATATGAATCGGAGGAACTGTCATCACCAATCCGGCACTATGATAATTCTTCACCGGGAACTCCTCGTGCTATGATTATTTACTAATGCACAACCTTTAGTTTGGTGGATGTAATCTGGAAACAAAACAACAACATAACACAAGAATACCATCGACTATGATAAGACAGAATGATGACAAATCTGAAATATCAAAATAAATTATAATATTAACATGAAACTGTTACAATCTCACCCATGAGGTACTTCAAGTGTTATTGACTTCACTTGCCTTTCACCAAGACTATGGGAGAAACTTTACAATTACACCTCTTAATGGCTTCTTCAACACACCTTTAAACTGATGGCTTCCTTCACACACTTCCTACAATATTTCTCACTACTTCCTTCTATGCTAAATGAGGGGGGTGGCCTCTCTATTTATAGAACTTCCAGGCTTATCCATCTTATCTCTAAGATAGGATAAGAAATCCACTCTAACGAATCATATTCCATACCTTAACTCTTATCTGTACATGTAAGCTTATCTGTTAAGATAAGATAAACCTTATCATTTTACATGGGTTCCACATTTTTAGACTTTTTACAAATAAAATACACAAAATATTTATGACCTCACTCCTTGTCTTTATTACCAATATAATATTTCTAATTCCTAATCATGTAGACCCTACTTCTCTAATTACCCAAACTTTGACATTTTAACATTACCGGACCACTTACGACAAATATTTACTTTTACAACATTCCTATTGTATTATACTTTGGTATTCCTACTCCACATTATTGGTGGCACCGTACCGTTATCTTCTATCGATGCTACTACTAATTATACTTAACAACATCCTATTCCTAATACATACATTAATGAAATAGAAATTACGGAGGAAAATTTTAGTGTCAACATCTTCCCCCTTCCTAGCTTCTACTCCAAGTAGACTATTACAGTGCTCGAAAAATCTTCAACTTGTCATGGTTGACCCATTTCATAATGGGAGTGCCATCCAATTCCTCCAGGGCATGTAGGGGCCCATCCATTTTGGAAGAAATTTTCTCTGTCTTTTTTTTGTATACGGAATCATATACTAGAACCAAGTCATTCACATGAAATGGAGACCACCGGATATTTTGATCAAAGTATTCTTTACGCTTCATTTTCTTCTTATGGCTTGTATCCTTTTCTATTTCTCTCATTTCCTCCAAAGAAATGAAGATGTACCAACCTTTCTTTTCTTGAATCACTTTCATCCATCATTTCATTTTTCGTAACTCTCACAGTGGGAATATCAAACTCAATAGGAAGAACTGGATCAATGCCATAGGCCAACTGAAATGGGAGTATCCTGTTGCTGACTTTGATGTTGCCCTATATGCCCACAATGCTGCATGAATCCTTTTATCCCATTTATGTACCTGCAAGGCTGCATCTTTTGCTAGAATTTGACACAACACAAAATTTGTTTGTTCCACCTGTCCATTTGTGCTTGGCTTGTATGTTGTTGCCTTCCTGTGCTTAATAGAAAACTTATTGACTAGGGCTTCTACCACCTCATTAATGAAGTGGCTTCCTTGATTTGTTACAATTTCTAATGGGCAACCAAATCTGGTGACAATGCGTTCATACATGAACCTTGCCACTTCATCCATGGAAGTTGTTTTCAATGGCCTAACTTCAACCCACTTGGTTAAATAATGCATGCTGAAACTACAATATACTTATTTTGGCGTGATGTAGTTGGAATTGGACCTACAATGTCTATTCCCTACTTTTCAAAGGGACCAGGGAAGAATAGGACATAATGGAGCTAATGAAGTCTTACGATTACCATGTGTTTGAAAAATATCACATGTATTACAATAATTATAACAATCTTTAAAAAGAGTGGGCGGTGATAACTGCGCATCCAAGATCCTTCTTAGCTCGGCCTAAGTTGTCCAGAGAAGAAGTGCCCTCCACATGTACCATTATGGAATTCTTCTAGCAGTTCCTTCCCTTGATCACGTCCAATTGCCCTCTTGTCTTATCCATCGAGTCCTATTCGAAATAATACTCCATGCGAGAATAGAATATGGACGATTGGCTTGAGTAATCTTTCTCTTAGTCTTTGCATTGGCACCATCGAAACTTGAATTCATTCGAGATAATTCCAAATATCTATGTATTCACTAGGATTGTGTCGAGGATAACAATCTTTGCATCGGGAAATCATCATCATCACAAGATGATCCTAAACCATCATAGGCTCGAGAGAGTGCATCTGCATTGACATGCTTCTTTCTGGCCTATCTATAATATCAAATTCAAACTCTTGTAGCAAAATTATCCATCTTGCTATCCTCCCCGATGGGTTAGGATTATTTACAATATATTTTAGAGCACATGATCTGTTACAACTAGAAATTTTTGCCCTAGCAAGTAATTTCTAAACTTCTTTACAAAAAAATGATATCCGAGCCTCTTTTTCGATTCTGAGTATAATTTACCTCAATTTGCTCATTTGTTTGCTCCCAAAGTAAATTGGATGTTCATTCCCATTTTCATCCTTTTGGCTCAAAGTACTTCCTAGTCTGCATCCGAGGCATCGGTGTACATAATGAATTGCTTGCTCCATTCTGGATTCTTCAAAAGGTGAAGACACCAAGGCTTCCTTGATTGTCCAAAAGCTTCATGCGCCTTATTTCTGGTTCATAAGTAACATCCTTCTTCAAGAACTAGGTTAGTGGTTCAATCTTTGAGAAATTCTTGATGAACCTTCTATAGTAACCCACATGGCCTAAAAATGATCTCAACTTACTTCTATTAAGAGGAAATGGTAAATCTTTGATTTTTGAAATTTTATCGGGATCGATGCCAATACCATCTCTGGATACAACATGCCCTAACAAAACACCTTTAGAACATCCAAAGACACACTTTGTAGGGTTTAGTGAGGCTTGTGCTTCATCTAACCTTCCAAATGCTGTCTCCATTTGGTGCAGGTGGTCCAACTTGCTCCCATAGATGCAAAAATCATCCAAAAATACTCTGATGAAGGTCCCAATGTAGGGTTCGAACACCCTATTCATCAAATCTTTGGAATGTTCTGCTGGAGCATTACACAACCCAAAAGGCATAACTCTATAAGCAAGCGTTCCCCAAGAAGTGGTGAGCGTGGTCTTGGTGATCTTTCTCTGCTATACGAACTTGGTTGTAGCCACTATATCC
Source organism: Taxus wallichiana var. yunnanensis (assembly GCA_018340775.1). Lineage (NCBI taxonomy): Eukaryota > Viridiplantae > Streptophyta > Pinopsida > Cupressales > Taxaceae > Taxus > Taxus wallichiana. Next base: position 937,049,419 of record CM031235.1, on the reverse strand, counting down.
ATCAGCAAAACTATAGCACTCCTGGCCAGCTACTTTGTCCAAGATCTGATCTGAAAATGGAAGAGGGTAATGATCCTTCTTTGTTGCCTTATTGAGCTTCCTGTAATCAACACAAATGCGTAGCTTCCCATTCTTTTTTATTGAGATCACAATGGGAGAAACCCATTCTCGATTCTCCATGCAAATATGAATCTGCATCAAGCAACTTATCTATTTCTTCTTTTACAATCTTGGAAAAATTAGGATTCATTCTATATGGCATTTGCTTTATGGGCTTAGCACCATCTACCAGCTCAATACAATGTTCTACCCAACTTACTTGACGGAGTTCCTTGTAATCAAAAGTGAATAGGTGTATGTACCTTTGAAAGAGCTGGAGGTAGGATTCCTTCTCACTCTCCATCACAGCATCACCAATCTTTATTTGTTGGAGATGATCATCAACTTCTTCTTCAGATAATTTTATGGGGTCATGAGTTGGTGTGATTGGAAGGATATCCATGACTGAAACATCCACCTCACTTTCTTCATCTTCGATATGTCCACTTCACTGGTACTAGAGTAATCGAGAGGATGTCCATCATCGGTTTCATCACTTGAATCCACGGTTCTACCTTATGATGTCGAGGATCACATTTATCTTCACCCTCTCTCTACCATGTCCAAGTGTCATGAAACCTTCATTCCAATAGTTTCTTGCATGAACTCTCCTTAGCCATGGTCTTCCCAAGCATTGGGTGCACTTGCAACATGCCATTTTCATCACCTAAAGTCTACCACACATACCACACCCATAACAGAATTGCCACATTTGAAACTACACCTTTTGGTTTAGTTTTTCCTTTATTTAATGACCTTAACATAAGTGTTAAAGGGCGATCGATTTTAAACCCAACATATTCATTATAGACTCGGTCATTACATTAACTACAGCACCTCCATCAACTAAGACATCATGAATTGAAATACCATTACATAATACCTCGGCTTGTGGGCATAGGGATCTGCCTCTGCCTCCAAAAACAGGGACCTCGGCCTCCTTCCTTCTTGAGCATTGAGTCCACCTCGTAACTCCCGCCTCTTCTCAGAAGACATAGCCAAGAGTTGACCATATGTAATATTTGCAGGCCTTTTGGACAGATCTTCCAAGATGGAGTATGGTCCTTGCCCCTATGAAATCAAAAAATCCTGCACACCCAACTTTCTTCTCCTATGTTTCTTACTAGTTTCTTCTTTCATCTTCTTAGGATCATTTCCATCATGATTATCTTTTTCTTTCTTTCTTTTTGTTACAAACACATCTACTTCATTATTTCTGCTCTTATCTACTACATCAAAAGAATTCACAGGTGTTTTTCCTTTATCATTATCTCCTTTACCAGATGTAGAAGCTCTATCTGGACAATTATACTTATAATGACCCTTTTTATAACAACCATAACAAACAACTTCAGAAATATTTCTTTTTGGACCTCTATCTCCTCCCTGAGAACTAAATTCCTTTCCTTGAAGAAGATTAATAGTTAACTGACCCATCTTTTTGAGCAGATCTTCATACTCAGTAGATGTACTAGGAGAAATATTTGTGCTCACCGGGAGTGGTTGTGGATTACGACCAAAGGTGCTTTGGTGTAGGCTCTACTTTAGCAACAATTTCTTTGGGCTCCTCTTCCATGCTTTCTTCTTGCCTTCTTACAATCTCCTTTGCTTGTTCAATGGTAGCTTAGTGGTCATACTTCACTCGTTGTCTGATTTCTAGCTTCATCCCAAGAATGAAGTGCTTACAGAGGAGATTATCCATGCCATTCATCAACCCATCCGCTAGTCCTTCCTTCGGGATCTGGGCATCGAGCTTCCTCCTTAGCTCTAGAACACGAGCATGATAATCCCTTATCTTCTCCTTCTCTCCTTGGGATAGCTTTGTGATCTCGATCATGAGATCTGCATATTTACATTGTTCACCAAATTCTTCAAAAAACTTTCGGTTAATAAATCCCATGAATTTTTCACATTATCACCTAGTGTTTCAAACCACCTAAATGCTGAACCATCCAAAAAGGTAGGAAAAATTCAGTCCATTGTTCCCTTCTTATAAGGCCATTACAAATACAAGATCTCTTAAACTCTTGAATGAAAGAAGAAGCATCTTCATTAGATTGAGCTGAAAAAAACAGGAATCTTTCCCATTTTCAAAAGTAACCACCGTGAAATACCAACTCACAAGTACAATCAACAAGACTTATGTGTACAAATAATTGGAATCACTATACTAGAAAGTGACTTTACACCTTTCTATAGTAAAATAGAAATGACCACGGTAAAAGTGACTTTTTTCACGGTAAAGTGAAGTGATCGGTAAATACTATTCCATTCCCAAAAATGACTTTACCATGGTAACTACATGGTAACTACTATGCATAGTAAAAAAACAAGGTTACCCTCTAATTGATTTTTGACTAAGTGGGAATATCTCTCTAGAAAATCCACCAACGAGGAATGGTCCCGGCAACGGAACCAAAATGTCATCACCAATCCGGCACTATGATAATTCTTCACCGGGAACTCCTCGTGCTATGATTATTTACTAATGCACAACCTTTAGTTTGGTGGATGTAATCTGGAAACAAAACAACAACATAACACAAGAATACCATCGACTATGATAAGACAGAATGATGACAAATCTGAAATATCAAAATAAATTATAATATTAACATGAAACTGTTACAATCTCACCCATGAGGTACTTCAAGTGTTATTGACTTCACTTGCCTTTCACCAAGACTATGGGAGAAACTTTACAATTACACCTCTTAATGGCTTCTTCAACACACCTTTAAACTGATGGCTTCCTTCGCACACTTCCTACAATATTTCTCACTACTTCCTTCTATGCTAAATGAGGGGGGTGGCCTCTCTATTTATAGAACTTCCAGGCTTATCCATCTTATCTCTAAGATAGGATAAGAAATCCACTCTGACGAATCATATTCCATACCTTAACTCTTATCTGTACATGTAAGCTTATCTGTTAAGATAAGATAAACCTTATCATTTTACATGGGTTCCACATTTTTAGACTTTTTACAAATAAAATACACAAAATATTTATGACCTCACTCCTTGTCTTTATTACCAATATAATATTTCTAATTCCTAATCATGTAGACCCTACTTCTCTAATTACCCAAACTTTGACATTTTAACATTACCGGACCACTTACGACAAATATTTACTTTTTACAACATTCCTATTGTACTTTGATTTATTCACCGTACTCCTCCACATTATTGGCGGCACCGTCTTGACGGCCGTTATCTTCTATCGAGACACTACTACTAATTATACTTAACAACATCCTATTCCTAATACATACATTAATGATAGAAATTACGGAGGAAAATTTTAGTGTCGGCAGAACCATCCCCTGTAATGATGGTGCAAACATTTGAGATGGAGGACTTGTTTGAGGTATAAAGATGGAAGCACTACAAAGAGAAATACAAAGACTTAAATAATCGAGTAATTTTGATAGTATAAAACCGAAATACCATCTAAGGCAAGCGTGGAGGTATCCCATTTGCATAATCTTGAGGTGGTTTTGGAGTTAAACAATGAGGATAATCTGAAGCTTTCCTCCAGGATGCCTCGCCCCCAAATCGATCTAGACTCCCTTAAAGTTCTTGACTTTTGGGAGGGAAAAAAATACAAAGACTATATCAAGGAGAAAATTGGGATTGTGGCTAATTCTTATTATGAATGGCACATAGTACAATATAGAAGAACAAAGTGGTTGAACTAATAAAGCGAAATGTGTCTTCCTTGTTGTTGTGTGGACTCGATTTTCTCGAGTTAAGTTTTCTTAACTCTTTCTCGTGGTCTGTTTCTCTTTGTTCCTTTCTCGAGTGTTGTCACGAAGCATCTTATGGAATCTTGGAGGTGTCTTCACTATTTTTACCTTATCTAATAAAAAAATTATTGTCTCTCTAGAGATAATACAAATTAATACATATTTTGACTCTTGAGAGACAATATCATTTGTCTCATCAGAGACAATATCAATTTTGTCTCTCGAGATAAATTATAAATTTTATTTTTGTCTCTCTGAGACAATACATAATGAATAAAAAAATTTAATTTTAAGAATATAAAATAACTAAATTTCTTCTAGTGCAATCAATGGATACATATCGTCGATGGCACTAGAATAGGTTGGTGATCAATATTATAAATGAAAATAATTTTGGTTGAATATTGTGCCCACAAATGGGTCTACAAACATTTTATTAATATTAAAAAGAGAGAATACAAAAGGCTTCCTAAATGTCGTTAACCCTTGACATATAATGGTATACCTATTTATTGAGTTAAATTTTGACTCTGAATCCTCCAAACATGTTGTTGTAGAATTTTTAGGTAATTCTTTCTAACTAGCTCTACAAAAAGTGTGGAACCTCCTCCAAACATGCTAGCATAGATTCTTTAGCTGATTTTTTCTATCTGGATTTACAAGAGAGCATACAACTCGATTGAGAGGAATTTCAAAACAATATCCATATCATCATCTGTTGACATCACTAAAAACAAGAAGAATCACCATCATTGTCATACATTATTAAGTAGTATAATAAGACATCACTATATTGAGCTCTAATAAAAATTAAGGAAATTTTAGATATAAAACTTACACACGAGTAATACTTTTATGGATATGAAGACTCGTGAATGTGCATAATATTTCATGCTATTGAAGGAAAGGTTTGAATACCCATCTATTAAAATACGATAATAAATAAGATTTTTAAAAAATTGCTTGGATCTTCTTGCAGTTTTCATGTTGGTTGGCAATTTGCAACAACAAGAACTGAAAAACAACGTGAAACCCGTGAGTTAATTATGAAAATAAACATGCTAGTAAAAAATTCTCATACCCATAATGGATTGAAATATAATGGATATAATATTATAAAATTTGATATAAAAAAATCAAAACATAAGTTTCTTAGAGGAACATGTTGTTAGAAGATAGAATAAGACATGCTTTGCTAATAACCAAGATATAAAACATGTTACAAAGAGTGAGTGCAAGAAGTAATGTCAACTATAAGAAATCATTACTAAAAAATATGGATGTTTTTTCCCATCTTCATATCTTCTCTATCAACTATCATAGAGAAAACCATATCTCTAAAAGTATACAAATACACACTCTCAAGGTATACATATATATAATATGAAGTATGTATTGTTAGACTTCACATTTAGATTCTATGTTTCAAAACACATTTCTTACTTGATCTTTCAAAAACTTTGTGCATTTATATATTTTGAAGGTTGTCATCATTAGTAAATACAATAGCATTCCACTCATTGAGGGCGAGGATGGATGAGCCTTGAAGTCCACGTGGAGAGCATGTGTGGGGAGCTAGTGAGATTGAGAGGTCATACCATTATTTCATTCTCATGTTAATGTGCAATTCCATGCTATATCATTTTCTCATTTGAATGTTCATGTGTAATTTCATGATTATTATCATCACTTGTTGTAGTATGCATTTTGGCATCAAAATTATATAACATATTGTTTTCTATAGATATGTATCATAATTATGTGAATTAGATGATTGTAGTATGCAAATATGAATATTTAATATATATGATAATATTGAAGCAAATATTTTCAAATGTTAGATGAAAATAATACATGGTTTAAAAAGAATGTCAACATTGATCTTGGTAAAACAACAGCTATATAAAAACATTGATGGGCATCCACAAACATGCTTGTTAGCCAAATATTTTCTTTTATTGTGGAAGAGAAGTGGCATGACATTTATTCACTAATAGAAAGGTGAGAGATAACTCAAGGGGAGTAGCAATCCAAAAGAATAATGCTGATTTCACACATGCATAGTTTGATACACACGTCGCGCCTTCATCAATTTTTTTTCTATACTAGTACATTTGTAATTTTTATTAATACGAACTCTCAATTTTACTACCCAAGATAGGGGCTTTTATGCGGTGAAGTATCTGATTCCATCCACAAAAAAAAATATGCTTTCATTATTTATTATAAGCATATGAACAAGATGGAAGATGATGGAGAAAAAATTCCAAAATAGAGAATCCTATGCCATCCTACAAGTATGTATATTATCGCGAAGTGAACTCGGAAATTAGTGTTGAATAAAAAACACCAAAGAGTGCAAGACCAAGCCTAGATATGCAAGAGTATAAGAGGAAGGAAAAGACACATAAGAGTGCAATGAGATGCTCTTTATAACCTAAATATTTTTGAGTTTGTGTTCTTAATAACACTTTTTTCGATCTAGTATAGTAAAATTTAAAATTTGAGCATGTTGTCCTTATTGTCTACTTTTTTGAAATCAAGCTATAGAATAAGAAAACCATGTAATTAAATAATTTTTAACATTGTATATTGGAAAAAACCTAATAGAAAACAAGAAAGGATACGACCAACAAAACAAGGCATGGAACAATACCTGGATAGAAAATGAAATTTGCATGTGTTTTATTTTTTGAAATGTGCTATCATTGTTTGGAATGATTGCACAACATGCATAAAATGGTTATTTAAAAAAGATGCATGGAATTTTATGAATGTTCAAACACCAAAAATGGTTTGCAAGACTGATCTATAATCATTATCGCATATAATACAACAAGATGCACATACAAAGGAATACAAAATAACAACTATTATTTCCAAGTGTTTTATATTCCATAAGACAAAAATTAATCCAAAAAATATGAAAATGTTGTTTTCACCCAAAAATACTTATAAAATACTTGTGGAAGGTAGAAAATTAACATACAACCAAGAAAAAAGGTTGAAATTATCTTACCTTCTTCCACTTAAGATAATCCTCAACCACTGGAGCAAGAGGAAACAATGTGACCTAAAAAATGGAAAGAAAAGAAGAATAAATCAGATGAGGAAAATAAATATAATCTATGATAAATGAAAAAAATGAGCATGATCAGGTCCACCTTTTAAGAACTATGCTACATTAATACCCACAATAAGTTACAATGTTCAAGTTTGAATCCATATTTTTGTTTTTGGTTTGCAAAAAATAATTTAGTTCTTAAATAAAAATAGCAAAACCATATTATATATGCCACACATACTAGGGGTGAAATGGATTTGGAAGAAAACTTGAACCTTGTAACTTAGCGTAGGTCTTTCTTTTCATTAGAGACAGATTAGATTGTTTTTAATCATTTGGTATCAATCTAATTATTTTTTAGGAAACAACATGGTTTCATGGAAGTAGTGATTACAAAATATTCCCAAAAGGGATTGTTGAGAAGGCCTTAGATCTTGATGTGTGAAAAGAAATCCAAATTCTTTGAGTTTTTCCAACATTCTCCCATCTTGTGAAAAAATTGGAACTATTTTTTCAAGACATTTGATAAGAATCATAAAGTACAATATTCAATCCAAATGATTTTTAATTTTTTTTTAGTAAAATCCTAAGTGATTCAATAAACTAGAGATAATAATAACAATATTAAAATAGAAAACCCATTTCCAATCTCAATCTCATAACATTATGTAGAGAGGCATGGTCTATGGAAGAACTCAAAATTTGTTTTACTACACACAACACCCTATAAAATATTCTATATATCTTCACTATTATAGAATTTCATTTCCAAGAAAGGAAATTCACTTCCATGGTAGTGAGAAGGAATTCAAGCTTTCCATGCACCAATTTCTACATAACACCTATGTGTGACAAATCTAAAAGTTTAATGGAATTGATTATCATAAAGTATTTGATCAAATAAATGAAAAAAAAGTTTTCTCATGGAATATCCTTATTGCAGATTATAGGAGACATGGGCATCCATTTACAACATAAATAGTGTTTCACCAAATGCAACCAACATTTGTCCAACGTGATCCACCTTGGATAACATACTCCAAGCATGTGCCCCTTTAAAATAGGGTATTCAAAAGACTATAGGTTGTATTTAATATGTGGTGAATGATTAATAACATACTAAGATGGGGTTAAGGACTATGTAAGCATCAGATGCAAATCTGTATAAACAAAAAGTTTCAAAATACAAAGGTACTAGAAAAAAATCCACATTATGGAATAATGGAAATCCTAAAAAAGGAGATTATGAATGGAGCTTACAACATGAATGAACTATCCATCAAATAAAAAAAAGGATTAAGGTAAAAATTGAAATACAAAATTCATTTGGAAATTGATATTGGAAATTAAGCTAGTAATTTGACAGTATAGTTTGAACAAAATAATATGACAACTTCATTTCCTTGTCCACATATGATTATTTCATTTCTATCTTCCCTTTCATATTATTCCATCTTTCCACTTACCGTTTGATTTGTTTCTATTCATCCATGCTCTAAATCTCCCCATTTTGATAGAGGTTGGGAGAATGTTGGAAAAGGTTATAAAGTCTAGTCTTACACTCGAGAAATTGCATTTTCTTGAAAGTTTCCAAGGAATTTTCAACAAACCCATTTGGACATGACAATTTCAAGTGGATGTATATAATTATGGCATGAAAATGCTAGAAGTAATATTAGGACAAAGAAATTTGGAATTCTTCATGCATGAATCAACGTACTACTTTCCTGCATGGGCTGCATCTATAATTCACAAGGGAAATGTGTTGGATATTGTGAACAAAAAGGTTTTAGAATACATGGATATCGAAGAGGCCGTAAGATTTTCTCTAGTTAGCATGTTATGCATTCAAGATGAGGAAAGTGTTAGGCCAAGTATGACCAAGTTCTCCCGATGATTGAAGAATGAGCTTCACACACCTCAGATCTTGAGCACTCTACTCAAGCTCATGGATGACAAAAAAATGTAGCAAACAATACTAGTACCATAGATATTGATGGCATTAATATTGTTTAAATTTTGTATTACCGCAAGAATACCATTTCTTTATCATCTACATAGTTTTTAACTATTTTTAAAGAATATGTACTTGTTTGTAATTACAAATTTAATTTATGTTACCTAACATTTCACCTTTATATGTTTTGAACAAAATTTTACTCAATCTTATCATGAAACAATTAGAAGTGTAAAATGAATAGTGTGATCACTTATACTATAAGAGAACATTGAATCTTAAAAATTTGTATCTATAAGGAATTGTATTTGGGCCCCATACTAGTTTTAGGGACTTGTATTTGGGCATGCAAAATTTGATTTGGGATTCAAAACTTGGGGGCATCTAAACTTATCTCTCTATAGAGAGTGGGGCATCGAGACTCATATTTGGACATAAACACTCTCAATTTTAGGTTAGGGGTATGGGTATCATGACTTGGGTGTAGTTCCCACTCGTCTTTGACACTATTTTCATTATAATGATATTATTGTTGGATTGATACTTAAATATTTTTATTATTACATTTTGAGCGATAGATGATAGACTATGCAAATATTTGAAATATTGTTATGTTTTGATTAACATTTTGATTATGATACACTAGATGACATTGGTAGATAGTTCGATATATGTGGATTTACATTACTTGGATTTTATACTGACACGTTATACTCTGGATGTTCTAAATAGAATTATGATCTCGTGGATGTAAGAATCAAATTATTTGATATGTTGATAGATGATAGAATTACTTAATTTTGGATGACGATTATTGATTTCTATGTATATATTATTTCTCAATGTTATTGATGTGGCCGTGAGGCTAGAGAGGTATTTTTTTGTGTTTGCAGGGACATTATATCATACATCGAAAGGGGATAGGGGACCAACCACAAAAGAATGATGGGTGTTTTGTAACATGGCCAAATTTTACAACTTGTGTCTTATGTTAATGTTGTGTTATTGCATACCTAGTTAGAAGGTTTCCCTTGGGGGTTTACCTCACATGTGTGGCCATGGGGTGTAAGGTTTTCCCCCTTATTTTAATTTTGTGTTAGGTATTTAATTATTGGGAAATTTTAGTCACTTTTATTAGCAATTATTAATGTGTCTTAATTAGCTAATTCAAATTAATTTGTTAACTAAAATAAGGATGTGAAAATTGGATAAATATGAGGGTAGATGGTCCTTGAAATCTTTTGGATGTAAGTTAGATTTATGTTGTGTACTCTTTCCCAACTTTAAAATTAGGATTTTGACTTGGGAGGATGTTTTGGAGGCTTATGGGATAGACAAATTTTTTCCCATGCCTCTTAAATTCATCAAACAACCATACCTATGGTATGGAGAGTTAATTTAGGATTATTTATGCATTTTAGAGTGTAAAAAGTGAAAATAATTGCACTTTCATACTTACCACAAATAATTTGTCCTTGATAGGAATGGTGTGCAAGTTAGAGTGTCATGTGGGTATGTCATAAGTCTTACATGTTCATTTATTGTTTTGGGGCTTGGTGTTTGACTTGTGTGTTGGAATGGAGGAATGATGAAGTGGCATCCTACATGGAGCCACCTCATCATCCTCACATCCCATTTCTATTTATTGATTGAATTTGAAGGATTTTGGGTTACTTGTTTTATTTTCTCTCTTACACTTTTGGAATTGGGAGCTTGTTGGAGATTGCAATTTGGATTGTTCTTGGCTTGAAGGTGTTAAAATATTGTTGGAGTGAAGACTCTTGGAAGCTTTATGGAGTGGTAGGATCTCCATCTCTCATTCTTTTTTTTATGAATTTGGATGTAAAATTTTTATTCATTGAATATAATATGAGTGTTGTGAATGTGGTTTTTGTGGTTGGTTATTTTACCTTAAGAAGGGTGTGGGAGATGGAAGTATGAGACCATTGGGGAGGGAAAAGGGAGATGTGAGGAATGAATTTTGGAGGGAGTATGATTGAGAGTTTTACCTATGGGGAGTGAAAAGGAAAAGAAAGGACATAATTTGCATATTTTCAAGGGAGATATAAAGATGTATTTGTTGTTTGTATTGTGCACATGAAGGCATTTGGTGAAACCCTTACTTCACTTGGGAGGAAAAAAGAGGTAGTTCCCATATTCCTTGATCCTTTTGGCTTGATGTCAAGCCTATTATTTTTTGAGAAAGTATTAAATATTGTTTAGTATGTCCCTTTGAATGTGTTGTATGTTTGTGAATTGTATGTTTTTGTGGAAGCCATTTCTTGTAAAAAGTTGTCGAATGTTGCTCAAGATCCCTCATTGTTCTTTAGTTGGGGCTTAGGGGACAATAAGGGGATGAATTTCCTCTTATTGGATTAAATTTTGGGTGGAGATAATCACCTATTCCCCCTTTCTTTGCATTGTGATCCAAGTTTTTGAAGAATTGAAGAATGCAATATTGAAGCTATAAAGTTGGGAGAAGAGCTTGAAATGAAGACTTGTGTTTTGACTTTGTTGAAGGACCCTTATTTTTAATTTGATCACATTATTATTCTCAATTAGAGTGGAAGATTGTAACTTTTGTATTCTTGAAAAAGGTTTTTGTAATATTTCACTTATTCCAAGTTGAGTGATTGAGTGAATGAAGAAAGATTTGTATATTTCATTATTCAAATTTGTAAGGTGGTAGTGAAAAGAGAAAGATTAAGTTGTATAATTTTCTTGAAATGAAAATATCCTAAATTTTTTGTTATTCAAAGCTATAATATATATCAATATGTATATTTGGAAAAGAAATATGTTATGGAGATGATCTTTTGTTGAGTTCTTTGTTGTTTGTTTGCAAAATTGAATATGTGAAAGAGAATGAATTATAGTTGATGTTATACTCAATTTTACATTTTATTACAACAAAAAGAATACATAATGAGTTGATTTTATGTAATTTCAGTTAGGAAACTAGATATATTTTAAATCTTGTAACCAAAGAAAGGGAGACACCTTAGTTAAAATTAACATTGCATTAAACACTAACTCAAGCGAAAAATAGTTAAAATGCATGTTTTGAAGGTTCTTTTTTCGGAAAACAAAACCACTGCCATGTGTAGAGCGGCTATTTCAGAACTCTTGCCCAACTTAGAGTGGCGATCAGATGAACCACCCCTAAGTGCAAAGGCTGTCATAAGAACCATCTGCCTATGTAGGGTGGTAGTTTTGTCACTTTCGATAGAAAATTAAAATTTTCGACTGTGAAAAACCAAATTGACATTTAGTTGCAATCTAAGCTTAAAACCATAAAAAGGAAACCGCCAACAACTAGTAATTAATTGAATTTAATTTTTTAAGCCATTCAACCTCTTTTATGTTACCCAAATGTGTAAAATTAAAAGATTTAATAAAATGGGGATTTTCCCCAATTGTTGAACTCAAAGTATGTTTACCTTAAAATAACAAAAAAACAGATCCATGGTGGGATCTCTACATTAAACAAATGAGCAATATTACAATAGTAAAACCTTTACAACTAAAACCAATAAATTTTTCCATGGTTCCACTTCTTTCTCTCATGGCTTCTCCTCCTTCTCCTCTTCCAAAACTTGCAAAAATGAAAAGAGCTAATCAAGTTGTTTTTAGAGAAATAGGAATAAAAAGTGAACCATAAGAATATTTAGGGCAACCCAAATCTAAGGGCTAGGATAGATTCAATCCAATGGCCCAAATTAATCCCTACCTCACTTAAGTGGGAGGTATTTTGGGGAAGTTAATTTTATAAAGAAAGAAAAAAGAACATGAGTAATGGGGTAAATGGGGCTTCTTAGTGGTTAGGAAAATAATTAAATTTTTATGTTAGAAAACAAAGTAATCTTGGTGCATGATAATTAATTAAACTTATGGAACTTGGTATATGTAATGTTTATACCATAACTATCTTTTAGGAAGTGAATTAATAATATTTAATTATTAATCAAACTTTGACTTTCACAAGCTTGTGTAGAAAGAATTTAACCAAGAAATTTAATAAGCATGGAAATGTCTAACATTATAAACACTTTTTAAAAAAATATTACCATAAATTTGACATTTAAATTATTAGTTGTATTTTGTTTGTAGAGTAGAAATTTTTATCGTTACACTTGGTATCAGAGCCATGGGTTCAACACTTGGACCCCGAGTACTCTTTGAAACATGAAACACAATAAGAAAACCTAGCGTAAATCCAAACCTAAACACACAACATTGCATGATGTTTTAAAACGCGCAAGAAAACCGAGAAAACTAAAAAAATACTAGATGATAATAAAATAACTCTTGTCTTGAGTCTGTGAAGAAGGCGCGGAATAGAAGAGGGTCCTTACACATGAACCTATATCTACCACCCTCGGATCAGTAGTAACAACTACATGATGTTAACATCACTTTACGTGGAGGATTTTTAGGAGGGAGACCTTTTAGAAAAAAACAAAGATCCATCTCTGGAGGCTCATGCATTGTCACGTCATAGAGCCGAGGATAGGGAAAAGCACTCATGTGTAGATTTGATTAGACATGAGTCACAACCTAGAGAGCACAAAGATAGATCTTTAGGACACAGACAAATCTAGGAGAACTAGGTTGAGGGATATTCATGTGGAGAGGTCTAAGGGCGATAGTCCACAATAAAATATCACATCGAGAGATCGAAGGTACACCTATAACATTTTACTAGAGGCACGAGAGGATTTCAGGCTGAGGCATGGTTGGTTAGCTTGAAGCAAATACTTGAAGATATGTAGTTGTACTAGCAACATGAAAGCACTTTGTTACTATCCAACATGTATATTCAGAGATAATTACTTGGGATTTATCGAGGATCTTTTAGGAGTAGATACATATCCATGAGATTCATCTTGTAATAGATTGATGAGTTTCATTATCTGCAACAGGCCTCCATGAGGTAGAGTATGAGGGTCGATTTTGGATCTACTTCAGTATGTGGACTACATGTAAGATGAGCATATTAGGGTTAATAGGTTCATCAATGGCCTGAACTTAGACTTGGGTAGGGTAATGTGCATTCATTACATGAAGACTCTATCAGAGGTAATGGAGAAGGCCTACATTATAGAGGAAACTATGGGGAAGACTCAACAAGCTCGAGAAAGAGTGAGGATCCTCATACAAAAGTTGTAGGATATTAGGTCAGGGGATACTCTCCTCTGCCTCGTGGAGGATAAAATTCACCACAATCTTCATTTATGCCTCCTCCTCATTAGCAAAAGTAATAGACTTGACCACTCTTTCAACCCTTATAACACCATGATTATCAAAGAGGGCGTAGTATTAGACCTCCATCCTGGGGGCCCAAAAGGACACAAACCCCACCTTAAGAACAATCAATAGAGTACGTCCACCATAGTACCCACAAATATCTATTAAAGGATCATCAAACTCTATAACATAGAAAAATTAGCCACTAAAGGAGTATCTTCTCAATGGAGAGGACCAGGTAGTTACTATGGGTGGGGAGTACATGGTCATCATTGGATAGAGTTCCCTCAGAACCCTTTAATTAGGGTAAGACACCTGTTTTATGAGCCTATGGTTGGTGACATGGCCAAGAGGCACATGATTTATGTTATGGTTGAGAACCGCTAGGAAGAGCACTAGGCACAGTGATTGAGACCACAGGTAACATTAGTGGTATTTATATCCCTATCTTATTTGATTTAGGCTCATCACATTCTTTCACTTCTCCATCTTTACTAGAGAAATGTAGGCTAGAGGAAGTTAGGAAGAGCCTTAGTTGGGATGTTGATATGGCTTTTGGAGCCAAACTCTCAGTGGAATTTTTAGTTAAGGAGTGTGTAGTGGACCTAGGACCCTTCACCACGACTTTGGATCTTCGTATCCTTCCATTGGGTTAATATGGAGTTATCTTGGGCATGGATTGGTTATCTACACATAGAGCTAGAGTTGATTGTTACGAAAAGGTTATATCTTGTGCAGAGGATTAGGGAGTGGAGTAAGTGATTTTTGGATTACAAAGACCCATATCTATTCACACCATATCCACTATTCAACTGAAGAGGTGTGCACGATGAGGTTGTTAAATATTTGGTATCAATGTTAATGAATGATCAAAGGATGAGACTCATTAACCCTCACTTGATGACTACCCCATTTTGCATGATTTTTCTAATGTTTTCCGTAATGAGTTGTCAGCATTACTTCCCCCATGGGAGATAGATTTTCATATTGATTTGGTTCTGAGCATGGATCCTATCTTACATGCACTATATATGATGACCACACCTAAGAAATGTGATCTCAAGTTGTAGTTCGAGGGCCTTATTAAGAAAGGCCTAATCTATCCTAGTGTATCTCCTTGGGGTGCACCATTTATATTTATGAAGAAAAAGGATGGATCTCTCCATTTTTGTGTGGACTACATTCAGTTGAACAAAGTAATGATAAAGAATAATTACCCCCTTCCACAGATAGATGATTTATTTGATTTATTTTCTAAGATAGATCTTAAGTCAGGTTGCCATTAGTTGAGGATTATGGAGACACATGTCCACAAGATATCTTTCCACATGAGATATGACCACTATGAGTTCACATTGGTACCTTTTGGTCTAATGAACGCCCCTACGGTATTCATGACTTTGATGAATGGGGTGTTCAGGATGTTTTTCATTCGCTTCATGATCATGTTTCTTGATGACATTTGGATATACTCACATACGTTTAAGGAGCACTTTTGATAGGTTTTCAATTTATTCATGAGAAACAACTATACGGGAACCTGGGGATGTGTGCCTTTTTCCAGTAAGAGGTTCAGTACTTAGGTCACATCATTGCTTTAGAAGTTATTATAGTCGATCCCTAGAAGATTAGAGATATTATGGATTGGCCCATGCCAACCAATGTGACCGAGGTGTGCAGTTTCATGGGGTTGGAAAGTTACTGCAGAAGATTTATTTAGGACTTGTCTCGGATTGTGCACACCATCACTTACCTTTAGTGGAAAGTGAAGAATTTTGTTTGGTCCAATGGATGTGAGAAGGCCTTTAGTAAACTAAAAGAATTCCTTACGAAAACATCGATTCTTGTACTCCCATATCCTCAAGGGGATTTCTTTGTGTGTATGAATGACCCTTTGGTAGGATTAGGAGGTGTTTTGATATAGGAGGGCCATGTAGTTTCCTTCGAGTCTCACAAACTCAAACATTATGAGCTCAATTATCCAACTCTTGACCTTGAGCTTACATAAGTGGTTCATACTTTGGTGATTTTGTGTCATTTCCTTCATGGTAGGAGGTTTGTTCTTTGGACAGACCATTTGACCTTATGTCAACTTTTCACGTAACCCAATACCAATGCCTTTCAATGGAGTTGGATGGAGTTTCTATGTGAGTATGACATGGAGATAGAGCATGAGAAGGGAAGGAGACTATGGTTGCGAGAACTTTGAGTCGATGAAGACATTTTATCATGGCTACCTTAGTGGGTAAAAACTTGCAGAGTAGGATCTTGCGACATCTTCCACATGATAGCTTCTATTGCTATTCTACCGGCGGGAATGCATGCAAGTCTCACAATATTCTACCTTCGGGGTTTGGGATCTCATCCCGGTAGGGTGGTGTTTTCAACTACAAGAGAAAGGAATGAAGGAGAAGATGAAGAAAGATCTAGTCCAAAGGGAGAAAAGAAATGAATTCCAAAGCGAGAAAGGTCGGAGGGTTTATGTTTTGGGATTGGTAGTAAATGAGCCAAACCTACTTGCATAAACGAATAAAGCAATATTGATGAATAAATGACAAAAAGTAGAGATAGATTCAATAGAATAAACACATAGATCTGACATAAGAAAGATCAGATGCCCATAACACACATATTTAGCACAAAGTCTTAATATTTGCATTAATATCTTCTTCAGTTACAAAAGTACAAAGCCTTTTCTTCTCACTTCTATTTTTCATCTAAAAGATATCCACCCCCTGAATACAACAAGTATTCAAGTATATATAGAAGGAGAGAAGAAAAGAAGACAAAAGCAAACAAACCACTTATTTACAAAAATATCTTACAATAGATTACAAAGTCATTTGTTGACTTTTGACAACTTTTATGGATGACATCATCCCATGGTGCAACATGGATGATGTCATCATTTGTGTCAACATGACTTAGATATTTTACAAAGAGAAAGATGAGAAGAAAGAAACTATTCGTCATCGTCCCGGGCTGAAAGGGGTATCCTGCTTTTTGTTGCTCGGGTGACGAGATGTGGAACTGGGCACGGTACTCCATGAACTTGCTGATCATGGGTTGAAGTTGATCCTCGGAAGGATCCTTGTGCCGATCGTTGATAGCTTCGCAGGTCTCCCGCTCATCTATGAGCTTTTCCAGGAGTTTGGAATAATCATTCTCTGCCTCTATCAGGTACCCGATGAAGTCACGACACGCCAACAGGTTATTGATGGATTCGGCGTCGAAACGTGACTTCTGGCCCCAGTCCCTATGAAACGATCTCCTTGAAGATTTGAATAGTTTCCTCCACCTTTCTTAAGGTGAAAGAAGGAGTGAGCAACCACTGGAGACATTCTAAGAACAATCTATTCCATTTGATGCATTGCATCCAGGGCTACCTCCTTTACCTTGTCGATCTTCTCCAGGATGAACTCTAGCTGATCCACCCGATAATCCAAAGTGGAAAGGATTTTATTGAGGGCTCTAGGGTGTCCAAAGATGCCAAACTTGACCAGATCATCGACTGAATAGTCGAGCATTTTCTGAAAGGTCTCGTGTTGCATCCTGGCATGATCAAGCTCTTCGGAGATGGGTCCCGCTATCGCCTGGAGTTCTCTGTTTGTTCGATTGATATTCTGATACAAATCTGTGAACTTAGCGATAACTCCCTCACTTTCTTTGAGGATTTGGCTCCTCCAGGTGGAAACTGCCATGCCCTGCTCACCGATTTTAGCATATTCATTGATCTTATCCTGGCTCAGAGGCTCAGGAGTTTCGGCGGCAGTTGTAGGAGGCGCACTGCCCATTTTCTGCAAGGCGTGGAGAAGATATTTATTTTGCTCCTTTAGCTGCCTTTTCTCTTCCTTTGCTTCTTGGAGTTTTTGCAAAGGGTGTCAGCGAGATAGGGCCTCTCCTTGCAGGCTTTCTGAAGATGTCCCCATTGTGACTTGAGTCACTGTGTAATCTGTCGAAGACAGATCCTTTTATCCTTCAAAGGATTGGGGTATGCAATCTCCATCACTCTCTCCCCTGTTGCACTCTGAGAGAAGCGGGTTATGGGCTTTTGCTTCTTTGCCCCTTTTGATGGGATCACGGAGAAGTCCATCGGTGCGATGGGAACTTTCCTTTTCTGCTGACTCAGGTGCTGGGAGATCCAGGCTGGACTTATGGGAGAAGGACCAGAAATAGAGAAGGGGGCAGCTGCAGTAGTGGAAGGGAAAAACGTGGAGACACGTGGCGGCGGCATTGAGAGGAAAGCCGAGGAAGTGCTCACGGGAGGAAGGGATACTGCAGGGGAGGAAGTCATAGGAAGGGAAGGGAGCTCGAGAGATGAGGAAGAAATGGAGGGGGACAGCTCCACGAGAGAGGAGAAGATGGATGAAGAAGCAGGAGGAACAGTAGAAGAAGGGGGAGAGGACACGACCAAAGGAATGGTCACTTGGGTCACTCGAGGAGGGGAAGGAGGAGAAGGAGAAGGAACAGAAGGGACCTCGATTGTTACAGTCGTGGCCACATCCTGAGTGGATGTGCCTATTGGAACATCTTCCACTGTTTCTTCCTTTGAGCTTTCCGGGATTACAACCCATTCTTGTGAAGCGGAAGGAGGGCTTTCAGGAGCTTCCTCTTGGGTAGAGCTGGATTCACCCTCTTTTCCTTTTCCCTTGCCTTTTGGTTGTTGTTTTTCCCGAGGAGGTGCGTTGCCCAATGGAGAGGTTGTGAAATCGACTCCGAGGTAGATGAGCCCGTTCATTCGGCACCAATGCTCTGTTCTTCGCAGAGTTTCCTTGACCCTCTCCTCGATTGTTTGAGGAGCTTTGGTTCTATCAATCACCAAAAGGCCAATCGTCCCCACCCGTGTCAAGATACACTTGATCAACTTCTTGCTCAGCAGTTTGGTAGCCTTTTGGGATGATGGCTACCCCATACTGGATGATTTCTGCTAAGGCCAAGTGGGAATGATCCTTCCTCCTGAGCTCGACCTCATGATATATGTCGATGTAGATATCTTCGATCTGAGGGATGTGGATTGGATCGAGCTTGGCCTAGGTAAACAATTTCTTGGGTCGAAGGTGGGCCTTGCTTTGGGAAGTTATGTTTGTTCAGCTCCGAGTTACGCAAACATGTCCTTCACTTTGTGGTGAGTGAGACACGTATACCTACCCACCACTGAGGGGAAAGGAGTTCCACCCTTCTTTCTCTTTGACACTTCTCGTGGTAGGTGATTAGTTCTCGACAGCTCAACGAGATCAACTTGGGACCGCATACCTTGGCGAGTTTAGTTGGTTCCCCCAAGAAGTTAGCTGCCCTTAGATAGGTGAATGTGGGGAATTGAGTGAACAGGGCCCCCCATTTCTCTGTAGCTGCTACGATGCTCTTGGTCGTATGACCGTGAGTCATATTCGGCCTCAACAGGCAGATGATGAAATAGAAGAATGCATCGTTGATTTTTGTGAATTGGGGGATACTATTTTCCAGCTTCAGTTCTGGATAGTATTCATAGATTTTAACTTGGGGCCAAACCCCGCACCGCATCAGAGCTGGATAGTCCCTTTCTGAAGCTGCAGCATAGACTACGTAGGAGTTCATATAGAACCTCCCCGTTGTGTTAAGTTGTTGAAGCTGCTCCGATATTGTGCTGCTTATGATTTCCGCCCACTCAAAGCGTTGATCGGGCACATTTTTGTTCATTGTTTCTAAGTACCTCAGCATCCACTTGTGAAAATAATGGGCATCAGGAAGCCCAAATACTCTGCTCAGGAACGTGATTGTGTCATTGAGTTCCTCTGAAAAGTCACTGCGATGAATGACTTGTGGCCACCGAGTCACCACCTTTTTGTTCTTTAGGTAAACTTTGTTCATCAGCTGCATGCACTGATCTTCATTGTCGTCCCAAGCTTTGATGCAATCTTCTGGCTTACGGCCACAAAGTGCGGTGGTGAGGGATGCCGAGCATTATTTCAAAGTGTCGGGCAGTGAGGTTGATTATAACCTCGCCCTTCTCATTATGGACACATCTTGTGTCCTTGTTGTAGCATCGGGCTACTACCATCATAAACTCATTATTCACGGCACTGACTGGGATTCCTCCAGCAAAGTGCAGTGCACTGCCCATCAATTTGTCCATCCATGGACTTCTTGTGACCCTCTGGGTTCTGGCCCAGAAATCTTCCATGTCAATATGACCCAGTTCTGAGTCTCTGATGTCTAGGTCACACTCTGCTTGGGACTCGGGCATCCTGACCCTCTGATACTTGTACTTCATTTCTTCTTCTGTGAGCTTGGCTTTACCCTTAGATTTGGTAGGTCTCTTGCTTGATGTTGACATATGTAACTCTAAACTTAATTGCTGATCTGCAAGAAGAAGAAGTGAAACCCAATGCAAGAAGGTCATATTAGTCATTTGATCTTCCATTAAAGCGTCAACAGAAGAAAGAGTTAGTGATTTAAGGCCTCAGGGCGCAGGGCATGAATACTGCAGGTTACAGGGCAAAATAATATGGCGCACAGGAAAGGGCTGCTGCAAGGGATAAAACAGTGCCAAAGGGCGCATGGCGCATGGACACTGCAGGGTGCATTTTTGTTGTTGTAAGCACAAGTGCGCCTGCGCCATGTGTATACATTTTATAAAGGGCGCAGATATTTTTCATGTTACACGGGTACAGGATGCGCCAAAGGGCACAAGTTTAATGCGTGTAACATCATTTTTTCATGCGCCACAGGAGGACTTGGCACGGCGCATGGAAGGTCTGCATAACATAATGTTGTTGTGACAATGGATGCACCTGCGCCGTTTAAAGCTTTGCACTTTGCGCAGATTTAGTCGGTGTTGCATAGATGCAGGGTGTGCCAATGGCGCAAGTTTAAATGATGCAACAAATGAGTTGGGTGCGCCAAGAGGGTGCACAAGTTTAGCGGTTGCAACAAGCGAAGGGAGTGCGCCTTAAGGGCACAGCTGTTCTTTGTGTAACAGTCATGGTATGTGCGCCAATGGCGCGGTTGTGTATTATGTTACAGGGATGACAGATGCGCCAAAGGAGGAAATAACAGTCTCTTATTTTCAAGCCATGATTCCTTTCTTGAGGGGTTTGCATGTGGTTAAGCTCCTTTTGCAGGGTTTCATTGGGTAATGGAGAAGCTAAAAATGAGAGTTCAAGCCATTTTTAGGACAGAGTCCCCTTTACCAGCAGATCTGGAAAGAGGGGGAAAAGCATGGGTGCAGGGTAGAGAAAAACAACAAGGAGGATGGGGAGGAGTTCATGATTTTCACAGCCTTCTTTAACTCAATCCACACCAACAAGCAGCCAAGAAAACAAAACACAAAACACACAGAAGCAATGAGGACCTCTTACCAGGATATATAACGGAGAAATGTGAAAACGGGTCCACGAAGTGATCGAAAATGACAGGGCAGGTGCGCTGGCAGGTACAGATGTAAGAGAAAAATCACGTGATTATGTCGGATGACAATGACAGTGCAGACGCGCCTATATATAGGTGAGATGGTAATAAATGTGCCACCAACTTTTTCAAATGGCGCATGAAAAGCACTGTCGACAAAAGAAAACATGCGCCCTTGGCACACCAAAAACTTGCCAACACGAAGTTATGTGTGCCTTTGGTGCACCAAAAGTTATGTCGACACAAGAATATGTGCGCCCTTGGCGCACCAAAAAGTGGCGCAACAAAAGTATTGTTGACATGAAGGCGCATGCGCCTTGGCGCATGCAAGAAAGACTCAACATAGTGAGGCGCATCAAAATGCCTGTTGACACTTCAAACCGTGCGCCAAAGGATTTAAAGGGGGCACACAAAACTTGATGTTGCATAGTCATTATGTGCGCCCAGACCAAAAAAGACCAAAAATGGCTAAGTTCGGAAAACTAGATTTCCCGGGAAGGGATTTTGCAATGTTCCGAATGCAAGGGTCCCTGACGAGGGACCAGAACAAAATTTTGGTAGGTTATCTATAAAATTGCCCTTGCCAATTTTACGGGATAACAACTGGCTCTTTCTGGGGACTATCTCTGAGCGGACCTCAGGGATAGAGAATCCCAGATCTCACGTGCCTATCCATTGGGCAATAGAGTCAAAAACAAGGGAGACCGGAAAGGGAAACACACAACCAACGAAAGCAAACACACGACAAAAACAAACACACAACTGAAGCAAACTGTACAAAGAAGAGAGCGAGCTCTACTTCCTGAAGATTTTCAGATGTTGCCCGCTATAGGGAAGCGGGAGCTTAGTTCCATCCAGATACGAGAGATAGAAACTATTCTCTCCGTTGAGTTGCTTGATCTTGAAAGGCCCTCTCCATAGGGAATCAAACTTTCCGTGCATGCCCTTTGGCTCTCTTCGTTTGTCCCACAAAAGGATGAGGTCTCCCACCTGGAAATTTCTTTGCTTAGCTTTTTTATCGAACAATCTTTTGACCTGATTCTGATGCTCGGTGATCTTGTCGACCACCCTTACTCTCTTTTCCTCGAGCTCTGCTAGATACATGATCCTCTTTTCAAGGGAATTTTGAAAAGTTTCATCTTCGATTGCCGTGCAAGC
The DNA here is from genome assembly GCA_018340775.1 of Taxus wallichiana var. yunnanensis. NCBI lineage: Eukaryota > Viridiplantae > Streptophyta > Pinopsida > Cupressales > Taxaceae > Taxus > Taxus wallichiana. The sequence continues at coordinate 937,026,756 of CM031235.1, read as the reverse complement.
GCGAGCGAGGGATTTCAGTGGAAATGGGAAGCTCGGCATCGGTGCCATATAACACTTGAAAAGGTGACATACCGAGAGATCTCTTGGGAGTAATGCGGTCTGCCCACAGAGCATCGTATAAGGACTTGTGCCACATTCGTTGATTCTCATCCACTAGCTTTCGTATGATGGTCACCAAGTTTTTGTTACTGGATTCTGCCTGACCATTTCCTGAGGGTAATAATCTGAGGCGTGAGCTAAAGATATCCCATATTCATAGCAAAAACCAATAACTTCCCGTGAAGAAAAGTTAGAAGCATTATCAGCAACAATCTTGTTTGGGACGCCAAACCTGACAATGATATTTTCTTTGATGAAACTGCAAACAACTTCGGAAGTGGCATGTTTGACAGGTATGGCTTCCACCCACTTGGTGAAGTAATCTGTTGCTGTAAGGACATAACTATGTCGGCACTCGATTGGGGATTGAGTGCGCCGATAAAATCAATTCCCCACTGCTTGAATGGTTCGTCGATGATGACCGGCCTGAGGGGAAAAGCAGCCAACTTGGGCTTGCCGACGAACTGCTGGCAAGGCTCACACTTTGCTACCCAGGTGGTTGTATCTTGGAAAAGCGTCGGCCAATAGTACCTGGCCCGGATGATCTTGTGTGCTGTCACGGAAGAGGAGAAATGGCCCCACAGGCTGAATTATGAAAACTTTCGAGTAACTTCACCTGTTGTGGCTTGTCGACACATCGCAAGAAGACACCATCTATCCCGCGTTTGTATAAACCGTCATCCCAGATGACATATTTGGCTGCTCTGAGCTTTATAGTGCGCTTCTCCTTTGCAGTTAGGTGAGCTGGGCATTCACCGTAGGTGAGGAAGAAAGCAATATCGAATACCACTCATCGCTGGTTGCGACAAATAGGACCAGAGGCAGTGAATCGGGTTTCTCCAATTGACTTTGTGCTTTATTGGTACAATCATCCTTTTCTCCGGAAACTTCTGACCCTTGGTTTTCGGCCATAAGTTGACACAAGCCTTTGCCTCTTACCAACTTAGTTGGTTTTATATCCAGATCGTACTCCTGGACCTTTGCAATCCAATTTCCTCGCAAGCTTCCTAACTCCTGTTGAGTTAGAATTGATTTGACTTGCCGTGTCAGGGACCAGCACCACTGATATGGGAATTTAAAATGTAATACCTAAAGTTTTTGACTGCTTTGACAACGGCGAAGGCATGCTTTTCCAATTGAGACATTTTCAATTCGTGAGGCTTGAGGGGAGAGCTCATGAACGCAATTGGGGATTCAACATTCTCAGAATTCTTTTGCATCAAGATGGCAGATACAGTATGCTCAGACACATAGCTATACATGATAAAATCTTTGGAGAAATCGGGACACACCAGGACTGGTGCGTGAGCGACAGAAGCTTTTATTTCTTCGAACGACCTCTTCCCTTCTTCGTTCCATCGAAAGTTGGTGACCCTTTCATCATGTCCAATATATGATGAGTCTTTTCAGCAAAGTCGGGAACAAAGCGCCTGAGAAAATTCACCTTTCCGAAGAAAGAGTGGACGCCGGTCTTGCTTGTAGGCAAAGTAAGGCTCTGAATAGCCTTAACTCTTTCGGTATCTATCTTTGTTCCTTCTTTGCTAACAACATGTCCTAGCAACTTTCCTTCTGTGACTCCAAAAACATATTTTTTTGGGTTCAGGGAAATCCCATGCTCTCGGCATCTGGCCAATACTTGCTCCAAATGATCACAATGATCATTTCGTTGTTTAGAGAACACAGTTAAGTCATCCAGATAAACCACAATGACCTTCCCCATCATACCTTTGAATGCCAGGTCCATGGCCCACTGAAAAGTGGCGCCCGGCATTAGTCGAGCCAAAAGGCATCTGCTTGTAGGCAAACGTACCCCAGGGAGTAGTGAATGCTGTTTTAAATTGATCTTCAGGCGAGACTTCAATCTGATTGTAGCCTGAAAAACCATCAAGCATGGACAACATTTCTGATCTAGTTACTGCTTGTAGAACTTGATCCATTATGGGAAGTGGGTAGTTGTCCTTTAAGGAAGCCTGATTCAGGTTTCAAAAATCTACGCATATGCGTATTTCACCATTTTTCTTGCGTACGGGCACAATGTTTTGCCACCCAAGTACTGTGATGGATAGGAAAAATGATTCTCGCATCCAACATTTTCTGAATTTCAGCCTGGATAGTACCTGAGATCTTAGGGTTATAATGCCTCTGCTTCTGGCGAAAGGGTTTGACGTCCTCTTTCAACGGAATGTCATGCTGGACGTCCTTTGGCTTAAAAGACTTTAGATCGGCGTAGGACCATGCCAATACATCCATGTATTTCTTTAGCAGTTTGACAAACTTCCACTTCTCTTCAGGTGTGCAACATTTTCCAATGTTCACAAACTGCGGATGTTCTACCGAGCCTAAATTAACCGGTTCGGTTTCTGGGGAGGAGCCAGTATCATCTCACCTTTTCTTTTTTACAAAATGGTCATGCCTGTCGAACAACCACTCCAAAGAAACCAGGCCCTTCGAATTTTATTTCCTTTGAGCTGACATATGCCATCGTTCCCTTCGGACTCATGGTTTTGACCGGTAACTGATTCACGGCACGTAGAAGTGGACCCTTCAAAGTGAAGTTCCTTAAAATTTTCCACCTTTTCTAGAAAGGCAATGAGCTGATTGTCATCGTTGAATACTTGCCAATGCTGAGAATTGTTCAGCACGCTTGGGTGGAAAACCACCTCAATGGTGTATTTGTCTGTTTTCAAACCTGGGTGAGGGAGCATGAGGGATGCTGAAACGGCCAGTGAATCGGCCATGTCATTTTGAGCTCTTGGAATGGATTCTATTGAAAAAGCATCAAATTCTTCGATGTTGTCCCACACCGCATTGCGGTAATGCCTGAGCCTCTCATTCTTCACTTGATAAATCCTCTTAACTTGATTCACGACTAGCTCTGCATCACCTTGTACTTTCAGGTTCTTGATCCCTCTTTCCTTTGCGGCTTGCATGCCAAGTAGCAGAGATTCATACTCAACAGTATTATTTGTGTTGAAAAACTGCAATTTGAAAGAGAGAGGAATAATCTCCCTTTGGGAGATATTAGCACGGCTCCGGCGCCACATCCACTGGTTGCGCTGCCATCGAACTACAAAGTCCAGATCTTATTAAGATCTTCTTCTTGGATGAGAACAACCATTTTGTCAGACTTGGTAGACAAGAAATAGTTCCCCATCCCTGATGATTCGAAAATAATTTGAGCTTTGGGGTCCTCAGAGTTAGTAACCAAGTACTTCTTTTGTGATTCTGGCTCCAATGTCTGCATTACACCTTTGATGGGGATTCTAGCCTTAGACCAGTCCATATGAATCTCCCCACCAACTTCGCTGCAAAAACTTCTTCCCAGCAAAATTCCATAGGCTGCTGGAATGTCGGCAACGAGGACGGTCATCTTTACTCTTTTCTCTGGGAACGCCACAAATGCAAACTATGCGTCTTTGATTTGACCAATCAACGGAACCTGCTTGGTTTCCAAGGAATAACATCTACCAAAAGGCTTGGTAAGGGTGAGGCCCAAAGCATGGGTGACTTTTTTCGGCATGACGTTATCGAAGCTCCAGAATCAATTATGCAGTTACTTAATTTGTGGCCATTGATTAGGAGGGAGAGATAGAAAGGTTCTATCTTGCCTGATGCAGATGTTGAGGCAACATTTATGCGGGATGCGGGAGGGTGGAAAGGATTCCTTTTGGGGGACACGATTAGTATATGACTTGAATTTGAATATACTTGGTCAATCTTACAAGCTGCTCGGGGTTTGACTGAAGATACTCGGCTTCAGACATTTGGATCTTAGTCTTCTTAGCATGATCTATGATGTCAAACGCGGCTAAGGGTTGCGCTGGTGAAGGAATGAGTCCCTCACTTCGATGGTAGAGTAGGATTACTGGTCTTCATGGAAATAGAAGAAGTCTGATTTGGAGGAGAGATGGGGGGAAAAGCTTTCTTTGTAAAAGAATTAACAGGGTGTTGAGTAGGAAGAGGATTACCTCTTTTAGCAATGATTGGAGGTGTGTTTGACACGGCTTTCTCTTTCCACACATTGGCAGCGACCTCTGCTTCTTTTCCTTGTGAGCGGGTAAAAACAACATATGATTGTCCACTTGCATATCCTTGTGTACCCTCTTCTTCATCAGATTCTTCCTCATCAAATTCCATATACCCGATAGTAGAGTCGTCAGTCGGCTCACCGACATCTTGATCATCTTCACCTTGAGACGAAGGTTCTTCGTAATCTTGCTCCTCTTCTTCGATTTCGGCTAAAGCGTTGACCGGAGGAGCCTCAGCGCCAACCGTGGAGCGATTGCGGGCAAGCGCGGCCTTTGCGGAACATTGTTGGAAATAAAATTCCTCCGGGATATCCCGGTATGAGGAACTGGGGGAAGCTTGGGCTAACTACTTCTTTAATGCGAGCAAGTCGTTCGCCATCTTTTGAAATGCCGGATCAGATGAAGTAGTGGGTGAAGGGCCTGAAGATTTAAGCTTAGGTGATTCCTGTTTTAATTCACCAGATATTAGCAAGTTATCTTCAATTCGATGGCGGCGGCACAGGCGAGAATCAAGGTAGCTACTTGTTCTTGTAAGAGTAAGAAACTTACTTTCGAGCTCATAGCATTCACGAAAAAACACTTCTGATTTTCCGGTGTTGGAAGCATGGCAACAGGCACACGGTTGATCAATGCATTGAACCTGGCGATAAAATCACGCATAGTCTCATTGGCCTCCTTCTTTAGGTGAGTGATCTGTGATAATAGTGTAAATGCATCTTCCGAAGGCTTGTACTATCTTGAAAAGCATCCCATGAGTGGCCCAATGGTAATAGATCCGGTCGGCAAATGCTGAAACCATTCTGCTGCGGGCCCTTGTAAAGTTTCCAGAAAAAGGTGAACCGACACATCTTCATGGGTCACATCTAGGATATTGCATGACATAATGAATGCAGATATGTGTGAATCCATGCTTTGGTTTCCGCTCCCATCAAATTTGGGGAAATTCTTTCGGTTTCCATGTGGGAGTGCGTGAACAGGATGCGGCGCGAGGGGGGGACCCATAGCATTTCCCCATGGTACCGCCATCTGGATGGGTGGAAAAAGAACATGGGCTGGAAGCACAGTTCCACTGAGCAGCAAGGCACCACAAAGGGATGTGGAGGCTCCTTGTGAAAACTGGTTCTTTCGTGGAGGTGAGGCACTTCTGGCTGACCGATCAGCTGAACTTAGTGATGAAAAGCGCTGGTGTTATACTGAAGTTGTGCCTTTGAAGCAGATCGAAAGTAGGATCGATTTCTCCATGAGCTCTCCTGCTACGAGTAAATGGTTCACCTGCCAGCGTACCTTCCCGATCTGCAATATTGTGAAGCAGATTAAACTCTTTTTGGTTGTACTTGCTGATTTTCTGATTTTTCTGACAAAAATCAGCAGCATGTACTTTTCTGAATATTTAATTTTATCCTTTTCTGAAAACCGATTGCGGTTTTATGACAAAGAACAACGAGGATAAAATGATGGTAAAGCTTAGTAAGCTGATTTCCAGATCTAGAGTTGACTTTTTCAAAGAGTTTGAAAATTTTGGTAAACAGTCAAAAACTCAGATCTGCGGAAAAATACATATTTTTATGAAAAGTCAGCGAACTAAAGATCTCCAACTAGGCCAGATCTATGGATCTCAGAAGAAAATTTTCAATTTGGGTCACTTTTGCAAAAATTTTGGATTTTGAGCAAAAGTTAAAATTTGCAAACAGGTAGTGATTTTTTTGATTTTTACTTGATTTTCTAACGTACCATCATCATAGATCGGATAGATCTGTTCGATCCCCAGTAGAGTCACCAAAAACTGTTGGTTTGTAAATCTGTACTTTTGGGTAGATTTATGGATAGACGAGCCAACAGTGTGCAGGGCATAGCCCCTCTTTGAGTCAGCAAAGCGAAACTGGTTTATTGCTATTCTACTAGCAGGAATCTGTGCAAGTCTCACAATATTCTACCTTCGGGGGTTTGGGATCTCATCCCAGACGTGGTGTTTCCAACTGCGAAGAGAAAGGAATGAAGGAGAAGATGAAGAAAGATCAGGTCCGAAGGGAGAAAAGAAATGAATTCCAAAGCAGAAAGGTCAGAGGGTTTATGTTTTGGGATTGGTAGTAAACAGAGCCAAACCTACTTGCATAAACGAATAAAGCAATACTTGATGAATAAATGACAAAAAGTAGAGATAGATTCAACAGAATAAACACATAGATCTGACATAAGAAAGATCAGATGCCCATAACACACATATTTAGCACAAAGTCTTAATATTTGCATTAATATCTTCTTCTGTTACAAAAAGTACAAAGCCTTTTCTTCTCACTTCTATTTTTCATCTAAAAGATATCCACCCCTTGAATACAACAAGTATTCAAGTATATATAGAAGGAGAGAAGAAAAGAAGACAAAAGCAAAACAAACCACTTATTTACAAAAATATCTTACAATAGATTACAAAGTCATTTGTTGACTTTTGACAACTTTAATGGATGACATCATCCCATGGTGCAACATGGATGATGTCATCATTTGTGTCAACATGACTTAGATATTTTACAAAGAGAAAGATGAGAAGAAAGAAACTATTCGTCATCGTCCCATGGCTGGAAGGGGGTATCTTGCTTTTGCTGCTCGGGTGACGAGATGTGGAACTGGGCACGGTACTCCATGAACTTGCTGATCATGGGTTGAAGTTGATCCTCGGAAGGATCCTTGTGTCTATCGATCGCTGATAGCTTCGTAGGTCTCCCGCTCATCTATGAGCTTTTCGGGAGTTTGGAATAATCATTCTCTGCCTCTATCAGGTACCCGATGAAGTCACGACACGCCAACAGGTTATTGATGGATTCGGCGTCGAACGTGACTTCTGGCCCCAGTCCCTGTGAAATGATCTCCTTGAAGATTTGAATAGTTTCCTCCACCTTTCTTAAGGTGAAAGAAGGAGTGAGCAACCCTGGAGACATTCTGAGAACAATCTGTTCCATTTGATGCATTGCATCTAGGGCTACCTCCTTTACCTTGTCGATCTTCTCCAGGACGAACTCTAGCTGATCCACCCGATAATCCAAAGTGGAAAGGATTTTATTGAGGCTCTAGGGTGTCCAAAGACACCAAACTTGACCAGATCATCGACTGAATAGTCGAGCATTTTCTGAAAGGTCTCGTGTTGCATCCTGGCATGATCAAGCTCTTCGGAGATGGGTCCCGCTATCACCTGGAGTTCTCTGTTTGTTCGATTGATATTCTAGTACAAATCTATGAACTTAGCGATAACTCCCTCACTTTCTTTGAGGATTTGGCTCCTCCGGTGAAAATGCCATGCCACCTGCTTCGCGATTTTAGCATATTCATTGATCTTATCTGGCTCGAGGCTCGGGAGTTTCGGCGGCGGTTGTAGGAGGCGCCTTGCCCATTTTCTGCAAGGCGTGGAGAAGATATTTATTTTGCTCCTTTAGCTACCTTTTCTCTTCCTTTGCTTCTTGGAGTTTCTTGCAAAGGGCGTCAACTGTAGATAGGGCCTCTCCTTGCAGGCTTTCTAAAGATGTCCCCATTGTGACTTGAGTCACTGTGTAATCTGTCGAAGACAGATCCTTTTTATCCTTCAAAGGATTGGGGTATGCAATCTCCATCACTCTCTCCCCTGTTGCACTCTGAGAGAAGCGGGTTATGGGCTTTTGCTTCTTTTCCCCTTTTGATGGGATCACGGAGAAGTCCATCGGTGCGATGGGAACTTTCCTTTTCTGCTGACTCAGGTCTGGGAGATCCAGGCTGGACTTATGGGAGAAGGACCAGAAATAGAGAAGGGGCAGCTGCAGTAGTAGAAGGGAAAAACGTGGAGACACGTGGCGGCGGCATTGAGAGGAAAGCCGAGGAAGTGCTCACGGGAGGAAGGGATACTGCAGGGGAGGAAGTCATAGGAAGGGAAGGGAGCTCAGAGATGAGGGAAGAAATGGAGGGGGACAGCTCCGCGAGAGAGGAGAAGATGGACGAAGAAGCAGGAGGAATAGTAGAAGAAGGGGGAGAGGACACGACCAAAGGAATGGTCGCTTGGGTCACTCGAGGAGGGGAAGGAGGAGAAGGAGAAGGAACAGAAGGGACCTCAATTGTTACAGTCGTGGCCACATCCTGAGTGGATGTGCCTATTGGAACATCTTCCAGTTGTTTCTTCCTTTGAGCTTTCGGGATTACTGACCCATTCTTGTGAAGCGGAAGGAGGGCTTTCAGGAGCTTCCTCTTGGGTAGAGCTGGATTCACCCTCTTTTCCTTTTCCCTTGCCTTTTGGCTTCTGTTTTTCCCCAGGAGGTGCGTTGCCCAATGGAGAGGTTGTGAAATCGACTCCGAGGTAGATGAGCCCATTCATTCGGCACCAATGCTCTGTTCTTCACAGAGTTTCCTTGACCCTCTCCTCGATTGTTTGAGGAGCTTTGGTTCTATCAATCACCGAAGGCCAATCGTCCCCACCCATGTCAAGATACACTTGATCAACTTCTTGCTCAGTAGTTTGGTAGCCTTTTGGGACGATGGCTACCCCGTACTGGATGATTTCTGCTAAGGCCAAGCGGGAATGATCCTTCCTCCTGAGCTCGACCTCATGATATATGTCGATGTAGATATCTTCGATCTGAGGGATGTGGATTGGATCGAGCTTGGCCCTGGGAAAACAATTTCTTGGGTCGAAGGTGGGCCTTGCTGGGAAGTTATGTTTCAGATTCAGCAGCTCCAGTTCTGCAAACATGTCCTTCACTTTGTGGTGAGTGAGACACGTATACCTACCCACTGTGAGGGGGAAAGGAGTTCCACCCTTCTTTCTCTTGAGACACTTCTCGTGGTAGGTGATTAGCTGTCTCGACAGCTCCAACAGGATCAACTTGGGACCGGCATACCTTGGCAGTTTAGTTGGTTCCCCCAAGAAGTTAGCCGCCCTTAGATAGGTGAATGTGGGGAATTGAGTGAACAGGGCCCCCCATTTCTCTGTAGCTGCTACGATGCTCTTGGTCGTACGACCGTGAGTCATATTCGGCCTCAACAGGAAGATGATGAAATAGAAGAATGCATCGTTGATTTTTGTGAATTGGGGGATACTATTTTCCAACTTCAGTTCTGGATAGTATTCATAGATTTTAACTTGGGGCCACACCCCGCACCGCATCAAAGCTGGATAGTCCCTTTCTGAAGCTGCAACATAGACTACGTAGGAGTTCATATAGAACCTCCCCATTGTGTTAAGTTGTTGAAGCTGCTCCGATATTGTGCTGCTTATGATTTCCGCCCACTCAAAGCGTTGATCGGGCACATTTTTGTTCATTGTTTCTAAGTACCTCGCAGCATCCACTTGTGAAAATAATGGGCATCGGCCCAAGCCCAAATACTGCTGCTTTCGGGAACGTGATTGTGTCATTGAGTTCCTTTGAAAAGTCAACTGATGAATGACTTGTGGCCACGAGTCACCACTTTTTGTTCTTTAGGTAAACTTCGTTCATCAGTTTGCTGCATGCATTGATCTTCATTGTCGTCCCAAGCTTTGATGCACGCATCTTCACCGGCTTATGGCCACAAAGTGCGGTGGTGAGGGATGCCGAGCATTATTTCAAAGTGTCGGGCAGTGAGGTTGATTATAACCTCGCCCTTCTCATTATGGACACATCTTGTGTCCTTGTTGTAGCATCGGGCTACTACCATCATAAACTCATTATTCACGGCACTTGCTGAGGATTCCTCCAGCAAAGTGCACGCACTGCCCATCAATTTGTCCATCCATGGACTTCTTGTGACCCTCTGGGTTCTGGCCCAGAAATCTTCCATGTCAATATGACCCAGTTTTGAGTCTCTGATGTCTAGGTCACACTCTGCCTGGGACTCGGGCATCCTGACCCTCTGATACTTGTACTTCATTTCTTCTTCTGTGAGCTTGGCTTTACCCTTAGATTTGGTAGGTCTCTTGCTTGATGTTGACATATGTAACTCTGAACTTAATTGCTGATCTGCAAGAAGAAGAAGTGAAACCCAACGCAAGAAGGTCATATTAGTCATTTGATCTTCCATTAAAGCATCAATAGAAGAAAGAGTTAGTGATTTAAGGCCTCAGGGCGTAGGGCGCATGAATACTGCAGGTTACAGGGCAAAATAATATGGTGCACAGGAAAGGGCTGCTGCAAGGGATAAAACAACGCCAAAGGGCGCATGGCGCATGGACACTGCAGGGTGCATTTTTGTTGTTGTAAGCACAAGTGCGCCTGCGCCATGTGTATATATTTTATAAAGGGCGCGAATATTTTTCATGTTACATGGGTACGCAGGATGCGCAAAGGGCATAATTTAATCGTGTAACATCATTTTTTCATGCGCCACAGGAGGACTTGGCGCGGCGCATGGAAGGTCTGCATAACATAATGTTGTTGTGACAATGGATGCGCCTGCGCCGTTTAAAGCTTTGCACTTTGGCGCAGATTTAGTCGGTGTTGCATAGACATAGGGTGTGCTTGAAGCGCAAGTTTAAATGATGTAACAAATGAGTTGGGTGTGCCAAGAGGGCGCAAGTTTAGTGGTTGCAACAAGCGAAGGGAGTGCGCCTTAAGGGTGCAGCTGTTCTTTGTGTAACAGTCATGGTATGTGCGCCAATGGTGCGACTGTGTATTATGTTACAGGGATGACAGATGTGCCAAAGGAGGAAATAACAGTCTCTTATTTTCAAGCCATGATTCCTTTCTTGAGGGGTTTGCATGTGGTTAAGCTCCTTTTGCAGGTTTCATTGGGTAATGGAGAAGCTACAAAATGAGAGTTCCAAGCCATTTTTAGGACAGAGTCCCCTTTACCAGCAGATCTGGAAAGAGGGGGAAAAGCATGGGTGCAGGGTAGAGAAAAACAGCAAGGAGGATGGGGAGGAGTTCATGATTTTCACAGCCTTCTTTAACTCAATCCACACCAACAAGCAGCCAAGAAAACAAAACACAAAACACACAAAAACAATGAGGACCTCTTACCAGGATATATAACGGAGAAATGTGAAAATGGGTCCACGAAGTGATCAAAAATGCGGCAGGCGGAGTGCTTTGGCGAGTATGCAGTAAGAGAGAAAAATCACGTGATTATGTCGGATGACAATGACAGTGTAGACGCACCTATATATAGGTGAGATGGTAATAAATGCGCCACCAACTTTTTCAAATGGCGCATGAAAAGCACTGTCGACAGCGGAAAACATGCACCCTTGGCGCACAAAACACTTGCCAACACAAAGTTATGTGTGCCTTTGGTGCACCGAAAGTTATGTCGACACAAGAATATATGTGTGCCCTTGGCGCACCAAAAAGTGGCGCAACAAAAGTATTGTTGACATGAAGGCGCATGCGCCTTGGCGCATGCAAGAAAGACTCAACATAGTGAGGCACATCAAAACACCTGTTGACACTTCAAACCGTGCACCAAAGGATTTAAAGGGGGCACACCGAAACTTGATGTTGCATAGTCATTATGTGCGCCCGACCAAAAAAGACCAAAAATGGCTAAGTTCGGAAAACTAGATTTCCCAGGAAGGGATTTTGCAATGTTCCGAACGCAAGGGGTCCCTGACGAGGGACCGAAACAAAATTTTGGTAGGTTATCTGTAAAATTTCCCTTGCCAATTTTATGGGGTAACAGTATGGAGGTTTGAGACAAGATATCATGGCAGAGGCTCATCGTGCACCTTATTCATCCCATCCAGTGGTGAAGAAGATGCACGCCTCATTGAGATAGTTGTACCATTGGAGAGGTCTTTAGACAGATGTATCTGAGTTTGTATTGCATTATTTTGAATGTGAGAGGGTGAATTCCAAGCATCAACATCTAGTTGGCATTCTATACCCACATGCTATACTAGAGTGGAAATGGGATACCATTTCCATGGATTTCATAGTAGGGCTACCGAAATGGAGATACCACCATGATGTCATCATGGTAACGATGATATATTGATGAAAGTGGCTCATTTATCTCCAGGAAGACCACCTATATAGCTAGTGTAGTGGCACGAGTATACTTAGATGATATTGTAAGACCATAAGGGATTCCTCATAAGATTATTTCTGACCTCGATCCCTTATACACATCTCATTTTGGACTACCATATAGCATTACTTTGACGCAGTATCAACTTCATTACAACATATAACTCATAGATAGATGGATAAACATATTGGGTGAGTCATATTTTCGAGGACATGCTTTGGATGTATGTCACGGATCATCACCAATGTGGGAGGAGTATTTGTACTTTGTGGAGTTTGCATATAACAAGCATTTTCATATTTCTATTAGTATCGCTCCATTTCGGACACTATATGGCGGGGAGTATAGGACACCACTACGTTCGGAAAGATTGGAGGATAAAGTATCTTTTGAGGTAGCTTTGTTATAGGACAAGGAGCAAAGCAGGTTGTTTTGATCATACTAAGACTATAAGAGGAACAAGATAGACATAATAAATATGCAAATCAGAGGAGATTTGACCTTAGCTATGAGGTGGGCATGAAGGTGTTTCTTTGTATTAGACCTCTAAAAATCCCTATTTATTAGGGAAAAGGCTCTAAGTTAGCTCCTTGATTCGAGGGTCCATTCGAGATCTTAGAGTGGATCAGTCTGTTAGCTTATGGTTTAGCCTTGACACCCATTTTGTCTAGCATCCACGATGTATTTCATGTTTCTATTCTTAGGAGATACATTCCATATCCCTCTCATGTATTGTATTGGACCGCACTTTGCAGGTGCGCAGGGAGTAAGGTAAGGTTATTGTGGAACCCATGCACATCATAGAGCACAGGACCTCGGACCTTTGAGGCTGCGAGATTGACTAGGTGTGAGTCTAGTGGGATAGGTATGATGAGACTACAACCACATGAGAGGATGCTAATTTTTTACAGACCCATTTTCCACACAAATTTCAGGGAATTTAAGGAGGAATTTGAGTCTAAGGGGAGGGGCATGTAGTGTCCACTCCTCTTTGACACTATTTTCATTTTGATGATATTCTTGATGATTTCATAAGTATATATTTTTATTATTATATTTTGAGAGTAGATGATAGATAATGTAGATATTTGGAATATACATATGTTTTGATTTATATTTTGATTATGATACACAAGATGACACCGGGTAGATAGTTCAATATATGTGAATTGACATTCTTTGGATTTTATACTTGTTGAACACATTATACTCTAGATGTTGTGAGTAGAAATATTATCTCATAAGTGTCAGAATCAAATTATTTGATATGTTGATAGATGATAGAATTACTTAATTTTAGATGATGATTATTGATTTCTATGTATATATTATTTCTTGATGTTGTTGATGCGGCCATGAGGCCAGAGAGGTATTTTCTTTGTGTCATTAGGGACCTTATATCATACATCAAAAGGGGATAGGGGAACAACCAAATAATAATATTGGGTGTTTTGCAACATGGCCAAATATGACAACTTGTGTCTAATGTTTATGTTGTGTTATTGCATACCTAGTTAGGAGGTTTTCCATGGGGGGTGACCTCATATGTGTCACCATGGGGTGTCTTATATATGTGTCTTAATTATGTAATCCAACTTAATTTGATAAAAAAATAAGTATGTGACAATTATATAATTATGAGGGTAGATGGTCCTTGAAATCTTGTGGATGTAAGTTAGATTTGTGTTGGATTTTGTGTTGTGTACTCTTTCCCAACTTCAAAATTCAGATATTGACTTGGGAGGATTTTTTGGAGGCTTTTGGGAGAATCTAATCTTGTCTCATGCTTCTTAAATTCATCCAACAACCATACATATGAGACGGGAGTTAATTTTAGGATTATATATGAATTGTGGAGAGTAAAAAGTTAAAATAATATTACCACAATTAATTTGTCCTTGATAGGCATGGTGTGCAAGTTGGAGTGTCATGTGGGCATTTCATAAGTCTTACATGTTAATTTATTATCTTGGGGCTTGGTGTTTGACTTGTGTGTTGGAATGGAGGAATGATGAAGGGAATCCTACATGGAGCCACGTCATCATCCTCGAGATCCCATTTCTATTTATTGATTGAGTTTTACTTGGATTTTGGGTTACTTGTTTTATTTTCTATCTTGCATTTTTTGAATTGAGAGATTGTTGGAGATTTCAATTTGGATTGTGCTTAGATTGAAGTTGTTAAAAAGCTTATTGGAGTGAAGACTCTTGGAAGCTTGATGGAGAGGTGGGATCTCATTTTTCATTCTTTTATTTATGCATTTGGATGTAAAAATTGTGCTTGTTGAATATTGTATGAGTGTTGTGAATGTGGTTTTTGTGGTTGGGTAGTTTTCCTTAAGAAGGGTGTGGGAGATGGAAGTATGGGACCATTGGGAGGGAAAAGAGAGATGTGAGGCATGCATTTTGGAGGGAGTGTGATTTGGAGTTTCACCTATGGGGAGTTATAAGGAAAACATGGACATATTTTGGATATTTGCAAGGGGAGAGATAACGATATATATATATTTTTGTATTATACACATGGAGGATTTGGGTGAAACTTATACTTAGCTTGGGAGGAAAATGAGATGGTTCCAATATTCCTTTTTCCTTTTGGCTTGATTTCAAGCCTATGTGTTTTGAGAAAGTTGTAAATATTGTTAATCATGTCCATTTGAGTGTATTGTATGTTTTTTGGATGTAATTTCTTGTAAAAAGCTTTCATATGTTACTCAAGATCCCTCATTGTTTTTTGGTTGGGTATCAGAGGTCAATAAGGGGATGGATTCTCCTTTAATTGGATTAAAGGTTGGGCATAGAGCATTGCCTATATCCCCCTTTATTTTTATTGTGATCCAAGTTTTGTGAGGAATTGAAGAATGCAAGATTGAATCTATAAAGTTGGGAGAACACCTAGAAATGAAGACTTGTGTTTTGACCTTATTGAAGGACCTCTATGTTGTAATTTGATCATATTATTATTCCCACTTAGAGTGGAAGATTGTAAATTTTGTATGCTTGTAAGATTTTTTTGTAATATTTCACTTATTCCAAGTTGTAGTGATTGAGTGAATGAAGAAAGATTTGTATATTTCATTATTCAAATTTGTAAGGTTGTAGTGAAAGGAGAAAGCTTAAGTTGTATAATTTTCTTGAAATGAAACTCTCCTAAATTTGTGGGTTATTCAAAGCTATAATATAAATCAATATGTATATTTAGAAAAGAAAGATGTTATTGAAAGGAAGTGTTGTTGAGTTCTTTATTGTTTTATTGGCAAAATTGAATATGTGAAAGAGAATGAATTGTAGTTGATGTTATACTCAAGTTTACATTTTCTTGCAAAGGAAATAATAGAGAATGATTTAAGGTTTATGATTTTGATTTATGAAACTAGATATATTATAGATCCTACAACCAATGAATGGAAGACAACTTATTTAAAATTAACATTGCATTGAAGAAACTAGATATATTCTCTCGAATTACGCACCCATCACTTCCCTTCAAAGAAAAAGAAGAAGTTTGTTTGGTCCTATGGATGTGAGTAGGGCTTTAGTACACTTAAGGAATGCCTTACGAAAACACTGATTTTGGTAGTGCCGATCCTAAATGGGATTTATTTGTGTGTATAGAAGCTTCTTTGGTAGGAGTAGGAGATGTTTTGATGCGGGACTATGTAGTTGCTTTCAAGTTTTACAAACTCAAGGCTTATAAGCTCAATTATCCAAATCATAACCTTGAACTTTTGGAAGTGGTGCATGATTTGGTGTGTTGGCATCATTTCTTTCTTGGCAAGAGATTTGTTCTTAGGATAGACCATTTGAGCCTACGTCACCTCTTCACACAGCCAAATCTAAACAAATCTAATGGATTTCATGTGAGTATGACATGGAGATGGTGTTGGATGGTTACATTTTCGATGGAGAATTTTTTCATGGATACCTTAAGTACAAACTTGTGGCACAAGATTTTGTGAGTATGATAAAAGATTGAGTCTCATGAATTGAGGGAAAGATAGAGAAGGTGAATTTGAAGGATTAAACTGGATTTAAATTAGAGTTAGATGGAATTCCATAATATGGAGGTATGAGACAGATTCTTGGCGAGGTTCATGCTTTTATTCATGGAGAAATTTTGCTTGAGATAGTTATGGATATCTTTAGAGAGATGTAACTTAGTTTGTACAAACTTGCGGGGTGATAAATTTTGTGACAACTTCCACATGACAGGTTTGGAAATGGGATACCATTTCCATAGATTTCATAGATAAAAGATTGAGTCTCACATTTTAAGAGACCCCATTGAGGGAAAGAATACCGGATAAAAATTTAAATTAGATTCAGGGGTGGAATTATGAAACATAGATCCCGTATCTATGTACCTGTCAGATGGAGGTATGAGACATGATATCTTGGAAGAGGTTCATCATGCACCTCTGCTTATTCATCTCATCTAAGGGTAAAGAAGATGCATATCTTTGCTTGAGATAGTTATACCATTGGAGAGGTCTTCGAGAGAGATGTAACTTAGTTTGTGTCAAGTTGTTTGAAGTGTCGAGAGGTGAAAGAAATGCATCTACATCCAGTTGGCCTTCTCTACCCTTTGTCAGCATCGCGTCTATATAAACCGGTTTGGAAATGGGATACCATTTCCATAGATTTCATATCATATTGTTGAAAAATGAGTAGAAGTGTTCTACCCGATGTCTAGAGATACCACCACGATGTGAATCATGGTCAAAAAAATGATGGATAGATTTCACCATATTACGAATATTGGATCATTTTTCTGATGGATAGATGAAGAACACCTATAAAACTAGTGTAGTGGCATGAGTATACTTAGATGATATTCACAAAGTATACTTAGGTGAAGACTCACGAGATTGCGCAAAATATTATTTTTGATCATGCGATCCCTTATACACCTCTAATTTTTGACTACCATGCAACATGACCTTGGTATGAGTATCAACTTTAGTACAACATATTATTCAGAGATAGAAGGATAAATGGAGTGGGTGAATAAAATTTTAGAGGACATGTTTCGATGTATGTCATGGACCATCAGTCGAGGTGGGAGGAGTATTTGCACTAGGGTGTTGTTTTCTTCTAATAACAAATTTCAAAGTTCTATGTGTATGGCTCCATTTCAGGAACCATATGGTAGGGATTATAGGACACCACTGAGTTAGGAAAATTGTAGGACAAAGTATCTCTTGGGACAAATTTGTTACATGACATGGAGAAGAAGGTTACTTTGATCAGACAAAGACTAAATGAGGCACATGATAGACAAAATAAATATGTAGATCAAAGGAGAGTTGACCAAAGTTATTAGGTGGGCACGAAGGTGTTTCTTCATGTCAGACCTCATAAGAGCCCTATCTATTATGGAAAAGGATATAAGAAATCCCTAGAATCATGGGTCCATTCGAGATATATCAGTGGATTAGTCCCTTAGCTTATCGTCTAGCCTTGCCACCCAACTTGTCTCATGTCCACAATGTATTTCATGTTTCTATTATTAGGAGATACATTCCATATCCCTCTCATGTATTGGATTGGACCGTATTATAGGTGTAAGAGTAGGGGTAGGTGAATTTGGAGCCCGTGTGCATCAAAAGTGCAGGACCATGGGCCTTTGAGGCCATGAGATTGACTAGATGTGAGTCCAATGGGATAGGTATGATGAGACTGCAACCGCATGGGAGGATGATCCTTTGTTGTAGACCCATTTTCCATACCTATTTCATAGACATCTAGGAGGAAGTCGAGTCTAAGGGGAGGGGATGTAGTGCCCACTCCTCTTCGACATTATTTTCATTATGATGATATTACTATTGGATTGATACTTAGACATTTTGATTATTATATATTTGAGTAGTAGATGATAAACTATACAAATATTTGGACTATTGATATGTTGTGATTCACATTTTGATTATAATACACTAGATGACACTGGTAGACAGTTTGATATATGTTGATTTGCATTATTTGGATTTTATACTTGACACATTATACTCTAGATGTTCTGAGTAGAATTATGATCTCATGGATGTTAGAATCAAATTATTTGATATATTGATAGATGATAGAATTACTTAATTATGGATGATGATTATTGATTCCATGTATATATTATTTCTTAATATTGTTGATGCAGTCGTGAGGTAAGTGAGGTATTTTTTTCTATTTGCAAGGACAATATATCATACTTGGAAAGGCGATAGGGGACCAACCATAGAAGAATGTTTGTTGTTTTTTAACATGGCCAAATTTGACAACTTGTTTCAAATGTTTATGTTGTGTTATTGCATGCCTAGTTAGGAGGTTTCCCATGGGGGATGACCTCATATTTGTGGCCATGGGGTATAATGTTTTCCCCTTCTTTTAATTTTTTTTTTTTTCTTGTTACATGTGTATTTAATTATTGGGAAATTCTAGTAACTTTATTAGAAATTATTAATGTGTCTTAATTAACTAATCTAACTTAATTTGTTAATTAAAATAAGGATGTGACAATTGGATAATTATGAGGGTAGATGGTCCTTGAAATCTTGTGGATGTAAGTTATATTTGTGTTGGATTTAATGTTGTGTACTCTTTCCCAACATCAAAATTCGGATTTTGACTTGAGAGATTTTTTTGGAGGCTTATGGGACAAGATAAGCTTGTCATATGCCTCTTAAATTCATCAAACAAGTATACATATGGTATGAGGAGTTAATTTTAGGATTATTTATGTATTTTAGTGTGTAAAATTGAAAATAATTGCACTTTCCTACTTACCACCCTTAATTTGTACTTGATAGGCATGGTGTGCAAGCTGGAGAGTCGAGTGGGCATGTCATAAGTCTTACATGTTTATTTATTTTCTTAGGGATTGGTATTTGACTTTGTATTTTAATGGAGGAATGATGAAGTGACATCCTACATGGAGCCACCTCATCATCCTCAAATTCTATTTCTATTTATTGATGGAATTGGAAAGATTTTGGGTTACTTGTTTTATTTTCTCTCTTGCACTCTTGGAATTTGGAGATTGTTGGAAATTGTAATTTGGATTGTGTTTGTCTTGAAGGTGTTAAAAATATTGTTGGAGTGAAGAATATTGGAAGTTTGATGGAGAGGTACACTCTCCATTTACCATTCTTTTATTTATGCATTTGTAAGTAAAATTTGTTCTTGTTGAATATTGTATGAGTGTTGTGAATGTGGTTTTTGTGGTTGGGTAGTTTTCCTTAAGAAGGGTGTGGGAGATAGAAGTATGGGACCATTGGGGATGGAAAAAGATGAATTTTTAGGGAGTTTGATTTTGAGTTTCACCTATGGTGAGTGAAAAGGAAACATGGACATATTTTGTATATTTGCAAGCGGAGATATAAAGTTGTATTTTTGTTTGTATTGTGCACATGTCCAGTTTTGGGTGAAACTCTCGCCTCACTTGGGAGGAAAAAGGAGGTGGTTCCCATATTCCTTAATCCTTTTTGCTTTGATTTCAAGCCTATTTGGTTTTGAAAAAGTTGTAAATATTGTTGAGTATGGGAGTTTGAATGTGTTATATGTTTGTGGATTGTATATTTTTATTGAAGCCATTTGTTTTATAAATTTTTCAAATATTGCTCAAGATCCGTCATTTTTCTTTGGTTTGGAATTTGGGGCCAATAAGGAGATGGCTTCTCCTCTTATTGGATTAAAGTTTTGGTAGAGAGTGTCGCCTATTCCTCCCTTTCTTTAAATTGTGATGAAAGTTTTTTTGAAGAATTGAAGACTACAAAATTGAAGCATTAAAGTTGGGAGAAGACCTTGAAATGAAGACGTGTGTTTTTACCTTGTTGAAGGACTTGTATGTTATAATTTGATCATGATATTATTCCCACTTAGAGTGGAAAATTTTAACTTTTGTATTCTTGAAAGAAAGTTTTGTAATATTTCACTTATTCCAAGTTGTAATGATTGAGTGAATGAAGAAATCTTAAGTTGTATAATCTGCTCGAAATGAAATTCTCCTAAATTTGTGTGTTATTCAAAGCTATAATATATATCAATATGTATATTTGGAAAAGAAAGATGTTATTGAAAGGAAGTGTTGTTTATTTCTTTGTTGTATTGTTTGGAAAAATTGAATATGTGAAAG
The DNA here is from genome assembly GCA_018340775.1 of Taxus wallichiana var. yunnanensis. Lineage (NCBI taxonomy): Eukaryota > Viridiplantae > Streptophyta > Pinopsida > Cupressales > Taxaceae > Taxus > Taxus wallichiana. Next base: position 937,006,546 of record CM031235.1, on the reverse strand, counting down.
AGAATGAATTGTAGTTGATGTTATACTCAATTTTACATTTTATTGAAAAGGAAAGAATAGAGAATGAGTTGATGTTTATGTAATTTGAGTTATGAAACTAGATATATTATCAATCTAGTAACAAATGAATGGAAGACACTTTAGTTAAAATTAACATTGCATTAAACACCAACTTAAGTAAAAAAACTATTGAAAATGCATGTTTTGAAGGTTCTATTTCTAGGAAATAGAACCATCACCTTGCTATGTCTGAGCCGACAGCTTTTAGAATCGCCACCCAACGCAGAGCGGCGGTCGATGAACTACCCCCCCAAGAAGGGGTGGTCATCACTGAAATGCGGGGTTGCATAGGGAAATGGTTTCATCACTTTTAACTGAAAATTAAAATTCCTGACTGTGAAAACCTAGATTGACATTTAATTTAAATATAAGATTAAAACCATAAAAGGAAACTATCAGCAACTAGTAATTAATTGAATTTTATTGTTTAAGCTTTTCAACCTCTTTTATGGCAACCAAATGTGTAAAAATCAAAGATTTAATAAAATGGGGTTTTCCCCAATAGTTGAACTCAAAGGATGTTTACATTTAAATAACAAAAAAATAGATCCATGGTGGGATCTCTACATTAAATAAATGAGCAATATTACAATAGTAAAACCTTTACAACTAAAAATAAGAAATATTTCCATGGTTGCACTTTTTTCTCTCATAGATTCTCCTCCTTCTCCTCTTCCAAAACCTGCAAAAAAATGAGCTAATGAGGTTCTTTTAGGAAAAATAGGAATAAAAAGAGAACCATAAGGATATTTAGAGCAACCCAAATCCAAGGTCTAGGATAGATTCAATCGAATGGCGTAGATTAAACCCTACCTCACTTAAGTTGGAAATATTTTGTGGGAATGTAATTTAATAAACAAAAAAAATAACATGGGTAATGGGGTCAATTGGGCCACTTAGTGGCTAAGAAAAATAATTAAATTTTTATGTTAGAAAACAAAGGAATCTTGGTGTATGATAATTAATTAAACTTATGGAACTTCGTAAATGTAATGTTTAGATCATAAATATATTTTAAAAATTAAATTAATAATATTTAATTATTAATTTAATTTGAACTTTCACAAGCTTGTGTAGAAAGACTTTAACCAAAAAAATTATTAATTATGGAAATTTCTAACCTTGCAAACCTTTTTTTTTTTTAAATATTACCATAAATTTGAGTATGAAATTATTAGTTCTATTTTTTTAGAGTATAATTTTATGGGTGTTAGACTTGGTATCAAAGCCATTGGTTACACACTTGGACCCTAGGCACAATTGGAAACATGAAACACAATAAGAAAACCTAGCACAACTGTAAACCTAGGACACACACCATTACATGATGTTTTAAAACATAGGAAAAATTACAAAACTGAATTGAATCCTAGATGATGATAAACTAACTCCCATCTTGTCCTGTGCAAGAGATGTGAACTAGATGAGGGGTCCTTATACATGAACCTAGATCTACCACTAATAGATCAGGTAGTAGCAGCTATATCACCTCAAATACTATAGAAATTACAAGATGTTAATACCACTTTACGGGGATGATCTTTAGGAGATCAACTTAGAAGACATGACAGAGAGACATCAATGGAGGCTCATGCACCATCGTGTTATAACACTAAGGATAGGGAAAAGAAATCCCACGTGAATTTGGTTGGACATGAGTCACCACCAGAGACCATAGAGATAGAGCTTTGGACACAGAGACAGATATAGGAGCCTAGGCTGAGGGATATTCATACTAAGAGGCCTAGGGGTCAATAGTTGATAGTGAAAGATCACATAAGAAAGATTTTGAAGTTACACCCGCCACATTTTCCTAGATACACGGGAGGATTTCAAGCCGAGGCATGGTTTGTTAGCTTAAGCGAATGAGTCAAGCTATGTCCTTGTCCTAGGAACATGAAATTTGGTGTTGTTATAAGCCTTCTGAGAGACAAATCCTGAGTTTGGTGGAGGACTAAGGAGCAAAAGTTACATGTAGATTTAGAGATATTTACTTGGGATCTCTTCGAGGAGTGTTTCAGGAGTAGATACATATTAGGAAATTCATCTAATAGTGGATAGATGAGATTCATAATCTGCATCATACCTACATGACCGTAGCAGAGTATGAGGGTCAATCTCTAGATATGATTCAATATGTGGACTACATACAGGATGAGTAGGTTAGGGTTCACAAGTTCATCAAGGGAATGAACTTAGACTTGGGTGGGGTAGTGTGCATTCATTACTCGCAGACTCTATTAGAGGCTATGGAGAAGGAATACATTGCGAGAGAGAAATGAGGGGAATATTTTTAGGATTGAGACAGAGTGAGGAGATGCATACAACAATTTTAGGATATTAGGTCGAGGGGATGAAATCCTCCTCCTTGGTGGCAAACACACTTCAACATAGTATTCCTTTATGAATTATCCTCCTTAGCAATAGTAGTAACAACCGTATACTTGACCACCCTTTTGACCCCCACAACACCATGATGCTCAAAGAGGGCATGGTATGGGACCTCCATCTACAGGCCCAATAGCACACATGATCCACCTCGAGCAAATTCGGTAGGAGTACACACATCGTAACACCAATAGAGATCTATGATAAGATCATCAGGTTCTATAGCATGGACTACCGGTCCTCTTGGAGGAGTATCTACCCAATGGAGAGGACCATGTAGTTGCTATGGGTGCAGAGTACATAGTCATCATTGGAGAGAGTGCCCTATGAACCCTAATAATTAGGATAAGGTACCTATTTCTGAGCCTATGGTTGCTGACATGGATGAAATCCACAAGATTTATGCTACAATCAAGAACTAACAAGAAGAGCAATAGGGCAAGGTTATTGAGACCAACGGTACCATTGGTGGTATTTCTATCCCTATCTTATTTGATTTAGGCTCATCAAATTCTTTCATTTCTCCATCTTTAGTAGAGTAATACAAGTTCGTGGAAGTTAGGTAGGGCCTTATTTGGGATGTTGAGGTGGCTTGGAGCACAAATCTCAGTGGAATTCTTAGTTAAGGAGTGTGTAGTGGACCTATGACCCTTCACCATGACTTTGGATCTTTGTATCCTTCCCTTGGGTTCATATGGAGTTATCTTGGGTATGGATTGGTTATCTACACACAGAGCTAGATTTGATTATTACAATAAGGTTATATCTTATGTAGAGGATTTGGGAGTGAAGTCAGTGATTATTGAAGTCAGGAGACCCATCTCTATTCACACCATATCTACTATACAACTGAAGTGGTGTGCATGACGGGGTTGTCAGTTATTTTCCATCATTGTTAGTGACTGATCAGAGGATGATACTCATAGACCATCACTTGATGACCACCACATTTTCAAGAATTTTCTGATGTTTTCCCTAGTGAGTTTCCAGGGTTACCTCCCCCACTTGAGATAGATTTTCATATTGATTTTGTTACAGGAGTGGAGCCTAACTTACACACACCATATAGGATGACCACACCTAAGATATGTGAGCTCAATTTTTAGTTGAGGACCTTCTTAAGAAAGGTATAATCCATCCTAGTGTATCTCCTTGGGGTGTACCACTAATATTTGTGAAGAAAAAGGACAAATCTCTTCATTTGTGTGTGGAATACAGGCAGCTAAACAAATTAACAATCAAGAATCGTTATCCCCTTCAATGTATAAATGATATATTTTATCAAATGAAGGGGCCACTATATTTTCTAAGATAGAACTTAAGTCAAGCTACCATCAGGTGAGAATTCCGGTGCAGGATATCAATTAGAAAACTTTTCACACGAGATATGGCCACTATGAGTTCATAGTGGTACCTTTTGGTCTAACGAACGCCCTTGTGATATTAATGAGTTTGATGAATGGGGTGTTTCGGAGGTTTTGGATTGCTTCGTGCTTTTGTTTCTTGATGATATTATGATATATTCATGTATGCATGAGGAGCACCTTTGATAGGTTCTACAGTGTCTTCGTGAGTAGCAGCTATACGGGAACCTAGATAAGTGTTCCTTTTCTAGTTAGAGGTTCATTACTTAGGTCACATAATTTTTGGGGTAGGTATCATAGTTGATCCTTCCAAGAATAGAGTTATTATGGATTTTCCCACACCAACCAATGTGACCAAGGTGTGTAGTTTCATGTGGTTTGCAAGTTACTATAGGACATTTCTTCAAGACTTCTCTCGGATTGCACATCCCATCAATTCCCTTACGTGGCAAGTGAAGAAGTTTTTTTTCTCTGATGGATGTGAGTAGGTTTTCAGTACATTGAAGGAATGACTTACAAAAACATGGACTATTGCAGTGTCTGATCCTTAATGGGATTTCTTTGTGTGTACGGATGCTTCTTTGGTTAGATTAGGAGGTGTTTTGATGAAGGAGGCCTTGTGTAGTTTCCTTCAAGTCTTGCAAACTCAAGGATTATGATCTCAATTATCAGGCTCATGACCTTAATATTACAGAAGTGGTGCATTATTTGGTGCATTGGCGTCATTTCCTTCTTAACATGAGGTGTATTCTTAGGACATATTATTTGAGTTTACATCACCTCTTCATGCAACACAATCTCAATGCTCGGCAACAAAAACTAGATTGTGTATGAGATGGAGATAGAGCATGTGAAGGGGAAGGATATTTTGGTTGCAGATGCTTTGATTCAACATAATCTCTATGCAATCTTAGCACTTGTATCTCAACACTCGTACGTTGTTTACATCACATATTATTTATTCCTATGTGAGTATGAGATGGAGATAGAGAATGTGAAGGGGAAGGATATTGTGGTTGTAGATGCTTTGAGTCAACATACATATTTGGTAATGGCTAACTTAATGGGTATAAAATTTTGAAGCATGATTTTATGACAACTTCTACCTTGAAGCTAGATTTGAGGTTGAGTCTCAAAGACCCCTTGTGGGGAAGTTTGATGTATTTTCATTATATTCAAATGGTCTTCTCATACATAGAGGTTGGATCTATATACAAGGGATGTAGGTTTGAGATAGGATATCATGGCAGAGATTCATCGTGCACCTTATTCACCCATCCTAGGGTGAAGAAGATGCACACCTCCTTGAGACAATTGTACCATTGGAGAGGTCTTCGGAGATATGTATCTCATTTGGGGTCCCATTGTTTGGAGTGTCGAGGGTTAAAGATGAGAATCAACATCCAACTAGAATTCTCTACCCGCATGCTATATCATAGTGGAAATGGGATACCATTTCCATGGATTTCATAATAGGACTACCGATGTCAAGATACCACCATGATCACATCACATTCATGGTGGATAGATTGATGAAACTAGCTCATTTTTCTCTCGATTAAGACCACCTATACAAACTAGTGAAGTTGTGAGTGTATAATTAGATGAGATTTTCAAGGTGCATAAAGATTTCGTGGAAGATTATTTGTGATTGAGATCCCTTATACACATCTCATTTTTTGACTACCATGGAACATGCTCTTTGTCAGTATCAACTTCATTACAAATATATCATCTAAAGATAGATGGAAAGATGTTTTGGGTCAATTAAATTTTAGAGGACATGGTTTGGATGTACGTCATGGATCATCAGTCGAGGTGGGAGGAGTATTTGTATTTGGTGGAGTTTTCTTATAATAACATCTTTCAGATTTTTATTGGTATGGATCCATTTCAGGTTATATATGGAAAGGAGTGAAGGATGCCACTAATTTGGGACAAATTTGAGGACAAAGTATCTCTTGGGCTAGCTTTGTTACAGAAAATGGAGCAAGAGGTTGTTTTGATTGGAAAAAACTATAGGAGGCACAAGATAGATAGAAGAAATATGTAGGTTAGAGGAGAGTTGATCGTAGTTAAAAGGTAGGAGCGAAGGTGTTTCTTCATGTTAGACCTCATAAGAGCCCTATCTGTTATGGAAAAGGCTCTAAGTTAACTTCTAGAATCGTGGGTCCATTTGAGATCTTGGAGCAGATCCATCCCTTAGCTTATCGTCTAGCCTTGCCACCTAGCTTGTCACGTGTCCATGATATATTTCACGTTTCTGTTATTAGGAGATACATTTCCAATCCCTCCCATGTATTAGATTGGAATGGAATGGAGGTGCGAGAGCGAGGGGGTGGCTGTGGATACTATACACATCATAGAGCATAGAACCTTGGGCCTTTGAGGACGTGAGATTGACTAGGTACAAGTTGAGTGGGATAGGTATGATGAGACTACAACCACATAGGAGGATGCTAGTTTGTTATGGACCTAGTTTCTACACTTATTTTAGTGACTTTCAGGAGGAAGTCGAGTGTAAGGAAAGGGGGATGTAGTTCCCACTCCTCTTCGTCACTATTTTTCATTATGATGAAAGACTAAGCGAGATATTTGGACTATTGATATGTTATGATTCACATTTTGATTATAATATACTAAATGAAACTGGTAGATAGTTTGATATATGTGGATTTCCATTATTTAGATTTTATATTGACACATTATACTCTTGATGTTCTGAGTAGAATTATGATCTCATGGATGTTAGAATCAAATTATTTGATATGTTGATAGATGATAGAATTACTTAATTTTGGATGAGGATTATATATGTATATTTTATCTTTGTTCTTGATGTGGCTGTGAGGCTAGAGAATTATTTTATTTGTGTTTGCAGGGACATTATATCATACATCAAAAGGGGATAGGAGACCAACCACATAAGAATGTTGGGTGTTTTGAAAAATGGCCAAATTTGACAACTTGTGTCTAGTATTAATGTTGTGTTATTGCATACCTAGTTAGGTAGTTTCCCATGTGGGGTGACCTCACATGTGTGGCCCAGGGGTGTATTTTATTTCCCCTTCTTTTAATTTTGTGTTTTTATTTTTGTGTTGTGTATTTAATTATTGGGAAATTTTAGTCACTTTATTAACAATTATTAATGTGTCTTAACTAGCTAATCCAACTTAATTTGTTAACTAAAATAAGGATGTGACAATTGGATAATTATGAGGGTAGATGGTCCTTGAAATCTTGTGGATGTAAGTTAGATTTGTGGTTGATTTTGTGTTTTTACTCTTTCCAAACTTCAAAATTCGGATTTTGACTTGGGAGGATTTTTTGAAGGCTTTTGGGACAAGTTAAGCTTGTCCCCTGCCTCTTAAATTCTTTCAACAACAATACCTATCATATGGGAGTTAATTTTAGGCTTATTTATACATTTTGGAGTGTAAAAAGTTAAAATAATTGCAATTTCCTTCTTAAGAGAAATAAGTTGTCCTTGATAGGCATGGTGTGCAAGTTGGAGTGTCATGTGGGCATGCCATAAGTCGTACATGTTCATTTATTGTTTTGGGGATTGGTGTTTGAATTGTGTTTTGGAATAGAAGAATGATGAAGTGGCATCCTACATGGAGCCACCTCATCATCCTCACATCCCATTTCTATTTATTGATTGAATTTGAAGGATTTTGGGTTACTTATTTTATTTTCTATCTTGTAATTTTTGAATTAGGAGGATTTATGGAGATTACAATTTTGATTCTACTTGGCTTGAAGGTGTTAAAATATTTTTGGAGTGAAGACTCTTGGAAGCTTGATGGATACGTAGGCTCTCCATTTTTCATTCTTTTATTTATGCATTTGGATGTAAAAATTGTGCTTGTTGAATATTGGGAGGTAAAAGGGAGTTGTGAGGCATGCATTTTGGAGTTTGATTGGGAGTTTCCCCTTTGGGAGTGGAAAGGAAAACATGGACATATTTTCCATATTTGTAAGGGGAGAGAAAAGGATGTATTTGTTGTTTGTATTGTGCACATACAGGCTTTGAGTTAAATTCCTACTTCACTTGGGAGGAAAATGATGGTGGTTCCCATATTCCTTGCTCCTTTTAATGGTTTGATGTCAAGCCTATGTGTTTTTGAGAAATTTGTAAATATTGTTGAGCATTTCTATTTGAGTGTATTGTATGTTTTTGTGGAAGTCATTTCTTGTAAAAGTTGTCAAATGTTGCTCAAGATCCCTCATTGTTCATTAGTTGGGGCTCGGGGACCAATAAGGGGATGGATTCTCTTATTATTGGATTAAAATTTGGGTGGAGAGCATCACCTATTCGTACCTTTATTTTTATTATGATCCAAGTTTTTGAATAATTGAAGAATGTAAGATTGAAGTTATAAAGTTGAGAGAAGACCGTGAAATGAATACTTGTGTTTTGACCTTGTTGAAGGATATCTATGTTGTAATTTTGTCACATTATTATTCCCACTGAGAGTTGAAGATTGTAACTTTTGTACGCTTGAAATAAGGTTTTGTAATATTTCACTTATTCCAAGTTCTAGTGATTGAGTGAATGAAGAAAGATTTGTATATTTCATTATTCAAATTGGTAAGGTTGTAGTGAAAGGAGAAAGCTTAAGTTGTATAATTTTCTTGAAATGAAACTATCCTAAATTTGTGTGTTATTCAAAGCTATAATATATATCAATATGTATATTTGGAAAAGAAAAATGTTATTGAAAGGAAGTGTTGTTGAGTTATTTGTTGTTTTGTTGGCAAAATTGAATATGTGAAAGAGAATGAATTGTAGTTGATGTTATACTCAATTTTACATTTTATTACAAAAGAAAGAATAGAGAATGAGTTGATGTTTATGTAATAACAGCTTATGAAACTAGATATGCAATCAATCCTACAACCAATGAATGGAAGACACCTTATTTAAAATTAACATTGCATTAAACACCAACTTAAGTAGAAAAATTGTTGAAAAATGCATGTTTTAATGGTTCTTTTTTTTGGAAATAGAACCGTTGCCCTGTCTAGAGTGGCGGTTTCGAATCGCTTATGCAACTTAGAGCGGCAGTCGATGAACCACCCCGGAGCAAGGTGGCGATTTTGTCACTTTTGACAAAAATTAAAATTCCCGACTGTCAAAATCCAAATTGACATTAAATTGAAATCTAAGCTTAAAATCATAAAAAAGAAACCAACAACTAGTAATTAATTGAATTTAATTGTTTAAGCCTTTCAACATATTTTATGGCACCCAAATGTGTAAAATTCAAAGATTTAATAAAATGGGGTTTTTCCCAAATGTTTAACTCAAAGGATGTTTAGATTAAAATAACAAAAAAATAGATCCATGGTGGGATCTCTACATTAAACAAATGAGAAATATTACAATAGTAATACTTGTACAACTAAAACCAAGAATATTTTTTCATGGTTGCACTTCTTGCTCTCATGGCATCTCTTCTTTCTCCTCTTCCCAAACCTGGAAAAACAAAATGAGCTAATGAGTTTTTTTTTTTGGAGGGTGCCTATTGGACAAATAGGAATAAAAAGAGAACCATAAGGATATTTAGGGCAACCCAAATCTAAGGGCTATGATAGATTCAATCCAATTGCCCAAATTAAACCCTACCTCACTTAAGTGAGAGGTATTTTGTGGGAATGTAATTTAATAAAAAAACAAAAAAACATGGGTAATGGGGTGAATGTGGCCATTTAGTGGCTAGAAAAAGAATTCAACTTTTATGTTAGAAAACAAAGGAATCTTGGTGTATGATAATTAATTAAACTTATGGAACTTGGTAAATGTAATGTTTAGACCATAAATATATTTTAGGAAGCAAATTAATAATATTTAATATGAATTGAATTTCGACTTTCACAAGCTTGTGTAGAAAGACTTTAACCAAGAAATTTATTAATTGTGGAAATTTCTAACCTTGTAAAAACCTTTTTTTTTAAAAAATTACCGTAAATTTGACTATTAAATTATTAGTTTCTATTTTGTTTTGAGAGTAGAAAATTTTGGGCATTACATTGGGGATGGGCACATACATCTATCTACGGGGCATAAGGAACCACCCCCATATCTAGATAGAGGGTAGTCTAGTCCCATATATTATATAGGTAAAGTTCCGGACTCACTATATTCCTCTATATATTATAGCACCACCCAACTCTACACAATAACATTAAAACCATGAAGATAAAGTCTCTACATTCTAATATACAAATTAGATATGTACATAAGATAAAATAATTTTCAAGTCGGATGTAATAAGTGGTTAGAAAACTACATGTATTAGATGACCAGAATCTTTGTCTACTTAATAGCCTTTCTCACACAACACTTTCTAGTCAACATTTGAGTTTTTAGTGCTATCATTATTCAAGTATGTTGATTATTAAAATAAAATTAATTTGTAATGAAGTGGGAGAATTTTGATTAAAACATCCTTGATTCTCACTAAATGACCCAAAAAAATCCTAAACATTCAACCCTATACTACACGATAATTTGTAAAATTCAATCCAAGTGGATCTACAATTTAAGAATTATAGGTCAACCAAAGAACTTGCAAGCTTAATATTTCACCACTATTGTGAACAATGAAAGTATTATAGGTCGATGATATAACTAACTAATACCAAAAAGAACTTTTCAATTAAAAGTAAGAGCTTGACGTAGAATCTTCTCAATTTTTACATTAAGAGTTGTGTATAAGAATGGTGTTCAAGGAAATAAGCTAATAACTACATCTTCAACTTTTTTCTCATTTAAGAAAGGAGATCCCACTTACATGATGAAACCATAATGTAGATATCAGACTTATCCAAGGTACTAGTATAGTTTTGGTCCAACACACCACAAATAATGAAAAATAATACTATAAACAAACCCATACTTTCAAGATCCTAAATTGGAAACTTTCTAGCCATACTCAATAACACAGAAACTAGGGCATAAATATGCATTAATAAATCATATTTAAATCTATAACTATTGACATCAGAAGAAAATACATAGTGAGATCCACAAAAGCTATCAACAATATCGCATGCAAAAGCAAAAAAATTAAATATCCTAAAGATACTCCTAAAGATAAGTCCCAACTCACATGATTTTATTCTTCACTACAACATGCTTGTGCTGAAGTTGTACCCTTCCAATTATCTTAACACCATGTCTTCCCTTTATTTAAATGTCAATCATCTATTCATTACCTATGCACTAAAAATGATCTTTTTCTATAGAGCTCTATGAATGATCGTGATGTGAGAGCATAACTTGTGAAGGCCATAACTTTTGATCCGACCATTGGATCATTTTAAAATTTTCCAAGGTGGTAGATATTGATTAGTAATATTCTATGGCTAAATTTCAAGGAATGTTATTGCCATTTCCATATTTTTGGGGCCACATTCCTTTGTTTAGTAGTTTAAAATTGGCTCGAAATGTCGTTTTTTACTTTTTTCTAGAACTTAGAGTTTTAATAACTTTTGCTATGATTTATAGAATAAGATGAAATCTTGTGTGAGATTTTAATTACAAAGGCATATTTGGCACAAAAAATTTGGGGCTCATCCTAGGTGTTTTACTAGTAGGTGATATTTGACATTTTAGGGTTTTGTGGCATTTTAATATTTTTAGAGCTATTGTGAAATAAAAAGAAGATTGTAATGATGTGAAAGATTTAGTGTGGATTCTGACGGAATGAGGAGAAAAATATTTTGAAGATTTTGGTTTTGTTTTGAATAGTTTGTGTGTGTTTTGGAGTTATTTCAACCTCTTACAGCTTAGGTCCACATCAAATCGGCATCAAACTATTTTTGACAAACATAATCCTATTCTAATATGTGTGTGGAACTTTGATACAAGCATAACTTTCTGTACTCAGCATCTCTGACATCTCTCACTCAATTCACCTTCAACTTCCTCTGGTGTATACCCGTAACTCCATTTAGATCACCTCCTCACCACTCTTATGATGATATTCACCTTCATCATTACTTGCCCCCTTTTTTCTCTTAGAGTGCTTCCTTCCATCTCAGTTGATCCATAAGGATCACGTAAAATTTTCACTCAAAAAACAACCAATAATTCCTTCAGAAACTTAGAAGAATTAGAAAGCATTTTGTATGGTGACAGAACCATAGTTGCATTACTAGAAACAATTGTTCTACATGTGAAAGTGAAATTTCCAAGGGTGTCATGATGGCTCTGCATGTGCCATGGAAGGCATGTATGTGGCATGGTGGTTTCTTTCCAGTGTTTGTGATAGTTCTGCTTTATTTTACACAGAAAAAAAGAGTATGGAAGGATAGGGTGCATCCTCAAGTTCTTTGGTGTTCGGAGGTCCCTTAATGCATGAGGCACCCCAATAATAATTTTTGTAAGAGGCATAAGCACGCAGATGTAAAAACAAGAGTGAAAGAGGGTGTGGGGGTGAATTGAAGATTTCTAGTTTTTTGTAGAAGTAGAATTTGTTGCTTCAGACTCACAGAGAGTAACAGTGAGTATAGCAGTGGGAATATTTCTATCATATGTTTTCTCTGAGTTGTTTGTAACTTCCTATATTGAAATTAATGAGAGGAAACTCAACATTTGACACTTCCTATTGGTTTTCCCAACACAGGAACTTCCAAGTTATACTTTTATCATGTCATTTGTCTTTGGTTGTGGCTCCATGTTCTTTTCATCTATTTTATACAAGTATTGATCTCTTTATTTCCAGCATCATAAGTGCATTCTCAAATGTCAATTTGAAGTTCAAATCAAGTAGGATAGTAATGTATTCATTAATTTCCAAGAAGTACTTAGACACTTGAGAAATTACAGATCACCTACATTCAACCATATTTTACTTTCCTAACTCAGTAAGTGATCTCTGATGTTGAAAAATAGCATGCAAATTTTGAAACCTCTTGTCACTATTGCTAAACTCAAAGGGAAGAAGTACAAAAGAAAGATAGTCTTATTGTTGACTTGAAGGAAAGAATCACTAAACTCAAACAAGTCCAATCCCCCCTCCCTGTGGAGATCCAAACACATTCAAAATCATGAGGAGGAAGTCAATGAAAATAAAAGTAGACAAATCAAACATTCTTACCCAACACAAGCCCGAATAAGGAAACTCCAACTTAGATTCTACTGAAAAAAATGGAAGAAATAAAATCATGGGTGCAACTGGTCAAAGGGGAAAAAGTTCATTCAATTGATGATATGGGAGTTCAAGAACAATTGAAGAAAGAGCACTACAAGACAACCCATTCAATCTTTGGACATAAAACATGTCTCCCTTAACAAGGCTTGGAAGAATGCAATCAACACTCTTGGTATTAGGTTCTGAACTACATAGTGTATGTACTAAGAAGGGCCCTCTTAATAGGTCACTCTAATATGTTGAAATGTGGCGCCTATCTACCATGTCTATCACAGACCTAGACAATATGAATTCAAACTAGGATTTTATATGTCGATAGCCCTAGTTTCAGGATTCCTCATATAGTAGTTATAAATGATACTATATTTAGTAAAGTTATCAAGTATTTCCATTTCAATGTGGCTTGGAAGAAAATGGTAGGCTTATGCAAACAATTGGAAATGAGACTCTAAAATGAGCACCCCTTCTATGGGTAGAATGAAGAAAAACCCATTGTTTTCGGTTCCACTTCAGCACCCAACACCATTATCCTACCTGATATTAGACAATACTATAGAGGTAGTGAGATTCTGATAAGAAAAGCTCAACTTTTTCTCTAGATTTCAAAACCGACTTGCACTACAAGTGTTTTTCAGAACAACCCTATAGGACGTAACAAAGTCTTTTTGAGGACACAAATATGTGCATCATACATGCAAAGAAAGTAACCATCACTTCTGCTGCATTTGAGGTAGAAGGGTTAAAATTTCCTCACTGGTAGTGTGCTCTCACATCACCAAAATCACAAGGAAAATGTTATATGGGGAAAGCTAGATTTTGCAAGGTGTTTAGATGTTTTAATCATTTTAGATGTTAAATAATAGCCATTTATAATATATGACCATCACGGTTGATAGGTGAAAACATTATTTTTATGTTCAAAATATAACCCTCTTATATACATTCATATATATACACACAGTTTCAAATTTAATCATAACTAAGAGTCACACCCAAATGGTGCAATGGAGACACCAATAGGGAAATATGTTACCAACTACCAAACAATGTGAAACTACTATCAAATACAATCCATGTCAATGATACAAATTTTACTCTTGGGAACATAAGAATCTACAAGCCATAAGAGTTCGGTTAAATTGACATTTAAATTTTAAATAGTAACATAACTCAAAAAACCAACAAATTTAAATCATTTACAAGGTTCCTGTTAGGATTTTCATCTTGGACTTTGTATAAGAAGAAATATTACTTTTATTAACTCACAAACTAATAGAACACTAAAGTTAAGATAAACATGTTCACTCAATCTCAAATTTAATAAGGACAAGATAGAAAAAGGTAGAAATTAAGAAATTATATGATTAAAATTTTGAAAAAAAAAGTCTTCCCTCACAAACCCATATGAATCCCCGAGATAAAAATTCCATGAGACATACCAAGCATTCCATAAAATACCGGGGCATCATTGCCAATTCAAGACAAATATTACTAAAAAGAAACCAACTTATCTAGCATTGGGAATCAAAGAGGCATTGGATCTTACATAATATCTGAATGAACTGCAATATTAAACCGGCACAAAGAAATCCCAAAAGAGGTATAAATAAAAGCAAACACAAAATCAGGTATAACATACTTGCATCATAAAGGAAAAAAATTGAACATGCATCTATCCTACTTTGGAATTAAAGAATGAAATAAACACCTCACTTCAAAACCCCGTGTAAATCAAAAGAACAAATAAAACCAAACTTTATTCCCCTTCAAAAACTATAATCTGCAACTTAAAAAAATTATCTCTCCTCAAACATGGATTAACACTCACCCCAAACTTACATGTTCCTAAAAGAAAATAAACAAGGAAAACAATAAAAAAACATACATGAATTTATGAAATATTGGTAAAAAGAAACTCCAAACTTTTATCCTCTATTCTAACCCCTAATTTACAATTCCAAAGGAAATTTAGTAATAATCAATAAGTGATCTTAGTCAATTTGTTTTGTGAAAAGTAAATTCCTTGTATCTTTGTTAGCATTAATTAGGACTGGGATTGTCAAAGCAATTCTTGAGAATTATGAGAGAAGAATTAATGAAAAATTTGCTGATTTTGTTTAGGAGGGGGAGCCACCCTAGATAGCATTGAAACAGAGTATCCAACCACCTCCTCAAAAACTTTCCCGTGGGAGATGTCATCACTTCAAAGTTTCCAACAACCATGGAGATACCTTATAATTTCAATGGAGAATCCCTGCAGCGTGGGCAATCATCTCCAATCTATAATCCTTTTGATTCCATTTCCATTTTGATTGTTGAAACATTATAAAGTCATGTTTTAATGAGTATTTAATATATTTCATATACAGTGTTGTTATCTCTTTTATACAAAGCATACACTTGGGCTGGTTTGTTATTAAATCACAATTCATTTGCATTATTATACATTTTAGGCATATAAAAGTTGTGGTGTTTAATTATGAGATAGAATAAGTGGATTTTCTTAAATCATCACTGCCATACTCTACTCCTGTAGTGCCCACTTCCCTTCGACACCTTTTTATTATTGTTCTTGATATTGTCGACTACATTATGGATATATTATAGCTTATTGATTTAGCATGTTAGTAGATACTAGAGATACTAAACTGTTGTTGATTCGATCCGTATATGATGCATATGGACCATTAGAGAATTTTGATGTTGATATTGATATCTTTGTCGACATGGTTATTTATCTATATTTCTGACATGTGATATATTTAGTCATATTGAGTAAACCTTTGATAATTGTATTAATGTTGTGATCATTTTGACATGGATGAAATGTGGAATAGAAATGTGCTAGAAATTGTAAGTGATATCGTATTTGATTAGACGGTATTAATTCATATATAGTTAATTTTATATTTATATCACATATTTTGGCATGGATGTTTTAATGTGGCCACGAGGCCGAAGGAGGTATTCTCTGTTTTGCAGGTATATTATATTCACAACAACATCGGGGATTGGAGACCAACCACATCGGAATTCGAGAAGAATTCAACTAGGGTCACCATGGCAACATGTAATTGTGTGTGTGTTAGAATTATTTGGTTAGGGAAAATTGTGACCTAGGGGTCATGTGTTGTTTTTTTTTTTCCCTTTTTAATAATGTTAGTATGTGTTTTCTTTTAGTAATGAAATTTATTTGTTTTATTTTTTAGATTTTTGGATATATGTTTACCCCTTTATTATTCATGGGTTGTAATGCCTTAATTAAAATAATTTAAATTGTCCTAAACTAATTAAATATGTGACCAAAAAGGAGTTCATTTATTAGACTTAATTTACTCTTGGATTTTGTGTTGAGTGTTGTGTGTTTGAGTCTTGAGTGTAGCACACTCTACCCTTCATGGGAAACTCGAATTTGGCCTTAGAGGCCAAATTTGGAAGCTTGTGGGACAATTCAAACTTGTCCCACACCTCTTAAATGCCTATGCAAACCCTACCTATGGGCTGGGGGTCAAATTTAGGCCCTATTAGGTGTTTTGGGAAGATAAAAAGGTGAAATGTTAATTGCATCTTCTTTCAATTATTTAATTTTGTCCTTTCGGGGAGTGGGCTTAGATGGAGTGTGTATGGTTCTTGTCATTCCTCCAACCACTTATTAATTGTAGCATTGGAATATGAGGTTGACCAAGTGATGTGGAGTGGAGAGGAAATGAGTGGCATCCTACTTAGAGCCACATCATCCCCTCTCTCTTTCTTATTTATTGAATTCATTTTGCTTGTTTGGGGGTTAGTTGATCATTTTAGTCTCTTGAAATTTTGGAGAGAGAGGATTTTGGGAAATCTTGTGAATTGTTGGAATTTTATGGATGCTTGCTTTGTTTTGGGAGGAGCTTGGAACTTCATACTTAGAACAAGCTCTACCATGGAGAGGTAGGAGCTTCACCTTAGTTTAAATTATGTTTTTTTATTTTGTGTTCATATGGTTGTGTTGTGTGTTGTTTTACCTTTTGAATGCTTTTTGGGTGTGGGTAGTTTACCTAAGTTTTGGAGAAGGAGGAGACTATGGGGAGTTTTCATGTAGGGATGCATAAGAGTTTACCCTTTTGTGGAGGGAGTTTGGGTTGGGTGCCCCACCTTGTTTAAGGAATGCTTGCATTTACTTTTGTTCTTGTTATGAGGGAGGCATAAGAGTTTATGGAGGTATAATGGGTACTTGAGGGAGGAATAAGAGTTTGTAGGGGATTTGTGATATGATTTAGAGGCTTTTAGGTGGGCACCCATTCCCATTTGGAGTCATAAGTGGCCTCCCCATAGGTCTTGCTCTTTTGGCTTTCTTGATAAGCCTTGTTATACTACTTGCTTTGTTGTTTCTTCTTGATTGAGTTGTTGTTGTGATTGAATGTGAATGGAATAAGTGTAAAACTCTATGTTAAGTACTATGGAAGCTTGTAGTTGCCATGAGTTGAAATCTTCTCCCATTATAATGAGGTTGGGGCTCGGGGGCCAATGGAGAGGATGGCTTCTCCTCTCCATTGGATATATTGGTTGGGTGGAGAGCGTTTCCTCTCCCCTATTTTTTGTGAATCAAGTGAATTCTTAGAGGATCCACCTTGTTGGTGTTGAATCTTGGAGTCTTGTTGGTGACCATGTGAAACTTCCTTAGTATGTTTACCCACTTAGAGTGGAATAAATTGTAAAAATGTATTTCATTCTTGTATTTACATTTTGTATGACTTTCCACATCAAGTGGAGAACATTGTTTTGATCTTGTGAAGAAACATATTGCATTTCATTGTGGCTATGGAAGTGTATTATACATTGAAAGGAAAGAAGAAAGATTTGTGTGAATTAGTTTTGAAATGGAAAAGAAAGCTTAGTTTCATTGTAGTATTGTTTTATTGTAAATATGTAATAAGGAAAAAGAAATGGCCAAAATGGATATATAGTGCAAAATTTAATTGGAAGTTACAACATGAAGATGAGAGTTTGTTTTCAAATAGTTGTGAGGTTGTAAATAAGAGAGAAGAAAATGTAGAAATTGCTCAAGTTGAGCTTTTGTATATAACAAACTTGTATGGAAATATAAAGTTATTTTAGCCATTTAGAATATATGTACATTGTAGAAAAATGAAAGAGAGAATAAACTAGATTATAATGTATTTAGAAATGTTGATTTCATAGCAAGGAAATGAAAAAGAAATGAAATAGATTTAAATTCCTTTTTTCTCTTGTAATGGAAAGAAGAATTTAGTTAAATAAATGGAAATTATTCTTGTAAGTAGATGGATTTTTATTAGAGTTGAAAACACTTTAAAATGAGTAGATTTAACTAAGAAATGAATAAAAGAGCAATAAAACTTAAATCTAGAACTTTAAATGAACAAAAACAAACTTAGAATGCAATTTTACATCTTTTGGTAACATTAAGTTCTTGTGAAAATCTCGGCACTATGGTTCTGTTTTTCGAAACAAGACCTCCGCCCTATGCGCAGAGTGACGGTCATGTAATCACCAGTCAGGCTAAGGTGGTGGTCTTAAAACCACCGCTCGAGTAGGTCGGCGGTTTGTTCTTTATCACCCATAAATCACGGCGGTCCCGGGACCACTGGTCTGCTCTTGGTGGAGGTCCTATCACTTATCTTAGATTTCCACAAATCCATGCACATGTGCATGAAAACTAATTCGGTTGCTCAAATTTTTAGGTTTTAATATTTAATCTATAATTGCCAACAAGAAAAACAATGAGAAATACCATGGATTGGAACAATAAAACATGTAAAATAGTGGATCTAAAACTAGTCTTTTTCATTTATAACAATGGGGTAGGGTTTGCCCCAAATTTAAAACCCAATACACAAATAAATTAGAATAAAATCCAAATTGGTAGAGGAAATCCCTCCCAATCCTTAATGAAATAGATTAATAAATAAAACTAAGCCTATGTAGATCAAGAATTTCCGTGCTTGTTACCTATCTAAGTTAATGCACCAAACTAAACACAAAAACCCTAAAAACTCAAATAAAGTCGATACCTGATTAATGAGACAAGATTCAAGACATAGATGAAAAAAAAATTAGATGATGAATTAAGATGCACGAGCAATACTTGGCGTAGACGGAAGTCCCTCGTGGTAGATCCAAGAAACTAGGTGATGCACAAATACTTGACAGAAAAAG
This sequence comes from Taxus wallichiana var. yunnanensis, assembly GCA_018340775.1. NCBI lineage: Eukaryota > Viridiplantae > Streptophyta > Pinopsida > Cupressales > Taxaceae > Taxus > Taxus wallichiana. The sequence goes on along the minus strand of CM031235.1, from coordinate 936,987,396 downwards.
ATGACGTTAGACGATATAAGGTGAGCTACATAGAAAGTGGGTCTGGGAAGCGATTAAATTCCTCGGTGAATGTCAGTTCACGTTTTCATTTAAGAATAAAGGCATACATGATAAAAAATGTAAGAAAATGTTTAGATTTTCTGATTTTAAGTTGTAAATAGAATGTAAAAACAATAACAGAAACTGAAAGAAAGCTAGAAACTATAAAAACAAAGATGAAATTGTGTCACCTGGATTATGTACCTTTCTACAGACTGGTCGGTGTCGATTAGATAGTGATCAGCATCAATGGTTTGGAATGGCACCGATTTAGACAAATCGGCATCGATTGATGCTTGATCGTCATCAACCAGGAAGAAATCATAGAAAACTTGATTGGTGATTGATGATGATCGGATTGTGGAGACCTGTAGGAGCTGCAGAGATGTGAACAAAGTTCTACCTTGGTTAGAGGGAGAAATGGAGTCACCTATAGGTTGAAGAACCTAAAAAATATTGATATTATGCGGGAAAATAACAGTGCACCTCTCTAGGATTGATCTGGACAAATTCACCTTCTCTCAATTGATAGTTTCAAGATTCACTCAAGTTTTTCACTATTTCTCAAGTCTCTACCATCTAACCAGAACTGAGTTTAGGTCATGTATTTATAGTCGGTGTTGACCGAGGTAAAATCGGTGTCGCTCGAAAAAATTGGTTGATCGAGAAATGGTTGGCGCCGATCAGGGAATAGACTCCCAAAGTGGTGAAAAGGGATGAGTTGTGAGGATAAGAATATTATCCCTCTGACTCAAATATGGGAAGAATCCTACTTGCAGTTCCAGAGAGAGGAGAAATAGGTGGGATAGATGGATAATAATAGCATGGGAGGTTGGGAAGTGATATGGGGTGAATAAGTAGAAGTGGAATAAATGTAGAAGATAGAATTACATGGTTAATATTTAATTATCCATGGGTGAAATATAATGGGGTGGAACAAACTTAGGATAGGCATTTTAATTAGATATTTAATTAATACCCTAAGAGAGAATTAGTGATACAAAAGTGCACCGGGTTACCCAAGAATAGAACAAGTAAGCGAACACGGGGACATTAAATTGAGTAACCAATTTTATGTGTCTACATTTTCCCCTTTTTGTCAAGTATCTTGCGATAAGCAATGCTACTGAGACAAAAACAAGGAGTTGGAAGAAAAGGAAGAATATTGATGATGTGCTCCCCCTCAAACTAGGGATGGGGTGGCTCAAAAAAATCCAACCGATCCCAGTTTGAAAAGGGTAGATGAAAAATAATAGAAGAGAGGATGCCCTAGCTAGATGTCTAGAGTAGATTTGATCATTATGATGCGCACGTAAAAAAACAAAAAAGGTAGCGACCTAAGGAACTCACATTGGTAGGGCAGACTAGATGGTCTTCGTATGAGAGACGTAAGTGGCTACTACTGGTGAGTTAAAGGTGACTGCAAAATAGTAACAACCAAAGAGTGACACATTGGTAGGGACAACTAGACGGCCTTCAAATGAGATGATGTTAGTGCCTACAGACCTGCTATCTTTAGGTTGCAAAAAATACATGAGTTACCCATGTACAGGGAAAAACTCAGAATGGGTGATAACACCAAAAATATGTGCCAAAAGGTGAAAATAAGGTCATAACAATGATCAGATAAACAAGCCAATCATCAACGCTTAGACAAGCAGGATGAAGTGATGGCCTCGAGAGGAGAGCCACCGCATGGAAATCGACATATGGCCACTATAGTGGACTTTGTAATATAAATGCTGCCAGACTAGGTAGAACTGAGTGTGCTATGGGTGGCACATGAAAAAATAATAATGATGAGATGCCCTAAGCGGGAATAAGAAAATTCATGCTACGAGTGACACACGTGTGGGGCAATGTAAGGTGACAAGGTACAAGTACCCAAAATAAAGACTCAATGATGGTGACAATGTGTTACGGGTGACACATGTGCAAGACAAGATAATCAGATAAGAATGAAGCACATCCTGGTGTGATGAGATGGGAAAATATATCAAAATATACCCGATCGGCCCCAATGGGCTCCAATCGGCATCGACTCATACCTAATCGATGTCGACCAAAATAATCGATGCCGACTAAAATAATCGGCGTCGACCGCTCGAAAACCTATAAATATAGAAAAGGTGAATGGTAACGATTCATTTGCATTGTGATGATTGATTTAGAAAAAGTCAAAAGTTGAATTTGAGCAACATGGAAGCTTCCAGAGAGTGGTTAGAAGAGGAAGAGGATGTGGCCAGGGGTAAGTGGTCCTCCTTAGCTTTGTACATTTGTGTAATTTTGTAGTAGGAGGAGGCAAGGGGTTTTTGCGCTCTTCCCTTCAATCAAGATCGATTGAAAAATCGTGCCCGACTATTATGTGATCGGCATCGATTGGAATACAATCGGTGTCGAATTGTAAAGTGAATGGAACACCCGATGGAAATGAGTCAGCGCGATGGGAAAGATTAGACATTTGGAAGCTTTTGAGAAAGATTTTGATGAAATGTTAATGATGTTGATTTTAATAAGTATGAACCTAATGACGATGTTTGATGTGATGCAGGCACGAGAGGTCCTACACATGCGGGATGTTATTCCCGAGCTATTGGAGACTATACTGCCAGATGTGACAGATGTTGAGTGGCACCATCTGAGTTAGCTGGACTAGGGGTTTCTTTATTATCGATGGGTACCCCAAGATGTGGAGCTCATGCGAGCATTGGTGCAGCGGTGGGATAGCCAGACATGCACATTTTGGTTTCGGATGGGTGAGATGACTATCACCCATGAGGACATCTATAGGATCCTCAGGTTATCGATTATAGGGGACTTGATAGAGATTACTCCATGGGAGCAGCAGAGGAGGGCCCTAGTATGGTTATATGGGGACAGGGTAGATGATGCAGAGATAGTGTCCAGGGCTGTGAGGATAGCCTCACAGTACCGGTAGGATGACCCCAGGAGCAGATTGATAGCCTTGATCTAGATGGCGATATCATACTATGCACTACCAGATTCCAGAGGTGGATGGTTCCCACTACTCCTTCTTGACTGTGTTTGTGATATCTTAGAGTTCATGCAGGTATTTACATTTACTGATGCATTCTTACTGGCACAAATATATCATGAGCTGTGGATGTATACCATAGGTAGGTGGACTGGGATAGATGTTAGTTTTGTACTCCATTGTTGGGCTTACGAGCATATATCAGTGATTAGACCATCCAGACTTCCATGGATGCTAGGAGCAGAGGGAGCCCTTGATTATGGATTTTGATGATGGTGGGTAGACATGGCCCCTGGAGATACAGGAGATCATCAGAGTGGTATGCCCAGAGATTCAAGACTCTGACACCATCACAGGTGATATGGAGGCCATACAGGGTCTATCCTACATGGGCTAGATAGGATGCCCACTTAGTGGAGCTGAGACACAGCAGAGTGGTCAGGGGCTGTCAGGCCAGATATTTTAGAGTGGGTCCCATTTTTATGGGTGATGAGATAGTTTAGATTGATACAGATCATTCCGAATGTATGTGCCATATAGATGCGGATAATAGGGAGATAGATCTATCGATATTAGTCCCAATAGATCCACTCAGGGAGGCCCTACCTCCCACAGATGATGATGATGATGATGTAGGAGTAGATGAGGGCTATGAGGCGTGGTATCATGAGGAGCTACCACGACATCTCACAACATCTGTGGAGTCAGATGAGGAGGATACAATGAATGGCGAGAGCTGGAGAGATTGTAGGGAGAGTATGTTGCACCTAGTATAGACACACCAGAATGCTCTTGAGGAGATTAGGACTCGAGAGAGAAGAGGACACCATGATACGAGAGAGACACCACTACAACAATCTAGCAGAGGGATCGATATCACAGACACAGAGAGGCCCTCAGGGCCAAATATGGTGATACATGCAGCACCACATCAGAGTCAAGGGCACAGGGTGCATAGCAAGAGGACCACCACCACCAGCAGCGCCATTGAGAGCACCCGACATGGTGAGTCTGAGTACTTATCAGGCTCTCCTTGCCGAGGTGAGATATTATGAGGATGCCTTGACACAACATGCCCCAGATGTGCCTCATTATGGAGTGAGGAGGAGGATAGCACAACCACTTCCGGTGGTGCATCGGAGGGTGCGAGCACCGGGGGAGACCAAGGAGGTCATAGGGTCATGACTATGGGCACCTCCAGCTCTCTATAGGTGCTTGGTCAGGAGAGAGTGCCCGTGCCCGAGGAGGGTGGAGGAGACAATGTGTTCCACTTATCTGATTTTACTATATAGAGATATGATTTGTAGAGAGATACTGATGTAGCCTCGATTTGAAGGCATTTTTGATACGATGTATACGGCTCGATTTGAAGCCACTTCAGATATATATATATATATATATATATATATATATATATATATATATATATATTGGACTCATGCTTTTAATTTTGATTATATCATACGAACTTTGATAGATAGATGTGATTTAATTTTGATTTGTCATGGATGAATATTTGATTAAATTAACATGTTATAGATAGATGGATCCACATAATATATGCTACTTTGATGTTTTTAGATGAAGTAGATAAGATGAGCATAGATAGATGATAGATTTGATTGATTAAATTAACATGTCAAATGTCAATTTAACTGGATAAATAACAAATGAACATGGGTAATGTCCACTTGATTTGATGAAAAGAAAGTGATGCAATGATCTTATCCCTTAGAAATAAAAATCACTACACCTAGATAGGAAAAATAATGATAAGTTAGTCCCCTAACCGACCATAAATAGAGACCTTGATGGTAAATCGAAAGATGATGCACACAAGGCCATAGACATGGATAAAATAAACCTGACACTAGTTAGTCACAAACCAGATCTAGGAGGTAGATAAGGATGAGAGATAGGTATGCATCTCATCAGAACACATGAAGGATTAAATACGCTCATATGGGGAAAAACAGGGTCTCCATATGATCGAAAAGGTCTCATCATAGCTTCATGATTTTTCTTTTGATAGAAAAGCAAACTGATCAATGTGGGTAGTTTGCTAGATATGGAAAGACTGATCGATATGGGAAGTCTTTCAGAGATGCTAACAAGTGAACAAATTGGCCGAGAGAGGAAGTTTGTTACTGCAAAGGTTCAAAATGCCATAAAACAAACAACCATCCTTCAAGGGAGTGGTCTGTATTGTGAATTTGATGGTAGCCATCCTTCGAGGAATGGTCTACATTTTTTATTTATTTGATAAGGCATGGATAGCTGTCCTTCGAGGGATCAATCTATCTTTTGGGACTAGGATAACATCTTTTTTTTTTGGCTTTGGAAGAAGTTGAGTTTAGACCAGATAGATCAGATAGAGGGAAGAAAATGTATATAAGCACGTACTCATGCCCCAAGTGGATTTGATCAAGATGAACACCTAGGGCAGATGAAGTAGTGATTAAGGTATTCCTACCATGAGGAGGAACAAATCCATAAGGAAAATTCCATGAGTAGAGCCATGGTACTCATATTTAAGGTATAAAAATAAATAACGTGGAGAACCACATAGTTCCAAATCACTACGAAATGCATGACTGGTTGTAGATGGATGAAAGATCTATTTTGTGACTAAGATCATGTAAGATAGATTTTAACAATAGAAGGGCCTTAGATGCAAAGCATTAAGAGGTTCCATTTCAGGTATACCATCCATGGAAGATAGGTGATAAGCCCCAGACCCATACTTATGAGTGACAACATGTACGGTCCCATCCAGTTAGGAGCAAACTTACCACATTGACTCCGTTCCAGAGTAGTGACATTTTGGTTTTCTTTAAGAACAAGATCACCAACTTGGAAGTCACGCTTTTGCTGCAAATGCTTGTTATAAGCACGCTTGACATGCTCAAGATAGACTTGATGATGTTCAAGAGTTGAGATGATGTTCATCTAACAACTCAAGTTGTGCTAGACGGTTTTGATGATAGTCTTCATCAGAGACAAAATCTCTGAGAGAGACGTGAAGAGAGGGAATCTAGACTTCCAAAGGAAGGACAACCTCAGACCCATAGATGAGAGAGAAGGAGTAGCACCTGGTAGGGGTAATGAATGCTAGTCCGATAAGCCCAGAGAGCAAAAGGGATGTGTAAGTGCCAATCCCTACTAGCTTGACTAGTTACCTTTGCGAGGATATTACACAAAGTTTTATTAGAAGCCTCAGCTTGGCCATTAGCTTGTGGATAGTATGGAGAAGAAAAGCTGAGTTTAATATTGAAGGTGTCACAAAGTTTCTACAAATATTTGTTTTTGAAAGACTTTCCATTGTCTGTAATGAGTTTATGAGGAACACCAAAGTGACAAATGATGTGTTGATAGATAAAATCAATGATAGGTTTAGCTTTGGTCGATGAAAGAGGAATAGCCTCCACCCATTTAGTGAAGTATTATGTGGCAGTAATGATAGAGTGATGTCATTGCGAAGAGCATGGATTGATGAGACCAACGAGATCAAGACCCCATTGTGAAAAAGGCCACAAATCCGCTGTAGGTTGCAAAGCCTGACTAGGGATATGTGTGAGATTAGCGTGTTGTTGACACTTGACACATTTCTTGACATATTCATTGAATAGTCTTTGATTAAGAGAAGGCCAATAGTAACCTAAACATAGGATGTGCTTAGCCATGGCCAAACCACCAAAGTGTCCACCATAGATACCATCATGGACCTCTTGAATAGCCTTAGATGATTCAGGGGTTTTGAGGCACCAAAGCAAAATACCCTCAAAACCACATTTGTAAAGGATTCCACCCAGAATAGTATAGCGGTTTGTGCATTGGATAAAATATCTTCTACCATTGGAAGTCAAATCTAGAGGAAGCACTTGAGTAGGATAGATAATCAAAATGTGTTGATACCACTCATCTTGAGTGTCAATCATGATAGCGTTGATCAAAGTCAACTACGCCTGAGATGAGATGGTTGGTCTAAATGCTGAACAACCACATAAAGTCATGAGTCTTCAGTGAATGGAGGAATAAGTGAGGCTAAAGAAGCCATCATATCTGCAAATTAGTTTGCAGTGTGAGGAATAGCCTGGATAGTAAATTTATCAAAAGATTGAAGCTGAAAGAGAATGATATCATGATATTTTTGAAGGATATCATTTTTGCACTGATAGACACTAGTGACTTGATTAACGATGAGCTCAGAGTCACCAAAGATGTCGATATGGTGAGCACCAAGAGATTAATGGCATTTTGAAGACCTAAAATGAGGGCTTCATATTCAGCCATATTATTGGTACATTCAAAGTTAAGCTTGTGTGCGATAGGGATAGGTGCACCCCAAGGAGGAATCATGATGAAACCTGCACCTCCCCCTTGCTGACACTTGGACCCATCAAAGAAGAGTTTTACTTTAAATGGAGACAGACCAAAATCGATTTGTTGGATGTACTCATCTTGGGAATTGAGTGAGGGGACTTGAGTGTCTTAGAAGAGGGGCATCAGCTAATTGATCAGCGATAACCTGACCCTTGATAGATTTTTGTGAGATGAACTCGAGGTCAAACTCTGTCATGAGCATGAGCCAACGAGTGATACGATCACTATGATAAGGTTTTGCATGCATTGTCTTGAGTGGATTGACACTCATAACAATGTAAGTTTTATGATTAAGGAGGTAATGACAAAGTTTAGAAGTCATGAAGAAGAGAGCACAACACAACTTTTTAGCTTTGGAATAGCGAGTTTCATACTCATGAAGAGTGTGACTGATATAATAGATACTTGTTCTTTACCATTAGCATCTCGATGCGAGATCATGGCTCCCAGAGCATGGTCAATCATAGAAATATAAAGATAGAATGGATCCCCCTCGCGTGGAGGTGTAAGCATAGGTGGAGAAAGAAGATAATATTTGAGATCATCAAAGGCTTTTTGAAATGCTCATCCCATTCAAAATGAACATTTTTATGGAGGAGATGATGAAAAGGTTGACAACGGTCTGAAAGTTGCGAGATAAAATGATACACTGATTGAAGGCATCCTTGAAGACCACGGAGCTGCTTTAAGTTGGAAGGAGGAGGCATCTCGATGATAGCCTTTATTTTTGTGGGATCGACCTCAATACCCCTGATAGAAATGATAAAGCCTAAGAGTTTACCAGTGAGAATGCCAAACACGCATTTAGATGGATTTAGGTGAAGACAAAAATGAATGAGTCTCTCAAAGAGAGGCACAAGGATGAGAAGATGATCCTGATGGTGTTTGGATTTACCGAGGATGTCATTGACATAATCTTCTATAGTTTTGTGTAAGAGGTCATGGAAGATGTAGGTCATTGCATGCATTGATAAGTCACCCCTGTTCTTAAGACCGAAGGGCATGATGCGATAACAAAAATTCCCCAAGGAGTTATGAAGGAAGTCTTGTGCTGATCCTCTGGTGTGCGTGAGAATTTGATTATACCCAGAGAAACCATCCATAAGAGAAAGCATCTCATGTGACCTGCAGTTAAGTCCACGAGTTGGTCGATATTAGGTAGAGGGAAATCATCTTTCGGGCAAGCGAGATTAAGATCCCGAAAGTTGGTGAAAATTTGAATTTTCCCAGTAGCTTTGGTTACTGGTACTACATTTGAAACCCATTGTGGATAGTCAATGGGTTGGATGAAGTTGGCAAAAAGAAAAGCAAGTGCTGCAACTCTTCTTTAACGAGGAGAGCTACACGAGGATGCATCTTACGTAGTTTTTGTTTAACTGGTTTGATGTCTAGGAAGAGTAACGATATTGTGGACCATGATGTTAGGATCGAGGCTTGGCATATCTTCATATGACCAAGAAAACGCTTGGCGATGATTGGAAAGAAAGGTGGTGAAGTCTCCTAACTCCTGTGGGTTAAGAGATTGGCCGACCTTAATGATGCGAGGGTCTTTAGAAGTCCCTATATTAAGGTCGATAGTAGCTTTGTTGAGAAGCATAGATGTGTCAGAAGGAATGGTTTTAGGAAGATAAGAATCCTCTACCCCCAGATAGGTAAGGACAAAATCATCATCCGAACAATGGATAGTATTGATAGTAGGAGAGTCGTCTCTGACTATTTCGGGGAAGACTAATGGTATGGAAGTGGATTTTCCATTAGTCTTATAGGTCAGTGGACCTAAGGAAATGGTATTGACTAAAAAAAAGTTAGGCGGGATGGAAATGGTGTCATCCACATCAAGCGATGCTTTAGACCTGATGGGAGAAGATGGTTCCTCAATGGAAAGAGGCTCAATGAGAATGGTGATGGTGGCTTTCAGAGAGGTTTGAACCCTAAACCAAATTTTTGATGTGGTTTAAGAGTTGGAATGGACGTGAGGTCATGCACACCTTGTTCATACTTTCCTAGGCCAAAGCCCTTCCACGCACATCGATATAGATAAGTTTTTGTGAAACGGGATTATATAGATAATCAAACCCTGTTGAATAGGGTTTGGCCCTAGGAGGAGAATCTAGATGATAGTGAGGTGTATCAAGACCACCATAGATGAAGTCATTCTGTTGATTGGGTAGACCAATGGTGATGATGCGGCCAAGACTTGGTTGATATTCAGGTTGTTTGTCTGGCCTACCATACTCATTAGGTTTGAGATGGGCGTCAAAAGAGAGAAGGGAAGCTCTCCTAGTGAAAAATGCTACAATGTATCTTCCAGATTTTGTAGATCTAGTAGTTTTGTTGTAGGTATGGAAGAGGATGAAGCCTCATCAGGAGAATCAGTGTTCTCCTTTGGAGGGACAGACCCTGTGGTCATGTCACATTGTGCGGATGGAAAAGGGTCTCTTGGATGAGTATAGATTTTTCCCTCATATTGATATTTTATGCATCGATGGAGGGTTGATGGGACACAATGCATTGTATGGATCCAGGAGCATCTGAGGATCATATTGTAGTGGAATTTCCTTGACAATGTAAAAAATCTCGTGAAGAAGTTTCTTGCCTACCCAAATGGCGGGACCACAGTTCCTAAAGTAACCACCAAGCTGATCGTTAAATGATCGAAGGGTGAAAGGTGGTGGTGACACTACATTCTTTGGTAACTTAAGTTGCTCAAATGTGTGGGAGGAAATGACATTGAGTGCAGCACCACTGTCGATCATAGTGCATTTTAACATAGTGTTATTGATTTGACCGTGATAAAGAGAGGAGCTTCTAAATCCTCAGGAGAAAGGGAGGAATTTCAGAATCCTCAAGGAGATGGTGGTTGATGGTCTATTCAATCCAACAACCATCTCGAAAGGTTGGGGCTCATCTAAATTCACCATGATGTGGTGCAGATTATCAATCAGAGCTTGGCGATGCTGGGGAGATGACTGAATGAGGTCAAAAAGAGACATTTTGACCGGAGCATGGGTGAGTTGTTTCATAACACTCTCCTCAACTGACATGGGAATCTGAGCCCGAGGTGAAGCATGAATAGAGACCCGAGGTCTCGGGGCTGATGAGGAAGGAGGAACTCCTTCGGGGGTAGCAAAAATAATGACTCGTGGTCGAGAGAGGCTGTAGAAGATGATGGATTATCGTACCATTGTGTTCTAGTGGCGATACAAATTGTGTCGATTTGAGAAGGTGGAAGATCATCTAGAGTGATATCAATAGAATTGGGGGCTGAAAGAAATCATTTAGGCTCAGATGTAGTTGGGATGATAGGAGACACTTGTTCCTCCTCCTCCTCCAATAGAAGATCATTTTCTTCAAGAGGGTTGTTAACGACATATTGAAGGGCTTTACATCCCTCGGTGTCATGACCTGGAGTGCGATGGTAAGCAAAAATCAAATCAGAGTTGAACCATGAAGGTTTTACTCCTTTGGGATTATAGGGTTTGATTGGAGGAAGAGATATAGATGAAGATTGGATAAGTTGGTGAAGGATTTCAGTATAGAATCTGGTAGATGAAGATGTGGATAGAGGTGAAGAAGGCACCTCTTTAGTCTTAGCAGACTGCCAAGGTAAGAGCCTACATATCTAGTTTGACAGTCTTTTTAGGGACTATTTTTCTTTTTGAACATTGGGAGAAGTAGCCTTAGGTGCTTGAGATGGAAGCAAGTGAGGCAAGATTGATTTTAGCGGAGGAGGAGCTCCTAAGATAGATTTTGAAGATGACGAAGACATGACAAGTGTTTTAGTCTTCGGAGATGAAGAAGGCTACTTGGCTAAAACAGATGATGATTTAGATAAGACTAATTTAGATGGGGAGGAGCTCCCAAAATAGATTTGATAGGAGGCCCAAAGGGTGCCTTGGTTTTTAGTGATGAAGATGATGGTTCTGATAAAAGAGGTGACACCTTTCCAGTAGGTAAATCCACTTTACGAGGCACGGTGAAGATGGTGTTGTAGAAGAAGACACCTTTTCAGTGGATAAATCCAATCTTTTATGAGGCGTAGAGAGGGATTTTTGAGGAAGGGCACCAAGAGTTTTGATGGTCTAAAATATTGGTTTTCCCTTTTCAGGGATGGTGACAACTTTGACCGCATAAGGTGATTGTAACCATTTCGAGAGGAAGTAAAGGAGATGATACCGATGATGTAACCCTAGGCTTAAACTCCAATTGTTTATGTCTGAGTCCAGGAGTCGAAGTATAGGTGTCGATGCTATCTCTTTAGATGTTTCCTTAATAGGCAAGGAAGCACTGATGGTGGAAGAGGTAGGTAATGAAGAAGCAACCTCTTGTGAGGAGGGTACTTTAGATGTAGTAATTGTGGGTGTAATTACTATAGGAAAAGAGACAGGAAGAGTTAAGATCAAGACACTTCCAAAGGCATAGAAGTTGGTACAACTATGGGTATGTTAACCAAAGGCATGGTCATGGAAAAAATGGGAGTGACAGAAGTAGAAGTATCCGTAGTGGAAATTTGAAGGGATGTAAATGACTCAAGCACCGAAAGAATATCTATGATGAGACATAGATGAAGATGACACTGTCTCAGGTATAGGTGGAAGATCAGATAGAGAGGCAAGAGGAGATGACTCTTTTTAACAACAAAGGAAGACTCGAAGATGGACCATCCGAGGATGGTGGAATCTCAGAATTTGAAGGAGCGGAAGGAAGTTTCGATTCAGTCAACACGTTTGTGGATGGTTCAGAATTAGAAGAAGAACTATCAGTAGAAATGGAGCTGATAGTATGCGTGTTTGGTTTTTGAGACCCCGAAGCATCATTGTTTGGGGAATGATTTGGAAAAGGTTGTTTAAAAATGTCAAGCACTTGATTTGGGGGCATTTGGGTTATCTAGAATGAGCTCACCTTTATCAATGAATTTTTGGATGAGATTTTTGAAGGTCTGACATCATTCAATGTCATGGCCTTTGCTTCTATGATAATGATAGAAGTCATTTTCACAATACCAGAATGGTCGTTCTTGGTTCTCATCAAAATTTCTAATAGGAGGAAGTTCGATCATGTGAACTTCCAACATTTTTTCTAAGATAGAAGCATATGATTCCCCCAATGAAGTAAAAGACCGAGATGATGGAGGTCCTTTTCGAGAAGATGAAGAGTCTCTCTGAGGTGTTTGATTAGAAGTGTTATCAGATCGTGATGTTTTTAATATGATAGCATTTGTGGACCCCTGATTCTTGTCTTTGTTAGAAGCGGAAGGGTTTGATTTTGTAAACCAAGAAAAATCTGGTTTAGACTTAGAATGAAGTTTTAACTTTCCTTGTTCGATGGCGAGACTCAAGTTTGCGTGCCATCGTAAAGGCTTCTTCAAATGTATAAAAGGTTTGAATCCTTAAAGTGGAAGAAATATGATTAGCGCAAGATCGAGTAAACAACTTGATTTGCTGAGATTGAGGGAGGGAGAAGGACAACTGATTTATTATTCCTCTCCAACGAGCAAAAGTCTCTGCAATAGACTCATCATCGAATTGATGAATGTTATAAAGATCTGTGATCGAGATCTTATGTGCGATGTTTATTGAGAAGTTTTCAACAAACATCTGGGCTAATTGAGAGAAAGAAAATAGAGAATGTTGGGGTATGTTATTATACCAATCTAAAGCGGGCCCTGCTAAAGACATAGGAAAGGTACAGAGCATAAGCTCTTGATCCTGGACTATAAGGTAGCAAGCATGCTTAAATGCTTACGTAGTGTTGTTGAGGATCCTCCCAACTATGAAATTTTGAGAACTTAGGAAGTTCCCATTGGGGAGGATAAGGCTTAAAAGCCACTGATGGATGAATCGGTTCATTACATACTTCTTCAAAAGAGTATGAAGGGTGAGCCCCTTTGGTGGAGGCTTCTAGGTCTACATTTTCTTGAAAAGAAGTTGGACGACATCAGATTGAGGAGGGGGCATGTTGATATGTCCCGTATGAGAAGCGAATGGTATGTTTTTTGAGGCATTAATGGGGGATTCATTTGCTGATTAATAGGATGATAAGAGGAATAACCATAGGTGTTCAGGTGATGCCTGAGAGGTATTTGGTGTGAAGGAGCCTGAGTATAAATAGGCTGTGAGATGACAAGTGGTTGAGAGAAAGGTGGTTGAATGAAAGATGGAGCCTGTGATTGGTGGGTTCCTACACTTTCCGACTGAATCGGAATGGATTGAGGAATGTGGGTGTTGATTTGATTTGATATGGTGGGAAACAAACTCTGAATGAGGATTTTGACTACCATTAGTTATTAATGGTGCCGACACCAAAGGATGGGTAAAAGTCACTATCATTGGAGCATTGGAAGAAAGATCAGCTAGAAGATGAGAAGAGGAACCAAGATGACTCGTAGGAGGGGGTTGGCTCACAGAGAGATACTGACCCTGAGACGCAATAGATGGCATAGAAGAATTAACAACAATTTGTGGGAGTGTGGATGCACTCATCATAGCTGAAGAAGAGGGCCTCTCAAAAGTAGGTTGTGGGGTAGCCGAGGTAGCTACGGCACTAGGGATAGGTAGGGTCATTTGAGAACCAGTCGACATGGTTGGTGGAAGAGAAAAAGGAGGCATAGATGCACCACCTTCTTTCATGGTTTGAGGTGAGAAGAAGCATGCTAATTGCTCTATGAAATCCTAGGATGGCTCATGAGAATAATCATAAACCTCTAGATCGGTGGTCCCTGATCAGATATATTGAGTAGAATTATGCACTAAGTAGTCCATAAGGGCTACTGGGTTGTGGTCAAGGAGTGCCTAAAATTCAGGATCTCCATGAGGAACATACTCTATATCGAAGAGTAGATGACACCTCTGAAGGATCGGGAAGCTGGTCATGATGGGATCACTTTAGGATGATAGAAAGGATTATATGACCAAGATGGGGAACCAACTAACAGTGGTCTCGAAGAAGACCCGAGGGGTGCCGAAACATCCACATTAGCGGGGTCTCAGATGAAGAAGAGGCCAGTTGAGCCATTTTTCTAGATTGTGACCGGGTGATGACCATCATAAACAAGCAAAAACATAAAAAGAGATTAACCTAATTAATGCACAGACAATTCAAGCAGTGTAGGTGATTATCTCTTTTAAATTTTCATGCTTTTTAAGAAAGAAAATGTTAGGGAAGGCTTTTTAGAATGGGGACTACTCAATTGGCCAAACTAAGGATGGTTTGGGAATGTTTTGGTGAGGAGTCCCAAAGGCACTTTAGTAAAAGACTGGTACATGGCTTGATATAGGGGCCTACCCCCACACTTCACACACCGCTACGATAAGGGAGTCGGTGCTTTGCCAATATATATACTAGAACTTCCATGAATTTATAACGCAGCCCAAGTACCACGTAGGCTCTTCCTCTTGGATGTCACTTCCAAGTAGGCGAGGCTAGGGAAGGAGTTTTTGTTTAAATGCTTTATACCTAGTGATTTTGGCTTTGTGTGCAAGGGTGAAAAATAAAAAATCAAATAGTGTCACTACCGATTTTGATCAATTTTCCAACCTATTTAGAGAACTAGGTGAAGAACATACAACAAAAATGAAAAATAAAATGTTCTTTTTAAGCACTAAAACTGAAGTGTTTGATTTCAATGAAGACAAGTCAAACAAGTTCTTTCCCAATGCGATTAATTCATTTTAAGGACCAAAACCAAGTGTTTGAGTGTGATAAAAAAAAACAAACAAGTTCTTTTTAAGTTCTTAAAAGGAGAAAACACCACAAAAGAGAAATACCTATAGATTTAGCTCTCCAAGGTGTGTGGACTTAAAAAGTGCATTGTTGAGCTCTTCCCCTCGAACAATCCCACAAACAAGAAAACCACTCAGTAAAATAGGGTTAAGCAAAACACACAAACAAATCCAACAAGATACTAGTGGAAAGGAAATTTCTATTTTAAGAAACTAGAAAACTTTCAAGGAAATGACAATTTTGCACAAAGAGATGAATCAAAAATGCAACTTTGAAATCAAATGAAGGATTTACTAATTTTAGAAATAGAAATTGGAATTGAGATTTGTAAAAAAGAAGAGACCTAACTTTGCAAATTTAGAAATGAAAGAAGCAAGACTAAAATGATGAAAGGAAATGCTTAAGAACAACTGATGAAAATCAGTGAAGAAAAAGAACAAAGCTCAAAACTAGAAAAGAGATGAACTTACCAATAAGGGACTTTGGTGGGGTCCCACCGGCATGCCAGAATGTAGATCAAGAATTTCCACGCTTGTTACCTATCCAAGTTAATGCACCAAACTAAACACAAAAACCTTGAAAAACTCAAATAAAGTCGATACCTGATTAATTGGACAAGATTTAAAGACGTAGATGGAAAGAAAGCCTGATGGAATTAAGATGGGCGCACATGAGAAATCTTGTGGAGTAGATCCAAGAAACCTGTGATGCATGAATACTTGATAGAAAAAGATGACGTTAGAAGATATAAGGTGAACTGCCCGGAAAGTGGGTCCGGGAAGCGATTAGCTTCCTCGGTGGATGTCAATTCACATTTTCAATTAAGAATAAAGGCGTACATGATAAAATATGTAAGCAAATGTTTAGATTTTCTAATTTTAAGTTGCAGACAGAAATGTAAAAACAACAACAAACTAAAAGAAAGCAGGAAACTATAAAAACAAAGATGAAATTGTGTCACCTGGATTTTGTACCTTTCTGTAGACTGGTCGACGTCGATCAGACAATGATCATCGTTAATGGCTTGGAATGACCCTGATTTGGACAAATCGGCATCGATTTATGCTAGGTCATCATCAACCAAGAAGAAATCACAGACATCTTGATTGGTGATTGATGATGATCGGATTGTGGAGATCCGCATGAGCTGCAGAGATGTGAACAAAGTTCTGCCTTGGCTGGAGGGAAAAATTGAATCACCCAGAGGTTGAAGAACCTAAAAATATCATTATGTGGGAAGAATAACGGTGCACCTCTCTGGGATTGATCTGGATAGAATTCACCTTCTCTCAATTGATAGTTTCAAGATTCACTCAAGTTTTTCACTATTTCTCAAGTCTCTACCATCTAACCAGAACTGAGTTCAGGTCATGTATTTATAGTCGGCGCCAACTAAGGTAAAATTGGTGCCATTCTAAAAACTTGATGTCGATCGAGAAATGGTCAGCGCTGATCAGGGAACAGACTCCCAAAGTGGCGAAAAAGGGATGAGTTGTGAGGATAAGAATATTATCCCTCTAACTCAAATATGGGAAGAATCCCACTGCATGGTTCCAGGAGAGGAGAAATAGGTGGGATAGATGGATAATAATAGCACGGGAGGTTGGGAAGTGATATGGGGTGAATAAGTAGAAGTGGAATAAATGTAGAAGATAGAATTACATGGTTAATATTTTATTATCCATGGTTGAAATATAATGGGGTGGAACAAACTTAGGATAGGCATTTTAATTAGATATTTAATTAATACCCTAAGAGAGAATTAGTGATATAGGACTCACAAAAGGTTTTAATAGGGCATTTCAGCTAGAGTAATTAAGCATGAGGTCAACCATATTAAAGTTGAGCAATACTTAAAATGAAGAGAGAAAATATTTAATTAAACAAATTAATCCTTGTTACCTTCCTTTTGAATAATTGATTAATGGACCTTGGAGATAAATATGAACCTAAGTTAACCTTTAACTAAACCTGGTTCTTCAATCGTGAAGCTGAGTTAAGTAGTGTAAGTTGAATTAATGAACCCTAAAGGTTAAGCACCCTTGTAACCCTCTTTATAACTTAAACAAAAAAAAAACACATTTTTAGGTTAAGTGTTGAGTTATAGTGTGTTCTTAGAACATCATTTTTGTGGGTGTTACACTTGGTATTAGAGCATGGGTTAAAAACTTGGACCCTTGGGCACACTTAGAAACCATGGAACATGAATATTTAACCTAGTGCAAGAATGAATTATTTTAATCTAGAAAACCAAAATGTATGTTAATTGTATAGTTTAGAAAACATAGAAAACAGAAACAAGACCAAGAATGATGAACTAACTCTCGCCTTGATCTATGTAAGAGGAACGGATCAGACGAGGGGTATTTTCACATAGACCTAGATATACCACTGCTAGAGCAGGCTGTTGTGGCCATTTTACCTCAAATTTTATAGATGCTCCAGGACATCAATGCTACTATAAGTGGGGAGCCCTTGGGAGGATGAGTTACTTGACATGGCATGGAGTCACGGAGAGGCCCATGTATCCCCTTGACACAACAAGGAATATAGGGCAAAGAACTTCCATGCAGAGTCACCTAGGCGAGTCGCGATAGAGAGTACATGGGGACAAGATCTCAGGTCATAGGGACATGTCTCAGATCCATATATATAGGAAAGAGCATGCATAAAGACCTAGGGGCCGTCAAACATTAGTTGCAGACCATATTAGGGAGATCCTGAAGCTACGACCATCTCACTATTTAGGTAATACATGAGGTTTTTAGGTAGAGGCCTGGTTGGTGAGTTTGAGTGGATTCTCAATCTCTTCCATTGTAATAGAAACACAAATGCTCATGTTGTGATCCATCTTCTTAGGATGGAGAAGGAGTCTGGAGGAGGACTAAGGAGAAAAACTCCATGTTAATTCAAAGATAATTACCTAGGAGCTATTTGAGGAGCGTTTCAGGAGCAGGTAATTTCCCAAGAGGTTTATATAGCAGCAGATAGATGAGTTTCATGACCTCTGTTAGGCATCGATGACTGTAGCTAAGTATGAGAGTCAATTTTTGGACCTACTCCAGTGCATCAACTATATGCAGGATGAGTAGGTATGGATTCACAGGTTCATATGGGGCCTAAAATTTGATTTGGGTGGTACGGTGCACATTCATTGCCCACAAAAATTAGCAGAGGTTATGGAGAAGGCCTATATTGCAGAGGAGACATGGGGAAGAAATAGGCTAGAGATAGAGTTCATAGCCACATCCAACAGATGCAAGATGACATATTGAGGGGATCAATTCCTCCTCCACATGGTGGAAAAATTTCAGGGCAGGCTTCATTCAGTCACCACAGTAGCCACCTCAGTAGTAGTAGCAACATCGACCCACCCACCTTATAGAACTCCTCAAATATTTGATGCACAGAGAGATAGAGTATGGGGCATCCTCCTTAGGGGTCCCATCAGGACACAAGGTGCACAAAGAGCTTAGTTAGTAGGAGCTCATAAGCTAAGACCACAACAATCCATAGTTGGATCATCAAATCCATAGCTCATACCTCTAGAGTACCTAATGGAGCTGCATCCAACTGGAGAGGACCAGTCAGATGTTATAGTTATGGTGTTGCTGGAAATCATTGGAGATATTACCAATAGAACTCTAGAAAAAATGGTAAGATGTAGATCTCGAGCCTCATCATTGGAGATATGGCATGGAGCCATCACATCTACGTAAAGTTGTGGTTGATAACCACCGGAGATGAGCACTAGAGTACCGTGATAGAGACAACAAGTAGTATTGGTGGTATTTTTGCCTCTATATTATTTGATTTTGGTTCTTCTGATTCTTTTATTACACGATCCTTAGTAGAGCATTGCGACGCTCATGGCAAAACTAAGGAGGGTCATAGTTGAGACATTAGATGGCTTCTGGAGCCAAAATTTATAGACTCCTTAGTTAAGTAGTGTGTAGTGGATTTAGGACCCTTCACCACTACCTCCGATCTTTGAATCCTTCCATTAGGATCTTATGGTGTCATTTTGGGCAATGATTGTTTGTCTTATCACAGAGCTAGAGTGGACTATTACCATAAGACTATTACATGTACAAATGATCTAGGAGTAGAGTCAATTATATCAAGAGTTAGAATACCTTTTTCCATTCGCACCATCTCCGCTATGCAGCGTAAGCGGTGTGCATGATAGGGTTGTCAGTTGTATGTTGTTACGATTAGTGAAAATCTAAGGATGAGTCTAGTGGACCATCCCTTGATGACCATCGCTTTTTGAGAGAATTTTCTGATGTGTTTCTAGGGGAGGTACTGGGGTTACCTCCCCCACGTGAGATAGATTTCCACATAGATCTTGTCCCGAGCACAGAGCCTATCTCACGAGAACCTTATCAGATGACTACTCCTAAGCTATGTGAGCCCAAGTTACAGCTTGAGGGCCTTTTGGATAAGGGCCTAATCCATCCTAGTGTATCCCCTTGGGGTGCACCAATGATTTTCATGAAGAAGAAGGATGGATCTCTACGGTTGTGTATTGACTACCGTCACCTGAATAAAGTAATAATCAAGAATCGTTACCCTCTTCCACGCATTGATGATTTATTTGATCAGATGAAGGGGCCACAATTTTCTCCAAGATAGATTTTAAGTTAGGGTATCATCAGCTCAGGATTACGAAGGTGGATATTCATAAGACTACCTTCCGTATGAGATATGGCCACTACGAGTTCACAGTGGTACCTTTCGGTTTGATGAATGCCCCCATAGTGTTTATGAGCTTGATGAATGGGGTATTCAAGAATTTTCTAGATCACTTCATGCTCATCTTCCTTGATGACATTCTAATCTACTCATGTACACGCATGAGGAGCATGAGGAGCACCTTCGCCAAGTTATTTAATGTCTACATGAGCAACATCTTTATGGGAACTTGGAGAAGTGTGCGTTATTTTAGACAGAGGTGAAGTATTTGGGCCACATCATTTCTGGGGAAGGTATCACTATCGATCCTTCCAAGATCCAAGCCATCATGGATTCACCAGCACCCACTAGTGTGATCGAGGTGCGCATCCTCATGGGTTTAGTAGGATATTATAGGAGATTTTTCCAGGACTTTTCTTAGATTACACACCCCATCACTTCCCTTCAGAGGAAAGGGAAGAAGTTTATTTGGTCAGAAAGATGTGAGCAGGCCTTCAAGACACTGAAGGAATGTCTCATGATAACATCGATTCTTACGGACTAGATCCTCGTGGTAAGTTCTATGTTTGCATGGATGATTCTTTGGCAGGACTTGGAGGTGTGTTGATGCAGGAGGGTAGAGTAGTTACTTTTGAGTCTCACAAACTCAAGGATTATGAGCTCAATTATCTAAATCATGATCTTGAGCTTGCAAAATTGTGCACACCTTAGTGTGGTGGAGACATTTTCTTCTTGATGGATATTTACACTCAAGACTGATCACTTGAGTCTTCACCACCTCTTCACGCAAACAAATCTCAACACTCGTAAGTGGCATTGGATGAATTTGATTTTTGAGTATGACATGGAGATAGATCATGTGAAGGGGAAGGAGAATGTGGTTATAGATGCCTTGAGTAGATAGAGACACGTGGCTATGGCCATTTCAGTGGGCACAGATTTGTGGAGTAGGATTTTGTAGCAGCCTCCTCAAGATAGTTTATACCTTGCAGCCAGAGAAGAGATTGAGTCTCAAAGACCCCTTAGGGGAGATTTGATTGATTTTCATTAGAGGAAAATGGCCTCTCGAAATAGATGTCGGGTATATGTTCCTAGAGATGGAGGCTTGAGACATGAAATTTTGTCAGAGGCTCTTCATGCACCTTATTCAGCCCATCCTAGGTGAAGAAGATGCACACCACTTTGAGACAGTTGTATACCATTGGATAGGACTTTGGAGAGACGTGAATTTATTTGTGTCACACTGCTTGGAGTGCTAGATGGTGAAGGCCAAAGCATCAACATCCAACTTGCCTTCTCTTTCCTCACACCATACCGAGTGGAAGTGGGACACCATTTCCATGGACTTCATCATTGGGTTACTGACATTGAGATACCACCACGATGCCATCATGGTCATGGTGGATAAATTGATGAAAGTGGCTCATTTTTCTCTCGGTGAAGACCACCTATACAAACTAGTGCATTGGCATAGGTATATCTTGATGAGATTGTCATATTACACGGGATTCTATGGAAGATCATTTGTGACCACGATCCTTTGTACACTTCCCATTTCAGACCACCATGCAGCATGCTCTCGAGGACGAGGATCAATTTCAGCATGACATATCACCCTGAGACAGATGGATAGACTGAGTGGGTGAATTAGATCTGGAGGACATGCTTAGGATGTACGTTATGGATCACCAATTGAGATGGGAGGAGTATCTGTATTTGGTGGAGTTTTCCTACAATAATAGTTTTTAGAGTTTGATAGGCATGGATCCTTTTCAGGCATTATATGGCAGAGAGTGCGTACACCTCTTAGTTGGGATAGGTTAGAGGACAGGGTTTCTCTTGGGCCAACATTATTGTAGGATATGGAGCAGCAGGTTACCTTGATCAGACAGAGATTGCAGGAGGCACAGGACATGCATAAGAAGTATGTGGACCAACATAGGACAGATCATAGTTTTGAGGTAGGCACGAAGGTGTTTCTTCATGTCAAACCGCATAAGAGCCCTATCCATTACAGAAAAGGTTCTAATATTTCTCGTAGGTTTGTGGGTCCCTTTGAGATCTTGGAGCGCATCGGTCCCTTGGCCTATCATCTAGCATTACCACCTAGTTTGTCTCACACCCACGATGTGTTTCACATTTTTGTGCTTAGGAGATATATTTTTTATCCTTCTCACGTGCTAGATTGGACCACATTGCAGGTGCAGGATCAGGGGTAGGTGATGGTGGAGCCCATATGAATTATAGAGCGTAGGACCTTTCACCTTCGCAGTAGAGAGATTGATCGCTTTGGGTCCAGTGGGACATATATGATGAGACTGTGGCTATATGGGAGGATGTTACTTTACTACACGTGTAATTTCAAAACCTATTCCAGTGACTTTTGGGAAGAAGTCAGTCTAAGAGTAGGGGGATGTAGTGCCCCTTCCCTTTGACACCTTTTTATTATTGTTCTCGATACTGTCGACTACATTATGGATATATTATAGCTTCTTGATTTAGCATGTTAGTAGATATCAGAGATACTTTGAACTATTGTTGATTCGATCCGTATATGATGCATATGGACCATTAGATATTTTTGATGTTGATATTGATATACTGTCGACATGGTTATTTATCTATATTTTTGATATGTCATATATTTTTTCATATTGAGTAAACCTTTGATAATTGGATTAATGTTGTGATTGTTTTGACATGGATGAAATGTGGAATAGAAATGAGCTAGAAATTATAAGTGATATCGTATTTGCATAGATGATATTAATTTGTATATAGTTGATTTTAGATTTATATTGCATATTTTGGCATGGATGTTTTAATGTGGCCACGAGGCCAAAAGAGGTATTCTCTATTTTGTAGGTATATTATATTCACAACAACATCGGGGATTGGAGACCAACCACATTGGAATTTGAGAAGAATTCAGCTAGGGTCACCATGGTAACATGTAATTGTGTGTGTGTTAGAATTATTTGGTTAGGGGAATATTGTTACCTGGGGGTCATGTGTTGTTTTGTTTTAATTTCCCTTTTTAATAATGTTAGTATGTGTTTTCTTTTAGTAATGAAATTTACTTGTTTTATTATTTAAATTTTTGGATATATGTTTACCCCTTTATTATTCATGGGTTGTAATGCCTTAATTAAGATAATTTAAATTGTCCTAAACTAATTAAATATGTGACCAAAAATAGTTCATTTATTATACTTAATTTACTCTTGGATTTTGTGTTGAGTGTTGTATGTTTGAGTCTTGAGTGTAGCACACTCTACCCTTCATGGGAAACTCGAATTTGGCCTTAGAGGCCAAATTTGGAAGCTTGTGGGACAAGTCAAACTTGTCCCACACCTCTTAAATGCCTATGCCAACCCTACCTATGGGTTGGGGGTCAAATTTAGGCCCTATTAGGTGTTTTGGGAAGATAAAAAGGTGAAATGTTAATTGCACCTTCTTTCAAATATTTAATTTTTCCTTTGGGGGAGTGGGCTTAGATGGAGTGTGTAAGTTTCTTGTCATTCCTTCAACCACTTATTAATTGTGCATTGGAATATGAGGTTGACCAAGTGATGTGGAGTGGAGAGGAAATGAGGTGGCATCCTACTTGGAGCCACATCATCCCCCTCTCTCCTTTCTCTATTTATTGAATTCATTTTGCTTGTTTGGGGGTTACTTGATCATTTTAGTCTCTTGAAATTTTGGAGAGTGAGAGGATTTTGGGGAAAGCTTGTGGATTATTGGAACTTTGTGGATGTTTTCTTTGTTTTGGGAGGAGCTTGGAACTTCATACTTGGAACAAGCTCTACCATGGAGAGGTAGGAGCTTCACCTTAGTTTAAATTATGTTCTTTTTATTTTGTGTTCATATGGTTGTGTTGTGTGTTGTTTTCCCTTTTGAATGCTTGTTGGGTGTGGGTAGTTTGCCTAAGTTTTGGAGTAGGAGGAGACTATGGGGATTTTTCATGTAGGGAGGCATAAGATTTTACCCTTTTGTGGAGGGATTTTGGGTTGGGTGCCCCACCTTGTTTGAGGAATGCTTGCATTTCCTTTTGTTCTTGTTATGAGGGAGGCATAAGAGATGTAGGGAGGCATAAGAGTTTATGGAGGTATAAGGGGTACTTGAGGGAGGCATAAGAGTTTGTAGGGGATTTGTGATATGCTTTGGAGGATTTTAGGTGGGCACCCATTCCCATTGGGAGGCATAAGTGGCCTCCCCATAGGTCTTGCTCTTTTGGCTTTCTTGATAAGCCTTGTTATATTGTTGCTTTGTTTTTCTTCTTGCTTGAGTTGTTGTTGTGTTTGAATGTGAATGGAATGAGTGTAAAACTATATGTTAAGTATTGAGGAATCTTTTAGTTTCCATGAGGTTAAATCTTCTCCCATTGTAATAAGGTTGGGGCTCGTGGGCCAATGGAGAGGATGGCTTCTCCTCTCCATTGGATATCTTGGTTGGGTGGAGAGCATTTCCTCTCCCCCTATTTTGTTGTGAATCAAGAAAATTCTTGGAGGAGCTACCTTGTTGGTGTTGAATCTTGGAATCTTTTTGGTGACCATGTGAAACTTCCTTAGTATTTTTACCCACTTAGAGTGGAAGAAATTGTAATAATGTATTTCATTCTTGTATTTACATTTTGTATGAATTTCCACATCAAGTGGAGAACATTGTTTTGATCTTGTGAAGAAACATATTGCATTTCATTGTGGCTATGGAAGTGTATTATACATTGAAAGGAAAGAAGAAAGATTTGTGTGAATTAGTTTTGAAATGGAAAAGAAAGCTTAGTTTCATTATAGTATTGTTTTATTGTAAATATGTAATAAGGAAAAAGAAATGGCCAAAATGTATATATAGTGCAAAAGTTAATTGGAAGTTACAATGTGAAAATGAGAGTTTGCATTCAAATAGTTGTGAGGTTGTAAATAAGAGAGAAGAAAATGTAGAAATTGCTAGAAGTTGAGCTTGCTTGTATAACAAACTTGAATGGAAAAATAAAGTTATTTTAGCCATTTGGAATATATGTACATTGTAGAAAAATGAAAGAGAGAACAAACTAGATTATAATGTATTTAGAAATGTTGATTTTATAGCAAGGAAATGACAAAGAAATGAAATAGATTTAAATTCCTTTTGCTCTTGTAATGGAAAGAAGAATTTAGTTAAATAAATGGAAATTATTCTTGTAAGTAGATGAATTTTATTAGAGTTGAAAACACTTTAAAATGAGTAGATTTAACTAAGAAATGAATAAAATAACAATAGAATTTTAAATTTGGAACTTTAAATGAACAAAAAAAACTTAGAATGCAATTTTACATCTTTTGGTAACATTAAGTTCTTGTGAAAATCTCGGCACTATGGTTCTTCTTTCAGAGCGATCCCGCAAATCCCAGTAACCACCGCTCAGCTAAGGTGGTGGTCTTAAACCACCACTTATTAGGGGCAATGGTCTATGGTTTCTCACTTAGAAAGGATGGCGGTCCTAGGACCGCCTTGGCCGCTTCTGGGTGGCGGTCCTATCACTTATGACAAATTCTGTGGATCCACGCCTGTGCGTGAAAATTAATCCGGTTGCTCAAATTTCTAGGTTGTAAAATTTAATCTATAATTACCAGCAAGTAAAACAATGAGAAATACCATGGATTGGAACAATAAAACATGTAAAATGGTGGATCTAAAACTAGTCTTTTCATTTATAACAATGGGGTAGGGTTTGCCCCAAATTTAAAACCCAATACACAAATAACTTAGAATAAAATCCAGATTGGTAGAGGAAATCCCTCCCAATCCTTGAATGAAATAGATTCATAAATAAAACTAAATCTAAACTAAGCCTAGACTAAATCTTCATGTAGAATCCTCCATGGTTTCTTCCTCTTGTGCTTTCATGGCTTCCTCCTCTCCAACCTGTAAATTTAACAAAAAGGAAATAGACCAAATGAGAAGAATAGAATGAGAAAAGGTTTTAATAGGATTTCATAAGGATTTTAGGGCTAAGTTTGGAACCCTAGGATCTAGTGGTCAAGATGGATTTGATCCAAGGGTGGAGGATTGACCCTACCTTTTTAAAGAAGAAATATATTTTAAATGCTTTAATTGAAATCCTTAAGGGTATGTGTAGATGGGTGAGTGGGGCCATTTAATTTCCTAGGGGTGTTATGTCCTTATCAATCCTTAGTATGTTGTAGGAATTTAATTAAAGGACCTTTAAACTATTAGGATAATGAAGCTAGAGTAATTAAGCATGTGGTCAACCGTATTAAAGTTGAGCAATACTTAAAGAGAAGAAAATATTTAATTAAATAAATTAATCCTTGTTACCTTCCTTTTGAATAATTGATTAATGGACCTTGGAGATAAATATGAACCTAAGTTAACCTTTAACTAAACCTGGTTCTTCAATCATGAAGCTGAGTTAAGTAGTGTAAGTCGAATTAATGAACCCTAAAGGTTAAGCACCCTTGTAACCCTCTTTATAACTTTAAAAAAATATGTCACATTTTTAGGTTAAGTGTTGAGTTGTAGCATGTTATTATAATGTCATTTTGTGGGCTTTACAACTCCACTTACACTAAATTTTTGCAAACAACTATCATTCATACAATGAGGGCGCCATTAGAATGGGTCCAAAATTCGATTCAAGGATTAGTCAGAATAGATAAGAGTTATCTTGGTAAGAGTAAATACAAGTTAGCTAGCTTGGTAGGAGTAAATATGAGATTGCTGCATATTGATCACATAACTAGTCTTCTACCGAAGGTAATGGTTTTTTGCAAAAGTAATTCACAAGACATTTTAATAAGTCTTCATGCTTGAGGTTATAAAATCGTAGTGGAAAGAGGATAATATTTTCCTAAAGTTTTGGAGGAAGCCTCTTAGAGAGGGGAGCCTTTAAGCCACCTTATAGTATCTCAAAATTCATTCTCGTCCTCCAAAATTAGTACAATAGATGGAGCTATGAAATTATTTATGAGCATTGAATACATTCTCAACTAAGATTGATGAAGCTTATAGAAATCTTTAAGGTATGTCCATTCCATCCACTTCCCAAATTTGTACAAGTCATGAAATATTTTAATTATTTTATTAAACCAAAGGAGGGCAGAGAAGCCTCTTGTCAAGGAAAGGATTTTTCATTATATTTTAAATTCCATGAAATTGATTTCTAAGCTTAGCACATAGTGTCAAAGGAAGAGAAGATAGGATTCTCATCCACCAAGTGATTCACTTGCTCCCATGCCTTCCAAATTGATTGAATAATAAAGGACCCGAAGGAGCAACAAGAAATCCCCAAAAATGTATGTCAACCAAATGAATTTCTTTTCATCTCTCTTGACCATTTAGAGGTTATTGCCAATATTGAGTCTCACACAAACTTTCCAAGGTTCAATTCTAGTCAAATCCCTCAAGATTTATTTATTTTTTACACTTAAAAAACCCTATGGGTATGTACCATAAGCCCCGTGTACATCTCGGGTACAGATTTTCATACTCGAGACATACCTGTGGCTTATGGATATGTACCCACAGATACCGAAACCGTACCCATACCTATACATTGTACATATCAAGCCCGGTAGGGTGTACTTAGAATTTTCAGAAATCTAGGATGAAACCTTTTATATAAATAAAATGGATGACTAAGGGCACCGAGTAGTAACTAATTACTAAATTTTGTCTCTTGGATTTATTATATTAAAATTTCATCAACTGTTGAGTCACATGTTTGCAAAATGTATATATTGTAAGGAAAACCACTTTATGCGAAAGAAATAATCTTTGTGGCATCTATAATTGTTGGTTTTATTTTTTAAACAAGACATTTTGGTTTTTTTAACTTATAATCATGGATTTCAATAGTCTCATCATTTTTATGTGTCCATTTTAATAATGGAGAAAACAAACCTTCAAAAAAGCTTACATGGAAGCATGCCATCAAATATTGAGTGACATGATTGTAAAATTTATTTTATAAGGAAAACCTCTACCTAAACCCTCCACCAAAATCTTGAGACCTTTGTTTCTAAAAATAGAAATCATAACTAATAAAAACATTACACTAAAAAATCTTAACATGTTTAAAACCAACACAAATAATATTTCAAGAAAATGAATTATTTAGGGCAATCAAGTTGTTGCTGAAACACCCACAAGTTGAACCTACATGACTATAAATATTATTGAGTGAATGGAATTCTTTGACTCACTAGTTCTATAAAAATATTCATTATGTAGTATTATTTTATAGTAAAAATGGATCATATCTTCCTGTGGAACATAATTTATGAGGTAATCAGGGATCTTCATGACATTTAAATTTTCAATGGATTTCCTATTATTTATAATTTTCAATTTTTGATGTAGGGTTAGATGAAGTAATAGTTCAGACAGAGGGTGTTCAAGAAAGGCACAGAAACCAAAATGTTATAAATTAAAAATGTGATGAAATATGTTGAAAGATGTTGACATGATGAAAATGCTTATATGTAGGTTAATAGGTTGAGTGGTTATCACTTGTAGATCAAGGGAAAGGGATCTTTAAATGGTGTAGTCTAGTTAGTCTCATTATCGAAAACTAACAATAAGATGCTCTTATAACCATCTAGTACTTCAAACACACCTACAAGGGGGGGCATCTGAATTTTTCCTACCACTCGCCTTATGTAAATGGTTGGAAAATCTGGGGATCTCAATCATTGTGAGTGTTATGGTGATAGGTTTCCACATGTGTTATGATATTTTCCATATAATGTTCCATGAAATGATGCAGACTTGAACAAGAACAAATTTATTTTTTTGGTAGTGGCCTGCTTAAACCTAGTAGAGAGCCATGCAAGAACTTTGTAAAGAAGATTAGGAGGGAAAATACTAAAAAATAACATCATTATACAATGAAAAACATGGTGTAATGCCATTCTTCTTCGACACTCGATTGAACTATGATTTCAAATTTAGTTGATTATAATCTTAAACCTTTTTGTTATATTCTAGTTAGCATACTGATAAGATACGCGAGACATCATGATTATTATTATGTTTTGATTATTATTTCTCCCGTATCGTTGTATTTTGGAATTTGATGTACATTATTGTATATGATTTGTTTAGCATGATGTGAGACAATAGAGTTATTGTGAGTACTAATATGTTGTGAATCATAATACCATTCGTATGGATTATTAGAGACATGGATAAACATTCATTATGGAAGAAAATGATGTGTTGTTAGCCTAGACATATATTGACATTCTAAATTTTCTTTGTATTTATCATATTATGATGTTTAAATTTATTTTGTGATTTCTCTGATATTGAAGAAATAGTGGAATTGGAAATATGTGTGAAATTGTGAATGAGTGATAACATTGCTTAGTTTAGATGTTGTTGAATTCGTTATAAGAGGATGTTTATTAATGGATTTACATATATTTTATCTTTGATGTATTTGATGTGGCCATGAGGTCGAAGGAGGTATTGTTTGATTTTGTAGGTAATTATATCACAACAAACAAAAGGGGGTTAGGAGACCAATCACAATGGAATACTGGATGGATACAATGATGGTAATCATGGCAACTTGTGTAATGTTATTATTTTGTTATTAGTTTGTTAGGGGGTCCCCATGGTGGTATGACCTCCAAATGTGACCATGGGCTATGTGTGCATGTTTCCCCTTTTCTTTTATTTATTGTGGAGTATATGATTTATTTTGTGATGTAATTCATTTAATCATTGTTAATTAATGTTCCTTAATTAAGTGGATTAAACATGTTTATTAAGTTAATTTGGGATGTGACAAAAGGGGTCATTTATTAGAGTATTTGGTCCTTTGGATCTTGTGATTTAAGTTGAGTGTGATTTAATTTGAGTGTTATACACTCTACCTTGCTTGGGAAATCAGGATTTGGGCTTAAAGGCCATTTTTGGAGGCTTGTTGAACAAGTTAATATTTTCCCACACCTCTTAATTTTCACCTACCAACTATACCTATGGGTTGGGGAGTCAAAAATATACCCCATTATGTGTTTTGTAAGGAAAAAAGTGACATTTATTGCACTTTTCTTACATGAGTTTAAATTATGTCCTTAGGGGGTGTGGGTTTGGATTGTGTGTGTAAGAGGCTTGTCATTTCTCTACACAACGATTTATTGTATTTTGGGTTGAGGTTTGACTTGTGATGTTTAGTTGAGGATAATTGATGTGGCATCCTACATGGAGGCACCTCACCCTCCTCTTCCCTTTTTCTATGTATGCAAGTTTATTTGGTTGTTTCGGGGTTACTTAATTTTATTGTGCTCTTGTATTGTTGGAGTTGGAGAGATATTTCAAACCTTATTGAAGTTTTTGATCTTGTTGGATTTGGATTGATCTTGAAGGATATTAGAGAGTGATTCTTTGATCAAGTTCTACCATGGAAAGGTAGGAACTAAACCCATTTTTAATTGTTTTCTTTTATATGTGTGTATTATATGCAAGTTAAAGGTTTGTATCCTTGTTAATATCATAGGTAGAATGCCTAAGTATGGTATAGGAGAAGGTTATGTCAATTTTCTATGTCGGGAGGCATAAGAGTTTGTTTCATGTTTTGGGAGGGACTTGGGTTGGCTACCCCACCTTTTGATATGAAAAAGTTTTATTTTCTTTCTTGGTTCTTTTGAGGGAGACATAAGAGATTTTAGGGTGGCATATATAATGTGGGAGGAATAAGAAGATCTTATGGGAGGCATAAGAGTTGTGTTGGGGTTTTGAGTTGAGTTTTTGAGGGTTTAAGGTGGGTACCTAATCCCATTGGGAGGCATAAGTGATCTCCCCATAGTTCCTTGCTCCATTGGCTTTGAATTTTCAAGCCTTGTGTATTTTGAAAGTTGCATTCTTGTGATTTTTATCTTTGTGATTGAATGTGTGTTAAATGGTTGTGAAAATGTGTATTGTGATGTGGAAGCATTGTGTAGTTGTCATGGTTGTCTCCATTTCTTATTGCACTTTGGTTGGGGCTCAGGGGCCAATGAGGAGGATAGATTCTTCTCCTCATTAGATTATTGGTTGGGTGGAGAGTGTTTCCTACTCCCCCATTTTTTTGTTGTGATTGAAGTGAAGAAATGGTGGAGCTCTTGTTGAATATTTGGGACTTAGAGAATTTGTAGAAATAAAAAGAAATCCTTCATTATAGAAATTTTTCTTGTAATTCCCACTTAAGGTGGAAGGCTAGTAGTCTTGCATTTAAAAGAAAAGTTGTATTGTATGTTTTATTTATCAAGTTGTAATGTATTTTTGGAAATAAATCTTTTTTCATTGTAAGAAAATGAGTTATGCTCAAAATAAAAGGAAATTTCATTGTTACTTGTAGGATTTTTCATCATTATAATAATGAAGAACATAGAAGTTGTAAATCAAATTAAGAATGTATTATTAGAAAATATGAAATGTACTAGAGTTTTTGTGTTTACTTTGAACAAATGGTTGTGGTTGTAATGGAAGAATGCACTAAATTATAATGAATTACCTTGTTGAAGGAATTAAATTTTTGTTATGGAAAAGAAAGCAATGATACTTAGAAATAGATTGAATTTCATTCCTTCATTTGAACTTGAAAGTAATTTTATTGGAAAAATATTCTTGTAGTTGTTTTCTTGTTTACTATTGAAATAGAAAATATTTGTATTTAGTGATTTAAGTCATGGAATGAATAAATGGTTTAACCTTTCAACTAGTGACTTTAGCCATCAAAATAATCCCAAAACCTGATGTGAGATTTAATTTTTTTCTGCGATAATACAAAAAAGGGAAGAAATGTGTTAAAGAAACTAAACACATATATAAAGTAGAATAATTCTCTACCAAATATACTTTATATAGGTATTTAGAAATAAAATATACTATTCCAATCTACTACTATTACCTTTGAATAACATATCCATAATTTGCAAGCATAAAAGTGAGAGAATGTCAACACGTACACCATTCCCGGAGATTGTTTATTTATTCTATTTTTGTATCATTAAAAATTTCTAGTGATGTAGGTTTCAATTAACATCTTATTTTGTTATGTTGTTGCTTGTGGTTTCAATAACTCTAATGGGTATTCAGGAAAAAGATCATTACCACCTAAAAATTAGCTTCACTCACCATTAGATTTGATCCCTATAACAACGATCATTAGTAGATGATGAATGTGGAGTGCCTCACCCACCAAAACATGGATATAAACGTAGTGCCCACTTCCCTTCGAAACTTTTGATATTGATCATGATACTACTGACTATATTATGGACATTATTATAGTTTTGATTTAGTATGGTGTTAGATGTTAGATCATGGATTATTGTTGACTCTAATTCATATATGATGCATGATGATTGTTAGAGACATTTTATATAGATGTTAACATGCTGTTGGACATGGTTATATATATATTTTTATGGATGTTGTTAGGACATGTGATATTTGGATATATTGAGTAGACCGAGAAAATTGAATTTAAAATTGATGATTATATAGTTGTTGATGAAATTGTAAGTGATATTGTTGATTGTCTGGATGTTGTTGTGATTCATATATATATATATATATATATATATATATATATATATATATATATATATGATTTTGAAATTATATTATATTCAGTAGATGTTCGATATGGCCACGAGGCCGCACGGTATTTGTATTGTGCAGTTAAAAATATCACAACAAACATCGAGGATTGAGACCAACCACATTGGAATTCTAGTTAAATTCAACAAGGTCACCATGGAAAATTTTATTGTTCATGTGTATGTGTTTTATTGTTAAGGATTCCCATGGGGGGATCACCTTTAAATGTGACCAAGGGTTATGTGTATTTATTTATTTGGTTCATTTTTATTGATGTTTGTATGTGTTTATTAAGTGATGTGTTTACCCCTTTCATTATTTATTAATTGTGGTAAATTAATGTGAGTAAGCATGTTAAAATTAATTAATCAAATTGGGACATAAGAAAATAATTGTTAGAGTTGTTGGCCTAAAATTAAAGTGTTGTAAGAAATGTGTAAGTGATGTGTAAATTAATTTTGGAGTATGAAACACTCCACCTCCTTTTGAAATTAGAATTTGTCCTTGGAGGCTGATTTTAGAAGCTTTATGGGACAAGTTAAACTTGTCCCATATAGTTCCCACTTCCCTATGACACCTTTTGATGCTTATGTTGATACGGTTGATTTCATTATGGACATTATTATGTTTTGAGTTAGTATGATGTTAGACATTTGATCATGGATTATTGTTGATCTTGATTTGATTATGATGCATGATGGGCATTAGAGACACTCATATGTGGATGATGATATACTATTTGACATGGATGTTTATGGATGTTGTTCGGACATGTGATTTTAGATATTTTATGATGATGATATAGTTGTTGATTAAAAATGTAAATGATGTAGTTGTTACTTCGATGTTGTTGTAATTCAATTATATAGTTGGTTTTTTTATTTCATTTATATCATGTTGGATGTTATGATATGGCCACGAGGACAAAGGAGGTATTTTTATTTTACAGGTTAAAAATATCACAACAAAACATCGAGGATTGGAGACCAACCACATGGAATTCTAGGTGAATTCAAAAAGGTCACCATGGCAACTTGTTTTGTGTGTGTTGTATTTTTGTTAGGGATTCCCATGGGGGATTTCCTTTATATGTGACCATGGGTTTGTGTATTTTATTAATGTGGTTAAATTTTATTTATTGTTGTATGTATTTTATTAGTGATGTGTTCCTTTATTTAATTATGTTGTGGAAAATTAATGTGAGAATCATATGATTAAAATTTAAATAAATTAAATTGGGATATGGGAAAGTAATTATAAGAGTTGTTGGCTATTTGTATTAAATATGTAAGGGATGTGTAAGTTGTGTAAGAGTTTGTGTAAGTTAGTTTTGGAGTATGAAATACTCCACCTCCATGAAAACTCAAATTTGTCCTTAGAGGCTATTTTTGGAGGCTTGTGGGACAAGTAAAACTTGTCCCATGCCTCTAAATTTAATTTACTAACCATACTTATGGTTGGAGAAGTGATTTGTGACTTTTATAATGAATTTTATTAATCATGTTGCTTTGTTTTGATTGCACTCTCTTACATTTTATTTAATTTGATGTCCCTTGAGGTGTGGGATTTTTGGAGTGTGCAAGTAACTTTTCATATTTTCACCCACCTCTTTATTGTGCTTGGGAGAATGAATTTTGTCTTTTGTGTTTGAATTTGAGGATGTGTGATGTGGCATCCTACATGGATCCACATCATCCTCTCTTCTTCCCTCTTGTATATAATTCAAACTCTTGCCTTGTTTTGGGTTGTTGAATCATTTTGCAACTTCATTGGGGGCACATTTTTCTTGTGTTGGAGCTCTTCCTTTTAGAAGGATCTTGGAGAAATATTTGCATACTTGGGAGATTTTGTTCAAAACTTTGTTATTGATTTTGAAAGCTTGTTGTTTGGAAGAAAAGTAACCATGGAGAGGTAGGAATTTAACTCTCCTTTTATGTTGTTATTTTCTTGTTGTGTTGTGTGAATGGTGCATGTTTTGTTTTATTTGTTGGCTAGTTGGGTAGAATGCCTTAGGGATGGTGTAGGAGAATGCTATGGGGAATCTATGTGGGGGGCATAAGGAATGCCATTGGCATCATAATTTTTTGGAGGGAGTTTGGGTTTGGGATCCACCATGGAAAATAAATAGCTTGCATTTCTTACTTTGGGGTGGGCATAAGGAAATCTGTGGGGGCATAAGGAGAGATTTGTGGGGGGCATCAAGATGTATGTGGGATGAATTATTTTGGTGGGTTATTCTGGTGGATGCCCAATTCCCAATTGGGAGGCATAAGTAGCTTCCACCATAGACCTTGCTCCTTTGGCTTGCATGATCAAGCTTGAGTTTTGATTTGAATGTTTTCGATTGCGGTTGTATATTGTTTTTTGTGTTGAACTATATTTTCTATTGAAATGTGTATGTTTGAAAGAATGATGCGTGTTGTGGAAGCTAGTTGTTGCCATGGGTTGAATTACATCTCTTATTGTATTTTGGTTGGGGCTTGGGAGACAATGATGAAGGAAGGCTTCTCCTTTCGTTGGATGTCTTGGTTGGGTGGAGAGCATTTCCTTTCCCCCTCTTTTGTTGTGATCAATTTGGAGAAGGAGAAAATGTGCATGTTGCTGTCTTAGAGCAAAGAAAAATGTAGTTTGAGAGTCCCTTGTGAAAACATATTCATTTGTAATCCTTTCCCACTTGTTGTGGATGAAATTGTAATATGTATTTTGTGAAGAAATATGTATGTAATTTGATTATGAAGTTATATATTTGAATTGTGAAAGACATTTATATCCTGTTCTATTATTGGAAAGAAACAAAATTTTGTTATTGCATTCAACATGGAAAGATGTAAAGATTTATAATTGAAGTCAATAAAGAATTGAAATACCTTCTCTCATATGCATGGTTGAATTAAATTCTATGTTTCATTGTATGGAAAAAGAGATAGTTAGATCTCTGTTTGGAAAGAAGAAATGCATGTGGAAACAATGTTGTATTTTGTATTTTGGGAATGTGTAAAAATGGAACTTAGTATTGCTTTTGATTCAGAATGGTTGTTTAAAATAACTGATTGTATTAGATTAAATTGGAAATGAAGTGCCTTACTTGCATGATGAAAAGTTAGATGGACCTCTTTTGATTTGATCTCTTGTAAATATTCAAAACTGGCAATTAAATTTAATCAAAATGTATAGTTCAGACCTGCACTTAATAATCAACTTGGAATTGATATAATTTAACATGCTAAGCCATCAAGGAACTCAATTGACAAAGAACACTTAAGAAAACAATTTTAAACATTGTTAAAATGAGCCAAATCTCTTCCACAGCCATTTTCTGTCATGTGATGGAAAAATGTATATTGAAACTCAAACAAGTAAATTTACCTTCCCTAAACACTTTAAACCCTCCCTAGAGAAATCCTCCATGTCTGTTTGGCATGTTGAGTGAAGGAGGAGATCCAATTTAATCAAATTTGAAAGTTGGAAATTACCAGTTGGCTTTTTAAAAGCTTGCAGATATTTTTACAAAATTGACCCCTTAAACTTTCAAAATGTAAAATTTATGTTTTTGTGCAAAGAGGGCATTGAGAGATTTCTAGAAAGTCCTTGTTTTCCCAAAACTGAGCTTTCTAGCAAAAGTTATGACACTTTGAAGTTTTTCTGCCTTAGTAGGAAAATTTGGGAAAATTTTCATTGCCTAAAATTCCCGTTAAAATCCTTTGGAAAATTTTAAATTTTTACTCTCAGGAATTTTTGAAATTTCTCCGCCATCTTGCAGCCCAATCGAGGCTACGACATGTTGATCGGGGATCATTTTTTAAAGTTCCCTAAACATCCCTAAATGGTTTCAGTGCAGAAGATCATCTCGAGAGCTTTCCAATGACTATGAGAACGCGGCAAACGGACATCGGGAGCTCTAGTTATGTCCGATCAAAGTTTAGTCAATGGGAAAGTCAACTCTGGTCAACTGGTCAATATTGGACCAATCGCACTACGACACGTGGCAAAAGGCTTTGGCAAAAATTGAAGGGGTTTTATCCATCGGTCTTCGACAATCATGAAATGGTTGGTTCGATTTTCCAATCGCGGGTCGACAAGTGGTCTTATTCGCCATATTTCATGTGGGTCGAATTTCAATTTCATGTGGGTCAAATTTCAAATTACCTTGTAATTATTTGCCACACATTATTCCCAAATTCCACATACCACGCATTATGCCACAAAAAATACATATTAATGTTTATACATTAGTATTAAACCGCCAAACTCAATGCTATGACCACGTAGTGGTAAGCGGTGGAAGTGTCCACGTGGAAGGTGGTGAAGCGGTTGTTAGGGGGCATTAAGCCATGCGTGGATGTTTCCACGTGGAAGGATGGAGGATGAAGCGGTTGAGATGGGGGCGGTTAAGCCTCAAGTGGTCCTTTGACCACTATTTATGCGTGGAAAAGGCTTTAATAAGCCTACAACCTTATCCCACACCGCCAAAAGAATAGCACCGCTGGGTTTTGAACCCTTAACCTCGGGCTCCCAAACACATCATGCCAACCAACCTGCCGCCCATCTCGGATGGGATAGAAATGAGTTTGCGGGTATATAAAGAGCTCTTATCTCTGTGCAAAGGGGGTCAAGGAGGATAAGGACCAGATCTCTGAAAATGCCATTTTTGAAGGCCTTGCACTCAGATTGGGAACTCGGAGTAAAAAGATGAAATGAAGGAAATTCTGAGACAATTCCAATGATGTAAGATTTGATATTTTTGTTGAGTTTTAACCTATTTTTGGAAGCTTTGAATGCAGTTTTTAACAGGGATCTACAAGATAGCTAGTTGGAAAACACGAATTTCAATGCACTTCTGGTCCGAAAAGTGACTTGGTGTAAACATGAAAAGTGTTCAGAATTCAGAGATGATCTCAGATATATGTTTTGTTTTCATAGAATGTTTTTAAATATCCATTTTTAGGTGTTTTTCTAACACAGTTGCAGGGAGATCACATTGTGAAAACACTATAGGAGCCACGGATCATTCTTGGGACAGTTTCTGCTATTTTTCAGAGTTCTTGGGACATTGATCAGCTCATTTTTAGGTTGTGATTCATTATTGGTTTTTGTAAGAGTTATTGTACTTACATTTAAATATTATTAATGGATCGGTTCAATCCGAACCCGGGGACGTAGGAATTTATGAACCCCGTAAACAATCTTGCTTTTTATCTAAGTGTTTTCAGTTTTCTGATTATTTATTTTTTATCCAAGTTTTCTGCACTTCTATGGATGCATAATAATCAGAATTTAATCAATTTGTGGAGCTTATAATACTTAAAATTGATTAAGAAAATCATGATCTTTGGAAACTTTTAAAAGTGAAAAAAATACAACACACATTTTCAGATCAAGTTTAGTATCAGAGCAGTTAGATTACATTGGATTAGCTTCTAATTGTGTTTGGAAATTTGGCTTCAGTTTCAATATTGATTTCAGTCTTCAGTGTGTAGACATTTTGGGGCTTGTTAATCTTCTTTTGCAGTGTGCAGTTTTGGAAGTACAGGTTGTGTTTGCAGGAACCAAGAATCATGGGCAAGTCATCCAAATAGGAGCAACTGGATGAGCTTAAAGCCATAAACC
Organism: Taxus wallichiana var. yunnanensis; assembly: GCA_018340775.1. Taxonomy (NCBI): domain Eukaryota; kingdom Viridiplantae; phylum Streptophyta; class Pinopsida; order Cupressales; family Taxaceae; genus Taxus; species Taxus wallichiana. The sequence continues at coordinate 936,949,361 of CM031235.1, read as the reverse complement.
ACCAACTCCAAGAAGAAAACTCTTTCTTGAGAGATAATTTTTATTCCTTGGAAGAGGAAATAGTGCAGTTAAAATCTAAGCCACAATCCTCTATAACCAAGAAAGAGGAGTATGTTAACAAGATGCTTAAAGAGAGCAAGAAGTTGATGGGCTTTATTAAAGAGTTGTAGGAAGAAATATGGACCAAGGATGCTCTCTTGGAAAAGCTGTAACAAGGTGAACATAAGAAGGAAATGCCTTCCAAATCAGATGTAGGTATTATGACAGAATGCACTATAAGTTGTTCACATTTTAATTCTTCCTCTCATTCAGTTTCAGATATTCCTTTGGGTCAGTTTGAAAAACACACTAAGGGAATTGGGTCTAAGCTAATGGTTAAGATGAGATTTAATGGAAAGGGCCTTGGTAAAAATGGACAAGGTGATGCTAACCCAATATAGGTAGAGGATCAACCTCGGTTTACAGGTTTGGGTTATTCTAGTGAGAAAATGGAAATTGGAGAAAGTTCCAAAGAAGGAAGACAAGCTTCCAACAACCAAGGATCTATGCCACTAGAATTGCAGGTTTTCGCCATCAGGAGGAACAATGAAAGGTGTAAGAAAATAGGTAAAAGAGTAATCGATTCCACCTCCTTCCACTTACACTAAAAATAGCACTAAGGGAAAATCAAATCCTAAAACTTTAATACACTCTTTCAAATGAAACAATATAGCTTTGGTAGGCAGAAATATGCTTTCCTTGCACATTTTGTGAAGGTACTAATCATTCTGTTGCATATTGTTGGAAGAGGAAAAATTGATTAAGAAGTTAATGCCTTTTGTGAATGATAAGGCAGGTGCTAAAGACCAATCTCACCAAGGAAAGGCGTGAAATGGCAAGAATGTTACCTCACTTAAACAGGGAATCATTCTCAGTAGACGCACTCGAGAATGGTAAAATGGGTAAGAATCCTAAAAACAGGGAAATTAAATTTTGTTCCCATTGTAATAGGAATGGTCATGATGTTAAGGTTTGTTGGTTTGTTCCTAAACAACAAAATTGGAAAGTTGTTAAAAAGAACAATATTGTAAAACCAATAGTGCTAAACCTAACTAAAACTCATTTTGGTACTGAGAAGGTAAAACAACCAAAATAGAAAAACCAAAGTGATTGGTTGGGAAAACACTCCTCAACTTTATATTTGCACTACAAGTAAATTGTTGATAGTAGAAAAAAAAATTTTCCTATATTTTAGGGATTCTATTGATTGGAAAGGATTTGTTCCTAAGTTGATATTTAAACTTTGAAAATGAATGGAAACAATAGAAGATTTGAGTGATAGGTTCATCATACTCATGTTTTGGTTTCTCATATTGGTTGGTAGTTCCATTGTTGAAAATAGTATGTAGGGATAGGCATCAAATGACATGTCTAAATTTCAAACTTGTAGTTGTAATCAGCATAATCACAAAGTGTCAGTTGAACACTAGCTTCCATTATAGATGGGTGTTATTATCTGACTTATTATTTGTGATGGCGATACAATTTTTTGGCATATTCATGTTGATTCAGTTGTTGACTATAGCTATTTTTGGGCATTGATAGTCTATTATATTCTGATAGTGAATACTTGCAGTTGTTACAGTTTCAGATGGGCAGTGGGCACTAGCCTAATTGTGGGCAGTTTAGATGTCTTGTATACTGATCTGTGTTATGGAATTGTAATTTTTGGTAATCGGTTTAAAGTGACAAATTGAGCACTAGCTTTCCATAATAGAATGGGTGTTATTATCTGGTCAGTTAATTGTGATGGCATTACAGTGGGGTATGACAAATCACAGTTGTGTGCAGAGTTGATAGGGTTACAACGTTTCAGTTGAACACTAGCTTAATTGGGTGTTATTATCTGATCGGTTATGTAATTAGCTAATCAACTATTTGCATTTATTATCTGATCGGTTATGTAATTAGCTAATCAACTATTTGCATTTTTATTAACCTATAATGTTATTTCAAGTTCTTGTATGTGTTTGTGCAATGCAGGAAGAGATAGCATTATTTTTGGGTTGATAAACAACTTTTTGGGACAAAAAGCCTTTCTCAGTGGGGAGGTGTGATCAGGGGATCATTTTTGAAAGTTCCCTAAACATCCCTAAATTGTTTCAGTGCAGAAGATCATCTTGAGAGCTTTCCAATGACTATGAGAATGCGGAAAACGGACATCGGGAGCTCTAGTTATGTCCGGTCAAAGTTTGGTCAACGAGAAAGTCAACTCTGGTCAACTGGTCAATATTGGACCAATCGCACTATGACACGTGGCAAAAGGCTTTGGCAAAAATTGAAGGGGTTTTATCCACCAGTCTTTGACAATCGTGAAATGGTTGGTTCGATTTTCCAATCGCGGGTCGACAGGTGGTCTTATTCGCCATATTTCATGTGGGTCGAATTTCAAATTACCTTGTAATTATTTGCCACGCATTATTCCCAAATTCCACATACCACACATTATGCCACAAAAATACATATTAATGTTTATACATTAGTATTAAACCACCAAACTCAATGCTATGACCACGTAGTGGTAAGCGGTGGAAGTGTCCACATTAAGGTGGTGAAGCGGTTGTTAGGGGCATTAAGGCATGTGTGGATGTTTCCACATGGAAGGATGGAGGATGAAGCAGTTGAGATGGGGTGGTTAAGCCTCAAGTGGTCCTTTGACCACTATTTATGCATGGAAAAGGCTTTAATAAGCCTACAACCTTATCCCACACCGCCAAAAGAATAGCACCGCTGGGTTTTGAACCCTTAACCTTGGGCTCCCAAACACATCACGCCAACCAACCCACCACCCATCTCGGATGGGATAGAAATGAGTTTGCGGGTATATAAAGAGCTCTTATCTCTGTGCAAAGGGGGTCAAGGAGGATAAGGACCAGATCTCTGAAAACGCCATTTTTGAAGGCCTTGCACTCAGATTGGGAACTTGGAGTAAAAATATGAAATGAAGGAAATTATAAGAAAATTCCAACGATGTAAGATTTGATATTTTTTGTTGAGTTTTAACCTATTTTTGGAAGCTTTGAATGCAGTTTTTAATAGGGATCTATAAGACAACTAGTTGGAAAACATGAATTTCAATGCACTTCTGGTCCGAAAAGTGACTTGGTGTAAACATGAAAAGTGTTCAAAATTCAGAGATGATCTCAGATATATGTTTTGTTTTCATATAATTTTTTAAAATATCCATTTTTAGGTGTTTTTCTAACACAATTGCAGGAAGATCACATTGTGAAAACACTGTAGGAGCCACAGATCATTCTTGGGATAGTTTCTGCTATTTTTCAGAGTTCTTGGGACATTGATCAACTCATTTGCAGGTTGTGATTCATTATTGGTTGTTTGTAAGAGTTATTTTACTTACATTTCAATATTATTAATGGATCGGTTCAATCCGAACCCGGAGACATAGGAATTTCAACCCCCGTAAAACAATCTTTCTTGTTATCTAAGTGTTTTCGTTTTGTGATTATTTATTTACTATCCAAGTTTTCCGCACTTCTATAGATGCATAATAATCAGAATTTAATCAATTTGTGGAGTTTAGAATACTTAAAATTGATTAAGAAAATCATGATCTTTGGAAACTTTTAAAAGTGAAAAAAATACAACACACGTGTTTGAGATCACATGTCCTCATGGGGCAACGGCAGAGGCGTGACATCCTTTTACCCTAAGACCTTTTTAAATATTTTGGAAAAGAAATTCCATTCCTCCCCGCCGCCAGCCCGCGGCCTATCACAGCTTCCATGTGGCGCTTTTGGGTGCTTGTGGAGGCGGCGAGACCCTCATGCGACCCCTTTTCATTTTCAAAATTTTGATTTTGAAAATTTCGAGTGTTTCCTCCCACGGCCCCACACTCTAGCCCTGCCTCGGAGAAATCCCATCCGTGGGCCCATGGGCGCGCGCATGCCAAACTATCTTTTCTCCCCCTTTGGTGAAATTGCCACAAGACTCCCACCACTCTGCCCTTCCTTTCTTCTTTTTCAACGATGACTCAGAGGCCACCACATGTTCCTAGAGGATCCACGGAGGCGCGGATAGAAATGGGAATTTTCTCCCGCGTAAGGAAAAATTTCAAATGCTTCCCTGTGACCCGCCAACCTGAAATTTTCCCTTCACCCCTGCTTGACACATGTGCCCTTAGGGAAAATTTGACCTCTTAAGTCCGCTTGTCCATATCTTGAGTTTCTAAAGGAGTTAGGAGGACTTCTTTATATCATCGGAAAGGTGAGAAAATTTTCTATCCAATGGAAATGATTTAGGGAAATTTTGAATGCATTAAGTGTGAGAAAAATCAAGTTGAAACTTTGAGCTTGTTAGAGAGTGGGCATGGGGGTAAATTACTCCCTGAACCTAACTGAAACTTCTAACCCTAAAATTTGAACCATGTGAACTTGATATTTGTTAATGAAGGAAAAATATGTTCTAGTAATTTAGATTTATTCCGAACCTAATAGGGTCAACTGTTGTCTTGCAACTTGGTTGTGGACACTTCTTAAAAAAAAAAAATTTTATTCCATAATTTTCTAACTAACCCTAGGTTGTTTCTTGGGTCTCAAGTGGGTTGTTTTAACTGGGCATCACATCGCATACCTCTTAAATTTGCATGCCAACCTTACTTATGGTTGGAGGGTTTAAATCTAGCCTTCATTATCCATTTTTGTAAGTCAAGTTGTATGCTTTTATTGTACTTTCTTACATGATTTCAATTTAAGTCATTATGAGGTGTGGGTTTGATTTGAGTGTGTAAGTAAAACTATCATTTATTGACCTTCGCTATTTATTGTGGCTTAGAGATTGAAAGTTGACTTATGAGTTAGAGTTGAGGATGTGTGATGTGGCATCCCACATGGATCCACCTCATCCTCTTCTCTTTCTCTCTTCTATATATTCGAATTCCTTGGCTTGTTTTTGGGGTTTTGTTTTCTTCATTTTTATCACTTCATTTTTGGCGACTTGCTTTGGGTTTTTGGAGCTCTTGCAAATTGGGAGAAATTTAGAGATTGTTGCATAATTGTTGATTTTTGATCTCTTGGTTTGTGTTGCATTGGAGAGCTTGTTGTTTTGAAATTGGAACAAACTCCATCATGGAGAGGTAAGAGCTTAGCTCTTAGAAATACTCTCCTTTTACTTGTATGCATATTTGAATGTTTGAATGTGTTGTTTTATTTATTGGCTAGTAGGGTAGATGGCCTAGGGATTGTGTAGGAGAAGACTATGGGGCCTTTTGTGGGAGGCATAAGTGTTTTGGGGAGGTATAAGTGTGGAGGGAGTTGTTATTTGGGTTCCACCTAATAAATAAATAACTTGCATTTCTTTACTCGTTATGGGGTGTCATAAGAGGTTGGGGAGGCATAAGGAAATGTGAGGAATAAGGGGTACTTGGGAGAGGCATAAGGGCATGTCAGGGATTTGAAATGATATATATTTTGGTAGTTTGTTCTCAGGTGGTGATACCCATTTCCCCTTTGGGAGGCATAAGCAACATCCCCCATAGTTTCTTGCTCCTTTGGCTTGCATGATGAAGCTTGAGTGTTGTTTGTTGTTTTTTTCTATGGTGGCAAACTATAGTTTTGTTTTGGATTGTGTTTTGAATGAGAAATATATCTTTGTGTTGTGGAAGCCTATTGTTGCCATGAGTAGAAAAAAACATTTCTTATTGCAATGTGGTTAGGGCTCGAGGGCCAATGAAGAAGGATGGCTTATTCCTTTTCATTTGATGTCTTGGTTGGGTGGAGAGCGTTTCCTTTCCCCTGTTCTATTATGACCAAATTGGAGAACGATGGAAATTCATACTTGTTGTTTTGAACTTAGAAAAAGAAGACAGCTTTGTGATCCTTGCTTGAGATCATTTCTTAATGTAACCTTTTCCCACTTGAAGTGGATGATCTTGTATATTATTTGTGATGGAAAGATGGTTTGTATGGGCTATGAAAGTTGTAAATTGAATTGTGAAAAAGATATACTCCATTTTTCTGCTTTTGAAAGAATGCGAAAGAAATCATATTTTGTATATTGTAATTGAGGAATGAAAGAAGAAATTGTAAAGGTATCCCTTTGAATCAATAAAGTATTGTATTAATTTACTCAAATGGCATTATTGGGTATTGAAATCTGATTATTGAATGCATTTTGATATTCTGTTGGAAGGATGAAAAAGTGAATACGTATGGAGAAATGTCATAATACTTTGTTCTTTTTTGAAATAAATGTTTTAGAAATCAGAATTGTAATTTGGCATTTGAATACTTTGTTTGAGTCAACATAGTATGTTAGATTGGGTTGGAATGAATTCATAGTTTAAGGTTTTCAAATGAAAATAAATCTATTTGAATTTGAGCTCTTAGATAACATTCATACTGGTAATTATTAATTGGAAATTGAACAGAATGACCCTGCAACATCAAAAAGATAAAATGAAATATCAATTTTTATTTGTAATTTCAAAACGACCCCATACATACCAAAATACTTACAAATTTTTTATAGAAATTGGGAAAAGGAAAAATTGCAAACTTCTTGTTGTATAAAATTGATAAATTTCGAATGCAAATCAATCAAGCAAATTTAACCTTGCAATCTATCCTAAAATATTCCAAGTAAAATCCTCCATGCCTGTTTGGCAAGTGCAAAAAGAATTAACGACAAATTTGAACAAAATTGATAAGTTAAAAATATGAGTTCACTTTCTAAGTGATAGAAAGATGTTTTTCTCAAAATTTACCCTTTAAAATTTATCAAAATAAAATTCCTAAATTTTTTTTGAAAAGAGGACATTCAAAGCTTTCAAAAGTCCTTGTTTTCTAAAAACCAAGTTCCCAATCAAAAGTTATGGCCTTCTGAAGTTTTTACTTCATTTCGGGCTCAAAATAATCTAACTGTCAAATTTTAAATGAATAAAATATTCTTGGGCGGACCCGCGGGCTTTTTTGATTTTTGCCCAAAAGGTGCAAAGTCTTGAAGTTTCCCACTGCTCTGCTAATCCGCAAGCCTTCATTTTTCTAAAAATGTTCTAAGTCCAAAAAGTTAATTTGGAAATTTTTCCTCCACGGCCCGCCGCCCCCAGCCAATCATTGATCGACACGTGGCTTCGTTGGGCGTCGGCGAGGCTCGGATCGATTTTAACCTTAAGCACTTTCAAAATAAATTTGGAAAATTTTGTAAGTTTTCCTCGCAGCCCCGCCGGCCCACAGGTAATCAAGTGCTGCCACATGGCTTCATGAGGCATCGGTAGAGGAGAGAAATCTTTTTAAGCCTTAACACTTCAGAAAATTTTTGGGTAAAATTTCCAAATTATCCCTGCTAGCCTACCAAACCGCAACTAATCTGTTGGCTGACACGTGGCATCTTCTCGCATCGGTGGAGGCACAGGTTCCTTTCAACCTTTTTGCCCTTCCTTTTGAATAGTCAAATTTTCCAAATGTTCCCCACCGACCCTGCTTATCCACGCCTAATAAGGAGCTGCCACATGGCCTCCCTAGGCGTTGATGGAGATGCGGGTGTAAAATTCACTTTGTCCCAAAAGGGAAAAAGCACTAAATGCCTTCCCGCTCTGCTACCCGCATCTAGCAAAATTTTCTTCCTTGCTCCACCATTCTGATTTTCTCCTCCGGGTGAATTTTCTCTCCGAAGTCCGTAGGCTCGAGTTGGGAAAATTTTCCTCCTAGGCCCGCAGGCCCGCTTTTGGGAAAATTTTCACCCCAAGTTTCGTCGGTCCATAACTTGAGAAATATGAGGAGTTAGGAGGACTTCTTTATATCATCGGAAAGGTGAGGAAATTCCCTATCTAATGGAAATTTTTTCAAGAAGTTTTAATTACATTAATCATAAGAAAAATCAAATTGAATCTTTAACCGAGTTCTGGGAGTGGGTAAGTAAGAATTTACTCTGATGATTTTAAATATGTATTTTTTTCCCCCACTGTAATTAAACCTTGCTCTTGTCTTAGATCTTGTGGAATTAAATACCTTGGGCATTTAATTGTTTTGGTCACTTAACCTTAAAATTTTAATCACGGAATATTTAGCTAAAATGTCAATGTAATCAATGATTAAATTAATCCCTAAGGAGATTTGAGCTAGGTGTGGACTTATTACACTTGTTTCTTTATAATGTGGAATTAGTAATTATTATAATGGGAAAAGTTATCAATTGAATTTAGTTGTCCTTGAGACTTTGGTTGTTAACACTTTAAAAAAAAATTATTCCATAATTTTGTAACTAAACCTAGGTTGTTTATGGGTCTCAAGTGGGAGATTTTAGTGGGCGTTGTATCAACCTCAAAAGAACCTCTGCAAAGAAGGTCCCTAATCATGTGAACACTTATTTTTCCTTCACACCTATGCGGTTGGGAAATTTCCTCCACTAGGATGACATAATATCATCATTGGTGTCCATGGTGCATATTATGTCAGCCTCCCACTATGTTGGTCTCGATCTTAGGCTTTTAAGAGAAGCCTCTTAATTTTTCCTCACCCCTACAACTTCCTTCTCTTCACAAGGAATTTCTTCCACCACCTCTTTTATTTCTCCAAGTGAATATGGTATGGCAGATGATATGACCTCCGTTTATCCTCTCCCTCGACATGTTACTTTCTTCCCTGAATCTCTCGCCACTTGAACATCCACTCTCTATAGAAAGCGCACAATTTTGGGGAAAAGGATGAAACCCTAATTTTATACTCCTTAAAAGTTTTTAAGTAACTAATAAAAATTAAGCTAGAGAAAAAACCATAATATTTTCTCTAATAATCATCTCAAATACATCCCTAGAGTAGTAGTGAATAATGTGCCCATAAGTGGGCACACAAACATTTTATTAATATCAAATAATACAAAATACAAAAGTGTGACTAAATCTCGTTAACCCTTAACATACAATGGTACACATAGTTATTGAGTTCAAACTAGCAATTGCACCCAAAGGTGCAATGGACATGACAATAGGGGTGGAGAAAAGAGAAACAAACAAAAGATGATGAAAACTTAAAGTTAATGAGTATCATTATGAGCTAGTTATGTATTGACCGATAAAAATATTGATATATTTAAATTACATATTGTTTGTTTTTCAATGTAACTTTGAAGAGTGACATACATTGTTGCATCAATTTGTGATGGAGATACACAGTTAGAAAAACATGAAAGTAAATGGCATACATGTAGAGGGGAGAATGCTTGAAATTATCAAAGGTATATTTTCAAAAAAGAAGCATTTTGTAACAATAGGGATAGATTCCCCCATTTGAAATGACAAATCCTATTTTATCAGTTATGACACATGTAATTTGACAAGGGAATATCTTATTTCAGTGAAGGTTCCTTGTTGCCTGCATATAAAAATAACTACCAAGTGTCAATAAAATGTCAAAAACACACAATACAAACTTTAGAATAGCTAAAGAAAGGCCTTCCATTGATAAGTAGAGGAAGATGGAAAATTTATTACCAAGCTTGGTGGAAGCAACATAGTCTACAACATGAGCAACAAGGCCCAACTTGCATTGGTTCATCCACATAATGAGCACAATGTAGCCAATCTACCAACAAATAAGAATCTTATAGGCTGATTTGAGACATCTAAAATCCTAGGTAACTATGAAAACAAATATGAGAAATATGAACAATTCATGGCTATTATGAAAGTTGACTTCAAATACTTACATTTCATTATATTTAATATTCAAAAAGATCAATTTGTAGGAATGAAACCTAGTGTCAAAGGAAGATAACAAAGATAGGAAGATACAAAGAAAACATATTTACTAATTTGAAAACTCATAATTTTTCATGTGCTTAAATAATACATGATATTTTCCATGTATACAATATCTAATGTAAATCATGAAATGAAATACAAACCCATATTTTATTTTGTAAGACTCAAATGCAATAAACTATGTCATGTGAGAGCACTAACCTTCAAAACTATGTCAATTTGGTCATGTAATTTTCAATGTAAAGGTAATAGCGATTGACAACTCTTTGACAATGTTTTTTAATCCAACTCTGATAATTACACCAAAACATAAAATATACACTAGTATACTCAATATTGATATTTTGCATACCATGAACTAAATGGAAATGTAACATTAAAAATTGATGTATCAATCTCTAGTGTAAGCAAAAACTTTCTCAAATATACTAAACATTACTCTAAACCTCCCTATTTATCACATTCAATACATATGGTTTTTTTAACATGTACATATTGCATAGTGATTACAATTTTTGCATAAAATTTAAACTTATAAGACAATAATTCCAAGTTGTAATTTCCAAATAGGTGATGATATAAAAATATTGATATTAGGAATAAAAAATTATTCTCTTTTCTATTCTTTAATTAAATTCAAAAATCAGGCTTCTAGCCCCAATTTACATTTTCTAGCATAGTCCCACCTTATGCCAAAATTGGAGATTTGGAACAAGGTATGAACATCCATAAAAGCATAAAGGATAGAGGAATTTTACCAAATGTTGTAGGTGTAATTTCCCTAGTAGACATGTATGTAAAATTTGGATGCATAGACATAACACATGAGCTATTTGAAAAAATTCCTCAAAGAGATGTGTTCTTGTTATGAATAAAACTTAGCTTAATTCATCATTAGTTGCTATTTAAATAAATGTAATAAGTTAAATTATTTAATTAAATAATTTAAACTTATATCAATAGATATTACTTGTCCTTAGTTAGTTAACTAAGTGATAGTGTTATCATCCCAATGTTTGTGGGATCATGTTCTTTTATTTACATATTTTTTCTCGGATGATTTCCATGAGGGGCAATAGGAACAATTAGGGGCAATATGCTATTTCTACATATTTTCTCGATTAGATGATTTGTCTCCATATATTGTGGATGAGATAGACCAAAGGGTAAAAACCTCATTACCATGATTAGTAAAGCTCCTAAATTTCTCACACATTTCAAATATGAAATGAAAACACCATCCATGGTCATAAATTATCTTGCGCCAATTAAATTATTCATAACTCACTCAAGAAGGCTCATATCCTTCTCAAAACAATCAAGCTTTCAGACAATGTCTTCACTTATGGAATTCAAGCACACACCAAAACACCTTGTTGGTTCCCACCCTATACCCCCCGGGGACTCGATGAGGTTTCAATTAATAAGAAGTCTTAGAGGATGACAGACTGTGTGATACATGTCATTTTTCAGCTCGGGAGATGTCTAACATTCTCTTTAGAACCAAGCTCTTGGGATGATTGAGAGGCACATACAAAGGGGATGGCCTAATCCTACTACTTTTGGTTCTTCCTTAAACCAGGGTGAGAGGACCCATTGGGTAACCTAAATGGAGAGGGGATAATTGTCACTTAGTTCCTCTTGATAAATGGTGGGTCAATCTGAGCTAAGCATGGCCATGAATATAACACTCACTCGCAAGAGTTGTCACAAGAATGTCATATATACTTAGTGCATCGACTCAAGTTACTAGAGAGAAAAACATTTAATTGTTCTTGTATTACTTTTGATGGGAATTTAAATGGGATAAGTGTCTTCAATTATGCTTGTAAATAGAACAACAGGGTGGTAAATGGATCTTTATATGGAAGTGTGATGGGAAATATTATAGCAAGTTTGATTTATAAAGGATGAAGAGTAAATGATAGTTGATATTTCTATAACAAAGAATAAACAAATATCATGATAGCATGTTTATATCGGAAAGTAATTAAGTAGTGATAATTTGAATAAAAATATTCACATTCATTTATACTAAAAAAATGCAAATATTTTCAAGACAATCTTTAAAACACTTAACATAAAATCTTATGCAAGATCTCTAATGAAGTAATTATTGCTCCTATTCTCATACACCAAAGATACACTCAAAGGCTAACAAAAATTATCTAACCAATAGGTTGTAATAGGGTTTTATAACCACCTCAGATATTGCAGAGTAAATGCTACAAAACAATACTGATTTAGTGACCAAAAAGATACAACTTACTAGAAATCTAATTTAGTGTATTATATACGGAGAAATAAACACAAAATTGTAGTAAAAATTATAACTCATTAATCAAATTTCAACATACAAGATCTAAAACAAAAAACTAGAATCATAAGTAGGCATATGTCATTCAAACTTTCAATTTCTTAACAAGGGGACATGAATTAAATTCCCTCAATGTTTGCTAATGGTTATATAGTGCAACCACCTTGACAAAAAAATCTTGAAAAATCAAATTTCATATGTATTCCATATAAGAAAATGGAAACATGCAGAGTTATAGTAATTTCTCTCAATTTTCAAAATAGAAAACTCCTTTTATAATATAAGGATAAACCCTTATATTTATACATAATTTGTTATGAACTCCATCTGATTTTCCCCAAAAATACATACGTGAGCAATCCTAAAAGGCACGACAATGAACTCCATCTTTGGAAAATATATTTCAAATTTTAAGATTCTTTTGTTAGTTATGTCAACCTAAATTTTTTTTCAGTTGCAGATGTGGACATGTGTAAGATATCCCATTTGCATTATCCAATCCTCTTTTGTATTGTATATCTTGTTACAACCACTCATGTGCCCAATCATAAACCATTTGTTCCTTGATGCTGTTATTCCAAATGATTTGAAAATTTTATTTTTTAGAAGATATGTTGTGAGTAACCATGGATATTCATTTTAATTTTATGTTTCCCTTGTGCAAAACCTTTAATCAAGCCAAAAGAACACTTTTTTGATAGACATCACTCTGCCTTTTCCTTTTTCAAATCCATGCGAGTATCCAAAATTGACATCGCATTTAATACTAATATGATAATTCACATGAACCTTTCTAGAACTTTGTTGGAAGAAAAATGGACTGAGAGGGGGGATGAATCAGTCCTTACAAAATTTAAATTAGATTTCAGATTACTTAACCAAACCACAAATCCACTTATCCAATCATTAATGTGTGCACAATATCAAATACCATATATGTTATAAACCATGAAAAAGAGAATCAACACAAATACATAAGATATAAGTGGGAAACCCTCAAGGGAAGAAAACCCACTGAAACAAAATATTTATATTTATATGTTTCAAATTTAGTGAGGCACCAACCCCTAGTTTAGTAGAGCTACAAACCTATAAGGAGCACCAACCCCTAATTTTGTGAAGCACCAACTCCACAAGGAGGATAAAACCCCCCAAGATGATAAAGAACCCACTAAACCACATTATTAAGAATATATATGATGTATTTCTACTTCCAAAACTGATAGAGATCACAAATTTAGCTCACAAAACTTTTAAACTCTAGGTCTTCAATCTCTCACAAACTAGCACTTTCTTCACTTCTCAAAGAATCAAACCAATTCATACACACTTGTAGAAAATTCTCAACCTATAACACACTTTATCAGCTCTCAAATCATGCTCACACACCTACAAATCAATCACACCTAGGTCACACTTCTTGCACACACTCAACTAGCTCATAAAAGCACCCAAAACTATGATTTTATAAGCTCCCCTTCATTCAAATTAAATATATGTCGGTTTCCCTCATTTTTCTCGACCTCATCATCTTTAAAAAATCCCATAAAATTTATCACAACAGTCACAAGTGACCCAAGTAGGTCGGCCTAGCCAAAAACCTTCATTCATGCACCAAAATCCTCAAAACCCCATCATTGGAATGAGAAAAATCCACCTACAATAAAACCATGCTCATTAAATCTCCCTAACTCATAATACATGAGTAAAATAACATTCAAACATCATCCATGGTACAAATTAACTTTAGCCAATAAAATTATTTCATTTAATGGGCCCACTAGCTCATTACCCTCACCAAACAATTGTTTCCAAAAACATGAATCTTCCTTTGGGCCTCAAGACCCTCAATATAAAATCAACCATGGAATTTGACAACTATATGGAAACCTTATGACATATAGAAAACTTAAATGAAAATTAGAGATCATTAAACAATCACATGTTCAAGCCACATCAACTATTGCTTTCACCGAGATCAAGCTACCTAAAAAGTAGTTTTACAAATGCAATTGGTTAACATCATTTATAACACATTCAATACATCCAAATATATTAAATGGATGTAAATTTAATCCATGTTGAATTTTAAGGTGATATAAAGAATCACCCAATCTATTTCATGCACCGACCAACTCAATCTTTCAAGAAAAATAAGTTGTCCCGAAAAGAAAGAAACCTTATTTGTCACAAAATGACATGGAAACATCATCAAATGAACTAATCATGACTAGAAAATTATAACATTGGAAATATATCTGAATTTCCTTTCCATAACATATCGTAACTCCTTCCAACTCCAAGTGGAAGGCCTTCAACTAAGATGATCTTTACAAATTGCCTAAAATTGCCTTAAAACTACCCTTTGACCAGTCAACATAAATGAAGCATAATTGACCATTTAAATTCATAAAAATTGACCTAAAACCATCATGGAAATCAATAAAAACTCACATAGTTCACATAATGGTCATTTATTTTGAAACTCCTTTGGACAACCTTGTCCCAAAATGAAATTCTTCAAAAACTGACATGTTTGAGTGGGGTCTACCCATCACCATAAGAAATACCATAAGTTTAAGGAAACATGGATTAGTATTATACATGTTAAAATCATCATCCATCCACCATAAAAAAATTATAGCCACTTAGGAAGAAAATTTCTCAAGCCGCTTTCAAGCTAGGGTTTTAAACACGTAAAGAGTTGTTTACATTCTTAACATTCGTTCATACAAAAATGAAAATGAAATAACATAATTATTTTTGTGAAACCTTATATAATAAATCTAGAAACATCCCTGAAATCCAAAAGGTCCCATGTAAAGTACACAATTTAGGGTGAGCATCAGAAGGTGCAATTTGAGTTGAAAATGTCCTTCTTCTTGACCTTATTTCACCAAAGACATCATATCTTGCAAAATATTCTTCCAAATGACTCTGAATTTTTCTCGTACCTCAAGGACACCCATGTGCATAATCTCCAATCATTTTAGTATCTCAAAAATCTCTCTATATCTCTATCTTATCTCATTTTCATAGCTAGCTCTTAGGGTTTTACACTATAAAGGCTAGGGTAAACTGAAATAAAGACTATAACACATCATATAAACTCTCCAAAATGACATAACATACCTGATACATCATGATACACCTTCCTATATTCATCCATGAGCTCATATATCTTCATACCTCAATCCCATGCATTCTAACAACCATACACCGATCCAAATGAGTACCCAAACATGGTCACTAACCCATATCTACACCCTGAAACTCTTGTGAGTGCCCACGAACTCTCCAATAATTCTCTCCATCATTCCAAAATGCTTCTCAAGTCACCAAGAATCTCATACCACCATGCATTGTCACCTAGGCTAGCTAGATCACCTAAATAGGCTTGCAAGGACAAATAATCCTCACTGAATCAACATATGCAACCAAGAACATACTTAAGTCTCCATGTCATCATAACTATGAGAATAATCTAAATTCACCGCATCATCCATTTTTTCATTAATGAGATTTTTCATAATTGACAACACCTATACAACAACATGCCAATAATCTCCCCCTTTGTCATTGATGGAGGACCACCTAGTCTTCTCCCCCATTTTACATTAATGACAAAGGCATACTTGTACCTACATATTTTTCATCTTCCTTAGCTACATAGAGTCATATTTTGGTTAGAAACATCAACAATAGATCTCATTCAAGCTCATAACCAAGCAATTCTTCTCAAAAATATTTTTTTGGCCATTTTCAAGCATAAAAACACCATGCTCCCCACAGGAATAGCATATACACATTTATAGGGATAAAACACCAACATCCACATCTCAAACATGTAAAACTTGATATTTTACACCCAAACTTTTTTTTTACCTCTTTTCACATCTAAAAATATTGTAGCATACACAGTAATCGATGGAAACATCTTATGAACATGCCAATAATACTCGATTTAGGACCAAAAATACCATGCTTACCTTTAATCTTGAGTTAAATCAATTTGTCAAGGCACTAACTTGGCTTTTCACTACTATCTCTTATTCTTTTTACCTCTTTAGGAGTGAGATTCTGAAGTAACCATTCATTAACTTTGGAACTAACTTTGACAAGCTCTACAACTCTAAACATTATATGGCTCAACTTTGCATCGCTCCCCTAAAGATAATAACATCATACTCTACTATTAAGTATAAGATTCAAGCTTCTTACCTTGGTACCTTGTCAAGAAATTGACTCACCACTTTGGCGCTACCCTAAACCACATTCTCAATCATTGATAGTCATATTTGAGACTATATAATGCAAATTTGACCTTGACATGCTTGACCTTATGGAGAAGCACCTAACATACCTCATATGCCTGGTATGAGAATAATTCTAGAAGCACACACAAATGCTTCCCCGACCGATCTCGAGTCATACATAACATCTTACAATTGTAGAAGCTTCTTTTCCGATTTGAAAATGGGTCGTAAATTTTCACGTTTTAACATTTCCAAGGATCTAAGGAACTCAACATCAATTTATTGGTTCAATTACCCCAAAATTGATTAATTCCCTTTAATACATGCACCTCAGTCTAATTTTTAATCACAACATTGAAATGTGCATTCAACCGTACTTTGTGGATTATGATACAAAAATTTCCAGCTTAAGTCCAATTTCTCATTTTACGATGTTTTATTAATCAAATTAATACAAAATAAAAGAATAACTGATTTTTATATGATTAAAAGCTTCATCAAAATAGAATTAAACATCCAAAAATTTAAAAATGACACAAGATTGTTTATGGGGTTTGGAATTCCTACGTCCTTGGGTTCATTGTGAACCGATCCATTAATAATGTTATAATTGTAAATACATTTAACCTTTACAATAAAACAATAATGAATCAAAAACCTACAAAAATGTGTTTCATACCTTCAAGGGACTCTGGAGTGTCCAAAACTTCCCCTCACCTTCCTTATTCACTTACACTTGTGTCTCCCTTAGATCAATTCCTTTGTGTGACTTTAATAGTAAAAAAATCTATCAAAAAATCCAAAATGGAAAAATGATGACACCATTACGATCATATCAAAATTCTTGAGAAACTTTCCTTTTTACACCGAGTCCCCAAAGTGACCCTAGGTGCCTCAAATTTGAGGTTTTCTACAACTACTCCTAATCTACTCGACACGGTTTGTACATATTGTCCCCCTCAAATACTAGCAATCCCATTCTTAAACCCATCAAGCTCCTTTTATGAGTTGGTCGATTCGTTTGGTTAGTTCCCATGAGGTCGTGGGTTCGAGCCTCTCCTTCCTTTTGCACATTGATCACTTTGCATTTGCATGGGGAGATATCCCACATGCTTGGTGAATTTGGAGGGGTGAGGGTTTAAATTGGCAAGGGTAAACTATTTAACTCATGGCATAAGCCATTCTTGTTTTTGTTTTAGGCCTCATAGTGATCTGTCGAGCCATTTATAGGCTTGATCTAAGTTGTGTTTGTTATTTTTGTGCCATGTGGTTCCGAGATAGATATTATGGCCGAGGTGTTTGGTTCTTTTTTGTGCATTGGTTTGTAGATTGCCCACTATAAGATACAAGTCATATGGTTTGTTGGTTTGATGTGAATCCAATGAGTAAGGTGGAGTCGGTTCTTTGATAATGTCATATCATATTTGCCCCGATCTTTGTGGATATGCTACCAAAGTAAGATAGATGATAAGTTTGCAATAAAGGGTGAGCCATGTGGAAGTTTAACAAACCAAATATATAAGACCAATCACGTGCCAAGGAAATAGGGAATAAATCCATTCAAACCATATGGAAATAAGGATGAACAATATGGATTAAATGTGATCAAATCGGTGGGAGTTGATCACCCCACCGAGCTAAAATATAGCTCGCTTGAGCTAATATGACCCCGATATGCATAATTAACTTTCCAATACAAACATAGTCCCACATTGGAGGAGTTAGAAAAATATGTGGCATATAAAATCAAAAATACGATAATGGAAATATGAAATAAAGGCAAAAAAGACATCCCTCCTACAAAAGAGTGTGCTGAACTTGGCTTAGGGCCCCCAAGCAAAAATAGCGGGGCCACTAAATTTTTTGTGTGTTGAAGACCAGAGGCTCGAAAACACAAAATTTAACCTTTTTTCCCTTTTCACCAAACTTCCACATTGTCAACGTGTTATCCATTGGTTGACCACTATAAACCATTTTCAAACCAAGTATTTGACATGTGATATATTCTGCATCCTGACTTCATTTCTGGAGTTTTGCATACCTTCGAAAGGTCTCAGAAAACTCTACAATGTGATCATGGTTTAGGGAGGTTTAGGAAACTTATAACACCCTAAAAATCCTTTGGATCACTCCTCCCAACTAGGAATGATTTTTGTCCACAAAAAGTTGTGTATCACCCATAAAACATGCTAACTCTCTTGTAAATGCAAAATCACATACATGAACCAAAAATAGCATTATAGGTTAATCAAATGAAAATAGTTGATTAGTTAGTCACATAAACCGATAATATAATAACACCCATTTAAGCTAGTGTCCAAGGGAAAATATGTAACCCTATCAACTCTACACACAACTATGAATTGTTAAATCCCATGTAATGCCATCACAAACAACTGACTAGATAATAACACCCAATTAAGCTAGTGTTCAACTATCACTTTGTGATATGACCGATTACTAAAATTACAATTCCATAAAAATAGCTTAGTATAATAGACATCTAAATTGCCCCTAATTAGGCTAGTGTCCATTGTCTATTTGAAACTATAAAAACATTACAAATATTCACTATCCAAAGATAGTTAGACCATCAACGCCAAAATAGATATAGTCACAAAAAATTAAATCCATTTGAATCTGCCCCAAAACCATTGTAATGCCATCACAAAACAATAGGTCAGATAATAACACCCATTCTATAATATAAAGCTAGTGTTCAACTGACACTTTGTGTGATTAGGATGATTACAACTACAAATATTCACTATCTAGAATAATTAAACCATAAATGCCCAAAAATAGCTATAGTCAAAATCTGAATCAACATGAATCAGAAATTCTATCCATACACACTAAATCAGATAGATCAAATCAGAATCGTGCTTACCCAAAACAGTGAACTGTTCAATGCTGCAAATGATCACCAGACATACTTGCACACTAGTTTGTTAGTGCAAATAATGTACACATTAATTGTAACTATAAAGTAGTTATAAATACATGCCCTAAAAATAAGGGTAGTCATGAATGTGTAATTACCTCTGTGAAGACACAATAGATTTGTATATTACTACAAAATCAAAAAGGTGTCACAAAGACTTGCATAATGACATTTAACAACAATACTAAAATGAAAATTTCCAAAAATAGACATTTACCACATGCCCACTAAATCTGCATACTGTTTAAAAAATAGAAAATGGTATTTTCCATCCTTAAACACATAAGAAGTTAAATTTGAGTATTTTAAACCTGTCTCCCAGATCCTCTTATAGGTGACCCCATTTTCCCAATTTCAAAGTAATTAAAACCATGTGAATTTATCCTTCAACATACACTGAAATCCACAAATTACTCTAAAATTTTGCATGCTTTTCAAAAATACTACATTACAAAAGTGAATCTATCCAACTCACACGAACCTACATTCCCATATCAAAACTGAATGGTCATTAGTGATTTCACAATGGATAGCTTAAAGGTTGATTTAAAAACTATGGTTCAAAAATTTCCTTACCTTGACTCAAACTTGTCTTACCATACACTGGATGGTTTGTTGGATGAAGTTTTCCATCAATTATCAACCCGATGCCTCATTTGACAATGAATGCAATAATTCCTCTTGTTGTCCTGCTTCCGAGGTGAGGAATCAAGTTTACCATGTCTCACCAAAGTAGCTACGAGATTGGTTTTTAGCTTATCTGTCAAAATCTGCAACTACCCATAGTGCACCTGTACCTATTCAACCACTGAACTAACTACACCAACTGAAGTAATCATGTTAATCAAATTAAACTAGAAGAAAAATATTGAGCTAAAACCAGCTCTGATACCAAACTTGATCCAAAAATGGGTGAGGTAAATTTTAACTTTTAACATTTCCAAGGATCTAGGAACTCAACATCAATTTATTGGTTCAATTACCATAAAATAGATTAATTCCCTTTAATACCTTCACCTCAATTCTTATTTCTAATCACAACACTAAAATGTGCATTCAAATGTACTTTATGGATTATGGATACTTGAAATTTCTAATTAAGTCCAATTTCCCATTTTACGATGTTTTCTTAATCAAATTAATACAAAATAAATATAACTGATTTTTATCTTATCAAAAGCTTCATAAAAAAATTAAACATCCACAAATATAAAAATGACACAAGATTTTTTTATGGGGTTCGGAATTCCTACATCCTCGGGTTCATTGTGAACTCGATCCATTAATAATGTTATAATTGTAAATACATTTAACCTTTACAATAAACCAATAATGAATCAAAAACCTGAAAATTGTGTTTAAGAGCTTCAAGGGACTCTAGATTGTCTAAAGAATTGCCCTCACCTTCCTAATTCACTTGCAGCTATGTCTCCCTAGGATCAATTCCTTCATGTGAATTTAACAACAAAAAAATCTATCACAAAATGCTCCAAAATGGGAAAATTATCACACCATTACGATTACCTCAACATTCTAAGAAAATTTTATTTTTACACCAAATTCCCAAATTGACCCTAGGTGCCTCAAATTTGAGGTTTTCTGACATCTCCTAATCTTCCCCTAACATAATCACGCAGATCGTCCCCCAAATACTAGTGAGCCCATTCTTATACCTACCAAGCTCCTTTGGTGAGTTTTTTTGAGTCATCTGTTTGGTTCCCATGAGGTCGCAGTATGAGCCTCTCCTTCCTTTTTGGATGCAAATTGATTTGCATTTGCATGGGAGATATCCCACATGCCCGATGAATTCGGAGGGTGAGGGTTTAAGTTTGCAAGGGCCAACTATTTAACTCATGGCATAATCCATGTCTTGCCCCTTTGTTAGGCCTCATAGTGATCTTCCAAGCCATTTATAAGTTGTCAAGATGTGTTTGTTATTTTTTGCACCATGTGGCACCGAGCTATACGCGGAGGTGTTTGGTTCCTTGGTTGTGCATTGGTTGGACTGCCCACTATAAGGGATGAGTCGTATGGTTTGTTGGTTCACTATGAATCCACCAAGTAAGGTGGAGTTGGTTCTTTGACTGTCATATCATATTTTCCCCGAGCTTTGTGGATATGCTACCAAGGCAAGATAGATGATAATCCCATAATAAGGGGTGAGCCATGTGGAAGTTTAACCAACCAAATAGATATGACCAATCCCGTGCCAAGGAAATAGGGAATAAAGTCATCCGAACCATATAGAAATAAGCCCGAACAATATGGATTAAATGTGATCAACTCGATGGGGATTTGATCACACCATTGAGATAAAATATAGCTCACTCCGAGCCAATATGACGCTATTCCTGATGCACAATTAATCTCCAATCAAACATAGTCCCACATTGGAGGAGTTATAAAATATATGGCATATAAAATCTTAAATATGATAATGGCAATATGAAATAGGTGGCAAAGGAACCCCTCCTACAAAAGAGTGTGTTGAACCTAGTTGAGGGCCCCTAGCTAGAAAATAGTGGGGCCCACCAAATTTTTCTTTGTGAAAGATTGGAGGCTTGAATTTTTTTTTACCTTTTTACCTTTTTACCAAACCACCACGTGTCAACGTGTTATTCTCCTATTGACCACTAAAACCATTTTCAAACCAAATATTTGACTTGCCATATCTTCTCGCATCCTGGACTTTGTTTCGGAGTTCTACATACCGATAGAAAGGTCTCAGAATGCTCTACAGTGTGGTAATAGTTTAGGAAAGTTTATGAAACTTTCAACACCTAAAAAAATCATCTAGATCACTTAAGGCTCTCCTTATCTCCATTTCTCATACATGTGGGATAATCCTCTCAACAACAACAAAGGACTCAGTGAATTGTTCGGTGTAGATGTGGCACGATGGTGTAATAGAAGTGGAAACCTAGACATGGACAAAGGGGTTAGAATCCCATGTTTTGAAATGTGAGCACATCTTGGAGGTTGGTGAACAAAACCAACACGACAGTGAAAAATAGTGGGCAGAGCATGGGGAGTGGGATTTGAGCCAGTGACTTCCCATCACATACGCAACAACAAAACTAACTCATCCAACTGATTTGGTTAGAAATCAGTTAGAGGATAATCCCTTAAGCATGGAGCTCGGGCCACTCAAAGGATATAAAATCCACTCCATCACTCCATCACTCCATTACACACAAGTTCACTTTTTGAGCTTAGCTTCCTATAAGCTCATTGCGAGCATTGGAGTCAATATCCTCCCAAGATATGGAAAGCCTCTCTTAGACAAGCCAAGGCATAATATAAAGGGAGATAGTGTAATATGTGGCCTTAGTAAAATGTGAAGGCCCACATTTTGGAGGAATAAGACCTATATTTATTATAGGCATATTTTGGAGCGAATATTATTAAAGGCCTTTTATAGGCATTGTATAAGTCCTATACATAATGAAGCTCATTTATATTAGTCAAAGAAGTAATGCTCCGAGATCGAGTCATGTCGGACAATTGGTGAATTTTGAAGGTGATCGTGGTGATGTTATGGAGATATAAGTCCTATTTTATTATAGGCAGTATGGAGAGATATAAGACCTATATCGTATAGGCAATTTCATCATCTTCATTAAGGTCCGATTATTATTATCGACAAGATGAAGATAAGACCTATTATTTAATAGGCATATTATGGTTTGGGAGTTATTATTTTTTAACTCACTGATCAAGAGTCTTCTTAATCTGGAGCCGGAGACACCATGGAGCCGAGGGACATGAAGAAACAAAGAGAAGCGGTAGATCTCGTAACCTCTCTCAGTATGTTAGACGTATCGTCAAATCGTTTGCTTTGGAGGGTCATTATTTAGTATTGAGCTCATTAGCGACAATGGTTTTTTGCTAACATTTAGAGACTTAGCACCGTACAACGGGAGCATGGAGGTTTATGGAAGAATACTTAGCACCGTGCATCAAAGGTGGTGAGGTATTCATTTCTACGGGAGTCATTATCAACTCACCAATTGGGGTATTGTCACTCGGTTTTTGTGGAGAAGGTTCTTGTTCTTCAGGCTTATTGAGCCACAACTTCAGAGTACGTAATGTATGGAAGAATGATCGGGATTCGTATGGAATTATACTATGAAGGTCAATATTGGATCAAATCTGCAATATATAGGTGGTTCTTGTTCCATTTGTATTCAATATTATCATGCTTAGATTGTAATTTTGTATTAATTATAGTCGTTGAAGTGGATAATATATCAGTTCTATTGATGAACTTTGTAGATGTAGGCATTCTGCTAAACTCTTTTATCAACCTCTATGGAGTGTGTCTTAATTCTTGCATTGCTTTAAGTTGATTTTAATGGGGTAAGTTCGAAAAATAATTTAAAGCCTATAGGGGTTCGTGATCGAGAAAAAAATTGGTTAATTTTCAAATCATTTTCATATCATTGTATAATGACTACCATCAAGACATGAACCTTACCTTCAAATATAACTTCAACTTTGTCAAGATACTTACTCTTCTAGCACATGAATACACCAAGAGCACCTTATAGGAGTGAAACATGCACTCCCCTTGTCATGAAATCATATTACATATCATCCTTGTGTTTGAAACAACATATTTATGGTAATGTAGTATCTTATCGAATTACTAAGGTCTTGATCCAAAAATTGAAACAAACATGACTTAATGTGCCAAGAAATTAACTTTTCCAAAACCTCCTTATTTTGTACATCATTAAAAATAAATCAAGACACCATATATCCTTCAAAAGTGTCTTCCACCAACCAAAACAACACCTACAAGACATGTAGGGAGTGATTATGAAGTAAAGAGATCATACATAACCAACTAGACACACCATTTCCTCCTTTTGATATCACATTCACTTTTTAGAGTACATGGAAAATTCTAACAACATCTTGAAAAATCACAAAGGGTCTTAACACACACCAAATACCTCGTGGAGATACATTCTCTACCTCTTTTATACACCTCGCACTGTAGAGACTCATTTTCACTCATGAGGTAACAATTGTACCATATCAATACTTGAGATTATCATATTTTCTTAACTCATGTCCCATAACATCTTCAAAACTATGTAGACCAACTTTTGAAGCTTAGATCCATCAAAATGATGTAAACCAACTCTCCTACCTATAGATGCATAATACTAACCTTTATGTTCACTGTGACTGATTCTTACTATCCTTGGTCAACTTTTAACAAGATACAACCATGTGAATGTACATGGGATCATATTTTTCAACTCAAAAACCTTAATGATGTATTCACCATTGCATACCCATGTTCATTAAGTCTTCATCTTCATCAATAAGTAAGAAAATTAGTCAAACACACCTGTAGCATTCATCACCTCTTTATTACCAAAGTCATGGAGTATCTCATACTTGACCTTATTGTGATTTCCATATTTGAATGAGATGGAAAAATTATACCATGCCATTCTTACCTTGAACACAATCTCAATCCTATTATACTCAAGCACAAAAATTGAAGGCACTAAAATCATCATATAATGACCTAGATGCATGTGATCATTCATTCAACTATGAGAACTATATATGATGTACCAAAATTTAAAAACCATATATCATTTACCATCCAAAACTTCAAAGGTTCATGAAAATATAGGATAACCTTATTTCATGCATTGTAAGTTTTGGGAATCATTAAAACTCACTACACCATCATCACCACCGATTTGCACATATAGCCTACTAGCCCTTGTTAGACAAGAAAACACATCTAGGTTTTGATGAAGGACTTATCAAGAAGAGACCTTACCAATGATAGATACCCATTTGGCCCTAATAACACCACCTTAATCCTTGAACCAAGCTCATGAAGACAACATACCCATTTTTCACTTCCTCCCCTTAAAAATCGGTCTTTTATATTCTATCTCAATTTCATTGTAATATCAAAGATTGCAAGAAATTTGAATAATACCAAGGTATAAAACTACCTAATTATCAAAGTACATACTTAAATATTTTTTTTTTTCAAAAATTGGCTTTAGAAACCAACATTTTCCCTTTAAACTTCAACATTCTTTTCATACCGCTTCACAAGAACTTCAAAGAACCAATTATGACATAGTTGCTTCATGAAATCAAAATTTTTGGATTTAAAGGTTTAATATTTTCCATAAACATTGTAGTAGCCTTTCCTAATGTTGTGAGTAAAAATTTTCACGATTAGGAAGCACGAACATCATTTTATTACTTGGATCCACCTTAGCTTACATTAAAAACCTTAAAGAACACTTGCTCAAAGCCTCGCTTGTCATGATGGTCTGATCAAGTCATCATAATTTATGACTTATCACTTTTACAATCCTTCATTATAGAGAATTAGGACATCTTACACCATGATGAATACTGAACACTTTCTAAGAACATATGACCTAGACCATTTTGACTTAACAAACCTTTAGATGACTGTGAAAAACCAATGAACAACCAAGATACTTTGAGAGACTACTCACAAAATGCCTTGTCTCTTAATATATTTTCGTAGTTTGACACACACACACTAGACTTTTTTAACACACTTTATACATGTATTTATCTCATGACAAAAAATTTAACTCAAAATTTATTCTTTGAGATATCAAAAACTATAAAGTCTTGACAATTTTACTAACCACTAACTCAGACCAAATGAAGACCTTATGAATGATTGGAAAAACACAACAAGCTTCTTATGAGATAGAACAACATGACTCTTACACTTACCGAGTCATTTTAGACATACACCTTTACTATGAAAATGCAAATTGAGGCACACACCAAGGACCACAAGACATATAATTTGGCATTTACAACATGAAAAACCATATTTGAACCAAAAGAACATGCATAATTTGAGCCAATACACCTCTAAGAAGCATAGTAGAGGCATATGAATATTATGAAGACCTAAAATAAGGTCTTGAGGAGGTCCCACACCTGTTTAACACCTATAGAACTCATTATTCTCTCTTCTAATATGAACTCTAAGTGATGCCTTTCCTTCCATCAATTCCAACATTTGATAAGACTCCATGATCTCTCTTAGGATCCCAATTCCTTTATTAACTATTATTATGCATTCATGTCCTTTGAAAACTACCTCCTTACACTCTAGAACCTTGAAC
Source organism: Taxus wallichiana var. yunnanensis (assembly GCA_018340775.1). Taxonomy (NCBI): domain Eukaryota; kingdom Viridiplantae; phylum Streptophyta; class Pinopsida; order Cupressales; family Taxaceae; genus Taxus; species Taxus wallichiana. The sequence goes on along the minus strand of CM031235.1, from coordinate 936,922,924 downwards.
ACTATGATTTTATCTTGAGAAACCATGATATCAGTTTCTTGCAACATGTTTAACATGATTATAGTTGTAACATACCATATAAATATTCCCCTTGTAACCATAAACATGACTAGATGAATCATTTAAGAAAACATTTTCAACATGACCTACCTCATTACACTTGTAGCATAAAACATTATTAACATATTCACTCCTATTGTCTCTTCATGGATGATTACTCTAGAAGACCTTAAACAATCTCTTTCCCTATGGCCAAAGGCATTGCAAGTGTACAAATATCCATTGAAAGTTCTTTCATACCTTGAGGCATTAGGTTACCTAATAGGCTTAATATTCTCATTTTCCTTGATGAATACCTTATTCTTTTCTTCCTTAATGATAGTTTCACCTACCTCCTTACTTTGAATCATGTATTCTTACTTCAACTCCTTGCCTTTATATTCCTCTTTGAAACCTAAACTAGATCTATCACATTTTGTTCTTTGTTTTCCAAGTAGATCATCTAGATCATTGGCACTTTTCTCAAACTTATGAAAGGACATGTATTCTTTCCAACCTATAACAACTCTACTCTTAGGAATTATATATGTTATTCATATTTTGAGCAAAAACCATCCTTATCCTACAAGCTTGACACAAGATAATTAATCTTTTCTTCTAAACTTGATTGCCTCATTTTGTTTACCTGATTCAAACTTGTATTTTTCTTCTAGCTTGTGAATATGATTTTCATACTCTTTGAATTGAAGACTTAACTTCTTGTTTTATTTTTCAGCTTGCTTTAACTCTTTTTGGATGCTTTCAAGATCATCTTTGACTTCCACTTCATCTTCATTAGATTAGTTGAAATAACCTGATATAAAATATCCTAATAAAAAAGAACCATCACTAGAATATCTTATTGCATCATTGGTCATAAATAGAACATCATTTCATATATCCTCATGATCTGAATCAGATTTTTAATATGAAACACCATTTCTAGCATCAGACAAACAATCATAATCCTTTGTATAAAAATCCTTTTTCCCTTCTTATAATTAAACCTCTTAAAGTGTTTATTATGTTTACAAAACTTGTGATTCTTCTTGTTATGTTCAGCCTCATGATCTTCATCATCTTACTTTTCATGCCTATGAGGACACTTAGTAGAAAAATTACCTACTTCACCACAATTGAAGCACTTAAATGGAATTTTACCATTGTACTTACCAGATCACACATTCAATATTCTATCCATTATTGCAAAGGGATCTTCATCATCAATTTCAGGAGTAGCATCATCATCTTTCAATTTCTTGCATTTGGACTTCAATTCATATTTGAAAGAAACCTCTCTCTTGGCTGGTTTGAATTGCCTATCCCATTTCATAAGCAAGTCAAAGTACCATGTAACTCATCCAACTTCAAAGTAGTTAGATCCTTTGCCTCTTCAATAGCATATACTTTAGAATCAAATCTAGGAGTTAGTGACCTCAAAACCTTTTGAACAACTACTTCTTCTTTCACATCTTCTCCTAACCCTTTCATGATATTGACAACCATGTCAAATCTAAGAATATATGTAGCAATAGACTCATTTTCATTCATTTTAAGACTCTCAAACTAATTTCTAAAAGTTTTAAGCTTAGAAATTTTTACCTTTGAGTCTCCTTCATATAGCACTTGAAGTTTTTCCCATGCTTCTTTTTCTGATTTGCAATGCATCAATTTTCCCATCTTAAATACTCTAAGAAAACATATGATAGCATTAAAGGCCTTTGAATTGACCTCATAAGATTTCTTATCTACTGCTGATAGTAGGTGGAGTGGTAGGAGTAGTGTATCCCTTCTCAAAATCTCCCAAAACATCAAACCCTAGAGCCATGATATGAGTAATCATCCTTAGACTCCAAAATCATAGTTTGTTCCATCAAATAATGGTTCCTTATCAGTAGAGCAACCACTCACAATTTTTTTGCTTCAAGGATATCCTTTCAAGTGATCAAACTTCTCCAAAAGGACCTGCTCTGATATTAGTTGTTTTTAGAACAATGAAATGATAGGGGGTGAATTAGTCCTTACAAAATTTAAGTCAAATTTCAAATTACTTAACCAAACCATAGATCCACTTATCCAATCATTAATGTGTGCACAATATCAAATACAACATATGTTATAAACCATGAACAAGACAATTAACACAAAGAAACAATATATAAGTTAGAAACCATCAAGGGAAGAAAACCCACTAAAACACAATATTTATATTCATATGTTTTAAATTTAGTGAGGCACCAACCCCACAAGGAACACCAACCCCTAATTTAGTAGAGCTACAACTCTACATGGAGCACTGACTTCAAAAGGAGGATACAACCCCCAATATGATCAAGAAACCAATCATTCACATTATTGAAGAATATATATGATGTATTGATTCTTCCAAAACTAATAGAGATCACAAATTCAGCTCACAACACTTTCAAACCCTAGTTCTTCAATCTCTCACATACTAGTACTTTCTTCACTTCTCAAATCATCAAACCCTTACATACACACTTATAGACATTCCTCAACCTGTCACACACTTGATCAAATCTCAAATAATTCTCACACACCTATAAATCAATCACACCTAGGTTGCACTTCTTGCACACACTCAACTAGCTCACAAAGCACCCAAAACTATGATTTTATAAGCTTTCCTTCATTCAAAGTAAAAATAGGTCAGTTTACCACCTTTTTCTTGACCTAATTATCTTAAAAACATCCCATAAAATTTATCACAACAATTGCAAAGTGACCTAATTAGGTCGGTTATGCCAAAAACCTTCTTTCATGCACCAAAATCTTCAAAACCCCATCATTGGAATGAGAAAAATCCACTTATACTAAAACCATTCTTATTCGAGATCCCTAATTCATAATACATGAGTAAAATAATATTTAAACATCATCCATGGTAACAATTAACTTGAACCAATCAAATTATTTCATTTAATGGGCCCACTGGCTCATTACCCTCACCAAACAGTTGTTTCCAACAACTTGAATCTTCCTTTGGGCCTCAATACCCCTCAAGATGAACTAAACCATTGTATGTGACCACTATATGGAAATAATAGGACATTTAAAACACTTATAATAAAGTTAGAACTCATGAAAAATCACATGTTCAAACCACATCAATGTTTGCCTTCACTAACATCAAGCTCCCTAAAAAGTAGTTTTACAAATACAATGGGTTAGCATCCTTCCTGACATATTCAAGACCTAAAAATTTATTAAATGGATGAAATAGTAATCCCTCTTAAATTTTCAAGTGATAGAAAGGATCACCCAATCCATTTCATGCACTAACTAACTCAATTTTTCAAAAAAAGTAGTTATGTCATGAAAAGCAAGAAACATTCTTCCTCGAAACTAACCTAGAAACCTCAAAAATAAAATAATCATGACTCCAAACTTATACCATTGGAAATATATCTTAATTACCTTTCCATAAAATATTGGAACTCCTTCCAAATCCAAGTGGAAGACCTTCAACTAAGTTGATCTTTCTGCAAATTGCTTGAAACGCCCTAAACTACCCTTTGACCAGTCAACATAAATGAAGCATACTTGACCATTTAATTACATCACCATGACCTAAAACCATCATGGAAATCAATAAAAAATCACATAATGATTATTTAGTTTGCAACTCCTTTGGAAAACCTTGTCCCAAATGAACTTCTTCAGAAACTAACCTATTTGAGTGGGTTCTACTCATCACCCTAAGCTATACCATACCTTTATAGAAACTTGGGGGTGTCCTATACATGTTAAAATCAACATTCATGTAAAATAAAGTAAATTCTAGCTGCTTAGGAAGTAAATCTCTCAAACCACTTTCAAGCTAAGGTTTCAAACACATAAAGAGTTGTTTACCTTCTTAACATTCATTCATAAAAAAACATGAAATTTAAATGACCTCATTATATTTTTAAAACCTTCTAGAATAAATTTAGAAACATCCCTAAAATACACAAGGTACCATGCAAAGAACACAATACAAGGTGAGAATCAAAAGGTGCAATTTGAGTTGGAAATGCCCTTCTTCTTGACCTTGTTTCATAAAAACATCATAACTTGTAAAATATTTTTCAGAATGACTCCAAATTTTCTCACACCTCAACTACACCCATGTGAATCATCTAAAATAATTGGAGTAGCTCAAATAGATCTCAATATCTCCATCATATCTCATTTTCATAGCTATCCCTTAGGGTTTTGCACTTTGTAAAGAATAGGGTCAACTGAAATAACACTATAGAAAATCATAGAAACTCTCCAAAAGGCCCTAACATACCTGGTACATCATGATACACCTACCTACATGAATCCATGAGATCATATAGCTCCATAACTCAATCTCATGCATTCTAACAACCATACCTGGTCTAAATGAGCACTTGAAACATGGTCACCAACCTGTATATGCACCATGAAACTCATGTGAGTTCCCAAGAACTCTCCAATCATGACCTCCATCATGTTAGCATTCTTCTCAAGTCACCAAGAATTTCATACCACCATGCACTATCACCTAGGCTAGTTAGATCACCTAAATAGGCTTGTAAAGACAAACAATCCTCACTAAATCAACATATGCAACCAAGAACATAACTGAATCTCCATGTCATCATCACTATGAGCATCATATGACTTCACACCATCATCAAAATTTTCATTAATGAGGTTTTGCATCAATGAAAACACCTATACAACAACATGCTAACAAACTCATCTTCTATAAATTCACATTAATTCTTTTTCAAATTCTCAACTTCCTTTGGGTATTACAAGTGAATTTTCTTGTGAAAAAACCAACGTTGTCCCTTTACTAGAAATGGCAGAGATGAAATTGAGAAATGATTTAAAAGAGATTTCTTTAGAAGCTCTATATGATCTTTAATATTTTTAGCCCGAATGAAGTTTTTTTAGGATGTTGTTTCCAATTGAAGACCAAGCAAAGACCACAAGACCACTAACTCCCTACATAGTTTGACTAGGTTTGATGAGGAAGCTCATCAAAATGATTCCCTTCTTATTCATGTTCCAGTTTTTCTTTCATCACTTGTTTCGTCCGGAAAAACTATGTGGTTCCTGAGAATTTAAAGAAGTTTTGGATCCACTGCAATCCAACTATCAACAAGAACACCATTTGTATATCCCCTAGATTTTCACTAAGGAATTGGTAGAGAATGAAATCCTATTCGATGTCCATGTAGTGTCTAATGATGAGCTTGAAGAGGACATATCCTCAATTTCTGTAGAATAGCCATAATAGAGCAAAGGCTCACCAATATTGAAAAGGCTTTAGTGAAATCTACTTCTGAGAAATCTCCTGAAGTGCCACTACCACCATTGAAGAGATGTAAAGGGGTCCAATTAATCCAATAGGTGCATCCAAGCCAGTTTCTACAGATTAGATTGGTGTACCTGAGCTAACTCCTGCTATACCAATTGATGTACCTAGGCCATCCTCAACCTCCAAAATTGTTACTCGGTGGGGTACCAAGGCATATCTCACAGGGAGGGATTAATCTCCTTGAATGGGTCTCTTCTTATAGGAAAAATTTGGAATTGATTAAGATTTTAGAAGGCCCAAGGATGAGCATCAAGGAGCTTATAGACCTGGGTATGTCTCGTAGCTTAGCAGGAGATATTTAATATGTTTATGGTGCTTAAGACTACAAGGAACTTGAGTTTAGGATGAAAAATATGTTAGATCATATCCTGTGTTTATAGAATATTTTTAATTTTAAACTCGAGAATGTACTTAGTTACAAAAACACCCTTTTTGTATATGTATACCAAAAAGTTATGTGAATTTCAAGGGCTGGGGCCCCTATAGAATCCCCATTTTGTTCCTAGTATACACATATATTATTTTTCACTTTCTTTGTTAATTCAGCTATTATTTCTCTCAAATGATCATACCTTTGGATGGTAGAGTAATTTCCTTCTCAACAAGATCAATCTTGCATGACTTGGTTACCCACAATGAGAGTTACAGGTGAAAATGTTCCATCATTCCTTATGTAGTTTTCCCTTACATTTTTCTCTTCTTCACGAGTCTCTTGAATATCTTGAATGTCCCATGGCCTCTTTGCTTAATTGGTGGATCCTTGAGTATCCCATGGGGTTTTAAGTCCATAGAATACTAACCTCTGAAATACCCATGGAACATTGAATCAATATACCACAAATTTATTACATATCCAAATTTTGAATCCTTTGTAAAAACTACCCCGCGGTGTTGGAGCCTTCACCGTTTAACCAATTTTACCTATAGCACCATATGCTTACTTCCTTTTCTTCACGGATTCCATCCTTAGCTGAATTTCAAACATCTCGTGGGTTAGAAACCAACGATACCTTGACTTTCCTTAGACTATGATATTGAGTTGATCTTTGCGATATCCAACTCGTGCCAAAATCCCACTTAAGTCTTGAGATGATTCTGTTATTCCACGAATTGGAAAAAAACCCACATAAAACTAAGTTCTGCATTCCATGGATGATTATATTTGTGTACTACATCCTTTTTAGATCATGATGTCCATGCCCATTTTACAAGTTGTTTCAAAATTATGGGGAAATTTTTTTCGACAATAAAACTCTCGATATTATTGAATCTATGTGAAGCAGAGTCTCAAAATATTGGTTCACTCCAATTGTAGGTACTAGTTCAAAATGATTACCGCATCGTCTCCTACTCGGGTATGGGTACCCCCATGGGTGCCACAAGAACCAAAAACAAAATTTTCACAAAACAAAGACTAGGTGCCTAGTCCATTGGGTAAGGAGTCATGGGGATAAATATACATGGTATTTCAAATGGATACATAACATGTCATGGGTAAAATGACAATGAATGAAAAAATTATCACTATAGACCAAATCTCACAAAAGGAAACAAAAAAAAAAACACAATTGTACATTGTGCAAAAATATACCTGACTATTTGATTTAGTCCAAGAAGTGCTTGAGATGCTTATCATTGAGAAACAACCCTAGCAAGTGTTCCTCCAAGTCTCTTAGGAAGAAAGTGTGCTCTCTAATCCTAATGTCGATGGAGTAAGGTCACATCCATAGGGCATTGCATATTCCATGCTTGCCCTTATCTTCATACCTATTATCTCATAACAGAACCAAGTCTCCTACATGAAAATTTCTTGGGGTAACTGTACGCACCCAAAATTTCATGGTGCTATATTATTGGAATGGTAAAATCTCCAATGATGATAAAAACCTCTTCCAAGTAAAAATGAGGTGCAGATCCTTCCCCCTATTCTTTGTATCCCTCCTTTGAATCAAGTCAAATCTTTTGTTTTGTTTGTAAACTTTAATTTTTATCGGGAGACCTCTTTTAACTGTCTTTGTCCCGAGCGGAGGTTGCGTAACCACCTCAACGGTTATGTAATCGGTGGTTGCACAATCACCTTGGAAATTATCTAACCGGTGGTTGCGTAATTGCTAGCGGTGGTTGTGCAACCACCCCAAAAGTTGTGTAACCACCCCTCTACATTCACTAATAGTCCTATCACTTAAAATCAAAGACTTAAAATGTGCATTTTTCAACGCACGTTTGGATTTTGGGAGTAATTTTCTCACTCATTTCTCAATTATTTTTCCTATTTTTGGACTCGTATTGATTTTCTCTTATTTTTTGGCTATGTTTATAATGTTGAATACCTCTCCTTTTGTTGTTTTTTCACTTCTTCATCGACACATGTATTTGAAATCTTCTTTCCCAAATTTTATAAAAGCCAAACTTTTACCCATATGATGGGTTGGATTTTTCCTATTCTTGAGGTTAAATTATGCTGCTGAAATTTTGAGAGGAACCACATAGACAACAAGCTCTTTTCTCTGTTCTTTCCTATGGTTTAATTTCATTCATTTCTTGCACCAAGCTAGACACAACCAGTATTTTGTTTTCTTTACTACCAGCCAACATATGTGCATTCCTGGATCAAATAGACTTCATCTTTGGAAGAGGATACAAAGTTGAGGAGATAAAAGCACATCTCATCTTTGGGAAGCTACCACAATACAATAGTAACTAGGTTGGGGTTGTACTTGAATTATTTGAAGATTTAATTAATTTTTATTTGTTAGAATAGAAATAATACATTTGTTTTGAGTTGGTAAAATTGTAGAAGAAGAAGATATCATCACTTCCCGAATGTATTTATCTTATTTCTAGTATTCCTTTTCAAAATATTTCTTATATCTTCCCTTGATAACTTCTTGCTGGTTTATCCATGTGGATCTACTTGGGAAATTAGTTGGAGGAAGAAGTGAAAAAATCCTGTATGTCTTTTATTTCTTTTAATCATTTTAGATTTACTTTTTTCGGGGAAAGTTCATACGAAAAAGAGAAAATTACTCTTAAAAGCTTTCAATTTCTAGAAAACTTGAGGCAGAATATTTTCTATAAGAAGTTTATTTTATTTTATTTAGATTAATAATTTTTGAATACATTCTTTTAGAATAGCATTGTGAGATAACCCTGCAATAGAGGAATAACGACATCTGAATATTCTCTATTTTTAGTTAATTTCATTAGAAGTAGTAGTATTTTATTCTAATTAATTTCCTATGTCTGTAGAATAGCTTATTTATTTATTTTATTTAAATCATGCAAAATACAAAAAGATGTTATTCGTTTAATTATTTTTATTTTAATTCATTTCTTGTTCGAATAAATAGAATATATGGTATTTCATTTTGTTTTACTTAATTAATTGGAATGATTTTGTTTGATTAAAATATTAAACACACTTGTCTTTTGTTTATGCTGAATTTGCTTTCTTTATTTATTTAAAATGAAATTTCAACGTAGTTTAGAAAACAAATCAAATCAAACAATTAAAAAATAGGGAACTTACACTACCCATACATAGCCTCTAATTTCCCTTTGGCCAATTCAACTACTAGGAGGTCACACTACCCAATATTAGTCCTTGATTCTCCTATAGTTTCCTATTAGTATTCCTACAATCTTGCATATTTTGGTTGTCTTAGAATGACCTCGGGAGGTCACATGCGTATGGAATGATGTTTTGATTCTCGAGCATACAAAATTGGTGAACCCTACGTGAAGGAATAGTTCCTTCTTTTTCCTTTACTTTCATTGCTTTTACCTTACCTTTGCATTTCTCCCTATTTTGGTGGGTATTTTATATCTCCCCAAATATGTCTGGTAGAGAGTTTGATGGGCCATTTTATTTGATAGATACTACACCAACGTTTAACCAAAAAAATACCATCCCCTTTCCGGATGCGTTGAAAATTACATAAATAAAATGTAGGCCTCCCCTAGCTATGTTTCAAATCCCATTAGTTATGTGAGGATAGAGGAGGTTGATCAACCTTTAAATAAATAATGTAGTCAACCCATTTCAAATAATATGTCTTTTACGAGTGGGACAAGTCCTTACCCTAGAGTATTTTGAGGCCTCACAATGTCATGCAATCAACAAAAGATGACATTTTTACACGTATCGATAATCCTCTTTTCCAAATAGATGAGTCCTTAGATAGGATGAAGATCCACTCTGTGAGATGTTCAACAAAAATGTATCGAATACATATCCCGAGACTTATATTTTTAAGGAAAACAAAATGAAATCATTTAACAGCTTTATAAAGGGGTATCATGTGTCCTCTCAACCAAACCCTACACCGCAAGAACCTAAACAAGAGACCCAATCCTCTCCCCATGATGTTATTTCCACCTTAGTAGGGAGGATTAGATAACTAGAGAGTACCCAACCTTTACAACCAACCTATGCAAGGGTAGAACATGGGGTATCCTATTGATAATAAGGGATACACCCCTACCAATGCATAACCAATGCAACATCTTGTGTAACAATTTTTTCCAGTCTAATTGAATTCGTGTGATCTCCTCAAAGGATTTGACACTCTAGGGATGGGTCCTCATCCATCTCCTAATTATCCCACACAAGGGCTAACTAAAGTGCACTCTCAAACATTATTCCTTTGAGAAATACAACGTTCCTTGGTTTTATTCCTACTAACCCATATCCTAGTGTCATTCCTCCTTATTTGCATATGTACTCAAAGTCCCCCTAGATGGACGTGTACACATTTCCTACTCCTTATACACTATATGAAGGAGCTCCATATGTTCCAGTCAATGCTTACATTGCAGCTTATCCAAGTCCTCCTCTACCTCCTCATCAAGGAGTTTCAATGGTGGAATATTACACAATGGGTACTTGATCTGAGTATCTAAAAGAACCCCTTTATTTCACAATACAGGTGTCATGCTTCCATGCCCATTTCCTGATATTCCTAAGTTTAAGGGAGAAGGAGACCCAAATGATCATATCAAGGCATATGTTACTACCATCAGGGAATTACTTCCTTGGGATGTTGTGGTGGCTAAGATATTTCCAAAAACCCTTGAGGAAATCAATTTAGATTGGTACTATCAGATTCCATAAGCTTCTATACATTCTTTTAAACAATTTTTTTAGAATTCATCAAATCATTTGACATGAACAAGTTACTTGAATGGGGATTAGGGAGTTTTTGCATATTAGGCAGGAGAAAAATGAATCTTTCTCCCACTTCATCCAAATATGGTGTCAAGTTCTTTACTCCTTTACAAGTGCACCTAACATGGACTAGATGGAACTTTTTGATATTTTCCTTCACTCTCTCAATCGAGAGACCAAGGAAGAAGTCTAGAAGTTTCCTTTATGTAGTTACGAAGAAGTGTTGGAAGGTGCACTTCAAATCAACCAAGATGCTATTGATAGTGGGCGTAAGACTTATGGTCTTAATGGGAAATTGGTGTCCCCTAATCAAAACAATGCAAATCATCAAAACAATGGAGCCAACAACCAAGGGCCTAAAGTCTTGAATCATAATTACGGTGCTACCATGGATGGTGTTACTGATCAAACAAAGAATGTTGGTTTTACAAACAATGGTAACACTAACAATAATGATAACAACATGGGAAATCAAAGAGGCCCTAATTTTGTTTCCTCCATCAACACAATCGATATTAACCACCCCCTCAACAAGTTCAAACCTAAGGCCCGAACCAAGCTCAAAAATATGGATGAGTAATGAATTATGGTTATAACAACCATTTCTAGAACTACAACCGAGGTTATAATAAAAAAAAAATTTAACCAAAGGCTAAGAGATTACGACCCCAATCTTCACTGTAATTTTCATAATGTAAGGATTACAAAAATTTCATACAAAGATTCCTCGAGAATCAAAGGCAGCTCTTTATGAACATGTTCTTAACAAATTTTGAAAGAACATCACAACCGAGTTACATAGGACCTATCGCACCCTAGAATGCAAACCTAGGCATCTGTCAGGATCCATTCCCTAAGCATCCTGAGATGTTAAGGTGATTCCTCAACACATAAACAAGGGCATCCCTATTGGGAACAATGACCATGAGGCCTCAACTTTTGATAAATGTCGATTTTCCCCTAACCTAGGCTCAAACAACAATGAAAATATTTTGGAATTAGTTGAGTTAGAGGTTAAACTAGAAATTAATGCAACAACTTGGACAAGAGAATAAGTTTCACAACCCATTCCCGCTCAATATTTCTAGCAGGATGACATTCCTACAATATCAAATCCATTGGGAGCCTATGATTTGATATTAGATTTGAACAAGACCTTTTCTCACATATCATTTCTAGATTTTTGAAGAATTACCCTGTGCATTATTCCACATTGATTGATACTTTAGGTCTTGGTCATTTAATCCATGTTATGCCTCCTCCTAGAGCTCAAATAAATCATATTGACTTTGAAATACATTCTATGGGACGAGTGATAGGGATATTGGGTTTGTTTTTTATATAAACTAGATGCCTTCGACACTTAAATAACATGGAGAGGTGATCCTGCCTTATATTTGTAGGAATAGGTTTATAAAAATTATATCAAGAGATCCATGATCGATGACAGGGCTGTGGTGAATGTAGTTCCCTTTTATTTATTGTAAAATTTCGGATATGGGGAGAATAATTTCTCCTCTACAATAAACACGTTGTGAGGATATGACAGTCTTAAGGAAACCTTAATTAGAACTATAGTTCTTCCTATCTCCCTTAGGCCGAAAACCATCTTGACGGAGTTTTACATTATTGACAAGGAGACGAATTATAACATGATCCTTGGTAGACCTTGGATTCACCGAATGAAGGCTATTCCCTCCACGTTGTTTTAAGAGGTTATATTTCTCCACCTAGGAAAGGTCTTTGTTGCTCAAGGGGATCCTAAGCCCTTTGACATACATTTGGAAAATATCAAGAAGAAACCAGGGGTCCATTCGAATATGAGCTCCCGTGAATTAGTTAAACAAACCACTTCCATAAAAAGAATTACCTTACGACTACCCAGAGCATTCGAAGGTTAAAGTATCCAACTCAAAAACATTTGAGGTAGTGAAAACAGATAAGGGTAAAGCAATATATGTGGAAACTATGTCCAAAAAAACCAAAATAGATATTATGAAACTCTTAGAGAGTGATGAACTGATCCTTCTCCCCTTTGAACCAAAAGGAATGAGTAACCTCCTTGGTATAACCTCTCTTCCCACAGATGATCTCGGTCTAGGCATAAACATGATAGAAATAATAAAGGAAGGAGAGGATTTTGAGAACAAAGAGATGATAAGGCCAAAATATGCCTCATCAATGTGTAATGAATGATCTCATTTTACTCTCCTTTTAATCAAGTTTGACTCCATTTTTGTGGCTTTTGTTTAATCTAGTATAAGTTAGGATGTAATTGTGCATCTTTTGTTTGATTCAGTTCTAATGTCTAAAAATCCATAATTCCTAACAAAATGTGTGGAAATTTAGTTTTTGAATAAAACAAGTCATATTTCTTCATATAAGAAAAGTGTGAAACAACCAGCACCTTTTGAGGAAATTGGATAGATTACGGCTTAGTTCCAGAACTCCAACACTTAGCTCTAAAACTCTATCACTTAGCTCTTGAAATCTATCACTTAGCTCTAAAACTCTATCACTTAGTTCCGAACTCCAACACTTAGCTCCGGAACTTTCATAGTTAGTTCCGGAATGTTTCCCTTTGGTTTCGAACTTCTCCAAAGTTCCGGAATCAATGGGAATATTTTTATTCTATCAAAATATAGTTATAGAGCAATTAATGGGCCCTCCAATCAGGAACAAATCAACAAATTGTCGACTCTTCACACTCCATAAATACTTATGTAAGACCAACATCTGTATGTCCAGCTAGTTTTCTAAATTTCATATCTACTTTGAGCACTATTTTGTTTCACTAGAACCTATAGGTGGATAGATAGCTATTGAACACTCATGATTGTAAATGCATCCTCAGATGATGAAATATATATAAGGACCTAAAGATAGAAGGATGATATAGATATACAAACATATACACAGTTAAGTTTTGTAATACAGAATGATTCAATAATAAGATAACCATTTAATTTTGAGAGAAATACTGCATTAATTCCTGATTCAAGGTGGAGCAAGGGCCCACTCCTCCAAGAAAAGGATATTTTTATTGGTATTTATATTTTCAAACAATTTGTATAAATCTATTATCTAGCAGTTCTGTAAGTACTTTTGGTTCTTCAGTTAAAATTTGTTACGTAATTGTCCCTGCAGTGTTGTAGATTAAAATCTTATTTATTTGCAAGCATTTTCAACAACATTTTCAAACATGTGTTTATTTCCAAGTAGTGTGTTTAATTTTGTAACGTGTATTTATTTCTAAGAAGTGTTCGAGTTTGTAAATATTTATTCATTTCAGCAATGTGTGTTTGTTTCAACAAGTTTCTTATAGTGTAGCTTTAATAAGGCTTCAACCAAAGAATCTTAAGACACTTTAAAACCCCCCGAAAACTAAAAAAATAATAAATATCTACAATCAATTACTAGTTCACTAAGATTCTTCTTGTTGCATATAGCTTTAGACACACCCCTAGTTTGAATATGACATCAACCATGAGTTGATTAAATGAAGGGAATAACAACACCCATAATTTTTGGTGCCGTTTAGGGACCCACTAGTTATAATTGTCTAATTAGGTGTCAACAAGGAAAAATAATCATACATCTAGTAATTGAAAAATCTTCCCTACGTTATCATAAATTTATGAGTAGACCAAGAGACTCAAAGAGTAGATTTCTCCCAAAAATATCTCAACAAGAATTATCAGCATCCTCTAGTTTAAATAAGGAAGTTGAGAAAGAATTAGAAGCACCATTGTCCCCTGTTAGACAAGAAGTAGAACTTCTACCTTTGGAATTTTTGGATCAATCACCAGAAGGAAGTGGAAATTTTAGGAGAAGGATTATATCCCAAGACCCACTTAGAGAAAGTCTTGATTCTCAATTGAGTAGTCAACCTCCTACTCCTGACTTCTCACCTTCGCCAAAGTGGATCACATACCACATTGATTGGAAAAAGATCTAGAAGATACTACAGATATGGCATGAGAAGCTGAAAGAGAACCTAATAGGACCTTTACTTATCCAATTCAGTTGGAGGATGATGATACACCTATGAAGAATATTTCACCTGCACACTTGTCCACATTTAGAGGGATGTCATTTGAGGATCCTAACCAATTTTTTTTTTTGAATTTAAAGTATTGTGTCGACCTATGACTACAAAATAGAAAATCAAAAACTCAAGTTGTTCCCATCTACTCTGAAAGATGCAACAATGAGGTGGTTTATGGGATTAACATCCAATTCCATTACCACTTGGGGAAAATGGAAACTACCTTCCTAGAAAAATATTACGACTACTTTGTAGGGCGAAATATGAAGGAATAATTTTTAGGATCAAAAAAGAAGATTATTTAGATAGATTCCTCTTTGTAAGTAAAAGGTGTGGATTTGTACTTCAAGAAGAGCTAAGCAAAACCATTTTTCTTAAAGTTCTAGATGATGAATCTAGGGAAGCCCTTAATTTAATGGGAGGTGGAAACATCAATCAATTGAGAATGAATAATATTAAATACCTTTGTATAATTTATTCAATAACAAGGGGTGGACCTATGAAAGGTGTAAATCCAGACATGAAAAAACTTATGGATAAACTAGAAAAATTTAAAACAAATATCCTAGTTTAATTAACTTTCACCATTGATGGATTGCAAGACAAATCAAATGATAATAATTAACCATTAGCTATGTACTATCCTAGATGCAGAAAGAAGCATGCAATACGAGATTTTCCTATGGATAAAATAGAAATGTGTCTTATTTGTGAATCTAGGGAACATGAAGTTAATGCTTGTTCTCTTCTTCCATTCATAAAAAAATATCTTAAACAAACCAACACTTCATCCACTACATAAGAAGTAAACTTTTTCCAAAGACAACCTAGTCAAGGGTAGTTCATACCAAGATCTACTCCTAATCCTTGGATGATGCCATGGGTGGCTCAAACAGTACCAAAAATTGGGGACAACCACCTTGGACCCCTCAACCAACATGGAATCCCCAGATTGGGCAAGACAAGCTTGGTATGCTCAAGGACACCAACAACCATGGTTTGGTCAAGGTAACCCTTATACTTGGTCACAACCTAGGTGGAACCCTAATAACTACGCTCAAGGGAAAACATATCCCAACCAACATCAACAGACATAATGGGTTCTCCAAAGACAAGGTTCACAAACTGAAAATGTGGTTCAAACACAAATACTAGCACAACCAATGGCTAATCCCAAAAACAAACAAACAACCCTTATCTATGGAACAAAGCAAGAAAAACTAGTTGATCTTAATGCCATGGATTGTAAGGATATTCAAACTAGATTTAGAAAAATAATTAATAGTCCACCTGTTATAATTACCAAGATGATAGAAGAAACTGAAACCCCTAGTTTAGTTATTCTTAAGGTTGATGAAAAAGAAAAGAGAAGCAACTAGATAACAATTCTATAGAAACTCCATTTCTAGAAAGACTTAAGGAAGTTATTGAGACCAAAGAATCTGAATTGGTGTAGGAATTAAGGAAATTAAATATTAAAATACCATTGTTGCAAGCAATCAAGGGCATTCCTAAATTAAACAAATTAATCAAAATGTTATGCTTGAGAAGACTTGGGAAGAAGCAATACCCCAAGACTATTAAGGTAGATGGGAGACTTGCTGATTTATTGGCAGAAAACTCTTATTTCCCGCTTATGGGGATCTTAGAAGCCCCGATATTTCTATCTTTATAGGAAATAAACATATACATAATGTTTTGGTTGATTTGGGAGCAACTATAAATGTGATGACAATAGACACTTTGAAAACATTACCATTGACAGGTATACAACCTACTAGCACCATATTATAGATGGCGAGATCAGTCAAGAGAAAAATAAGAAGGGATCATTGAAGATGTGGCAGTCATGGTGGAGTCATGGTAGTAGCCACCGGACGTCCTTATATTATGGCCAAAAGGTAAAACACTTGGTTATCCCATTATTTTGGGAAGACCATGGTTAGCTATAGTTTCTACCTTAATTGATTGCAGATCAACTGATATGACTATCTCAAATGGTAAGAATTCTAAGAAAATTTCCCTATATCCTTCTGCACGACCTTTTATTGATAATCAAGAACAATTATGGGTTGATGATCCCGATACTAATAAACAAAATTTGTCTTCTTTGGCTATGATAACATTGTAGGATCATGTATGGGAGGTAGAGAATATGATTAATCATCCATTGAATGATCACCAATTATCTTTGGAACAATTGGGGATAGTTTTGGAACCTTCAGAATTAGATCTGGAATATTTAGAATTAGTTCCAGAACATTCATACTTATCTCCGGAACCACATCAATTCCATGCAGATGTAAATAATTTCACTCCAGAGGAATATGATTTCTCTTCAAGAGGGGTAGAAATAGCTACGGAATTAGTAGATTTAGTCTTAAAGATATCAAGGAACAGTAAGGAATGTTTGGAAAACATCAGTGATGAGGAGTTTGACAAATGAAAAGATAAGTATCATAACTCTACCTATTGTCCTTTGTCCAGTATTCTTTCTCAAGGGAACTTCAGAGACATTACTACATATTATATTTTGTTATCAAATTCATGTCCACTAAATACCCTAATGGAACCTTTTCAACAAATCAGTTCATCACACATGGGAACCAAACAAATTTAGATTCAACCAGGTAAAATTTTGAACATTAACAGCTGGTTGGAAAATGATCAAGAAGCTAAATTGTTTGATGTCTTGAAACTTCATACTAGATTTTTGTTTGGAATTATAAAGACATGAAAGGAATCCATCCAAGTATCTGTACCCATCACATTTATACTAAAAATGTTAAACCAATTAGGCAACCTCAGAGAAGGATCAACCCAGCCTTGAGGGACATAATCAAGTAGGAAATTGAAAAGCTATTGCAAGTAGGCTTTATCTACCCCATCTCAGATAGTCAGTGGGTGTCTCCTCTTGTGATTGTGCCTAAAAAGAATGGAAAATGGAGAATTTTTGTTGATTATAGGGAATTGAACAAATCTACACTTAGATATTATTTTCCCTTACCATTCATAGATCAAGTTTTAGACAACCTTTCAAGTAAACAATATTTTTCCTTCTTAGATGGCTTTAATGGATATAATCAAATCAGGGTGGCTATTGAGGATCAAGAAAAACTACCTTTACTTGTCCATGGGGTACCTTTTCCTACAGGGTATTGCCATTTGGACTATGTAATGCTCTAGCAACCTTCCAAAGGGTTGTACTAGCAATTTTTGTAGATCTAACCAATGATTGTGTGGAGGTATACATGGATGATTTTACTATGTATGGAGAAATATTTGATGATGCCTTGAAAAATTTGGACAAAATATTAACAAGATGTGAGCAACACCATTTGTCTCTTAGTCATGAGAAATGTTTGATGATGGTTGATGAGGGAATTGTACTGGGACACCACATTTCAAAAAGAGGAATTCAAGTTGACCAAGACAAAATCAGATTATTTCAGACTTACATGTTCCTCAAACCCCATGGATATCAAGTCATTCTTAGGACATGTTGGGTACTATAGGTGTTTTATCAAATATTTTAGTAAAATTGCTGCCCCCATGTTTGGTTTTCTTACCAAGGATTGTGAATTTCACTAGGATGAAAAATATCAACATGATTTTGAAATGATTAAAGAAAAATTAAACACCGCCCCAATATTAAGAGGACCTAATTGGGAGAAACATTTTCACATCCAAACAGATGCCTCAAATAACTCAATCGATGCATTTTTGGGACAAAAAAATCAAGAAGGAAAATGTATGCTATTTACTACCTTAGTAAAAATATTATTCTCACTTAAAGAAATTACACCACCATCGAAAATAATTTATTATTATGATCTATTCAATTAATAATTTTAGACATTATATTACAGGTACAAAATATTTTTACATACAAATCACTCAACAATTAGATACTTAATGAACAAACCAAAGGTTGGAGGTAGAATAATTAGATGGTTATTACTTTTGCAAGAATTTGATATTATCATTGTGGATAATCCAGAAAATATAATGTGGTAGCTAATTTATTGTCAAGATTAACCACTCAGGGTAGTAAGATCCAGCTTAAGGACAACTTTCCAGATGAACAATTACTTACTATTTTAGCCGATACACCATGGTTTTCTTATATGGAAAATTATCTTGCAATAGGAAGTTTCCTCCTTCTTTTACTAAGAAGCAAATGAAAATATTAATAAAAAATAGTGCACAATTTAAATGGTTAAATGGAATGTTATTTTAATGTGGTCCTGATTTGGTTTTACGCAGTGTGTAAGAAAAGATGAAATCTTTGACATACTTAGGGCATGTCATGATGAATCGAGTGGAGGACACTTTTCAAAGAAAAAAAAAAACCCACAATATACTTGCACCGCCTATTATTGGCCATCTCTGTATAAATATGTGAAGAGATACATCAAGTAGTGTGACCCTATCAAAGGATGAGACAACCATATTTCACTAGTGAAATGCCTCTGTAACCTCAAGTAGTGATCGAACCATTTAAAAGGCGGGGTTGTATTTTGTTGGCCCTTTTAGTCCTCCTTCACAAGGAAAAGAGCACATTCTCATATATACTGATTATGTAACAAAGTGGGCCGAGGTGCATGCTTTAACAAATGCTAATGAAGATACAATTTTTGATTTCCTTTGACATAAAAATATGATGAAGTTTGGTGCACCAAGAAGTATAGTTTTAGACAAATGCCCATAGTTCATGTCTAATATGATCCAGGCCTTCACAATGTACTATCAGATCAATCATAGGAATTCATCTCCCTATCACCCACAATCAAATGGAAAATAAAAAGTGAAAAACAGGAATTGGAAAACATTCTCACCAAAACAGTTGAAGCAAGTAGAAGAGATTGGGTGAAAAGGCTACCTGAGGTTGTCTGGGCTTATAACACAACTTGGAAGACTACAACAGTTTCTCACCATATGAGTTAGTCTATGGGAAAAATCCCTTGTTACCC
Source organism: Taxus wallichiana var. yunnanensis (assembly GCA_018340775.1). Taxonomy (NCBI): domain Eukaryota; kingdom Viridiplantae; phylum Streptophyta; class Pinopsida; order Cupressales; family Taxaceae; genus Taxus; species Taxus wallichiana. The sequence continues at coordinate 936,903,341 of CM031235.1, read as the reverse complement.
ATTGAATTTGAACTACAAACATTAAGGACAACAACTAAATTGGGTATTGAATTGGATATAACACAAAAGGAAATAATTCTACAACTCAATGAATTGGATGAGATGAGATTAGAAGCACTTCAATAGACAGAGATAATCCAAGACCAAAGGAAGCAAAGGGTATGATACACATCAAGGAAATGTAATTCAAGATATGAGATTGGGTATTACTTGTTTGATTCCAAGTACTAACAATTCAAAGGTCAGTTGTGAACCAGATGGTTAGGACCTTATCATATTGAGTAGATATATGACAATGGCTCTATTCACTACTTCCCATTGATGGCAGTAGAAGGACACTTTTGGTCAATGGACACATGCTAAAACTCTATAGGAAGCCTCCTACCAAGGATGAATTCTTGAAGAAAATTGAAGTAGACAAGGAATTTGATCATATGGAAGAACCTAGTTCTTCCAAAATGATCAAGTAATCAGATGCAAGGATCTAAAATAAAGGGAAGGGAGTGAAAACTAGCAAATGGTTCTCTTCCCTAAAAAAAATAAAATAAATAAAATAAAAAAAAATAAAAGGGAAGGGAATGAAAACCATTAATTGGTGTTCTCTTCCCCAAAAAAAATCTCTCAAAAGGCCAATTGAAACCAAAAATGGCAAAATGGTCTCCTCAATAAGTGGATAATTCAAATAAAAGGAACTTCTTTGGAATTTCAATGAATCTTTTCTAACCATTTTTCTTTTTTACCTTTTTAGGACTAATGAGTCATCAAGGCGGATGGATTACATCAGAAAGGACGGTAATTATGTCTTGATCTTATTAAAGGTTAAATTAAAAGTCTGCATGTGTGATTAGACTTGATTTAAGTCGGTGGTATAATGAGTCATTTATTGCACATTATGATTAAAAGGAAATAATCATGAAGGTGATGCCGACTAAATAAGTAAAAGTGGTGGCATATTAATAATGAACTATCATTTAGGCAGAATAAATGAAAATTAAGAGTAGTTGCAGAGAAATTCAAGGAAGAAATAATATAATCATATTTGAAATTCCGCAACTAAATCTAGTAGTTCCGCAATCAAATCCAATAGTTCCATAACTATCTCCTGGTAGAGTAAGGATTTAAAAGAAGAAATAATTCGAATCATCCTCTTTACCATGGGCATAAAAAAGAATTTAGAGCCAGAAGATGATACAAAACTTTTTACAGATTGAGAAGTAGAAGCCATTTTTGAACAAGTGGGTTGGCTGGAGTTTCTCAAGAAATTCTCAAAATATAATGACGAACTGGTAAGAGAATTTGTGTAGTGCCCACTTTCCTTTGACACCTTTTGATCTGATCTTGATACTATTGATTTCATTATGGACATTATTATAGTTCTGATTTAGTATGATGTTAGACATTTGATCATGGATTATTGTTGATCTTGATTTGGTTATGATGCACGATGATTATTAGAGACATTTCATATGTGGATGGTGATATACTATTTGACATGGATATATTGTGAATGTTGTTCGGGCATGTGATTTTTGGATATTGTGAGTAGACTTAGAAATGGACATTATATGATGATGATATAGTTGTGGATATAGATTGTAAGTGATATTGTTAATTACCTTGATGTTGTTGTGATTCATATGTATAGATGATTTTGTGATTTTATTTATATCATGTTGGATGTTCTGATATGGCCACGAGGCTGAAGGAGGTATTTGTGTTTTGTAGGTTAAAATATCACAACAAACATCGAGGGATTGGAGACCAACCACTTTGGAATTCTAGATGAATTCAACAAGGTCACCATGACAACTTGTTTTATTGTGTTGTGTTTGTTTGTTGTTAGGGATTCCCATGGGGGGATCACCTTTAAATGTGACCATGGGCTTGGTGTATTTTATTATGTGGTTCCTTTTTATTATTGTTTGTATGTATTTTATTTGTGATGTGTCCTTTCTTTTATTTAATTAAGCTATGGTAAATTAATGTGAGTAATCATATTGTTTAAAATAATAATAATAATAATAATAATAAATAAATAAATCAAATTGGGATATGGGAAAGTAATTATAGAAGTTGTTGGCTTTTGTATTTAATATGTAAGTGATGTGTAAGAGTTGTGTAAGTCATATTTTTGAGTATGAAACACTCCACCTCCTTGGAAATTCGAATTTGTCCTTGGAGGCTATTTTTGGAGGCTTGTGGGACAAGTAAAACTTGTCCCATACATCTTAAGTTTATTTACTAACCATACCTATGGTTGGAGGGTTGATTTGAGACCCTTTTAATGCATTTGTATTAATCATGTTGCATGTTTTTATTGCACTCTTCTTACATTTTATTTAATTCAGTCCTTTGGGGTGTGGGCTGTTTGGAGTGTGTAAGTAAATTGTCATATTTTCACCCACCTCTTTATTGTGCTTTGGAGAATGGAATTTGACCTTTGTGTTGGAATTGAGGATGTGTGAAGTGGCATCCTACATGGATCCACCTCATCCTCTTCCTTTCCCTCTTCTATAAAATTCAAACTCATTGCCTTGTTTTGGGTTGTTGAAACTTTGGAATGCTTCCTTGGGGAAAATTTTCTTGTGCTTGGAGCTCTTGCTTTTGGAAGGAGATTGGAAAACTTTGCATGCTTGTTGGTTGCTGTTTTGGGACTGTATTTTGGCATTGAAGCTTGTTGTTTGGAAACAAAAGCTATCATGGAGAGGTAAGAGCTTGGCTCTTGGAAATACTCTTCTTTTCCTTCCTTTTCTTGAATATGTAAATGCTGGTATGTTTGTTATTGTTGTGGGTTGTGGGTAGACTGCCTAGGAATGGTGTAGGAGAAGGCTATGGGGAATCCATGTGGGGGCATAAGGAATGCCATTGGCATCGATTTTTGTGGAGGGAGTTTAGGTTTGGGATCCACCATGGAAAAGAAATAGCTTGCATTTTTACTTTGTGGGTGGCATAAGGAGGGATTGTGGGGGCATAAGGATATGTGTGATAAATTTTATTGGTTGTTTTTTACAGGTGGATGCCCAATTCCCATTGGGAGGCATAAGTAGCTTCCCCCATAGTCCTTGCTCCTTTGGCTTGCATGATAAAACCTGATTTCTGTTTTAATATTTTCAATGCAGTTGTAAACTGTTGTATTGTGTTGAACTATGTTTTTTAATTAAAATGTGCATGTTGAAAGAATGTTGTGTGTTGTGGAAGCCTATTGTTGCCATGGGTTGATATACATTTCTTATTGCATTGTGGTTGGGGCTCGGGGCCAATGATGAAGGATGGCTTCTCCTTTCATTAGATGTCTTGGTTGGGTGGAGAGCGTTGTCTTTCCCCCAATTTTGTTGTGATCAAATTTGAAGAAAAGTGAACTTTGCATGTTGTTGTCCTAGAGCTGAGGAAAGAAGACAGTTTTGCCAGTCCTTGTGAAACATTTTATTGTAACCTTTCCCACTTTGAAGTGGATGAAATTGTAATGTATTTTGTGAAGAAAAGATGTTTGTAATTGGTTGTGAAAGTTGTAAATTTGAAATGTAAAAGAGATATACCTTGTTTTTGGGTTTTAAAAGAAAGACATGAAATTTGTAAAGTGAAATGAAAAGAGATAGACTCTATTTTGCTTTGAAAGAATGTGAAAGAAAATGTAATATTCTGCTATGTAATTCTATATGATGAAATTTGAAGGAATAAAAGAAAGAAGTTGTAAAATTTCCATTGGAAATAAATGAATGAATGAAATGCTCTTTCCAAATTGTATTGTAAATTTAATTTTGATCATGTCAATGTTTTGGGAATCTCTATTTAAAAGGAAAAAAAACGTATGTGAGGAAAATACAGTGTTTTGCCTCTTTTGGAAATGTATAAAATTGAATTCAGTATTGCATTTTGATTTAGAATGGTTTGTTTAAATCACTTAAATGTATTAGATTGGAAAGGAAATGAACTTCCATACTTGGAAGAAGAAATGGCAAATAGATCCCTCAAGAATTGATCCCTGTCATTGTGAATTTAAAATTGGCAAATAATTTATTTAAAATGCATAGTTCGAACCTGCAATTAATAATCAACTTTGAAACATTAAAATTTAGCATGCTATAATATCAAGGAACTCAAATTTGACAAAAATACTTAAGGAAATAATTTAAACATTGCAAAATTGGGCCCTAAACCATTCACAATCATTTTGTAGTCTTTGTTTTTGTCAATTGTTGGAAAAATCAAATTGAAATCAATTGAGTAAATTTTACCTTCCTAAAACATCCTAAATCCTTCTCAGAATAATCCTCCATGTCTGTTTGGCATGTTAAGTGAAGAAGGAGATCAAATTGAACAAAATTTTATAAGTTAAAATTCACCAGTTGGCTTTTTAAAATCCTTCTTAATGTTTTCATGAAATTGAACCCTTAAAATTTATCAAAACCTAAAATTTATGATTTTTTTACAAAGAGGGTGTCGAGAGCTTTTCGAAAGTCCTCGTTTTCCCAAAATAGAGCTTTCTAGAAAAATTTATAGCCTTATGAAGTTTTCCCTCCTCGGTAAAAAAATGGGAAATTTTTCTTCATGGCCCGCGACCTAAAATTTCCCTTACAAAACTTATAAAAAAATTTGAATTTTTTTGGGGAATTTTTTTAAATTTCCTCCACCACTCCACAGCCAATTAGAGGCTTCCACATGGCACAATAGAAGGGTGGAACCATCGCAAACTTCATCATTTTGAAAAAAAAATTTGAATTTTTTTTCTAAAACCCACCGCACCTCACACTCTGGCGGACCTGCGTGTGCTTTTTATTCCTTTTCCCCTCCCTTTTGGAAAATTTCTCCAACTTTCTCCACCACCCACTCTTCCCTCATTTTCTCCCCCACTTCAAAGATGTTGAGTGCCACATGTCCCTAGTGGACCCGTGGGCGCATGAGCACCAATTAGATTTTTCCTCCTTGCGAATTTTCCCTAACACCTCTACCGCCTCGCCCTTCCCTCTTTTTCTCCCAAATGGCTTAGAGCTTGAAACATGTCCCCTGGCGGCACAACGGAGGCACGGGCACAAATTTAAATTTTCTCCCCAGCAGAAAAATTTGGCAAAGCTACCCCATGACCCACCAACTTGTCCTTTTGTGCAATTTTTCATCCCTGGGCCCGCATGCCCGCCCTTGGGGGAAAATTTTCTCCCCAAGGCCTGTCGGCCCATAACTTGAGTTTTACAAGGAGTTAGGAGGACTTCTTTATATTATCAGAAAGGTGAGAGAATTTCCTATCCAATGGAAATGATTTAGGGAAATTTTCAATGTGTTAAGTGTGAAAAAATCAAGTTGAAACTCTGAGCCTAGTTAGGGAGTGGGTATGGTGATAAATTACCCTCTGAACCTATATGAAACTTCTAACCCTAAAATTTGGACCTTGTGACATCTAATTAATATAAATAAAATAATAATATGTTCTAGTATAATTCAAACTTTATCCGGAACTCCGTTAGTGACAATTGTTGTCTTGCAACCTAGTTGTAGACACTTCTAATAAATAAAAAAATTATTCCATAATTTTCCTAACTAATCCTAGGTTATTTCTTGGGTCTCAAGTGGGTTGTTTTATTGAGCATCACAATTTAGAGCATTCCGTAACTAAGGTTAAAATCATTGTAATTCCCTTTACTATTAATACAATGAGCAATGTATTTGGGGTACCAATTGTACATGTTCCAAACTCTGTAAAGGGAACCCTAAAAGAATTGGTGGAAACCTTAAGAAAAGAGGGTGAATCTGAACCCCAATACATTTATAATACTAAGAATATCATCAAGGGGGTCAAAAGATCTAGCCTACCCAAACCCTTTGATAGAGTAGCATTCTGGGTAGTTAAGTACCTGACTTGCGATGGCCAATATGGGACTATTGGAAGGGAGGTCCTTAAAATGCTGATATATCTTAGGTATGGGGCAACAAAATAGGAGTATATAGTAAACCTTCCTAGTTTCCTCTTTGAATCCATCCAAACAATGGCTTAGAGATATTCTTGGGGATTTGGGATAATTAGACACCATGGATTAATCCATCTGGTTTGTCAACACCATTTTCTCTCTAAGAAAAATGGGGAGGAAGCATGGGAAAAATTCCTCAATAAGTTTAGACAAACCCCGATATTATCAGAAGGGGAATACTAACCCATTTCTCTCCTAAAAGTAACTTAGAAATTAATCCCCCTGATGAGAAAAAGAAGGAAATAAGTGGGGTTAAAGTACCAAAGAGGAGGAGGTCTGAAAGGATGATCAAAGATGAAAAATCTACCGATTCTTTAAAAGAAACTCATCCTATAACAATACCATAAGAACTAATACCGCCTCGACAAAGATAATTCACCCACGCTGACCGTGAAGTAAAAATCAGAAGAAGTTCAAGGAGAAAGTCCACTTCAAAAAATGTTGAAGCTCCTAAAAGGAAAAGAATTCATAAGAAGTCTAGGGAAAATCCAAAGTGATATTGAATTACAGGAGGATTTAGAGAAAGAAGCTACTGATATTCGGGTAGCATGGAAATGTCTCCTCCTCTACCAAGTCAAACTGAGGAGTTGGAGAAAGAAGATGAAAGATTAGAAGAGTAGGATTTTTAGGAGATGGGTGACTCAACAATATTGTCACATGAGGAAGAAGAATTGACATCTTGGAAACTAAAAGGGAAATACCCTTTGGTGGAATAACAATGCTTGTTCCCTAAGGAACTCCCTAAAAAGAAGAAAAACAACAATTTAGGCAAGCCTTGTTCTTTTCTAGAGAAGAACTTATCATTAGGGAGAAAGATGAGGAATTAAACTTCCTCAAACACATATTGGAGCATAGAGAAATGTTCATTGAACAAATAAAAAATTAGTTCACAAATAATAATGAAGAATTGACATTAGTAAAGCAAAGAAATGGGGGAAAAAGACAAAGAATTGCAATTAACTAGTGAACAGAGTTCTATGACAAAATATCTTCAAGATGGATCAAATTGTACAAACAGAGCTAACTTACCGCCACTCAAGCAAGCTTATGGCATGATACTTTTATAAATATTAATGAGTTCAAAATATCAAATCAGAACTAAGAAGTAAGATGGAAGAGGAGAAGAAGAAAAGGAAAGAGTGGGAAGAAAAAATTAATAAAATGGAGGAAGAAAAATTTAATATCTAACAAAGATATAGATGGTCGTATAATGAGTGAAAGATTAATCACATGTATAAGAACTCCTATATATAGTGTCTTTCCAAAAGAGTAATTTATCCATTGAAACTATCAAGGATTTCATGTGGCCTTCCACATGAAGTGAAGGATGAAGAAAAATTCATGACAACATATTTCTCAAATAAAGGTAGAGTGGAAAATCTTCTTTGCAAATTTTATCTCTGAAAATTTATGTTAGAAAAGAATACAAGCTTCATGATTAATCTATATGTGGGGAAATCCAACTGAATGCATTTGTTTCTATACTCCAGAATCAGATAGCTTGGAAAGAGAGGGATACTGAACACTTATTAAAATCTAGTTCATTTGGCCTCTGCATGAGAGCTCATTATGGAAAACCATCTTCCTTTGCTATACATTTCAAGTCTCATGCCTTTGACAGCTGATTTAAGGCACATTATATTACCAACCTACATAAAAGTATTGATGCCTTCACCTCTTATGAAGAGAAAAAATTTGAGGACATTTATGATGGATTCCTAAAGAGATGGGAATTCCTCATTGTAGCATTAAGAAGAAGAGAAGTGATATCTCCCACAAATTTAATATGGATTCTAAAAAGGGCTAGAGCTTTGTGTACACTTATTCCTCAAATTTGTGAAAAACACAGGGGTATGTGGATGGGTATGAGAACAAGGCCTCCTCTCCTTCTTACACCCATGTCTCCATGGTAGAATAGAGAACCTCAGGATCCCACTCACTTTGAGGATTGACAAAAAAATCTAGAGGAAGGATCATGATACAACACTTCTAAAAAGAAGTACTGGGACATTCAGTTTCAACCGTTTGACCTTAGCAATTAGTTGGATTGCAGAATTCACAATACATGTTTTGAAGAATAGAGTTTGTAAGATGACTTACAAACAAATAAGTGTGGGGGAGATGATAAGGCCAAAATATGCCTCATCAATGTGCAATGAATAATCTCATTTTACTCTCCTTTTAATCAAGTTTGAATGCATTTTGTGGATTTTGTTTGATCTAATGAAAGTTAGGATGTAATTGTCCATCTTTTGTTTGATTTAGTTCTAACGTCTAAAAACTCCATAATTCCTAAAAAAATGTGTGGAAATTCAATTTTTGGAATAAAACAGTCATATTTGGTCAGATAAGAAAAGTGTGAAGCAACCAACACCTTTTTGAGGAAATTGGCTAGAATGCGGCTTAGTTCCGGAAATCCAACACTTAGCTCTAGAACTCCAACACTTAGCTCTGGAAATCTATCACTTAGCTCCAAAACTCTATCACTTAGTTCTGGAACTCCAACACTTAGCTCCGGAACTTTTGCAGTTAGTTCCGGAATGTTTCCCTTTGGTTCTGGAACTTCTCCAAAGTTCCAAAATCAATGGGAATCTTTTTATTCTATCAAAATACGGTTATAGAGCAATTAATGGGCCCTCTAATTAGGAACAGATCAACAAATTTCCTTATCTTCACACTCCATAAATACTTATGTAAGACCAACAAATGTATGTCCAACTAGTTTTCTAAATTTCATATCTACTTTGAGCACTATTTTGTTTCACTAGAACCTATAGGTGGATAGAAAACTATTGAACACTCATGATTGTAAATGCATCCTCAGATGATGAAATATAAATAAGGATCTCAAGATGAAAGGATGATATATATATATATATATATACACACACACAATTAACTTTTATAATACATAATGATTCAATAATAAGATAGCCATTTAATTTTGAGAGCAATATTGCATTAATTCTTGATTCAAGGTGGAGCAAGGGCCCACTCCTCCAAGAAAAAGGATATTTTTATTGGTATTTATATTTTCAAACAATTTGTATAAATCTATTATCTAGCAGTTCTGTAAGTACTTTTGGTTCTTCAGTTAAAATTTGTTACGTAATTTTACCTCCGATGTTATAGATTAAACTCTTATTTATTTGTAAAAAATTTCAAGAACATTTTCAAATGTGTGTTTATTTCCTAGCAGTGTGTTTAATTATGAAATGTGTGTTTAATTTTACATGTATTTATTTCCAGTAGTGTGTTTAGTTTTGCAATGATTTATTCATTTCAACAATGTGTGTTTGTTTCAACAAGTTTATTATAGTTTAGATTTAATAAGGCTTTAACCAAATAATCTTAAGACACTTTAAAATCCCCCAAAAACTAAAAAAATAATAAACATCTACAATCAATTACTAGTTCACTAAGATTCTTCTTGTTGCATATAGCTTCAGACACACCCCTGGTTTGAATATGACATCAACCATGAGTTGATTAAATGAAGGGAATAACGACACCCATCAAGAGATACCCATCAAATCCATCTCTAGGGCTTCCTCCATTCCTAGCCTTGGTCTAGACACAAATACGTCAAAAACAAAGATAATTGTGTTGATGAGATGTAATCCCATATCACGAAAATGTTAAATGTAATCACTACTCCCTACATAGGGGACAGAGTTGAGTGAAACAATGATGCTCACATGAATATGATATATCAAAAATGCCACAGAGAGGTTTATAAATATCTCTTTCAAATGGATGAATTCACGCCAAGGTTAGATGATCAGATATATACAATTGTAGGCAAGGGTGGTAAGTTTAAACCTAAGGTAGTAGGCCCTTGCCAAGAGAACAGAAACTTAAAAGATCATGTGTATCATTTGTGTACCTTGGGAGGTGAGGAGTTTGACATCTGTCAACTGGCTTCACCCTAAATGTTTCCATGCATAATTCATTTGCATCTCCACTTGTACATTACTGCATCCATACTTAATTGTCATATTGTGAAATTGTAAACTGGAACTTACTTTTCAAGAAAACTTTAAGAAAATTTCAAAATTTGGAAAAAACATTCAATCATATCTCTTCAAGTATCCATCATATCATCACAAAATTATTCTAATCTCTTCATCACTTCAGTTATTAGATGGAATTTTGACATTGATCCTACCAAGACTTGCACACCTGGTTCTATTCATAGTTTCTTCTAGCTTAGGTTTATTTTCCCATAGTCTATACTAGAAGCTTCTTGATGTCACATCTCTCCCTAAATACCTCTCTTATGATAAAAATAATCTAAACATTTCACCTAGAGTTCTTGTTCACCTATCTCAACCTTCAATGGTGAGCCCTCACATCTTACTGGTTGTGTGGGGTTGAGGCTAAGGGAAAGTGTTCCTTTCCAGAATCACAAGTATAAAACCAATTATATATATGTATATATCAACAAATAAATGAAAAAATACTTCATTTCATAAATAATACTACACTTATTTTCCCTACCAATCTTTGGTGATGAGCCCACTCTTCTTGACTGGTGGTGTGAGGTTGGGAAAGGAGGGAAGTACACTTACTCGCCTATGTCTTGTCTTTGATGATGAGACCATGCTTCTTACTAGTAGAATGGAACAATATGTAGGGGATCCTATCAAATAAGTCAATAAGTTGTAAATAAGTAAATGAATAAAAAAATTATTTGAAATGTCAAAAATCCTAAGAAAATGAGTTAGATCTGTATGTTACAAGAGAGTCAAATCATTAAAACTAGATTTTTTCAATCAAAATTCCATATACGGATCTAAATATAGTTAAAATTATAAGAAAATGCATTCGGGATGGTTAGTTGACTTTGATTAGGGTTGGGTTATAAGTTCTAGTTGGATCTTTGTCAAAATATTGTCTTTCTCTCACCATTTTCACTCATCAAAATCATACAACTTCAAGGCCCCTCCTCGCTCTAGGTGATGAGCCCGTTCATCCGACCGATTGCGTGGGGTTAGGATTTGAGTGAGTTCATTTTCTTATTATATTACATTCACCATATTTTTCCAATAAAATAAAGGTGCTAAATATTGCTTGAAAACTAAAGTATCAAATTACAATTTTTCCTCATATGCATCATATAAAAAAGAGAAAAAAATAAATCATTCTGTTTACACATTTGCATCAACATCATCCATAACATGTATCCATAAAACATATAAAAAGCATCAGAAATTCCAAACCATCTAAGAGTACACAAATGAAGCAAACTATAATGAAGTCAACTCTTGCAAGGAATGCTAAACCAAAAGGATGTCTATATGTATATCCATAATGTCAAGTTTCTCATGTATAATGTCGTCACACCATAGGACAAGTGTGGTCAAAATGATCAACCATGAGGCAAATATATATATATATATATATATATATATATATATCAAATATATATATATATCAAATACACAAAAATGAGACTAAGCAATAAAACTACTATTTCTATTTGCCTCTTTAAGCCCCTTATAACCACTTCAGTTATGAACTTCCTAGAAGTCCTTCTTGAGTGCATTCATAAAGAAAAATCCAAATCCTAATGTAAAAAGACCAAAGCTCTCGTGTCTAACCCGTTCATGAGCCCCATCCACTTTTTTTGGGTTTGACACCATCATTTTTAAATCCTTTCCAATTTAACCATACTCACGAATGAAACAGTCGCAAGAAACCAGAGCTCTAAATTCAAAAACTTGTAAAACATAAATGATTTCTAAAAATAGTGAAAATGACATATATAACATATATTTGTATTTTCTAACATTACATGTGTAGGGCTTGCATGCACTAGAGTAGGTATATTTCTCACCCTCATAGATACGGTACGTAATATTTTCATTTTATTTCAAAGTATTTTGCTAATCATATTTTATATCTGCACTTGATTCTTGTTTTTCTTTTGCATGTGGTGGGAAGGATGGATTGGTATGGTTTCAACACACTAGTGAATAAGGTATAATTTCTAACTTTCCCATTTGGGAGTGCTATACTCGGACTTCATGTTTTACACCTCTTCATGGCTAAAATGATTCTTTCGAGGGGGAAATATGTATGCACCTAAAATTGCACGGTGTTGTATTGTTGGAATGGTAAAATCTCCAATGATGATAAAAAATTCTTCCAAGGTAAAAATGAGGTCCAAATCCTTCCCCCTATTCTTTGCATCCCTTCTTTTAATAAAATCTTGATTCTTCTTGTTTTGTCTACAAACTTTAATTTTTATTGTGAGACCTCTTTTTAGCTTTATCTTTGTCATGAGTGACAATTGCATAATTGTCAACAAAGGTTGTGTAATCGTCCCGAGGATTATGTAACCGATGGTTGTGTAATTGTGGTGGAGGTTACGCAACCACCCTAGTAGTTGTGTAATTTTCAATGATGGTTACATAACCGGACCTCTGTGTTCATTGGAGGTCCTTTCACTTAAAATCGAGACTTTAAAACATGCATTTTTTGATGCACATTTGGATTTTGGGAGTGATTTTCTCACTTGTTTCTCAACCGTTCCTATTTTTGGACTCATTGGAATTGTATTGATTTTATCTTATTGTTTAGCTATGTTTATAATGTTGAATACCTCTCCTTTTTCTGATTTTTCACTTCTTCATCGACACATGTATTTGAATTCTTATTTCCCAGATTTTATAAAAAGCCAAACTCTTACCCGTGTGATGGGTTGGATTTTTCATATTCTTAAGGTCAAGTTATGCTACTGAAATTTTGAGAGGAACCATACAAACAACCAACTCTTTTCTCTGTTCTTTCCTACCATTTACTTTTAGTCATTTCTTGCACTAAGCCAACCATGTAATGAGTATTTTATTTTTGTACTACCATCCAACATCTATGTATTCTTGGATCAATTGGACTTCATCTTTGGAAGAGGATACAAAGTTGAGACAAAAGCACATCTCACCTTTGGGAAGATACCATAGTACAATAGTAACCAGGTTGGGGTTGTACTTGAATTCTTTGAAGCTTTAATTAATTTTTATTTGTTAGAATAGAAATAATGCATTTGTTTTGAGTTGGTAGAATTGTAGAAGCGAAAGATTTCATCACTTCCCAAATGTATTTATCTTATTTATAGTATTCCTTTTGAAACTATTTCTTATATCTTACCTTGGTAACTTCTTCCTAGCTTATCCTTGTGGATCTACTCAGAAATTAGTTAGAGGAATAAGTGAAGAAATCCTTGCACGTATTTTATTTATTTTAATTAGTTTAGATTTACTTTTCTGGGAAATTTCATACAACAAAGAGGAAATTTCTTATGAGAATATTTCCCTTTCCAAAAAACTTGAGACAGAAGCTTTGCCAAAATAAGTTTATTTTATTTTATTTAGATTAATAATTTTTGAATACATTCTTTTAGAATAACATTGTGAGATAACCCTATAACAAAGGAATAACCACATCGAACTATTCTCGCTTTAGTTTATTTTATTAGAAGTAATAGTATTTTATTCTAATTAATTTCCCATGTCTGTAGAATAGGTTATTTATTTATTTTATTTGAATTCTAAAAATACAAAAATATGTTAGTTGTTTAATTAGTTTTATTTTAATTCATTTCTTGTTCGATAAATAGAATAGATGATATTTCATTTCGTTTTACTTAATTAAAAAGATTAAACACACTTGTCTTTTGTTTATGCTGAATTTATGTTCTTTCTTTATTTAAAACAAACTTTAAATGTAGTTTAGAAAACAAAACAAATCAAACAATTAAACAATAGGGAACTTACACTACCCATACATAGCCTATAATTCCCCTTTGGCCAATTCAACTACTAGGAATTCACACTACCCGATCTTAGTCCTTGATTCTCCTATAGTTTCCCATTAGTATTTCTACAATCTTGCATATTCCAGATGTCTCGGCATGACCTCGACAGTCATGTGCATCTAGAATCGCATGTTGATTCTCGTGCCTACATTAATCTTTTTATCAAATATTTTCTTGAGATTCTCCCTGAACTTAACATGCCTTTGATGGGATTCCCTTCTTACTTCATCCAACTCCATAATCTGGTTGATTTTGGCTTCATAAGGACTTACTCCTTCCCCATCCTCTAACTACTACATGAACTGATAAGCAGATAGTTGCAAGTGAAGGGGAAAAATAGCTTGAACCCCATAAACCAATTCAAAAGGGCTCTTACTAGTAGCTCTCTTGGTGGTAACTCTGTCTACCCATAGTGCAAACTTGAGTTGTTCACCCAATAGGATTTTGAGCAAGTTCTTGTTGGTTGATTTTTCTTTCCCATTTCCTTGGGGATTGTAGTTTGATACATAGGCCAAGGTTATTCCATACTCATGACACATTGTCGTTAATGGGTTTTCTCTTACAATTATGGCATTATTAGCAACCAACTTGGTTGGGACCCCAAACTTGTAAATTATGTGATTGAGGATGAAGTCCATGACCACTTGATGAGTTTCCTTCTTGGTAGGGATAACTTCAACCCATTTGGTGAAATAATCAATGGCCACCAATATCCATTTATGACCAACACTTGAAGAATCTGATATTTCACCTATAAAATCTAATCCCCATTGTTTGACGGAACCTCAACTAGAACAAGTTGTAAAAGTAGGGATCCATAAAAATTTCACATTTTTGAACTAGGAGAGCTATATCCTTGAAAAGGGAAGGCCACCAAGTAGCCTACCCTCAAGATTTATGGACAATAACCATTCCAAAAAATGGTTGCCACACAACCCTCCATGAAACTTAATAATTATCTTGGGAGCCTCATCCTCTCGTAATACGTATCAACAGGATTCCTTCCGGGATTTTTCAAGCCAAGACATGACCAAGTTAAAATGTATTTTTGGAAACCAGCTTGAGTGTCCTCCTTTGATTTTTTTGTAGGTGAGCAGGAAAATTCAAGCTTCTTAGGTAGTATACTATGTCTTTGTACCAAGTTGAGGAAATTAATTTTTCATGAGGGTGTTTCTCATTCTTGTCACCATTATGTACCTCAACTACCTATAAATTACTTTCTGCCATCATCCTTGCTAATCCCAAGCCTCTAACTAAATTTGTGGTCTAAATCTCCATATCATACTCTTGAAGCTTGTTCACCCATATACACATCTTTCTTAACATCACCATTTGGGATAGGATATCCTTCACCATTGTATGAGGCACATAGGCTATGATTTTAGAGATCAAAATATAGGGTATGAATATCTTAGTAGATTTTACTAAGGCAAAATCTTGCTTCTCCATAATAGAATATTTCACTTCATAACCCTGCAGGGATTTATTGAAAAAGGCAATAGGTTTCTCATGCCCCTCTTCATCCTTCTACAATAATACGAAGCAATTGTATTTTCTGAGGAAAAATAAAACATCTAAAAATCCTTTTTATAATTAGGGCTATTTAATATGGGGGTAGTTTTGAGTGCCTCCTTTATTCCTTCAAATGCTTGGACAACCCCTTATCCCCACTTGATGACTTGATATTTCTTCAAAATTATTGTGATGGGGAGAGTGATTTCAACAAAATATAGATAAACCTTCTTTAAAAATTATCTATCTAAAGAAAGATTGGATGCCTTTCTTAGATAGGGATGGAGACTTTATCAATTGATTCCACCCTTTAAGGTTCTATCATAACTCGTTCATGTGACACAATATGTCCCAAAAAAAATTCCTTTTGCAACCCAAAATGACACTTCTTTGGATTTAATGAGATCCCATATTATCTAGCATCTAATCAATATATTTTCAAGGTGCTCCAAATGGTCACCTCTTTTTCTAGAGAAGACATTTATATCATCTTTGATAAACTGCAATGAAATCATTAATAAAACCAAAGAAGGCCACATCCATGGATCTTTGAAAATTTTCTCCAACATTCATTAATCCAAAAGGCATTCTAACATATACATATGTTCCCCAAGGGGTAGTGAAAGTAGTTTTGAATTGTTTTGATTATTTCACCACTACTTGGTTATAACTTGAGAAGCCATCCAATGTAGATAGTAACTCAGATCCTGTTACCTTTTGTATCATATTTTCCATGTTGGGTAATGGATAATTATATTTGAGTGATGCTTTTTTAAATTCTTGAAATCCACACAAATCCTAATATCCCCATTCTTTTTTCTAATTGGTACCAAGTTTGCCACCCATGAGGAGTACCTAGTGGGTTGGATTATCCCACCATCTCTCAAATTTGTTAACTCCTATTGCATATTAGTTGCAAGGATGGGGTTGATAGGCCTTTTCTTTTTCCTAAAGGGCTTGGTATGAGGCTCCAATGGTATCTCATGTTGAAACAAATCTTCCCTATAAGCCTTTAACTCATAATAAGACCATGTAAGACAATCCTGATACTTCTCAATAGTTTGGTATAAGCTTGTATTTATTCTTTATTCATGTTTCTTCCTAACCAGAATTTTCTTGGATTATGAGAAGTTCCCAAATTGCATTCCACAACATCTTTAGGTACATGGATAGGCTTTCTCATAACTCTGTCTGTGCTATCAAAATTTGATTCAAGGATAACAAGTCCTTTATGGATAGTATTTTTTCAACTGAATTACATCCTTCCCAAAGAGGGTTTCCTTTCCTTCACACAACACCACCATAGGTTCAAGGTCAATGAGTTTATTGGTGAACTCATCTACGTAATTTAAGAACCTTTGATCTAAGTTTCTTCAAAAACCGCCAATGTTGAATGTTATCAAAGATTGAAGGTCTAACCAACACTTATACTTAATAAATGCAATGTGGAGACACTTTTTAATTTTCATACTAAGAAGCTAGTAAAACCAACTTGTCATCTGTTGCATTCTATTCTCTCATGGTATAGGAGATTAAAAGAATCAAACAATTCAATGAGATCCCATACCACATTCTTATATTTTTCAACCTCTAGTTTTTAGTTACACATATTTTTCTAACTTACTTTATGCTTATAATCTCCTTTGACAATGATATCTTTAATCTCATGCCTCCATGCAACTCTTAAACCAAGGATCAATGCTTCATATTCAGCTATATTGTTGGTACACTCAAATTTCAATTTGAAAGAAATGAACCATGGTTTGGAGAATTCAAAACCACTCTAGCTCCATTTCCAATATTAGAACATGCTCCATAAAAATTCATAGTCCATGGGACACTGACATCTTCAAGGTGTGCATTTATATCCATACATTGATCTTCAAAATCAACACAACCTATAAAGTTACCTAAGTCTATATCAACAAATAATACTTCATAAGAAGCATTCAGAGGGTCTTTAATAAGGTGCAACATTTTATCCTCTCTATGTAGCTTGACTATATTTTCTTCTAAAGGTATAGAAGTAAAAGACATGTCCATTTGAACACTACCCCTATAATGGAATCCCATTTTATTGATAACAACATGCCCCATTTAGTAGGGAAGTCAACTATAACCACATTCATAGTTAAATATTTTCCAGGATAAGGATAAAGTTGCACTACCAAACCTTTGACATATCCAACAATAGGTACCTCTCTTGAATCCATGGAAAAACACCTCCCAAAATTAGATATTATTTTGATGTTCAAATCATTCATGACTTCTAAAGGCATGATGTTGTAGGATTCCCCTGAATCAAACATGTAATTATGGAGAAGCCTTTCATTGACAATGAGAGTAGTGAAGAAAGGATCTACATCCAATTGTGATTCTACCAAGGAGGTACCCAAATATACTTCCAGGGGTTCTTATGTGTTCTCTTGGTCTTCTTTTATTTCAAATTCAGCAATAGTGGGAGGATTCACCATATTACTTGCACTTCTTTCTTTGACAACCCCATCCTCCTTCAACCCCAAATATTCAAATTCCCTCCTCCTATGTTAAGGAATTCTAAGTAATTCCACAATAGGGATAGTAATTTTTATTTGACTTAGGATCTAAGCCATATCACATGCAACATATTTGGGAAAGGTTGCATTAGGGGAAAGGGTGACTACTTTTTTTCTAATGGGATATTTTCCCTTATTGCTTGGGCTGAGGTAGAAGTACTTGGTCTTGGGAAATGATAGGGCCTTTTTTTGGCATGCTTCTCTTAGGAGTATCTTTAGGGATATTAGTCAAGAGAGGCATATTTGGCTTGGGAGATGGGATAGGTCCCTTAAATTTTATATTACAAAGGTTATATTCCTTCTCTTGGGTAATGAAAACATTCATAAATAAAACTTCCTAACCTCTTCTAAGGGAATTTTTCCATCATAATTTTTAATCATTAATGCTCATAGATATTTAAAGTCATGATTTGGGAGCTCAAATTATTGAGCCATATCAACACATCATTAACTATAGAAGGGAGGAAGAATACTTGATTGGCGCAAGCTAAAAAAATTTCCACAGCTTTTAACACACAGGAGGTCAATAGAAGTGATCCCTTGCATTGAATATTTTGGACACTCCATCATGCATTTATCACCAAAATCAACTTCATCATTGTTTTTATCACCTTAAATAAGATTCTCACAGGAGGGTGAGGCAATAAAATTTTCACACCAATAAATAGTGTGATCCTCTTCTATTACGTAAAAATATTTCCATTAAAGAATCAGGACTGTTTTTTAATCTCTCGAATGCATGTTGTTTATTTCCTAACACATAGGTCCCTTTCCTCTGTCCTCAACCCAATGATATCCTTTGGGATGATTCCCAAATATATTATGTCTAGGGGATTGATGTTGAACTTGAGGATTTGGGGCTAACCATTTCTCTATTCTAGAAAGTTTATATGAAATCTCCTTGATCCCTCTCAGCTAAGGTTTTCACCACCTCTTCTAAATCAACAAATTTACTTGCTTGTAGCTTTTCTAGATTTACCAACTTAACACCTTCTCTCTTGGGAGGATTCCCAACTTATTTGATATTATTTTATATCTGGATTTTCATAGAGAAATCTTTCCTCAAAGTCCGAGGAACATCGTCTCTTAAATAATAGGATATTTTTTTTCAAAATCATTAGAGTATTTAATTAAACAAGACTCATCACTGGGCCTTATATTAGTTGGTAATCTATTAAAAGTCTTGTTGAACATGGTGTTGAAATCCTGTACACATTCATTAGGATTCTTATTAATGTTTTCAAATATGATAGAAGAAACCTGGGATCAATTCTATCACCATATTGTAATCTAAATAATTCTTCATTTCAGCCCAAGAGTCAATTGAATTTGTAGGTAATGAATTGTACCACTCTCTAGCATCTTCCTCTAATGTATGTATAAAAATTTAACATAAACATCTTCAAAATCAACTTCATAATCATCCATGATATTTTGGAAGAATTTAATATGTTGATCTCCACTAATAACATTGTTCCCTTAAAACCGAGGAAATCTATTTCTGATCTCATTTGGCACTTCATTAGGATAGCCCACCATATCATTGAAATTTATTGGTCTATATGTAGTGACTACAAAAGGATCTCTAGGTGGAGGGTGATCCATATTATTTGGTGGTGGATTTTCAAATGGAGGATTAAAACAATATGTAATCGTGAGGTCTTTATGAAAGAGGGGTATGGTCCACACAATGAAAGTCTTTAGGGATTCAGTTTCACATAAAACTCTATTTTCTCAGGTAAACAAATGTGGAAGTTGAGGAATACCCTTGCATTTTGTAGGAACTAAACCTTCTTGAAACAAAGAATGTAAATATGTTTGAGGACTATCTGTATCAGAACTATCAAATGTACTAGAGTAATCTTCTCAAAGGAGGATCAAATTCAAAGGATTAAACACCCTTTCCTCCTAAAATTTTACTACCCATAGGTTTCCAAATTTGTTTCCTTCTTAAATGTGTACTTTCCAATTTTGGGAGTAACCTTCTAGTAGGGTCAGATCTAAAAAGGATCTTCATCCTTCCAGTTTTTAAAGGGGAGAGTTAATTAGAAAGGTGGGTAGGATGAAAAATTACATTGGTCTAACCCATATTTTATTTGAAAGGTGGAGCCACCACTAGGGCCTTGCACCTTAGATATATATATTAACTCAAAATGTTCAAAAAAACTACTTTCACAACTTGGTAGGAAAAAGACTACAAATATTTATGCAATTCACAATAGTCTTGATATGTGAATTCTAGTACACTCATAGAAACATAAGTTTTATGTAAATTTTACTTATAATTGGAAAATTATAGATAATACTAGTAAAATAGTCTCTTGTTTGTAGAATCTTAGAAAATTTCTTTAAAGGCAAGTATTTTTAAGCTTACCTAGAGTAAAGGGTCCCTAGAAATGACGCCACAAGTGTGTTGGTTCCCAATTATACACCCCATGGGGCCTAACAACGCTTTCGAGATAATAAGGTGTATATGATGAAAACTTTGTGATACATGTTGTTTTGCAGCCGGGGAGATGTATGAAATTATCTTTAGAACCAAGATCTTGGGATGATTGAGAGGCACACACAAAGGGGATGGATCAATCCTGCTACTTTTGTTTCTTCGCTTAAAACCAGGGTGATAGGACCCATTGGGTAACCTAAATGGAGAGGGGATGATTTTCACTTAGTTCCTCTTGATAAATGGTGGGTCAATCTAAGCTAAGCATGGCCATGAATATAACACTCACTCACAATAATTTCATAAGAATTTCATACATACTTAGTGCATCAGACACAAGTTACTAGAGATAATAAATTTTAGTTTTTCTTGCATCACTTTTGATGGGAATATGAATGGGATAAGTGTCTTCAATGATGCTTGGAAATAAAACAACAAGGTGGTAAATGGATCTTTAGATGGAAGTGTGATGGTGTGGGGAAAATTATAGTAGGTTTGATTTATAAAGAAGGGGAGTAAATGATGGTTTATTTCCTATAACAAAATATCAACAACTATTATGACAACATGTTATTCTTGAAAGTAAAGAACATATGATTAAGTAGTGACAATTTAAACAAAAAGATTTGCATTCATTGATACTCAACAATTGAAAATATTTTCAAGACAATCTTTAAAATACTTAACATAAAAGCTTATGCAAGAGCTCTAATGAAGTACTTATTGCTCCTATTCTCATACACCAAAGATACACTCAAAGGATGAAAAAATCATCTAACCAATAGGTTGCAATAGGGTTTTATAACCACCTCAGATATTGTAGAGTAAATGCTACAAAGAAATACTAATTTAGTGACCAAGAAGATGTAACTTACCAGAAATATGATTTAGTGTATTACATACAGAAGCAATAAACACAAAATTGTAGTAAAAATTATAACTCATTAATCAAATTTCAACATACAAGATCCAAAACACAAAACTAGAATCATAAGTACACATATGTCATTCAAACTTTCAATTTCTTGACAAAGGGACATGAATTAAATTCCTCAATATTCACCAATGGCTATACAGTACAACCACCTTGATTAAAAATCTTGAAAATCAAAATTTATATGTATTCCATATAAGAAAATGGAAACATGCAGAGTTAAAGTATTTTCTCTCAATTTTCAAAATAGAAGACTCCTTTTATAATATGAGGACAAACACTCATATTTATACAAATTTTTTATAAAATCCCTCGATTTCCCCCAAAAGCATATGCGAGCAATCCCAGAAGGTGTGGCAATGAACTCCATCTTTGGAAAATATCTTTCAACTACAAAGATTCTTTAGTTAGCCATCAACCTAATTCTATTTTTGGTTACAGATGTGGATGTGTGTAAGATATCCCATTTTTGATGTCCAATCCTCTTTTGTCTTATCTATCTTGTCACAATCACTCATGTGCCCAATCATAAACTATTTGTTCCTTGATGTTGTTATTCCAACTGATTTGACACTTATCTTTTTTAGAAGATATGTTGTGAGTAACCATGGATATTCATTTGAATTTTATTGTTTCCTTGAGTAAAATATTTAGTAAAGCCAAAAGAAAACTTGTTTAATAGACATCACTCCAAATTTCCATTTTTAAAATTTTTGCGAGCATCTATAATTGATCTCACATTTAATCCTAATATGATAATTCATGCGAACCTTTCCAAAATTCATCTTCTATAAATTATCATTGATTCTTTTATGAATTCACAACTTCCTTTGGGTATTACAAGTGAATTTTATTTTGAAAAAATCAGTGTTGTCCCTTTTCTAGAAATGGCAGAGATGGAATTGGGAAATGATTTGAAAGATATTTCTTCAAAATATCTATGTGTAATCTTCAATCTTTCTGTCCCAAATGAAGCTTTTGTTAGGATAATGTTTGCAATTTTAGACCAATAGGAATCCATGAACCACTAACTCCCTGCACATTTTGACTGGATTTTATGAGGAAGCTCATCAAAATGACTCCCTTCTTCTTTGTGTTATTTTGTTTCACCACTTGTTTCACCCAGAAGACTATGTGGTTCCTGAGAAGTTAAAGAAGTTTTGTATCCATTGCAAGCCAAATATCAACAAGAAAACCATTCGTATATCCCCTATTTTTTTCACCAAGGAATTGACAATATCCGTCGATGTCCATGTAGTGGAGTAAAGGCTTGGTAAATATTGAAAAGGCTTCACCAATCTTGAAAATATGAAATATACTTCTGAGAAAGCTCTTGAAGTTCCGCTACCACCATTAAAGAGATGTAAAGGGGTTCAATTAATCTAGTAGGTGCATCCAAGCTAGTCTCTACTAATCAAATTGGTGTACCCGATCCAGCCTCCTTATTCCAATTGATGTACCTGGGCTATTCTCAACCTCCAAAACATTACTCGGTGGGGTACTAAGTCATTTCTCATAGGAGGGCTTAATATCCTTGAATGGGTCTCTTCTTATAGGAAAAAGGTGGAATTGATTAAGATTTTAGAAGGTCTAAGGATGATCATCAAATATCTTATGGTCCTGGGTATGTCTCACATCTTAGCAGGATATATTCAATATGTTTATATTTCTCAGACTCGCAACGATCTTGAGTTTAGGATGAAAAAGATGTTAGATCGTATACCCACCTTTTCAAATTATCTTACAATTATAAATTAATAATGAACCTAGCTAAAAAAACATCCTTTTTGTATATGTATACCAAAGATTTATGTGAATTTCAAGGGTGGGGCCCCCTATGGAATCCCCATTTTGTTCATAGTATACAAATATATTATTTATCACTTTCTTTGTTAATTCAACTATTATTTCTCTCAAATGATCATACCTCTAGATGGTAGAATAATTTTCATCTCAATAGGATCAATATTTATAAATTTTTTACCCGTAATGAGAGTTACAGTGAAAACACTCCATCGCTCGTTCTACTTCTTTTCGTTGCATTTTTCTATTCTTTGCGGGTCTCTTGAATATCTTGAATGTCCCATGACCTCTTTCGATTCTTTGGCGGATCATTATCCCATGGATTTTGAAGTCTATGGAAAATTGAATCAGTGTACCATGGCTTTATTACATATTTATACTCTCAATCCTTTGCAAAATGTAACTCCATAATATATGATCCTTCACCGTTTGACAAATTTTACCTAAAACCCCATCTATTTACTTTCTTTACTCCATGGATTTTGTCCTTAGCTGAATTTTAAATATTATATGGGTTCAAAACCCATGGTACCTTAAATTTCCTTATCCTATGAGATTGATTTGATGTCGCGATAGCTAGCCATACCAATATCGTGCTTAAGTCTTGAGTTGATTCATGTTGTTTCGTGGATTGGGAAATAACCCGCATAACACTTAGCTTTGAATTATGCTGATGATTAGCTTTGTGTACTATCATCACCAATCCGGCACTATGATAATTCTCCACCGGAACTCCTCATGCTATGATTATTTACTAATGCACAAATTTTAGTTTGGTGGAAGTAATCTAGAAACACAATAACATACATAACATAAGAATACCATAGACTATGATACAAAGGAATTATGACAAATCTGAAATATAAGTGTAAATTATATTATCAACATGAAATTGTTACAATCTCACCCATGAGGTACTTCAAGTGTTACCAACTCCACTTTCCTTCCAACAATAACTATGGGAGAAACTTCACAATTACACCTCTTAATGGCTTATTTAACACACCTTCTAAATGATGGCTTCCTTCACACACTTACTCATAAAATATTTCTCTTTACTTCCTTCTATGTTAAATGAGGGGGGTGGCCTCTCTATTTATATAACTTTCAGGCTTATCCACCTTATCTCTAAGATAGGATAAGAAATCTACTCTGACGAATCATATTCCATACCTTAACTCTTATCTTTACATGTAAGCTTATCTTTTAAGATAAGATAAACCTTATCATTTCACATGGGTTCCACCTTTTTAAACTTTTTACAAATAAAATACACAAAATATTTATGACATCACTCCTTGTCCTTATTACCAATATAATATTTCTAATTCCTAATCATGTAGACCCTACTTCTCTACTTACCCTAACTTTGACATTGTAACATTATTATCAACCACTTATGACAAATATTTACTTTTACCACAACATTCCTATTGTACTTTGACTATTACCATACTATACATTATTGGCGGTGGCATATCGACAACGCCGTTATCTTCTATCGACGCTACTACTAATTATACTTAACAACATCCTATTCCTAATACATACATTAATAAAATAGAAATTACGGAGGAAAATTTTAGTGTCAAGATCTTCCCCCTTCCTAGCTTCTACTCCGTCCTCGGAGAGTAGACTATTCTGGTGCTTGGAAAATATTTAACTTGTCGTGGTTGACCCATTTCATAATGGGAGTGCCATCCAATTCCTCCAGTCGATATGTACCATTTTCATGCACAACTACTATTTTGTAGGGCTCCATCCATTTGGGAAGAAATTTTCTCTGCCTTCTTTTTTGTATCTGGAATCATATACTAGAACCAAGTCATTCACATGAAATGGAGACCAACGGATCTTTTGATCAAAGTATGCCTTTTGCTTCATTTTCTTCTTATAGCTTGTATCATTTGTTATTTCTCTCATTTCCTCTAGCAAATGAAGATGTACCAACCTTTCCTTTACCAAATCACTTCCATCCATCCTTTCATTTTTCATGATTCTCACAGTGGGAATATCAAACTCAATAGGAAGAACTGGATCAATGCCATAAGCCAACTAAAATGGGGAGTATCCTGCTTGAACTTTGATGTTGCCCCATATGCCCACAATGTTGTTTGAATCCTTTTATCCCACTTATGTATTTGCAAGGCTGCATCTTTTACTAGAATTTGACACAACACAATTTTTTCGCTTCACCTGTCCATTTATGCTTAGCTTGTAAGTTGTTGTCTTCCTTTACTTAATAGAAAAATTGTTGACTAGGGCTTCTACCACCTCATTAATGAAGTGGCTTCCTTGATCTGTTACAATTTCTAATGGACAACCAAATCTGGTGACAATGTATTCATACATGAACCTTTCCACTTCATCCATGGAAGCTATTTTTAATGGCCTAGATTTAACCCACTTGGTTAAATAATCCATGGCAACTACAATATACTTATTTTGGCACGAGGTAGTTGGAAGTGGACCTACAATATCTATTCTCCACTTTTCAAAGAGACCAAGTGGAAGAATAGGGCATAATGGAGCTGATGAAGTCTTATGGTTCCCATGTGTTTGAAAATATCACATGTCTTACAATAATTATAGCAATCTCTAAAAAGAGTGGGCCAGTGATAACTTGCATCCAAGATCCTTCTTGCTATAAGTTGTCTAGAGAAGTGTCCTCCACATGTACCATTGTGGAATTCTTCTATTAGCTCCTTCCCTTGATCATGTCTAACTACCCTCTTGTACTGTCCATCAGGTCCTATTCGAAATAATACTCCATGTAGAATAGAATATGGATGACTGGCTTGAGTAATCTTCCTCTTAGTCTTTGCATTGGCACCATCAAGAAACTTGAATTCATTTAGATAATTCCAAATATCTATGTATTCACTAGGGATTGTGTCAAGGGATAACAATGCTACATCTGGGAAATCATCATCATCACAAGATGAACCTAAACCATCATAGGCTCGAGAGAGTGCATTTGCATTGACATGCTTCTTTCTTGGCCTATCTATAATATCAAATTCAAATTCTTGTAGCAAAATTATCCATCTTGCTATCCTTCCTAATGGGTTAGGATTATTTACAATATATTTTAGAGCCTGATGATCTGTTACAACTATAAATTTTGACCTAGCAAGTAATTTCTAAAATTCTTTACAGAAAAAATGATAGCTAGAGCCTCTTTTTCATTATAGTATAATTTACCTCAACACTGCTCATTTATCTCTCCCCAAAGTAAACTAGATGATCATTCCCATTTTCATCCTTTTGGCTTAGAGTACTTCCTAGTGCTTTGCATTTGAAGCATCAATATACACAATGAATGGCTTGCTCCAGTCTGGATTCTTTAAAACAGTGAAGACACCAAAGCTTCCTTTAGTTGTTCAAAATCTTCATGTGCCTTCTTTCCTAGTTCATAAGTAACATCCTTCTTCAAGAACTAGGTTAGTGGTTGTGTAATCTTTGAGAAATTCTTGATGAACCTTCTATAGTAACCCACATGGCCTAAAATGATCTCAACTTACTTCTATTCATAGGAAATGATAACTCTTTGATTTTTTAAACCTTATCGGGATCGTACCAATACCATCTCTAGATATAACATGCCCTAACAAAACTCCTTTAGAACATACAAAGACACACTTTTTAGGGTTTAGTGAGACTTGTGCTTCATCTAACCTTTGAAATTTTTCTCCATCCAGTGCGGGTGGGTCCATCTTGCTCCCATAGATGCAAAAATCATCTAGAAATACTCGATGAAGTTTCCAATGTAGGGTTCAAACACCCTATTCATCAAGTGCTTTGGAATGTTGCAGAGCATTACACAACCCAAAATTCATAACTATATAAGAAAACGTTCCCAAGGAGTGGTGAACGTGGTCTTCTCCAGATTGATCTTTCTCCGCTATATCCATCAAAGAAAACTATAACACTCATGGCCACTACTTCGTCCAAGATCTGATTTGAGAATGGAAGAGGGTAATGATCCTTCTTTGTTTCCTTGTTGAGCTTCCTATAATCAACACAAATACATAGCTTCCCATTCCTTTTTATTGAGATCACAATGGGAGAAACCCATTTTGAATTCCCCACAACAAATATGAATCCCGCATCAAGCAACTTATCTATTTCTTCTTTTACGGTATTGGAAAAATTAGGATTAATTTTATATGGCATTTACTTTATGGGCTTAACACCACCTACCAGCTCAATAGAATGTTCTACCCAACTTACTTGATAGAGTTCATTGTAATCAAAAGTGAATAGGTGTATGTACCTTCAAAGATCTGGAGGTAGGATTCCTTCTCACTCTCCATCACAACATCACCAATATTTATTTGTTGGAGATGATCATCAATTTCTTCTTCAGATAATTTTATGGGTTCAAGAGTCGGTGTGACTGGAAGGATATCTATGACTAAAATATCCACCTCACTTTCTTCATCTTCTCGTGTCCACTTCACCGGTACTAGAGTAATCGAGGATGTCCAATCATCGGTTTCATCACTTGAATCCACAAGTTTTACCTTATGATGCCAAGGATCATGTTTATCTTCACCCTCTCTCTGCCACGTCTAAGTATCATGAAGCTTTCATTTCAATAGCTTCTTGCATGAACTCTCCTTAGCCATGGCCTTCCCAACAACATTGGATACGCAATAGTACCATTTTTCATCACCCGAAAATCTACCACACATACAACACCCATAATGATATTTCCACATCTTGAAACAACACCTTCTAGTTTAGTTTTTCTCTTATTTAATGACCTTAACATAAGTGTTGAGGGCGATCAATTTTAAACCCAACATATTCATTATAGACTTGGTCATTACATTAATCGGAGCACCTCCATCTACTAAGACATCATGAATTGAAATACCATTATATAATACCTCAAACATGGAGTATAGGGATCTCGCCTTTTCTTCCAAAACAAGAACCTCAACCTCCTTCCTTCATCAAGCATTGAGTCCACTTCGCAGCTCCCGCCTCTTCTCGAAGACATAGCCAGAAGTTGACCATATGTAATATTTGCAGGCCTTTTGGATAGATCTTCTAAGATGGAGTATGGTCCTTACCCCTGTGAAATAAAAAAATCTTGCACACCCAACTTTCTTCTTCTATGTTTCTTACTAGTTTCTCCTTTCATCTTCTTAGGATCATTTCCATCTTGGTTATCTTTTTCTTTCTTTCTTTTTGTTACAAATACATCTACTTCATTATTTATGCTCCTATCTACTACATCAAAAGAATTCACAAGTGATTTTCTTTATCATTATCTCTTGTACCAGATGTAGAAGCTCTATCTAGACAATTATACTTATAATGACCCTTTTTATAACAACCATAACATACAACTTCAGAAATATTTCTTTTTGGACCTCTATCTCCTCCCTGAGAACTAAATTCTTTTCCTCGAAGAAGATTAATAGTAAATCGCCCATCTTCTTGAGCATATCTTCATACTTAGTAGATGTACTAGGAGAAAAATTTTGCTCACCAAGAGTGGTTTGGATTCTGACTAAAGGTGTTGGTGTAGGCTCTACCTTAGCAACAATTTCTTTGGGCTCTTCTTCCATGCTTTCTTCTTGCCTTCTTGTAATATCTTTTGCTTGTTTGAGGGTCATTTGGGTGATCATACTTCACTCATTGTCTCGATCTCTGGTTTCATCTCAAGAATGAAGTGCTTACAGAGGAGATTATCCATGTCATTCATCAACCCATCCGCTAATCCTTCCTTCCGGATATGGGCATCGAGATTCCTCCTTAGCTCTAGAACATGAGCATGATAATCTCTTATCTTCTCCTTCTCTCCTTGGGATAACTTTGTTACCTCGATCATGAGATCTGCATATTTTTTTCTTCACTAAATTCTTCAAGAAAACTTTCGAGCTTAATAAATCTCATGAGTTTTTCACATTATCACCTAGTGTTTCAAACCACCTAAGTGTTGAACCATCCAAAAGGTAGGAAAAAAATCATTCCATTGTTCCCTTCTTATGAGGTCATCACAAAATGCAAGATTGTTTGAATTCTTGAATGAAAGAGGAAGCATCTTCATTAGATTGGGCTGAAAAAATAAGAATCTTCCCCATTTCCAAAAGTAACCACAAAGAAATACCAACCCACAAGTACAACCAACAAGACTTATGTGCACAAATAATTGGAATCACTATAATAGAAAGTGAATTTTACACCTTTCTACAAGAAAATAGAAATGACCACGGTAAACTATGGTAAAATTGACTTATCTATGCGGTAAAAAATGACTTTCTTGTGGTAAACACTATTCATAGTAAAAGTGAAGTTCTTTGCGGTAAATACTATTCACGGTAAAAAGTGACTTTACTACGGTAAATACTATGCATAGTAAAAATAAGGTTACCATCCAAATGATTTCGACTAAGTGGGAATATCTATCCGTAAAATCCACCAATGGGAATGGTCTCGCAATGGAACCAAAATGTCATCACCAATCCAACACTATGATAATTCTCCACCTGGGAACTCCTCGTGCTATGATTATTTACTAATGCACAACTTTTAGTTTGGTGGAAGTAATCTGGAAACACAATAACAGACATAACACAAGAATACCATAGACTATGATACAAAGAAATTATGACAAATCTGAAATATAAGTGTAAATTATATTATCAACATGAAATTTTACAATCTCACCCATGAGGTACTTCAAGTGTTACCAACTCCACTTTTCCTTCTAACAATAACTATGGGAGAAACTTCACAATTACACCTCTTAATGGCTTATTTAACACACCTTCTAAATGATGGCTTCCTTCACACACTTACTCATACAATATTTCTCACTACTTCCTTCTATGCTAAATGAGGGGGGTGGCCTCTCTATTTATATAACTTTCAGGCTTATCCACCTTATCTCTAAGATAGGATAAGAAATTTACTCGACGAATCATATTCCATACCTCAACTCTTATCTTTACATGTAAGCTTATCTTGTAAGATAAGATAAATCTTATCATTTCACATAGGTTCCACCTTTTTAGACTATTTACAAATAAAATACACAAAATATTTATGACATCACTCCTTGTCCTTATTACCAATATAATATTTCTAATTCCTAATCATGTAGACCCTACTTCTCTACTTACCCTAACTTTGACATTTTAACATTACTGAACCACTTACAAAAAATATTTACTTTTACCACAACATTCCTATTGTACTTTGATTTATTACCGTATTAAACATTATTGGCGAGTAGCACACCACTGGCGGTTGCCGTTATCTTCTATCGACACTACTACTAATTATACTTAACAACATCCTATTCCTAATATATACATTAATAAAATAGAAATTACAGAGGAAAATTTTAGTGTCGACGATCAGAGGCCTTCTTAGAGAATGATGTATAGGCCTATTTTATATTTTTTTCAAAATGGGAAGGGGCATTTTTTCGGATAGTAGAACTCTTTATTGTTATTGAATCTAAGTGAAGCACAGCTCAAAATATGAGTTCGCTCTAAATATAGGTACTTGGTTCGAATGAGTACCAACACACCTCAAATATGGCATGTAACCACTCAATGGAAATCACCTTACCTTTAGATCACATTTATGCTTTATAGAGATCATGAAACATCCATACATGAAAACCACACAAAATTTTATTTTCAAAGAAACTAAACTTCCGTAAAGTAATTTTAGAAACTCAAACTGGTTTGTACCCTCACCGTCACTTTCAAGACCTAAAACTTCCTTCAATAGGAACAAAATTCATCCTTCTTCATTTTCAAACTAATAGAAAGAATAAAATAATCCATCTCATGCCTCTTCTACCTCCATTTCCCAAAAAGAGCAATCTTGTCCTAGAAAATAAACAACCTTCTTCTTTACAAATTGTGTTGGTTGACCTATCAAACCTAATTATTAAGACAAAAAATTTATACCATTAGAAATCCATTTGAATTCTCTTTCCATAAAATATTACATTCCCTTCCAACTCTAAGTAGAAGGCCTTCAACCAATTCCATCTATGAAACTTATCTAGAATTGCCCCAAAACTATCTTAAGACCAGTCTTCATAAATAAGGGACACTTTTCCATTTATAAGCTCAACCATGGTATGAAACCATCATCTAAATAAATTAAAACTCCCATACTAAAAAAAATTCATTTTATTTTACAACTCCTTTAGACAACTTTTTCCCAAATGAACTTCTTCGAAACTAACCTTGTTTAAGTGGGGTCCACTCATCACCACATGCTCTATCTTACCTTTACGAAAACCTGGAGGAGTAATAAATAACATCCAATCATCATACCAGTATAAAAATCCATTATGTGTACCATAAAATATAATCTTTTATACCACTTTTGAGTTAGGGTTTCAAACTCATAAAAAGTTGTTTACCTTCTTAACATTTGTTCATAAAAATGTGACAATGAAATGACTTCATTATTTTTGTAAAACATTATTAACTTAATTTAAAATCATCCCTTGAATCCATAAGTTTCCATTCAAAGCACATAATTTGTGGTTTGCATCGAAGTAGCAATTCGAGCTGGAAAATGCTCTTTCTTAGACCTTGTTTCACATAAAACATCATAACTTGCAAAATCTTCTTCATAATGACTTGAAAATTTTCTCACACCTCTAGGAAACCCATTCAAACCATATCTAATCATCATCATATCCCAAATATGTCTCCATATTATCAACCAATCTTATTTGCATGACTACCCCTTGGGGTTTGCATGGTTTAGGCTAGGTCATCATAGAATAAACTCATATATCATCATGAAACCTCTCTAAAAGGCCCTAAAAATATTAAAAATCATGTCTCGATTACCTTCATGACTCCATTAGCTCACATTTCTCTATACCTTCTCATTTGGTCTCCAAGCACCTAGACTAGGTCTAGATGAACACTTACAACTGGGTCTTCAAATTGTAATTACACTCTAAAACTCATGTGAATGCCTAAAAATATCCCAACATTATCTATATTCCACTACCATTATCCTAAAACCACCAAGTAACTCAAACCAACATGCTCCATCACCTAGGCTAGCTAGGTCACCTGACTAGAGTTCTTTAAACCAAGCCAATCTAATCAATCAACTCATGTCATCATGAAACAACTTGAGTATCCATATAATCATCCTAATAATCATTCTCTAACACATCTTTGTCAACCTATTTTTCATTAATGATATTTTACACCAATGATAACAACTAGAACTCAACAAGCCAAGAAGATAGGATAGACACCATAGGCAGGCGGATCGATCCGAGAGGGTTTAGGAAGGATTAGGAGGAAAAAATTGACACTTGGGTGTGTTGTCATGCTTGAAATTTTGAAATTTTCAGGTTGCACATCTGCATGAAAAAATTTGGCTCTAGATTGGGGACTTGTTCTAGATCAAACAAAGTGAGGACATGATAAGCATGAAATCCAACATCTCAATACACAACGAGGACCGGTTTCTTATCCATTAGGATATACAGAGTCACCGTGAGATGTACAACACAACTTCCTTTAATGAACAAAAAGATGACTATGAATGAAAAGACACACAAGAGAAGAAAGGAAACACAACACGTGGGAAACATGAAAGGAGAAAGGAAACACACAACACCAAAAGGAAAACATCCTAAATCACCTATGTACATGCGGGGACAACTTTATTTCATTGAAGAAAAAAATTAAATTGAGTGCTTACCCATAAATGGGTATCACTAGATGCCTTTCTTCCATAAATTTGTTGACAGTTCACTTTGAAGTATGAAATCCTCCTCAGCTTATTGAGAAATATAACATGATTTCTAGTGAAATTTATGGTCCTCCCTGTTTAATTCATCACCTCTATTGCTTTGACGCAATATTTCGCCTCTCCTTAGTTCTCAAGTTTGTTCCACATAATGATTTTTAATATCTACCATGAAGATGATTTTTTATTATACTTGAATTATGCTTTCCATAACAAGACATTTTTTCTTCGTCATGCATCTCGCTTCATGACCACCACTTCCATGGGTTGATTCTTGGCCAATGTTTCAAAAAAATCATCATTTTTGTTAGCCTCTTGATTTTCTTGGTTTCTCAATTGGATCAAGAAATCATCTTTCTCATGTTTTGGATCTTTCACAACATGCTTCCATACATAGTGTGTCACATGCATTACATCATCATCTTGGAAAGAAAATGAACTCAAGATTGGGTATGCAACATGGAAATTTCAATCTTCCCCATTTTTTCCATCTTGAGCTTCAACATCACATGTTGAGGGCATCCTTCTCTTGGGAAAATGAAAACGAGAAAGGTTGAAGTACATTGACATTTTTCCCATTTTGAACAAAATCAGCCTCAAGACCAATCAACAATCCATTTCTCCATTTTTAGTTGAGAATGTTTGCATTCTCGAAAAAGGAAATGAGCACAACACAAGAGTTGAAATGTTGTCATTATTGTTTTCCCATTCTTGATCAATGAGATCAAAGAAGTCCATTTTTGTGATGAAATCATCATATTTTCAAATAGGTTCACATTCGAGAGGTAGAAACTTGTTGTCATTCTCATTTTTATCACACCTTCTTCTAATGAGAACGAGAAATATTCATACTCACATGAATACTCATTACATGAAACCTCATACCGAGAATCAAGAATATGATTGGAAACATTGAGCTTACATGTCAATAAGCTATTGAGTATCACTCCTTCTTAATCTTCATTTCTCATCGATTTAAGATTGCTTTGTTGAAAATCAAGGTCCTCATGATCATCATCGAAATACAATGGAGAAACCTCATTTATGATATCATCCCATGAGAAGTACACATTCTTAAACTCTTATTTCATCAAACCATCATGTTTTTTTATTTGTTCCATGATTCTCGGACATTCCTCTACTAACATGGGAAGCTCGAGATCATCATCAAAGGTCATGAAAAAGTTACAAGATTTAGAATTTTGACATGGGATATCTGTTGTTGGGTCATTTGGCCTTTGAGAAATATATTTCATCTTCCCGATAGGAATAATTTTATTTGTTTTACCATTGAATGGTATGGTAACATGTGACCAATCAAATTACAAATATCCTATGACATCTCAATAGAAGCTTCAGCCCAACAACATACCATATAAGGCAGGCATGTCTACTACAAGGATTCTCACTATCATTTTCTTTTTAATAAAAACCACCAATGCTACCTCAACATATTTGATCTGATCCATAAGAGGAACTTATATCATTTCCATAGAGAGACACTAGCCGAGGTAGGGTAAAGGGAGAGGCTAAGGGATTTAGCAACCTTTATAGGAACGACATTGTCCGAGGCATTGTATTTAAAGATGTAATTGTTTAGTTTATACCCATTGACTAATAAAGCTATGTATAAAGGTTATACCTTGTTAGAGGTGGAGGGTGTGGAGGTAAGAAAGTTCATATTTGGATTGGATTGAGATACACAAGGTGGTCCTTTGGTGGTGACATCTTTAGAAATAGAGCTACTACCTTTGATATGCTAAGTAAGTTTCCTCGAGTTACCCGGGATGAATTCTCAAGTACTCATATTTATAAATTTGGACTTTGGATTTCTTGAAATTATCAATGATATCAAAGGATGAGAGGGTGGTATTCATATTGGGGATTATATAAGCCTTGACTATAGAAATTAACTTTTCAAGGGAAGGTGAAGGAGACTTACTTGAAGAAGTAGAAGGATTCTTGGTTGGAGTGGTCTCATGTTTCTTCTCAACTGGTGCTGCTGAAATGGACTTTGATGATCCTCATTTCATTGTTTTTTTCTTAGAGTTTCCATTTGAGGATTCAATTTATTAGCTTGGGTAGTATAAGAAGAGCCTTTTTCTCCTTTTGTGATCGAGTGAACACCACATATGAGTAAATATCTGCAGATTCTTCATCATCAAGTGTGCATTCACAAAAACTAATCTAAGAACATTCTTATTCTCCTTCATTTTCACTTTTGATTTAAAAATATCTTATTCTCCATCTTCATTGATATCACATATTGCATTGATCAGTTAAGCCTCTAAGGAAATCCTTCATGGTGCTCCCGCAACTTGGTTCCTGTTTCGGTTTAGATAAAGCATGTGTTGAGTAACTTCCCTTTTCAGCATTGCCAATTCATTTGCTAACTTCTACAACATTGGATCAGTTCTTTCATTTTTAGAACCCTAGGGCCTATCCTTCATCGAAGGATTCTTAATCTTACCTAGCAATATGAGGCCATCTTCCATCTCAACCACCATTTATTGAGCGTTATCCAAATCTATTTGTTTAAATATTCATATACGAAGCTTACTTTAACCAATTGAGCATTCATAGATAACATCTTTAGGTTATTTGTAGTGGGAAGAGCAATGACAGGAATTTCGTTGATCAACTTATTGAATTTTTCCGTGAAGTCTTGCATGGACTCTTACGAATCTTTCTTTATTTGAGTAAGTTGAGCCAGGAGGACATGATCATCTTTAGCGGTATTGAACCTCTCATTGATCTTCTTTTTGATATCACCCCAATCGAAGATTAAGTGTGATGGAAGGTAGTAGAACCAATATGCCACTACATCTTGTAACATTTCCATGAAAAATCATACAACATCTTTGTGTTGCACTTAAAAGAATGCCACAGGATGTGATGTGATTTTTAGGATGTTGATTTCCATCTCTATGGAACTTTGGAAATTTCTTTCTTTTAATCCTTTTGGAAGCTCATGAAGTGGTGGATTCAATGCCAACATACCGGTGTTTTCTCCCATGGCACAGTACTTTTGCTGCCATTTCTTCTTCGTGTGGATTGAAGACTAGTGGTTATGTAACTTATTCTTCAATATGATCTTCAAGGGGATTTTCAAGATTTTGTCTTCTTACCAAGTACAAGGGATGTCCAAATTAACCCTTTTTTGTTCCTTGAATGTGGGGTCAAAAACACCACCGCGCATGATTAGTTTGGGTGTACATTCTTTCTACCAAATTTTCTAAAGTGCTTAGGAAGGAAGGAAACTTGAAAAATGCATATTTCTCAAAAGGATGGCAAAGAGGTTTTTGAATGTTTGAATGGTATTTTTGGTATTTTTCAATTTTTATTTTTAATTTTTTAATTTTTAGAGATCTATATTGGTATATGAGGGAAGATCTCTCCCCAACAGATTTGCCAAAAACTATTGGTGAAATAATTTTTCATATGGAAAATTAGTTTATTTCACCAATGTTCATGGGGCTACACCCCTCCTTCTTATGTATGGGGAGGCTCCCATTATTGAATGTAAAATAATATACTCCTATCTATTGCTGTGAGGTGACCAAATAGGTTGGGGATCACACATGAACACTTCACTAAACCTACGAAAAATTTCTTGTATGGGGTATAAGGGAGGAAAGTGCAGTGATGAGGGGGAAATGAGAGAAATTAGAAAAAGGAAGGTTATTGTTGTGAGTAGGCATAGGCAGAATTGACACCAAATAACTGGAGTAGTACAACATTTAATTGGAGGAAAAAACAATGCAATTAGTGATACTTGACAAACTAGACGCAAACAATTCTTCAATTTCATCTCACAAAGACCCCAAGTTCCTTCTTGATCACCATATTTGCAATGTTGCAAAAATGAGAGAGTAGAGGAATATATGAGAAACTAAATGGAAGAATGTAGCTTTTTTTATTCATGTAGTGATGAATACAAAACATCAATCAATCTACATAATTCAAAATTGCTACCAAGAACTAAAATTCATGATCTTTTCAAATGGAGAAGCCTTCCTAATTTATAGCCTTGTGAATTGACATTTCATCTCCCCGGATGAATGTTCATGTCCCTATTCCATTTTTGACCTTTCAATTTCCCCTAGAAGAGAAAAATTAAGTATCTATCTTATAATTTTGAGAGAATAATTTTACAAATTACAAATATGTCACTTAAGTGAATAGGAAAAATACAATGATTGTGTACAATGAAGAATTAGAAGAAAATGAGAGAAGAGAAGGAGGGAAAGGTATTGAGTGGTCTCTGTTGAAGAATCTCCTCTTATGTATATCTTGTTAAGATGATCTAAATTTCCTCCTCCTTCTAGCTACACACAGATACTTTAGGCTGCCAAATGAGTGTTTAAAAACTATTATGACACCTTATGATGTGATCTTGAGATGAACACGAAACTCACCCATGATGATGCATTCTTGATCTCACGATGAGAGTGAGGATCACTCTCTTATTCCTTAGTCTTTCACAATTGTCATTCATGATGCATAATCTTCTTGATGCTTGTATTCTTTGTCTTGCACACTGTGTTGCAAGATTGCAAACTTTTCCTTTACTGCTTTGAGAGATGTGAGCTCTTTCCTAGCTCAATTTGTCTTGGCTAGCTCAATCAAATTGACTCAAGCAACCCACTTTAACTCACCCATCTCACTGAGCTTAGCTCACTTAACTCACTCAACTCACTTCAAGCATCTCACTGAGTGATGGTGATGGATCCAACTTGACCAATGAGCTATGATGACCTACTTTGATGAATCAATGGAGTCCTTGACACCCTTCGAATATTTTCTAGTTGCTTAGTGATCTGAACTTTCCTCGCTTATGATTCATTGTGTTCCTAGTGTACAACTTTGATTTGAAGGATTCTTCCAAGACCATTATAGAAGGTTTTATTTCTTTGTTTGAGCTATAGAATCATCCTACAAACTTGTGAAGATGTAAAAAGTAGAATGATGAGTGAAAATGGATCCAGATTAAACTTCGCATCAAATATGATCTTCTAAATATTCGGCATATTCCATCCTCTTCTGTTGATGATGTATTTCTATTTTTAGCAACTTTATTTTTAGTGGGTTTCTTTTTCGGACCTTATATTTTGAGAATTTTTCCAATTTTTCCTTGCCTTCCATTTTGCATTGTTTCACTATTCTGGGTGATCTGAACTTGAAATATTGAGTGACTTAATATTTTTAGTATGCAAAGGGGAAACATACTTTGAACAAATTAGTCATTTATATCTCAAAAAATAAGAAACTTTATTGTGCAAAAACTAGTTTCAATGAAACTAGATTTTTCAAAGACCCTTCCTCCTAATTTAGGATGATTTTACCTATCGGATCTTCAGGAAATTGAAAATTTATTTGAGGATGGAATAATTTTGATGAAAACCACAAATCCTCGAAAAGGAATGATAAGAAGATTGTTCAAAGCCATGATCTCAGATGATAATAGCACACCACATTATATTTGAAAAATAGAAGAGGTAAAATACCATATATGGAAATCCATCATAATCCATAATGCTCAATACATCACAATATAATTACTTGAATTAATCAATATGAAAGATGTACATAGAGGAGGAGGGAAGTGCAACTACTACCTAAATCAGTGGTGAAGAACTCCCACTAATTGATACTAGTAGTTAAGTTAACTCTAGAAGACTAGTAAGCTAACTCCACATAATTGAAAAATTAACTCAACACAACTAGTAAGCTAACTCCACACAACTAGTAAACGTAAGCAAGCTAACCCAAAAGCGTAGGGCTAAAAAAAGTGTAAGAATTATCCTAATAAATAAATAAAAGGATAAATAATAACCTACACTAACACCCTCCCCTAAGCATAGCTTAGGTGGGAAAAAAATAAGGTGGGTCCCAACAACAAGGCCTGATGAGGTACCCACATATAATAACTGGAAAAATTGGACACCGCAAGGTACCCAAAACTAGTAATAACAAAGTAGAGAGAGAAAAATCCCACTGCAAGATATCCTAAGAATCTCAGCTCTAAAAAATCATACAATTCTGAAAAATTTTGGTGTGCATTATGGTCTGAATCCACTGCTCGATCATAGAACTAAAAACAACTAACACTAGGATTCACCAAAATAGCTCCATGCAAGGAGACTATCAATGGAGTGATGTCAAAAGTGAAAAAAAAACACCAAACATAATTTGATCAATTGCTACAAATAGGTGTGCAATGATCTAAGAACGACCAAGGAAACAAGGCAAGGATATGAGATCCAAATAAATAGGAGTGCCATGATCCAAGAAAAGCCAAAGTGCCAAGGCAAGGACACAAAACCCAAAGAATCAATATCAACACATAACAAGGAAAGGACACAAAACCCAAAGAATTAGTATCAACACCACACCCTCCCATACTGCTGAATGGGTAGAGTGACACCAAAAATTTGTATGAGTTTCCAAAATCAACTACTCGAACACTGTAAAAAACTAACACTGGGCTTCACTAGAATAGCCCCCATAAGAGAGGCTCACACATGCCAAAAAAGTTTCAAAAATACAGATCTAAAATATCTCAACAAACAAGAAAGATATAAATGTATACACTCATAGATATAAGAATACAAACCCAAAATTTTAGGACATAGGGCTCAACCGAAATTACGTCCATAATCTGATTACAACACCCTCCCAAATTTGGCACTTTATAATTGAGTGCATGTAAATATTATAATGAGTAAAAGTAACTTTTACATTTTAAATGTGTATAAAAATTTCACCAATGTGTAGATCTCAAAAAATACACAATTTCAAAAACAATTACCTTAATCTGAGCTACGGATCAAAAGTTATGAGCTCTAGAAGGTTTTACTATTAAAAATAGTATTTTAATGCTGATTTTTTTAAAGGTAAACATGACACCTAAATTTACAAAGGGTAAAAGAGTACATCCACATGATACACACTTACAAGCAAAGTATAAAATCTTGTGCCCAAAACCTAAATGTCCGGAGGATAAATCATCATCTAGAGGGTACACGTCTATATCCAATGGATAAAATAATGCACCCGTGAGGGTGTCGATTTGTGTCTAGTGAATAAAAGACTACATCCAAAATAGAAATATCTAGAGGGTAAAAGTATGCATCTCAAGGTACACACTTATATCTAATGAATTAAAGAATACACCAAGAGGGTACGATATGTGTCTAGTGGACAAAAGACTCGCATCCAAAACAAAAATATCTAGAGGGTAAAAGAATGCATCCGAAAGGTACATGCTTATATCTAATGGATAAAAGAATGCAACGAGAGGGCACAGATCTATTCCCAAAGTGTATAAAAAAGACTGCATCTAAAATAGAAATATCTAGAGGGTAAAAGAATGCATCCTAAGGGACACACTTATACCCAATGGATAAAATAATGCACCGAGAGGGTATAGATATGCGTCAAGTGGATAAAAGATCGCATCAAAACAAAATACCCTGAGGGTTAAAGAATGCATCCATAAGGTACATGTTTATATCTAATGGAGAAAAGAATACACCCAGAGGCTACGGATATGCGTCCAATGGATAAAAGAATGTACCTAGAGGGTACATATCTACATCTAGATTTGACTGTCTCAAAACATCATCGAGTTTACAGCTTGATTCTAGGGTTTTGGAACCTTAAAAATCCAATGACGCACTTTGTTTTGCATAAAAATACACGTTGCGAAAAGAGCTAACAAATTTGAAATACATGAAAATAATAAACCCTTGCTTTGCAAATAAAAACTTACAAATGGATTTCTACATCATCTATCGCTCTCGATACCACGAAGGGAATGATAAAAAGATTGTTCCAAGCCATGATCTTAGATGATAATAGCACACCACATCATATTTTCCAAACAGAACAAATGAAATACTATATATGGAAATCCATCATAATCCATAATGCTCAATACATTACAATACAATGACTTGAATTACTTAATAAGAAAGATGTACATATAAGAGGAGGGAAGTGTAACTAATACCTAAATCAGCTGTAAAGAACTCCAAATAATCGATACAGTATTTAAGTTAACTCCAAAAGACTAGTAAACTAACTCCACATAATTGAAAAGCTAACTCAACACAACTAGTAAGCTAACTCCACACAACTAGTACACCTAAGCAAGCTAACCCAACAAGTGTAGAGATAACACAAGTGTAAGAATTATCCTAATAAATAAATAATAGGATAAATAATAACCTACACTAACATCCTCCATATCACTAAAAATAGTTACTTCATGGCATGGAAACTAGTTCACGTGAAACTAGATTTTTCAAGGATCGTTTCCTCCAATTTTCATGCGATTCCACCCACTGAACCTTGGGAATGAAGATGAGCCTTGATTTCCTTTCGATGTTGTGTCATGATAGACATTAATAGATGATTGAATACTTTTCAGGTGCAACGATAGAGGGTGAATTAAGATTTCCAAAAATTAGTCAAAAATGAGTTTTCATGACCTTTTTGCCTTACCGCTTAACCGAACTTGACCGTGGGCGAGAGAAAGCATGGTGGGTTAAAAATGTGGTTTAAAATTCATGTATTAGGGTTCATTTTTTTCCTTACTATCACTATTTTCCCTAAGACATATGGGATAGTAAAATGCGTCCCCTTCCTAGGGCCTCGACAAGTGGTAGGAACACGTGGTGAGAAGGGAGGATGAGAGAGAGAGATAGGTTAAAACACCTAGAGATGAAATTTGAGGTCACATGGAGAAATTATAAAATAGATATAGGTAGGGAATTTTTTTTTGTAAATGTCCCGAAATTTGGGACAATTTTGGTATAAAAATGTGCCCAAGGGTTAGAAGGACAAGACTTAGCCAAATTTGCACACATGATCATCTAACACTTTGTCAAGAAGGAACATGGTCACATGAGGGTCCAAGGGATACAAATTTAGGGTAGGGTGAATTTTTTGTCCCTACTATCCCCACTATCCTAAATAGTGGGGACGGTTGGGACAACATGATAGCTTGGACACCAAAATGGGCCACTCATCTAACTATGAATTTAACTAACTCCTAAAATCATAAAACCAACTTTCTCGGAGTTTTAAGAACTCATTTTTGGAATTTTTGTATATCAATTTGAATCTAAAGAACATTTTAAGATAAATGGGATGGTTTTCAAGACTTGTTTCTTCCTCCTCCTCCAAAAAAATAATCTTTGTCATTTGGGACCACAAGGTGACTCTTTTGAGACTCATCTCAGTACAAAGAAGTGCTTGGGAATTATGAAGAATGTGAAAATACATAATGTAGGGGATTATATGAGATTTTTGATGGTATCTTGTTTTCCTTTTGACTCATCCCGGAGCTCCCAAAATATTCCATTGAAGTTCAGGTACCTTTTTTCACTACAAACTTCTTAAGCCTCCAAAACCTACTTTCACTGTTCCTGCTCCAAAACCTCATAAAATTGCCCAAATATTCCTAAACCTATTCAATTGCATTTCAAGCTATTTAGTGACATTATCTAATGGTTTAGGGCCTTAAAATATGATTTGGAGGATGGACACTTGTCACGGGAAGGATAAGAACAACCTTCCTAGGCCTACCGAAGAACTCACTTTTCAAAGCACCGCATTGAAATGCAATGAGTCATGTTGTCTCAAAATTTGAAACACTTGGGAAGGTATGTAAAACAAATATTAAAATTTTTAGGGATAAGATAGACACCATAGATGGGACAGACTGATCCAGAGAGGGTTTTAGAAGGCTTAGGAGCAAATTTTTTGACACTTGGGTCTCATTATATATGAGCAAAGAAAACCTCCACAAACCACGTCACCTAATACATCAAATATTATTACATTATATTCGTAAAATGCATTTAATTCTTTTAACAATTTGACAGTCTCTCCTACTACATATCCCCCACATCCAGCTCCTGCTGGTGGCCCTCCAGCTTCCACACAATCTACCCCTCCATAACCCTTATGGATTACATCTTCGGACCAAATTTCCTCGTAATGATAATCCTTGGATTTCAAAGTATCTATAATTGTAGGTATCAAAAATCCTGTCAGAGTAAAAGTACTATCATGTTTGGGATCACATCCAATTTGTAACACTCTTTCACCACGTCTGGCTAGGGCAATTGAAATATTACAACTAGTCGTTGATTTACCAATTCCGCCTTTTCCATAAACTGCTATTTTCATCTTTTGATCTCCTTTTATTTATTTTTGATCGCCCGAACTTTTTCATTATTCTTATTCGTTCGATCTAATTTTAGTTTAACTTTGCCTTATTTATTCACATATTCCATCGTTTCACCTTGTTTTTGAGCTCCCTCCTATCTATAATAAAATCATATTATAAGATGCGACAAAGATTTTCATCTGGTCAGCGGGCGAACGACGGGGATTGAACCCGCGCGTGGTGGATTCACAATCCACTGCCTTTGGACCACTTGGCTACGTCCGCCCCAAACCAATAGACAGTCTCTGTCTACAGTCATTACTTCCAAGAATGAAAGTTTCTAAGTCCCCAAAAAAAACTAAAAACTAACTAATAATATTAGTTGATCAGTTAAGCTGACAAGTTCTGACCGGACATCAAAGTTTTGCAAGATCGATAACCTTCTTGCAACTCTCGAACAAGTGAGTCGTATTGCTTTATTTATTGAAAGCAATAGGCATGAATCGAATAATAAGAGAATCAGATTGGGTACCTAATATAAGATAATATATATAGATATATTATCTATAAATAGTATAAACTTTATTTGCTTTATCTAGCATCCATGGCTGAATGGTAAAAGCACCCAACTCATAATTGGGAAGTCGCGGGTTCAATTCCTGCTGGATGCATAATAAGCATTTATTATGCTCTGTTTGCAATAAATGTTTAGACGGAAAAAACAGTACCAAGCCTTTCAAAAAGGTTTGGTACTGTTTTTATTTTCCAGGATTTAAATACGCTAACAATCCATCGGATTGATTAATTAGCCATCTATAGAATTAGCTTCAACAGCAGCTAGATCCAGAGGGAAGTTGTGAGCGTTACGTTCGTGCATAACTTCCATACCAAGGTTAGCACGATTAATGATATCGGCCCAAGTGTTAATTACACGACCTTGACTATCAACAACAGATTGGTTGAAATTGAATCCATTTAAGTTGAATGCCATAGTGCTGATGCCTAGAGCAGTAAACCAGATACCTACTACTGGCCAAGCAGCTAAAAAGAAATGT
Source organism: Taxus wallichiana var. yunnanensis (assembly GCA_018340775.1). Lineage (NCBI taxonomy): Eukaryota > Viridiplantae > Streptophyta > Pinopsida > Cupressales > Taxaceae > Taxus > Taxus wallichiana. Next base: position 936,859,315 of record CM031235.1, on the reverse strand, counting down.
AGAGAACGGGAGTTGTTGAAACTAGCATATTGGAAGATCAATCGGCCGAAATAACCGTGAGCAGCTACAATATTGTAAGTTTCTTCTTCTTGACCAAATTTGTAACCTGCATTAGCGGACTCATTTTCGGTGGTTTCCCTGATCAAACTCGAAGTTACCAAGGAACCATGCATAGCACTAAATAGAGAGCCGCCGAATACGCCAGCTACACCTAACATGTGAAATGGATGCATAAGAATATTGTGTTCAGCCTGGAACACGATCATGAAATTGAAAGTACCAGAGATTCCTAGAGGCATAAAAGAGTGCATCCACATGATACACACTTATGAGCAAAGTATAAAATCTTGTGCCCAAAACCTAAATGTCCAGTAGGATAAATCATCGCATCTAGAGGGTACACATCTATATCCAATGGATAAAAGAATGCACCCGAGGGTGTCGATCTCGATGTCCAAAGGGATAAAAGACTCGCATCAAAAATAGAAATATCCAGAGGGTAAAAGTATGCATCTAGAAGGTACACACTTATATCTAATGAATTAAAGAATACACCAAGAGGGTATGATATGTGTCTAGTGGACAAAAGACTCGCATCCAAAACAAAAATATCCAGTAGAGGGTAAAAGAATGCATCTCGAAAGGTACATGCTTATATCCAATGGATAAAAAAATGCACCGAGAGGGTACAGATCTATTCCCAAAGGATAAAAGACTACATCCAAAATAGAAATATCCGTAGGGTAAAAGAATGCATTTGGAAGGGACACACTTATACCCAATGGATAAAAGAATGCACCGAGAGGGTATAGATATGCGTCAAGTGGATAAAAGATTGCATCCAAAAAAGAAATATCCTGGAGGGTTAAAGAATGCATCCATAAGGTACAAGTTTATATCTAATGGATAAAAGAATACACCCAAAGGCTACGATCCGCGTCCAATGGATAAAAGAATGTACCTAGAGGGTACATATCTACATCTAGATTTGATTGTCTCAAAACATCATCGAGTTTACAGCTTGATTCTAGGTTTTGGCACCTTAAAAATCCAATGACGCACTTTGTTTTGCATAAAAATACACGTTGTAGAAAAGAGCTAACAAATTTGAAATACATGAAAATAATAAACCCTTGCTTGCAAAGAAAAACTTACAGATGGATTTCTACATCATCTATCACTCTGATACCATGAAGGGAATGATAAAAAGATTGTTCCAAGCCATGATCTTAGATGATAATAGCACACCACATTAGATTTTCAAAACAGAACAAATGAAATACTATATATGGAAATCCATCATAATCCATAATGCTCAATAAATTACAATACAATGACTTGAATTACTTAATAAGAAAGATGTACATATAAGAGGAGGGAAGTGTAACTAATACCTAAATCAGCTGTAAAGAACTCCAAATAACTGATACGGGTAGTTAAGTTAACTCCAAAAGACTAGTAAACTAACTCCACATAATTGAAAAGCTAACTCAACACAACTAGTAAGCTAACTCCACACAACTAGTACACCTAAGCAAGCTAACCCAACAAGTGTAGAGATAACACAAGTGTAAGAATTATTCTAATTAATAAATAATAGGATAAATATTAACCTACACTAAAATCCTCCATATCACTAAAAAAATTTACTTCATGGCATGGAAACTAGTTCACGTGAAACTAGATTTTTTAAGGATCGTTTCCTCCAATTTTCATGCGATTCCACCCACGGGAACCTTAGGGAATGAAGACGAGCCTTGATTTCCTTTCGATGTTGTGTCATGATAGACATTAATAGATGATTGAATACTTTTCAGGTGCAACGATAGAGGGTGAATTAAGATTTCCAAAAAATTAATCAAAAATAAGTTTTCATGACCTTTTTGCCTTACCAGTTAACTGCAACTTGACCGTGGGCGAGAGAAAGCATGGTGGGTTAAAAATGTGGTTTAAAATTCATGTATTGGGGTTCATTTTTTTCCTTACTATCACTATTTTCCCTAAGACATATGGGATAGTAAAATGCGTCCCTTCCTAGGGCCCGACAAGTGGCAGGAACACGTGGTGAGAAGGGAGGATGAGAGAGAGAGAAAGGTTATAACACCTAGGAGATGAAATTTGAGGTCACATGGAGAAATTATAAAATAGATATATGTGGGGAATTTTTTTTTGTAAATGTCCCAAAAAGTTGGGACAATTTGGGTAGAAAAATGTGCCCAAGGGTTAGAAGGACAAGACTTAGCCAAATTTGCACACATGATCATTTAACACTTTTTAAGAAGGAACATGGTCACATGAGGTCCAAGGATACAAATTTAGGGTAGGGTGAATTTTTGTCCCTACTATCCCAACTATCCCGAATAATGGGGATGGTTGGGACAATCATGACATTTTGGACACCAAAATGTGCCAGTCATCTAACTGTGAATTTGACTAACTCCTAAAATCATGAAACCAACTTTCTCGGAGTTCTAGGAACTCTTTTTTGGAATTTTTTTATATCAATTTGAATCCCAAGACCATTTTAAGATCAATGGGATGGTTTTCAAGACTTGATTCTTCCTCCTTCTCCACAAAAAAATCTTTTCATTTGGGACCACAAGGTGACTCTTTTGAGACTCATTTATGTACAAAAGAAGTGCTTGGGAATTATGAAGAATGTGAAAAATACATAATGTAGAGGATTATATAATATTTTTGATGGTATCTTGTTTTCCTCTTGACTCATCCTGAGCTCCTAAATATTCCATTGAAGTTCGTACCTTTTTCACCGCAAGCTTCTTAAGCCTCCAAAACCTCGCTTTCACCGTTCCCCGCTCCAAAACCTCATAAACTTTCCCAAATATTCCTAAACCTATTCAATTGCATTTCAAGCTCTTTAGCGACATTATCTAATGGTTTAGGGCCTTAAAATATGATTTGGAGGATGGACACTTGTCACGGGAAGGATAAGAACAACCTTCCTAGGCCTACCAAGAACTCACTTTTCAAAGCACCGCATTGAAATGCAATGAGTCATGTTGTCTCAAAATTTGAAACACTTGGGAAGGTATGTAAAAAAATATTAAAAATTTTAGGGATAAGATAGACACCATGAGGGACAGACCGATCCAGAGAGGGTTTTAGAAGGATTAGGAAAAAAATTTGACACTTAGGTCTCATTGTCATGCTTAAAAAAATTTAAATTTTCAGTGTCACATTTGCATGACAACACATCTCTACCGATGTAGAATTTCTTGGTCTTCAAATCCATAAATATTTATGCAAGATCCTCTTCACTATACCCAATGAAGACGTGTCTCTGATTTCATGTCCAACTTCTTTCTTTTCTCGATTGGGTGTGTGCATGTTGGATTTGCACCGAATAAATTGAAGTGTGTAATGGATTCCTTTTAAATAAACCATGCCTCATGTATTGTTACTCCATCAAGAGAAACTTTGGGCACTCTATTCAAAAAAATATATTGTATTCTTCACCGCTTTGGCCCATAATGTCTTCACTAGTCGAGAATCATCAATAATACATGGCACCATCTATATGATAGTACGGTTCCTTCTCTCTAAAACACCATTTTTATGTGGTTTATGTGGAGGAGGCATCTGTGACACATACCGTGAGCTTCCGGATAGGATTTTAACTCATTACTTGTGAATCCCCCTTTGATCTAAGTAGAGAGATCTGATATGGCGACCAACCTCATTCTCAACATCCATTTTGAAATTATTGAGGTTATCAAATGATTAAATTTTATGATGAAGAAAAAAATACATATTTTAAAATAAATTATCATAAGCACATAATATGTAATATTGAAATCTAGAGTTACTAGGTTTCATCGGACCACAAATATTGATATGAACTAAATCGAGATTACTTGAGGTCAATAAGTACTCTTTTGGAATGAATTTTTGTGTTGTTTCATGTGAGGGAGTTAGAAAAATTATCTTTATCCTTTGTGAGATATGGAAAATCTATCACCATAATGTACTTGGTGAAGTGTATCGAGATATATAAAACTAACGTGACCAAGTCTCTAATGCCACAACTATAAAAAGGAAGTATTCTTAGCCACTAGTTCTTGCTCATCCCTACGAAAAATCAATCTAGAACATATGTTCCACATTTGTGGATTTTGCAATAATTTTTGAGCCTTTGGATTTTTATCGAATCAAACAAACTTTATTATCGAATGACTATCAAAATCAATTTTAAGATTATGATTTAGAAGCTTGAATAACTAATAATAAATTCTTTATTATGTCGTGGACATATAATACATCAGATAATCTACAATATCATGAACCAAGAGGTAGAGAAATGTTCCCAATACCTTATATCATGTAAGACGAATCATCACCTAACAAAACATGATTTTTTGAAGGTGTTTCACTTATGGTGGTAAACCAATCTCTATGCCTATTCATGTGTCGACTGTCTCTTGAATAAACGTACCAAGAAACACTAGATGATGTGGATGGTTCATTGGAATGGGTAGTGTACAAGAAGTTCTCATCATCCGAATGGTCTTCTTTCTTGGCTAAATTTCCTTACTAATGGGATTTATTTTTCCATTTCCCTTCTTCTACCCTAGCTTGTAGTGCGACTATTTTGGTTGAGATTTCTGATTTTGAGGTCTATAATTGCTTGATGAACCTTTCTTATATGTGTTATGCCATAAATATTTCAACTCATGTCCTCGTTTATAGATAAGACATCTATTTTTTTTTTGTCCCCTTACCGACGTTGTTTTTGGGACATTTGAAAATATTTTGCTTTTCCCTTCCTTTCTCGATGAGAAGATAATGTCTTCTTTCTTATTCATCTTTGTTGTAAAGTGCTTCTTCTTGTTATAACAAATTCCAACTTCTCAAACTGGATGGCGTTATATCACAAGTTAATTTTTGTCACAAAAATGTAGTAAGAAGGAGGAAGTGATCTCGAAACAATGGTGATAAGAGCATCATTATAAACCTCCTCTCCTAGGGATAGAAGGGAATCCTTCAATGTTGCAACTCTCCGCAAGAAAGCATCCACTTTCTCGTTTGTCTTAAATTTCAGTGTAAGTAACCGACTTTGTAAATGTAAAATGGTGTGCTTCTTTTAGTCCTTGACAAGGTGCTAAATTTATCACATGCTTCTTTAACTGATTTGGCATCTCGAATGTGGGGTTACACTTCATCAGACACTGCAAACAAGATTATCAACTTGGCCTTTTGATTTTCCCTGTTAAACTATTTTTGTTAGGTTACATCTTTACCTAATCTAGTTACATAACCATTCACAACTTGCCAAATTTCTTCAAACTCAAGTTGAGTTTAATTTTTTTATCTTCCACATGACATAGTTGTCACTATAGAGTAGTTGCGAGTCGTGCAAGATGAATTTTGGAGATTTGTTTTCCATAGTGGGTGGTTAGACTATTTGCAACTAGATGGATTATTAGCTCAAAAAGATGTAAAAATACACCGAAAATATGATATTAAAACTGATTATGTGGAAAATTTGAATGGAATACAATATTTTTGGTGAGGCCCTAGTGGCCTCTAGAGCTAAAAATGGCTCACAAGCAGTGTAAAAATGCAAAAAAATTGAAAAATATTGTAAAATAGCCCTTTCGGGAACCCCTCTTACAAAAGATGCTCAAAATCAAAATTTAAGCTATGTGGGATATTTTTTTCCTCTTCAATAGGTATTTCCTTGCTAAATTTAGCATGATCTTTAATGGTGACTAATTCGGTTTGGCGGGGATTTGACTGCTATCTTTGGCGATTACCATTAAATTTGCCACCAAATTCAAAAATATATTAAAAGAGGTTTAGGGGGTGAACCTATGAAATTTTAGCCATAAAACATTTCACCTATCCACAAAAGTGCTAACTATGCATGTGATATGAAATGGTGGATAATGTATTTAAATCTAAGTATCAAATGACTTACTTTTCAAAACATTGATATGACAGGTTGATGGAGGTCCATGTGGTTGGATGAGGGATCTTCACGATTTAGGGTACCCCTAATACACCGGCTTCTTTGTCTGTAGCTTTGGATTTGACGCCTTTGGAAATATTTTATCCTTACTTTCACTTTCAAGGTTTTGAAGTTGATACATTTGATTATGATTTCTTCCTAGGTACCGTGTCATGCATGTCCCAAGCCTGGATTTAACGGATGTAGGGGATATCGACACTCGACCTATGTTAACTTGTTGGGTCGTGTATGATAGAAAAGTGACAGGTGAGCATGAAAATCATCAAGCAACCTTTCTTCGTACCCGACCTCCCGAGGTCATGCCGAGATAGCCGGTGGAAATGAGATATATGTGGATATGGACAAATTAGTTGGGCAATCCTATATCCTCGATACGCAACAATGGGATCTATGAATCTAAAGCAAAGAAGGCTCTTCTAACCTAAACTGGTGTTATGGATCGGTTCAACACTATAACTGTTTAGAGGCTCCAATCAATGTCGAGCTCTGTCGAGATCCTATCTGTTGGTTGTTGGATTCGTGGAAAGTGACCTGTGGGTGCTTCGTATATATTTCCGGATAAAGGTCATGAAAGTGGTATCGATAGGTGTAATGGATTTACAAGAAACTATGGACGGTTTTCTGGTCTGACCTAGAAAGTATTGGCTTGATCGGTTTCTACGTTCAACATAGAAAGTTGTGTGATGATATCCGGTGGGAGTGGTGAGGATCTGAATACTAGTGTACATAAACCGATGTCAATGTTTAATTGGTTTGTAGGCCCGTTGGGTTGTGGGACCTGGGGATCACAACCATGAAATCGTTGTTGTGGACCTTTTATGGTCATGTAAATAATAAATCCTGTCTTCCGACTATCTAGTAGTCGTAAGCATTTTCAACTTCTATGTTTAGTATCAAGAGTTATACGATCTTCTCAAAATACCTTACGGTGTCCCAAAGAACTTGTGTGTGTAGGCCTATGTCTATGTCAGTGAGAAGGTCTCCTGCGTCTGGATGTAAAACTAATGGATCACAACCAAATGTTTGTTCTTGTTCGGGTTCTTGTATGGTCATATGGAAATCCTATCAAGGAAATCTATAGCTGGGTTGATTTGACCAGAATTCGTATGCTTTGTCATCTTTGATATTTAACACTCTTAATTGCTCACTAATTGCTTGTGGGTTTCCAGTTGTTTGGAAGACTTGAATCCTAAGACCTTGATCTATATCTACTAATGCCGTGCAGAGATTCGGCTGGGGTATCACTGGTTCGAATATGTAATCCCTAGGCTCTCTTGGTCTCATAATAGTCATACAATAAATAACCAAACTTAACTGAATGAAGTAAACTAACTACGAAAATGAATCTATGATATGTTTGTTCTTTCTATATTTTCAGAGATATAAACTTCAATAATTTCAAAGAGCAATCGGTATAATAAATTCAGATAACAAGTAACTAATCTAAGAATAAAGCTAAAACAAGCAAGGTAGCTAGATTTAGCTATTTTCCTGTGCACTTGTGAGTTGATACAAATATAAATATCTAACTAATTTGATTGAAAGACCTCCAATCTTACCTCATAAATGAGAAATCAAGTTTTAACTGAAATGAAATGATTCACTACTCTATTTGAAAGCAAGTTTTAACTGAAATGAAATGATTCACTACTCTATTTGATATATTGTAACTACAAATTTGACAAATCAAACCTAGAGTTTGTAGAAAAGAGGCAAATCCAGTTGTATCGTAGTTTGTCCCCTCAATGTAATTTCTTCGCTCCTTTGCGTTCTCATGAATCTAGAAAGGTGAGAATGTGACAACAAAAATATGAGAAGATATTTTAACAAAGGGCAAATAGGTAAACCAAACATAATGCAAGTAAGAGAGAGATAGCACAAGAGAACAAAGCTTGGCTATGTGATTCCTAGCAGGATTGTTGCAGGGATACGATAAGACACACCTAAAATTCTAGGACCTATTCTTCCTGTGACGAAACAAAACTATAACTCTAAGTAGAACCAAGATTCAAATCAACTTAATCTAGAACTCGATGCAGATTATGCTAAGCCAGCTTTTTGAGAACAAAAATGGAACAAAATGAAACTAGAGAGATCAAGTGATCTCTAAACCAAAAATGAGGAGCCTTGAACTGAGAGGCTGAGAACTTATGCTAAGTCTAAACCTATTGAGACTTATTGAGGAACTTCCAAATACACTAAATAATAAAACATAGAGAGAGAGGGGCCATTTGCTTGTAAACAAGCTCAGTATTTATAACATTTCTACTCACCAAAAGGCAAGTCCAAATTGCCATGCTTTATCATTAAAAATGGAGCACTACTATTACAAAGTGGCTGGAAACTCTAAACAAAGCAGAAGCGGCTGAGAGTTGCAAGTGCAACTTGATTTTTCACGTTGTTGAGTGCACCGAAGGTTCTAGAAAAAGTAGACATGACCACCACCCTATGCAGATGGCGGTTACAGGACCGCCACCCCCTATCCTCGGGTGGCGATCATGGGACTACCACCCGAGCGGGCGGCGGTCCCATAACTTAAGACCAAAATGTAAGGAAAAATGGGGTAGGGGTCAGAACAAACCATGTAAAGGTTGGATAAGGCATTTTAGGGTGTAATTTTAGCCATGAAGAGGCGTAAAATGATGGGTCCAAGTACGACATTCTCAAAATGGGAAGTTCAAGCTATACCCGACATGCCTATATGTCACAATGTCGCCATCCAAGTTCCTCGCTACCTGTAAAACAAAAGAGGGGACTCAAGTGTAGATAGATAAAAGAGATCGAAAGATAAATATTAAATTAAAACAAAATGAGGACTCACCATTTACATGGGGGATAAGAACTTACCTCCGTCGGCGCTCCAACTCTGCGTAAGAACACTCAAAACAAGATTAGAATACTATATATATATATATATATATATATATAAAAATGAACTCATTTTACTATTCATTTACACGTATTGATTTGGTGATTTTTGAGCTCTGGGACCCACGGTAACTATTTTTGACAAGAGTATAGTCAAAACGTTCACTGTGAGATCATGATCATGCCTCCAAGAGTAGGATATCGACCCTGCAAATTCTCAAGTTAGTTTTTCTCAATTTATCGTTTTTGAACCTAAAATGTAGAAATGTTGAAATCTTTGTCTTGGGGGTTCATTTTCAAAATGTTAGTGTTAAATGAGTCTCTAGGGGGGCGCCCATGTGGTAGGTTTTCATTTTGTCAAAAAGGTGATATTTTTTTTGTTTTGAGTTTTTTAGGGCTTTAGGGGTTCACCGATTCGGCACAAGATTGCAGCCGCCCTACATAGAGCGGCGGTCATGGGACCGCCACCCCGTATGACAGTGGTCGAGGACTACCGTCCCCCATGAGGTGGTGGTCACATGACCTACCTCAAAAGGTGGTGGTCATGGAACCACCACTCGCACGCAGGTGGTAGTTCGAACAGTAAAGTAAAAAGAATGTATATTTTACTTTTTTTGTATTTTTGACATTGTTTAATGTTTTTATGAGCTTTTCGCTTAGTTGGGTTTTGTTACTAACTTTCTATTTTTCTTTGTTTTGGGTGGATGAAGAAGGAGGAGTATATATGGTGGAGTAGAGAGAGGGAGTGTGATTGGCTCCCAGCAGTGTTGGATATGCTGACCCAGACAGAGCGAGACACTCTGCAGAGGGCCGATATTTTGAGGATTTCACAGTTTCTCATGTTGCTTCGACCACTCACATATTGTGTGACTTATTCTCATACTTGAGATGCGACCAAAATACCTTTTGTTACCAGGTGTTAGGGGTGAGTGGACTATCACCCTGGAGGACGTTTACCGTATACTAGGGTTTCGATTCTTGGGAGGCGGCTATCTCTTAAGACAACAGGATCCAGGTCCCAGATGGTTCACTAGGCCACATATATGGGAGATGTTATTGTCTCCATTGGTTCAAGAAGGGGGTGAAGGTCCGATCTATTGCTTACTGCTCCTATCCCTACCATACATAAGGCCATTATGGGTATCCTGCCTCACGGTTGATTGGGGATAAGGGAGGGGATACTCTACTATACTGTTGGTCTCCCATGATTACATAGATTGAGGCTCATGGCCATATTTATGCTTGGGGAGCAGACATTCTTGGGACCACCTACCATGACTTATACAGGGTGGTCGATTATAAGGGAGTAGTCATTGAGTCACCCTACTCTAGTTATGAGTTGGGTGTACGAGCGTATCATCCCCTATGGGAGGGGTATATTAGCAGAGGATCTGGGGGCTGTCAGGGCAGTGAGGTGGATGGGGATGATAGTGCTCAAGATGCCACACCAACCAAAGGGCTTCACCGCTACTACGCAAACATGGAGGCCACTCCGTATTAGGCCATGGCAGGACTATGGGGAGAGGAGACACATATATTGATTGCCTGTTCTACTACAGGTCAGCTGGTAGAGAGGATAGGAGGTTGAGATCCATCCATTTGACCGAGTCCGTAGCAATTTGGCCTCCCCTACGTTGATATGCTTCCTCCAGCGGGGCTAGTGTATAGGTCTATTCATGTGAGGCCTGGGGAGGTCCTAGAGGAGGCCGAGGTTGGACCGCAGCTTACTCCCGGGTTCTTATTCTAGTTATATGGGTGGTTTGTACTCAAGGGGTAGCCAGTGCTCCTCAAGCACCCTTACTTCTGATCGGGGCTGCTCCTGCTCATAGTGGAGAGGGAGATGAGCCCATTGATGTGGACTCAGACTCTGAGGAGTTTACTAGAGAGGAGACTGAGGAGGATACAATGGGAAAGGGGATTGGAGGTGAGGCTAGTGGGATGAGATGAGGATAGATAGCGATTTTGAGTGGCATGACACTTAGGATATCTTGAGGGCGAGAGGGAAGAGGTGAGTGTGAGATAGGATACCTTGGTCTCAGAGAGATTACCTCACTAGGGCACTGAGGGAGATAATGAGTCTGTGGGGGGACGTCATTTCTTTCCAAATTTTGGAGAGCACACAATATCAGGTAGCAGGCACAAATCCTAGAGATCCCACCTACATGCCTAGAGATCCGAGTGAGTTACTACTCTTCTCTTGACCTTGTTAGCTAGAGATGTTAGTTGATATTTTTGTTGTTTTGCTTTTTTTATTTCATTTTTGGTAATTTTCTAACTCATTATCTCTCTTTTTTTTATAGCGACTGTTAAGGGATGACAAGATTTGATTCACCGAGTGTGTGTGGATACCCTGTTGCTCCCCTTGAGAGCACTCAGCCTGAGCTTACTGAGGACATGGGAGAGCCTTCAGAGTAGGGAAGACATACTAATGTGTTTTCCCCTATCTGGAAGGTGGAAAAGTTAGTGACCTCCTTCATATTGAGCTAGGATACTGGATACAGGACTCACTAATCACATGATGAGGGAGGAGTTACCACATTGAGACCATAGCCGCGTGGGCCGTGATCATGAGCACTCCCATCATTCGGTGCATTCAGAGCACCATCGTAGCAGGATTCCTAGATGCGGTCATGCACCCTCCGAGGGATCCCACAGGGATTGAGAGGCCATTTGGTCTTTTTGTAGTGATTTTTTCGCTAGTTATATGAGTTTGTTTTTGTATTTTTTGGGCTCATTGAGCATTTTGACCATGCCTAGTGCATGATGGCATTGTATATAAAACATGATATATATATATATATATATATATATATATATATATATATATCTTTTTGATTCAGATCTTCTTTGTATCTAGAGTTTTTGTGGTTTGTCTCTCATATGTACACTAGATGCTTTAGAATATCTATTTTTATATACTTTTTAGAATGTATGCAATGGATAACAAGTGATAACAAATGTTGAACATAATGTTTCTCTTTTTTTTGTTTTTGTAATACTAATATGAGATGATGCAAACATATTGTAGTACTGAAATTTTGGCTTCTTTGGGAAATATTCGTTGTTTCTTCTTGTTTTGGAAAACGTGATGAATATGTAGTGATAATGAGATGAACTTGCCCCATTCCTAACTCCACACAACTAGTAATATGTGAGGGCTCAACACCAAGAGCTATGAAGGGTGCAAAATTGTATGAGTTTGATTGAATGGAAATGATGAGAGAAAGAAAAAGTATTGATAGAAACCAAATTTAGACCTACGTACTTACCTTACTCAAACCTGCTACATAGCCTAGATGCAACTTACTTTCTAGTTTATCTAGACTTAGATCCATAGATGGCAACTTGGTTGACAAAATCTGGTTTTGAGGATTTGATCTCTTTGGAACTTGGATGCTTAATTTCACTTTTTATAATACACTTTGTTTTGAATTTTTAAACACTAAGATTTATTAATTTATGTGAATGGACCCCCTATGCCTTGCCCCATGCTACTAGTAAGAAGTATGGGCTTATCACCGAAGGTAGGACATAGGTGAGTAAGGGCACTTCTTTCCTTTCCCAACCTCGCATCACCAGTAAGAGATGCGGGCTCATCACCGAAGATTGGTAGGGCAAAGAAGTGTGTAAAAATAAAATATTCTGTATGTTTAGTATTTTTTTATTCAATTTGACTTTGATATTTGTGATCTATAATTTTGAAGTATCCTTATTTCAAAGAGACATAAGAGGGATAGATGTGACACCAAGAAGCTTCTAGAATAGACCATAGGTAAGAACATCTTAACCTAGTAGAAGAAAATGAGTATGACCAAGTATGCAGGCCTTGGTATGGTTTTTGTCAAGATTTTGTCTATCGAATTGATGAGATGATTTCAAAATCTTTTGATGATATCATGAAAATTGAAGAGATATGATTTGAATACTTTTGCCAATATTTTCATAAGCTTGTAATAAATTGCTTAAGAATAAGTTCCTTGACCACAACATTTATGAAATGAGTGAACAAAATGAATTAACTAAATGACTAATGCAATACAGGTTAACAAGGTATAAAAATGGTGATGTTGATGACTTATGCGTAAAACCGTTTAAGATGTAAGGAATTAACAGTTTCATTGAATTCCTAACACTCTAGTGTACACAAGAGATACACACCATTTCCTTAATCCTTCATGACTCGGTATGGGCCTAACCACTTAGGCCGGAATTTCCTTCTTTCACCGGTTTTCTTATCAATTTGGCTATCTAATCTTAGAACGAGATCACCTTCATATATTTCTCATTCGTAGAATTTCTTGTTATATTGCTGGCACATTCGGTCAAATGTAGGCTCTGTGCCTTTGCTCGGCATTTAACCTAGCCTCATCAAGGCTTTCTAATTGAGAGAGTCATGCCTCTCTATAGGCTTCTTCTCCTAAGATCCCTTGTAATGAGATGCGGAGGCTAGGTATTTCAACTTCTATTGGTAGAACTACTTCGGCTCCAAATACCAATGAGAAAGGGGTTGCCCCTATTGGTGTTCTTATTGATGTTCTATAGGCCCATAAGGTTGGGTATAGTTTTAAGTGCCAATCCCATTTTTTCTCCTTAACTGTTTTGAGGAGAATGGTTTTTAATGTTTTATTCATGGCCTCAGCCTGTCCATTGGCTTGGGGGTAATAAAGAGAAGCCGTGTGATGGTTTATCTTGAATTTACTACATAGTTCACGGAATTCATCATTCTTGAAGGATGTTCCATTATCTGAGATAATGACTTGTGGGACACCGTACCTACAAATGATTTGATTTAGAATAAACTTAGCAATTATAGAACCTGGTATGGTGGTGAGAGGCATGACCTCTACCCATTTTGTAAAGTATTATGTGGTTGTGATTATGAAGTTATGGCCATCTATTGACGAGGGAGAGAATTTCCCTATCAAGTCTAGGCCCCACGTGGAAAAGGGCCAAGGGGTTGCGATTGGTCAGAGATCCTCACGACATGTGAATCTCATGGGAGAATTCTTGGCATTTGTGACATTTACACACAAAATCTACTACGTCATGTTCTAGGGTGGGCCAGAAATAGCCCATCCGATGTATCTTACGAGCAGTGGCATGGCCGCCAAAGTGGCCTCCACATACCCCGCTATGGGATTCATAAAGAATCCTTATGGATTCTTCCATGTCAACACATATTAACAACATCCCATTAAAGGCTTTGTGATAGAGCACCTGTTCTAAGATGACATATTTAGAAATGATGATGTGTAACCGCCTTCTTTGTTGGGATGTGGCCCCTTCTGGGTATGTGTGGTCCATGATGAAATTGATTATGTTGGTGTACCAAGGACATGCAGAGATAGGAGGCCTGGTTTCAATAAAATATACACACTCATTAGGAAGTCTAGATCTACCAAATCACCTCCATTTAATGGGTTGTCACCAACCAAGTCTGCAATGATTTTTCCCTTAATGGATTTTTGGTTTACAAATGTTAGCTCAAATTCACCCATTAAGGTTATGAAGTGTCCAACCTTTTTAGACAAAGACCCTTGTGTGAGGAATGTCCATAAGTGATATGTCTTGATAATCACCCTTGTTTCTTGATTTAACATGTAATGTCTTAAGCATTTTGTTGCAAAGACTATGGAAAGGCATTCTCTTTCTACTTATGTGTAACGTGTCTCATAGTCAAGCAATGTCTGACTAATGAAGTAAACTACACGTTCTCGTTTATCATCATCTTCTTGAGCCAACATGTAGGCTAGCGAGACATCAGTAGCCCATGAGTACAAGATCAAAGGATGATCTGGTCTAGGGGCATTAGCATGGGCAGGAGACAACAAGAAGCGTTTAACTACTTCGAAGGCCTCGTTGCATTCATCGGTCCAATCAATGCTATAATATTTTTTTAATAAATTGTTGATTGGATGAATAAAAAAACTTAAGTCTGGGATGAACCTTCAATTACACCGAGTTTCCCAAGAAATGATCTGATACTAGACTCATCTGATGGTGGAATCATTTCAAGAACAACCTAGATTTTTTTCGGGTCAACATCAATCCCTCATGATGATATAATGTAACCTAGAAGCTTACCTCTCTGTTACACCGAATACACATTTCTCTGGATTCAATGTGATGCCATATTTGATCAATCGTGAGAGAATGATACAGAGCACTTCTAGGTGATCACAACACTTTTTGGCCTTGGCCAGCAAGTCATCTACATAGGATTCCACAATCTTATGAATAAGATCATGGAATATATATGTCATTGCCCGTTGGTATGTAGCGCCAAAGATTCTTAAGACCGAACGACATGACAACATAACAATAGGTTCCCCAGGAGTTATAAACATGGTTTTGGCTTGATCTTCCTCGAATATTTTAATCTGATTATATCCTGAGAACCCATCCATGAGGGACAACAACTCAAATCCAGTTATTGCATCAACAATAACGTCGATGGATGGTAATGGGAAGTCATCTTTGGGACATGCTTTGTTAATGTCCCGAAATTCTATGCAAATGCGTATCTTCCCATTCTTTTTGAGAATGGGGATGATATTGGATACCCATTGTGAATAGTCAACTAGTTTGATGAACCCCACTTGGAGGAGTTTCATCACTTCCTCTTTCACCATGAGAGCCACTTTTGGCTTCATTGGTCTTGACTTTTGCTTGATTGGCTTTGCATCTGGTTTGGTGACAAGATTGTGTACCGCGATATGTGGTGCAATTCCTGTCATTTCTTTGTAACTAAATGCAAAAGCCTTTTGATGTTCTTTGAGGATCTGAGTATGTATTTCTATCTCCTCTAGAGTTAAAGAGGATCCCAACTTCAAAATATTTGGTTCTTCCTCTGTTTCGATATTTATGTCTATGGTTCCTTCGATTAAGGAGGCATTTCCTTCCTCAAACTCGGGAGGGGCTGGGGGTAATTCCAAACTCCCTTCATTCTCCACCTCATAGATTTTGAGATTCTCTTGCGGGGGAGATTCTATCATGGGATTTCCAAAATAGGAAGAGGAGCATGGGATTAGAGAGAAATCAACTATGGAATGAGTGAGATGCAGCTCTGCAAAGGCGTTTAGATATTCAAGGGTCACCTTTTCACTATCAGAGTGACCTATAATGGTGGATTCATTCTCAACTTCCATATGTGTTGATATCGGGATTACTGGTATTTTATGAACCAAAGGTTCAACACGTATTGATACCACGAAATCTGTATCAACCAATTCATCACTTGGAGTGAATCGGGAAGTTGAGGTTACCATAGAATCAACAATAAGGTTTTGTTCTCGTGGGATTGCTTCAATCGATATGAAGTCAAATCCTTTTAGTTTTAGTACTTGCCATTTTATAAAGTTGCAGGTGTTCAGCCCTAGTCTCATATACCTCTGATAGTTGGTTTGCAACTAATTGCGAGTCTCCGAGTACTCTGATATTACTAATGTCCATCCTTTTGGAAATGATAAGGCCAAGAAGGAGGGCTTCATATTCAGCCCCGTTGTTTGTGCACTCAAAGTTTAATTTGAAAGTGAAAGGTAGAACCTTTCCCTTGGGTGAAGTAAGGATCACACCTGCCCTAGCACCGAAATGACATTTTTCCCCATCAAAGTGGAGAGTCCAATAATAATTTGGAAAAATGGAAGTTGGGACACCCTTAGTCTCTACTTCTCTTGTCTCAGTCACTTCCACCATACAAACTTCGTCCGCAGGTATGGAACCAATTCCTAGGGTATGTCCTATACCCATAGAATCAAATGGTAAGAGAATAGGTAGATCTTTCTCCAGTAATTTGATAATTTTTGTAGTGGTTCCTAGCAAAATTGTTTCTATAGTGATGGGCTCATCTTTGATTGCTAGGATGCCTTTGATTAATTTTGTGACTTCTAGTTCTATCGTAGGCACCAACTTCACTTCTGGGTTTGTATTGACTGGTTTGTTGAGCTGATTTGTTGGGAGCTCAAATTCAGAATGGATGCTAGGTATTTTCTTCAAATCTTCTAGGTGTATGTCAAAAGGTTTTGGGTCACCTTGTGCTACAAAGACCTTTCCTAGGTGTAGAAATCTTACTTCTTGGAATAACGTGGAAGGGATTGCCTTCATGCGATGTATCCAAGGGTGACCGAGAATCATATTATAGTTGGTTTCCCAATCTATAATATAAAATTCAGTGAGGATTTTTTTGGGTCCTAAAGTGACTGGTAGCACTATAGTCCCGATTGAAGTTTCCTTGAGGCTATCATAGCCCCTTAGCATGTTTCACGTTGAAGAATAGTTTGTTTCTCCATATCCTAGCTTTTGAAGGAAAGTGAAGGGGACTATGTTAACCGCTGCCCCATCATCGATCATTGCATGCTTAACATAGTTATTATAAACCCAAACCTATAAATGCAAGGGTGGATCACCTCTACGTGAGATTTCAACATCTGTTGGCATTTTACTTATGTCAAATATAAACTCAATAGTATCCCTATCTAGCTGCCCTGGAGGGTAGATGTCAAAGTCTACATGGTTTACTTGCATTTCAGGGGGAGGGGTGATGTTGACGAGATGACCGAGACCTAATGCTTCTAAGAGAGCAGCTCTATGAGCGGGAGAGTTCTTCAACAAATCCAAAAAGGAAATGTGAGAGAAGGTCTTTGTTAAGTCATTAATCAAATCATAGGCACCTACTAGTTTTACTTGGTGTTTGCTAAGTGTTGTCTGGTATTAGTGAATAGGTTGGGACTGGTTGAGAGGAGTAGTCTTGTGTTCTTGTTATAGTTTCTACTTGTAACTCAGTGTCTAATTCTACTAATCCAACTATCTTGGCTTGTGGTCAAGTTCCTAATTGGGGTGCGACTGTTGGATTTGATGAAGTCAAAGCTTCATGATTGTTATTCCCCATTATGACACCTTTCTTTGCTCTTCTTGGATCTAACCCATTGTTAGAGAACGATTCGGGAGAGGATCATTGAAAATATTGAGAGGTGCATTTTGAGGAGAAATTGACCCTGGTAGGTATTTGATGTGGTTGGTATGGAATTTTCCAAAAACATATCTACAAAGAGTTATCTTTGATCTTTTGGTAAATGCTCCAAGAATTTATTGTAATCGCGGCAAGTTCTAGTATCATGACCTCGATTTTGTGAAAGCCACAATATAAATTGGGATTATAATTTTGTGGTCATTGGTTTAAATCTTGTTGTGGCCCAAAGTTTCGATTGGCTGCTTGATTGTTATAATTGTAATTTTGAGGTTGTTGCCTTTGGTTTTGGTTTTGATATCCATCTAGGCTTCAGCAGGGCCTTGTGACTTGATTTGTTGTTGTTGTGGTGGATGATTAAAATCCACCGTATTGATCGCTGGAGTAAAGTTATTATTGCATTGATTATTAGTAGGTGTTCCGGGTGTTCACAACATTTGGTCTTTTGGCTTGATCAATGACTCCATCTATTGTAACCCCATGGTTTTTGTTAAGGATCTTGGGTCCTTGATTGGTATTTCCCATGTTGGGATAAGTCGTAGTGTTTTGATTGGGAGTAATTAATCTCCCATTCATTCCATAAGTCTTACGACCACTTTCTATCGCCGCTTGATCTATTCAGAGAGCACTCTCAAGTACTTCATCATAAGTCCTTAGCGGGAACTTTTGGACTTCTTCCTTTATCTCTCTGTTGAGAGAATGAAGGAATAAATCACATAGTTCCATCTGATCCATGTTTGGAGTACTTGTTGAAGAGTAGAGAACTGTACACCATCTTTGAATGAAATGGACATCGATTCATTGTGCTCTTGTTTAATGTGTAAGAATTCCCTGATCCCCATTCTTAACAATTTGTTCATGTCAAAAGCTTTGATGAATTCTGACACAAGTTGTTTGAACGAATGTATCGAGGCTTCAGGTATTCTATAATACCAATCAAGGGCAATTACCTTCCAAGGTTTTAGGGAAGATTTTAGCAACAACCACATCCTAAGGGAGTAGTTCTCGAATGGCCATGGCATAGGCCTTGATATGAGCATTTGGATCTCCCCCCCTTGAATTTAGGAAAATTGGGAAGAGGTCTTGGAAGCATGATGCTTCGTATGGTGAAATATAAAGGCTATTTTAAATATTTTGAGTAAGTCCCTACCGCATAGGTTTCAACCATAGATGGTTCCTGTTGAGGGAGTGGAGGTGGAATGGGTTGTTGATATGGCATAGCATATGTATTTGCAGGGGTGTAAGGAAACCCTTGTGGTTGAGAAAACATCTCGGAGAAGAGAACATATCTCCCTGTGGTGATTTTGAATAAATGTTTAAGTAGGGAGGAGCATTTCACTGATATGGATTGTTTGGTCTTAAACCGGGAAGTATCATAGTTTCAACTGGAGCAACGTTTGAAAACGCGGTTCTAGTTGGTGTTTGTTGTGGATAGCTATAGGATTGTTGAGGAGGCATACCTAATGTGCATGTTCCCGTAAGGAGGTCAACCTAGCTAGGATGATGCAGAGGGTTGGGAGTTCCTACTTTCCCCGAGTGTGAAGCTTGATTTTCTTGAGCAAGTTCTATCCCTCTAACCCTTTCAACTAAAGCCAAGATGACTTCAATTGGTGACAATACAATATTTTGTCATGGTGGCTATTGTGGTACCCCTTGAGGTTGCCGAGGGGTATGGTACCCTGCTATGAATTGATCATTACTCTACCAAGATTCACCAAGAGTATTCTCCATAGGTGGAGGAATGGGGGTGTTTTCTTGGAGCAGGGTGTCGTGTTGTGTTTACAAACTTCCTATAGGTGGATACATGTTTTGGAAGTGTTGTTCGCTTCTAGCGTAGCGTGCTAAGTACTCCTCATCCAAAAATGGGAGTGGATCTGACTGCCTACTGATTTGTGGTCTAGATAAAACCTGAAGAGATGAAATGGATTCTCCAGTAAATGTCATATTGTTAGAGCCCAAGGGCTCCGGTTGTTGTGTTTGTGTAAGTTGGTCCAGCTCCTCAATTTGAAATGAAGAACTAGAGCTAGTTATTTGAGGAGGATTTTGTGATGACAATTAATTTCTTAAGTAGTTGTCAGCCCATGCTAAAAGTGAGGGTGACTATTGTTTATTCATTTGACCATAATATGCTTCGAGACCTGAGAGAGGTTTGTCTGTATGTGTCGTATCTCGACATATTCGGGGGGTAAATAAATACCCGTAAAATAATGGGAAAGAGCGAAGGTGGATAAAAGAAATGGAAATGAAAAAGGAGCGGCTTATTCCTTTCATGTAGGGTTCATCAATTTTTACAATAGAAAAGTGATAGGTGAGCATGAAAATCATCAAGTAGCCTTTCTCCATACCCGACCTCCCGAGGTCATGCCGAGACAACTGGTGGAAATGAGATATATGTGGATATGGAAAAATTAGTTGGGAAATCCTATATCCTTGATACATAACAATGGATCTATGAATCTAAAGAAAAGAAGGCTCTTCTAACTTGAACTGGTGTTATGGATCGGTTCAACACTATAACTGTTCGAGGCTCCAATCAATGTCGAGCTCTACCGAGATCCTATCTAGTTGGTTGTTGGATTCGTGGAAAGTGACCTGTGGGTGCTTCGTATATATTTCCAAACAAGGTCATGAAAGTGGTATCGATAGGTGTAATGGATTTACAGGAAACTATGGATGGTTTTCTAGTCTAAGCCAGAAAGTTTTGGCTTGATCAGTTTCTATGTTCAACATAGAAATTTTTGTGATGATATCCAGCGGGAGCGCCGAGGATCTAAATACTTGTGTACGTAAACTGGTGTCAATGTTTAATTGGTTTACTTTCCGTCCGTTGGGTTGTGGGACTTGGGGAACACAACCGTGAACTCATTGTTGTTGTGCACCTTTTATGGTCATGTAAAGAATCAATCCTGTCTTCTAACTATCTAGTAGTCGTAAGCCTTTTCAGCTTTTATGTTTAGTATCGTGAGTCAGTATGATCTTCTTGGAATACCTTACGGTGTCCTAAAGAACTCAGTATGCGTAGGGCTTGTGTCTATACCAAAGAGAAGGTCTCCCGTGTCTGGCTATGGAACTAATGGATCACAACCAAATTTTTTTCTCGCTTGTATTCTTGTATGGTCATATGGACATCCTATCAAGGAAATCTATAGTTGGGTTGGTTTGACCAGAATTCGTATGCTTTGTCATCTTCGATGTTTAACACTCTTAATTGCTCACTAATTGCTTGTGGGTTTCTTGTTGTTTGGAAGACTTGAATCCTAAGACCTTGATCTATATCTACTAATGTCATGCAGAGATTCGGTTGGGGTATCACTGGTTCAAATATGTAATCCCTGGGCTCTCTTGGTCCCGTAATAGTCATGCAAGAAATAACCAAACTTAATTGAATGAAGTAAACTAACTACAAAAATGAATCTATGCTATGCTTTTTCTTTTGTATTTTCAGAGATATAAACTTGAATAATTTCAAAGAGCAACTAATCTAATAAATTCAGATAACAAGTAACTAATCTAAGAATAAAGCTAAAACAAGCAAGGTAGCCAGATGTAGCTATTTTCCTATGCACTTGTGAGTTGATACAAATATAAATATCTAACTAATTTGATTGAAAGACCTCCAATCTTACCTCAGAAGTGAGAAACAAATCATAGCTTCTTAGAAGCTATCATTCCCCATAGCTTCCCCGACAATATTGAAAGCAAGCTTTAACTGAAATGAAATGATTCACTACTCTATTTGATATATTGTAACTACAACTTTGACAAATCAAACTTGGAGTTTACAAAATAGAGGCAAATCCAGTTGTATCGTAGCTTGTCCCCTCAGTGTGATTTCTTCGTTCCTTCGTGTTCTCATGAATCCAGAAAGGTGAGAATGTGACAACGGCAATAGGAGAAGATATTTGAATAGTGGCATGTAGGTAAACCGAATGGAATGTAAGTAGGAGAGAGATAGTGCAAGAGAATAGAGCTTGGCTATGCGATTCCTAGCAGGATTGTTGCAGGGATATGACAAGACACACCTAAAATTCTAGGACCTATTCTTCCTGTGATGAAACAAAACTATAACTCTAAGCAGAACCAAGATTCAAATGAACTTAATCTAGAACTGATGTTATATTATGCTAAGCCAGTTATTTGGAGAACAACAATGGAACAAAATGAAACTAGAGAGATCAAGTGATCTCTAAACCAAAAAAATGAGGAGCCTTGAACTGAGAGGCTGAGAACTTATGCTAAGTCTAAACCTATTGAGACTTATTGAGGAACTTCCAAATACACTGAATAATCAAACATAGAGAGAGAGAGAGGCCATTTTCTTGTAAACAAGCTCAATATTTATATCATTTCTACTCACTAGAAGGTAAGTCCAAATTGCCATGCTTTATCATTAAAAATGGAGCACTACTATTACAAAGTGGCTAGAAACTATAAAAAAATCAGAAGTGGCTGAGAGTTGCATATTCAACTTGATTTTTCATGTTGTTGAGTGAGCTGGAAGGTTCCGGAAAAATCAGACAGGACCACCACCCGATTTAGGGTGGCGGTTACAAGACCGCCACCCTATCTTTAGGCGGCGATCATGGGACCAGGGGTCCCAGTAACTTAAGACCAAAATGAAAGGAAAAAGGGGGCATGGGTATGAACAAAACATGTAAAGGTTAGATAAGGAATTTTAGGATGTAAATGTATACTTAGCGAGCTTTCTAGATTCTGAACACCTTGCGAAGAGATCTGAATCATCATTGGGGTTTTTGTAACCTCTTTCGATAGTACAGTACATACAATTTTGGGTACGTACAATCATCCCAAACAATATTTTCAACTTGATGATGGCTCGATGTGTGGTAGGAATAACTTAACACCATTTTCATTAAGAAAATAATAAATGAATAAATGCCTAATACTAATTGCAAGATATTAGTAAATGAATAAGAAATTAAGTATCGAAATAGACCCAAGAAAATTAAGCGAAATAATATGGAACTGTAGTTGTAAAGAAGGGATAAGAAGACTTAGTTATCTCATAATTAATCCTGACAGTGCAAAGTGATAGGATGATGAACAGAGAGGGATAAGTGTTAGACAAAGACCCGGAAAAATGTGCGAGCCGATAATCTTCCTAGACCTGGGGTGCCTAGAAAATGCAGGGGGCACTGCGGGTCCCTAGACCTACTCGGGTGCCTGTGGCTGCTCAAAACTTATAAAACCTCCTTCATAAGGTTGCGATATGTTCATTGTGCTTATCCTTTAGTTGCTAGTATGTCTCACAATGATCACCGATGTTGAAGATAACCTATAATGAAAGATTGACATGTAAACCTTGAAGAGTGCTTCAAATCCTAAAAAGAAAAGAATGTAAATGAGGGGTGAGACTGTCCTCGGATGTTAAACATGTGAAGTTATAAAATGAATAATACACTACATTTTAAACCCAATGTAGTTCTAGGTGTGTGTGTATAATCATTCCCTAGGTGGATCTTATGCGTGTCGCACTTGATAACAAGAAAATGTAATTAGATGTGTGCATATAATAGATTAAACTTCCCCTCCTATGAAGTGTATATAAAATAAATGCAGTTCCTTTCCCTTGAATGGATGCTTGAATGTTCTTAAATAGCCTTTAGATGTAACCTTAGGTGGTGATAACTAATGTTTAGTGATTGGTCCTTTATTATGATCCCATAACTTTACATTTTATGTTTCCTTTTCTTGAATTTCATTATAAATCTATGTGATCATCCATATAGCTCCACACTAGGGACAATGGACTGATTCTTATGCATACACTTCATAAGAGGGGAAGTTCATTCTTTCATGCACACATCTATTTACATATTTTACATCTAGCTACTTTCTCACTATCAAGTGCGACACACACAAGAGCCACCTAGGAAAAATTTCAACACACACACACACACACACACACACACACACACACACACACACACATAGAAATACATTGGGTTTGAGATGTAGTGCAACGCTTGGTTATAAGTTCACTTCATTGAAAACTAAGGAAATTATGACCCCTCATTTGTATTATTTTATTTTTGGGATTTTATGCACTTTAGGGTTTTGCAGGTCATTTCTTCATTGTGGGTTACAGTGACATCTGAAAACTTGGTGTAACATTCCAACTATAAGAATTTAAGGACAATGGACATCTTATGACCCTATAAAATTGGTTTTCGTAGCTTCCGAGAAGACATAAGCACCTGCAACAGATCTCTAGCACCTCGTGCACCCCTAACCCTCTGTAGGCACCTGCTCCCGGCACTCCCGACATCTCTACAATATTTTGGGTCTGATTGCGACACTTTGAGTTCCTATTCCATCTATTTTCTATATCGGCACAATTTCAGCATCACATCAAAATCAGCTAATTATTTTCTCATTTAATTTACAACAAGGGTTTCATATTTTATAACTCATCTTTCTTGAGTCAAATATGTATTTAATTTTTATATTCAGCACTATTACATATTTAGATTTAGGCATTTATTTATTCAATATTTTCTTAATCATTTGGTGAACCCATCATTTGAACACTCTTAGATCCTCATTGTTCTTATCTCATTAGGAAATAAGGAATAAAATATGCAAAATAATCCCTCATAGAATCGCAACAAAAGAGAAACTAATATGTAAAAATATTACAGATCTTAAATAAAAGTCTTTGAATAAAATAACACAACACAAAGAGATAGTATTTAACGTAGTTCACCCAATTTGGGCTACATCCACTAAGAATCACTTGCTCATATTTTATTACAAGCCACCACTCTCTCAATACAATACCCAAATGCTTTGGAGCTATGCTCAACTTTCTCTATAGAATTCACACCCGAATTCAAAACACATTTGTAATGTTACATTATACCTACCATATGCATAAAACCATATAAGTAGATAACTGCTTAAGTATTTTTACAAAACCGTGGGTATTAAAACCATGGGCCAAAACCATCCCATAAACCTATGGGTCAAAAATCCCACCCCCATATGAGAAAAGCATGTTTCCCAAGATATCGGGCACGTTTTAAGGCCAAAAATCTTAGTGTACGACTCTTAGTGTACAGGCTCTTTCAACACTTTCACACATAAAAACAGGCTCCACAACCTAACATTATCTCATTGCTCCTAAGGTTTGCCAAATCTATTTGCATGAATTAAGTCAAACGCATCCACCTTACAAAGATGTTCTTCAAAATCCCTAGACACCATGTATCTCCCTAGTGATACGCCACTTGCTCAAGTGAGTGCTATTTTTGATCGCTTATCTAATGAGTCTATTTGTCCCATTCCTCCATGCAATCAACCCATTTTTGATTCAATTCAATTTTTTTATAATTTATTTCAAGATAAATTTTAGGCTATGGAATCTAAGAGTGCATCTCTTAAATATGAAATCCAACATCTTAAGGGTGTTTCTCAAGCTCATGTTAATTCTTCTTCTCATCCTCATTTTATGTCTTCTAAATGTTTTGATATCGCTGAGCCTCAAGTCTTGTCATTACTTCAGAGCCTCTCACTTTTGATCTCAATGCTAAGCAACATGATATTCTCGATTGATCTCATTAGTCAATAATTGATCACTTTTCTCTCTACACATGGCTATCCTCTTTATTGTCTTCCAAAACATTAAGTACGTCCATATTGCAATTATCATTGAATCAATGGACATAATGACAATGAATTTTATGCTTTACAACGAAGAATCAAACATCTTGAGCATTAAGGATTTATCTCATTCACTACACAACATTCTATTGTATGCCCATCTAAAAATGATACATCAAATGAGATCCTAAATATGTTCCATCTATGTCTCATGAACATCATGCCATCACTTCTAATATGTCTTCTTCGCCCAGTCAAGCGCCTCCTATTCAACCCACTCTGACTAAGCAACCACCTCTCAAGGTCCCTTTTTCATTATCACCCCCTCTAAACTATTCTATGGAATTAACAAAAAAGTAACCACTCACTATGCAAGATAAAAACTTTAGTTGGCCTCTTTTGACTTCCCCAGGTTGAGGCTCCTAAGCCATCACCACTTCAACATCCAATTAATTTTGTCAAGGAAACTACTCCTTACATTGACCTACTTAGCATCATCGACTAAATATCCATACATGGGGGAATAACGCCTATTCTCCCCCTTTCATTTTTATTAAATGTCTCTATCATCCCATACACTCGACACTCGTGCTTAATGTCTAATATCTTGTAAGCATCAATACAAACCACTTAATACACTTATATCGTCATTACCCTATGACACACTCTTGTGCTATGGTTCACACTTGACAGTTGAGGGCATACTATACACATGAACCTCACACACTACACACTTCACAGATCACACACTCATCATATCTCTTTCTCACAATTTCTTTTACACATCCTACAAACTGCACTTTCTACACACTAACAACATAGCTTTCTTGCATATAATTTGAAACATTATGCTCATTACCCTATGACGTACTCTAGTTCCACAGTTCATACTTGACTGTTGAGGGTCTAAATCTCAAATGAACCTCACATCACAACAATCACTCACTCATTACACTCTACTTTTTCATGATCACATCTTTCTAGCACACACAATTCAAACCATTTCCCAATGATGCACTCTTGTTCTACGGTTCATTCTCGAATGCTAAGGGGGCATATATAAATGAACCTCACTTCATGCATACACATTTTCTCGGGGTGCGTTATCCCTATCACATTCACTTTGCATTTCATTCCATCTCATCCACAACATATTGCATATCTTGGTCACATTTACTCTTGCTTACTTATGCTTACATGTACACTTTATTACACATGCTAGAAAGATACATTGTATGTCATTATATTTCTATATACACATGCGTGTTCACTTTTCTTCTAGTTGTGATTGCAGACTTTACATAGATCGATACATGCAACATGGATGCTTGGCGCAATACCTCTTACTAATCCCACAATGGCTCCTAAGGGAATCCACTTTTGTACACTACAGGTGCTATTGTTTCATTTTTCATAGCACACTACTTTATTAGATTATACATGCTTTGACATACTTTTTATCTTTCTAACATGCTAATGAGTGCTTCATGTGCAACATTTTTCTTACAAGTCTATTTAATTCCATGGTTGTCTAATACATTTCTTACCACTATTTTCCATTACTTGCTTTTGTATGTCATTATTTATTGGATTTTCTCTTTGTCTTGTGTGCACACTGTCTAATTTTGGCTATGTCGGTTTCGATTGTCTTACAAAATCATGAGTGATGTCCCATGTTCAAACCTATTTTTTTAGTCTATATTATTTGCTCATGTATTATCTTTTTTTTTGTTAGCTTACATATTGTCTTTTACATGCATGTTTATCTTGTTTGCACTAACACCTATCTTCCTAGCCACTTTTTTGCATGTGCCTTGATTTCTACCAAACACACTCCCTCCCACTATAGGGTATCAATATCAACATAGTGTTTGGTCTTCCTTTGGGCCACGTACTCCTCAGTGATGTCACATGCACCCCAAATGAGGGGGCATCTATTAGGTGAATCAGTCACCCCACATAGTAGTCTATAGTCATTGTTCAACACCGTCTTTAGTCTTAGCAATGACCCGCATCTTGAATTGGGTTCTCAAAGACAACATAGTCACCATCACCCAAAGATTATGCAAGAAGCACTGGGTGCCCCTAACCCTTCCTAGATGCATGTGACCAGGGGTAGTTACACAACATTTTTCAGAGACACGCTTTAGTTTTCGAAAGTATACACAACAAATTTTACAGGATAGACAATCCTTCAACACTCCACATCCATGCACTACACTTTCATTTCTACTTTCATGTTAAATCAGAATTGTTCAAACCAAATCATATTTTTACACACCATATTTAGTGGTGTTCACACTTTGGGAAGAAATCAAATATATGTAGAATAACACTAGACTTTCTCCCTACACTTCTTCCATTTTGGGTGTGAGATCGCCCAAATAATTCACACTCAACGCACAACTAGCATGAGATCACCCAAAAAACTTGGTCTTCTACATCATCTTTAGGATCCTTTCTATCTCTCTTTACTCATCATGGATCAGGTACACATGTTCTTTTTTTTCCATTTTTACATACTTTTACACACTTTTTACATATTTTGATGATAAACATATGTATTTTACCACTTGGTTGTTCTTCTCTTTTGCAGGTTCATCCTTATGGGGAGTGGTAGTCACATCAATCACATCATCAGCACACAAAATTGACATCTAAAACAAGTGAAAACATGACATCTGTAGAGATACGATCTCACCCTAGGGTCATCATCATCATTTTTCACTTCCTCTTCTTTAGCTTCCACGCTTCACATTTTTATCACTCTCCACTTTTTTCTCTCTCTCGGCACACTTTTTGCCATCAATCTACATTATTATCAGGTATGCATCTCTTATCTACTTTATGTTATCAAGAATTCGCTCAACAACATAAAGTGGGGGAAAATGTAGATACAAAATCACACACTTTGGGTATCTATCTAGTCATGATCACATACTACTATTCATATGATTCCTAAGAAATAAAAATACTAATTGATCCCTTTCATTGGCCATATTTTCTTACTTTTAATTTCCACTTTTGGTCTTACACTTCTTCTTTCCCAATCAGTCTTTTCATACTTCAATATTTCTCACTCTAAACACCAATGCCCAGCTAGGATGCCAGTGTCAGGCATCCCCATCCCCTCTAGGTGCCCCCGACCTCTTTCTACTTTGCTCACATCTTTTGGGGCCTTTCTAGCCATTTGGGCATCTTATCTTTTTAACGGTTGGCATTTTTAGGGTTAATTACTAAATTCAATAAAGGGAATCATATAAATATAAATCTATGTGATCATAATAAAGGACCAAGCACTAAGCATTAACTATCACCACCTAAGGTTGCATCCAAGATAGTTATCAAGAGAATTCAAGCATCCATCTAGC
Source organism: Taxus wallichiana var. yunnanensis (assembly GCA_018340775.1). Lineage (NCBI taxonomy): Eukaryota > Viridiplantae > Streptophyta > Pinopsida > Cupressales > Taxaceae > Taxus > Taxus wallichiana. The sequence goes on along the minus strand of CM031235.1, from coordinate 936,830,499 downwards.
TCCACACAAGGGACAATGGACTAATACTTCTGCATACACTTCATAGGAGGGGAAGTTCATTATTTCATGCATGCATCTATTTACATCTTTTACATCTAGTTACTTTGCTTGCTATCAAGTGTGACATGCACAAGATCCACCTAAGGCATAATTTTGACACACACACACACACACAAAACTACATTGGTTCTGAGATGTAGTAAAACTCTTGGTCATAAATTCACTTCATGATAGCTAAGGATAGTCCAATCCCTCATGTACATTATTTTCTTTTTGGTATTTGATGCACTTTAGGGTTTTGTAGGTCATTTCTTCATTATAGATTATAGGAAACATCTGTGAACTTGGTGTAATATACTAGCAACAAGAAGTGAAGGAAAACAAAAGTCTTGTGACCATGCGAAACTAGTTCCACAACTTTTGAGAAGAAACAGTTCCTGAATAGGTCTCTAGCGCCCTGTACCCCTAACCCTCCTTAGGTGCCCTAGTATAGGATTTGTTGACATCTCTGCAATTTTCTCGGGTCTGATTGCGACACTCGAGTTCCCATTCCAACTATTTTCTAGATTGACATAGCTTCATCATCACATCAAATCAAGTAATTTTTGCCTCCTTTCATTTGCAACTAGGGTTTCATATTTTCTAGCTCATATTGCTTGGGTCAAACCTGTTTTTAATTATTTATATTCAACATTATTACATATTTATATTTTGGCATTTATTTATTCAATATTTTCTTAATCAAATACAAGGTTTAACACGAGGAAATTTAGTAAGGATAAAAATTTATATATTGGGACCTATCTATATAGTCTTTGAGAACTCAATATTTCCTTTCTTACAATCCTTTTTATTTGTTTTATACTACACACATTTGAGCGAATGTGGGTTGAAATTTTCATCTCCTTTGTGAGAGCGTACATGTTCATGATTTTTGTTACCATTAAACCTTGCTTAATACCAAAGGATTAATTGAATAAAATGTAAATCGTGAGATATGTGTATAGTCATGGTTAAAAACATTACTCTTCCTCTTCCTTGTGGTTATGGTTATTGCCTTCACTTTGGTTCAACAAAGATATGTATTCTATAATGTGTAGTGGAAATTTTCTCAATTAAGGAAGCCAACTTAAGGGTATAATTATGATTATAGTACCAAATGGTCGTAGGTACCTGAGATGTGTACCATCCTAAGGGATTCATTATACGACACTTAGGAATGGATCAAACAAGATTATTTTATAAGGTTATAACTATTTTGTGAGATAATGACACCTCAAGAAATAAAAGAGAGTACTTTCATAATCCTAAGTAGGGAGTTAAGCTTCCTTGTCAATAGTTTGTGGAATAACTTCCCTTTAACCATTCTGCGAATTGTGTTGCTGCACCCATCAAATAAGTGAAAATATGAAATCACAATCATATGTCATTACATGAGATTTACTTCCTTTATTTTGTTATGGAATGACCTAAAATTAAAGTGAGAAAGGTAACGTGAACCAAGTTTTGTCTTACCACGAGAGGATTCCTTAATGGCTCCTAGTGGTATAATGAGTGATCTTCTCTTCAACCTTTACACATGTGTTAGGATTGTGTGAAGGACCTCTTACCATGGATTGTTTTGGTTTCTTTGTGGCCTTTGCAAAAACAATTCCTCCTTAGCATAGGCATAGTGTGCATACCAAGTCATGTCGAATGACACACACACTTAAACCAAACCTTTAAGTTATGAACCTAAATTTATGATCTAATTAAAATAAGTAATTCAAACAAACTATGGAATCTAACACACACTTGAACCCTAGAATGAAAGGAACCTCTTCTACAAAGGTGGGAATTGTGAGACATGATGACTTTAGTTGTGCTTCCTCAAAGGTAATACTTTTGAAGTAATAAAATGTCGTGCACATAAAATTACAATTGTGAACTTTGATTACATTGGTTTAATGTAAGGAAAGTGTTAGTGTTTAGATGTCTTATGATTAGTGCAACTATTTTAGGTTTCACATCATATAATAACAACAACAACAAATTTCATTTTTTCGGTTACATTTTGAGTGGTAAAATTGTAGGAATTACACCATCCAACAATTTGAATCATTGTTTGAAAGGGGCCCTTAATTAAGAAAAATCAAATCTGAAATCATAACATGTGATCATAATTAGGTTTATAGGGGTTGATATTCCCTAATTAGGTTTCCATAAATAAAGTTAGTTTACAAAATGTATGTTTATCAAGCTATTCATTCTCTATTATTTACATCCTCTACGTAATAATTTTTTTGTTTGGTTGTACAAGGGAGCCAATTAGTTTTAATCACAATAGGTCGCCAAAATTAGAGCATATCGAGTCCCAAATCACATAAGGTTGTAAACAATATGAGACATCAAGTCAAAAACCACATTTGGTTGTTGAAATTAAGATAATTCATGTAAGATTGTCATTATTAGAGAATATCAAGTCATAAATTACATTAGTTTTCATAAATAGGGCACATTGAGTCCTAACCCACATTAGGCTATCATATTTATGTTTAGGCATCGTATGAGTGTTGAGGGTTATGTATGAATTTTTACGGTGTCAAATATTTTTTTATGGTGTCCATATTGTGTTATTTAGGATGAACCATTAATGTTTAGGGTGTTGTATTAGTATTTAGGTTTTCGTATTAGTGTTTAGGGCATTGTAATAGTGTTTCAAGTGTCACATTAGTGTTTAGGGTCTCCTTATTGTATTATTTATGGTAATAAATTAGTGTTTAGGTACATCATATTAGTGTTTAAAGGTTTAGGGTTTATCATTTGTGTTTATAGTGTCCCACTTGTGTTATTTAATTAGGGCGATCCATTGGTGTTTATGGTTTCTAGTTTAGGCTATCACATTAGTATCTATCATATCCTACTTGTATAATTTAAGGTAATCCATAATTGTTTAGGGTTTCATATTAGTGTTTAAGGATTTATTGTTTGTGTTTATGGTATCCCATTTATGTTATCTAATTAGGGTGACCTATTAGTGTTTATAGTTTTATTAGTGTTTAATGAGTTTTAATAGTGTTTAAGGTGTCACATTAGTGTATAAGGTGTCGTATTAATGTCTAGGGTGTCATATGAGTTTCTATGGTGCCATGTTAGTGTTTAAGGTGTCCCAATTGTGTTATTTAAATTAAACCATTAGTGTTTAGGAGTTGTATTATTGTTTATGATCTTCTAATTATGTTTTTAGGGTGAACTATTAGTGTTTGAGGTTTCATACTAGCGTTTATGGGTCCAAATTGTGTTATTTAATTGGGGTGTCCCACCTAAGGTTTTTATTAGTATTAAGGAGTCATTAGTGCAAATTCACAGCACCCCAAATCGACCCTCATATCTCATTATAGACAAATGGCCAATTCGGTGTGAATGCACAACATGGAGTTTTCCCAAAGTGTGGGACCTTTGCAATTGGGGAAAACTCTCCGTATCAAGCTAGTTCCACGCTAGTTCTTACTCCTCTGTTTAGGTGTATACATAAAATTTGTAGAGGTTTGATTCAAAATCCTACTCTAAAACTACCAAGGAGACAGGGTTGAGAGAAAACATGGAAATGGAAAAAAAACTAAGCAAAAATAGAATGGTGATACACCAAAGGAGTGTTGGACTTCTTACTTTGCAAATTTGACACAGATCATGGAGATTCAACACCAAAACATGCACAGATTACCAGAATGCAATGAAATATTAGAAGACAATAATAAATGCATGAGAGGATTGAAAATCGATCACAGAACATACATTATCATTTCCAAGTTTGATACAATACGTTCCATTGACAAAGAGGAAAAAAATGAGTTACAATCTCCATGGGAGGTCTGAAATTCTACAAATTTAGTTGATAAGGAAGAAAAGAGAGCTTGCAAAAGCAAGGGGGTCCAACCATTACAAAATGAGACAAAACTAGCTTTATATCAATGAAGCAGAAAGAAGAAAGGTGAAAAACGTGGGCAAATTGATTCGACATCTCCAACCACCGACAAGATTCATTAAAATAGTAAGGGCACCCTCACAAATCCATTTTTCAATGCATTCAGCCATGCTGAGAAGAAACAGATGCCATACTTCATCAATTTTGGTGGTTGGGGGTCGGTTCTGCATTTTTCCATGCTTTGGAGACATTTCTTCAATTTTCTCCCTCCAACTTTTCCCAAAACTCAAAATTGAAGCTTCCATGGCGTAGAGGGCATTGATAGCTTTCTAATGGTACCAAATTTGATGAATTTCAACCATTGGATCGAATAATCTTTTGAAATTCTACGGCTAAATTAGGGAAAAAATGGTGAAAAAGGTATGTGGGGTCAACCTTTCCTTTTTTCCCCCTTTCTTTTAAATTGGAAAATTTTTCAAAAATATCTACACCCTACTTCTCCGATGACGATGGCACCTCCCAATTTGCTGATGGGATCATGGGCTAATTTCTTTCCTTCAACCTTTTTGACCAAAAAGGTAAAACTTAACTTCTTCCAAATTCTCCGTCACGGCGTTGCTTGATGTGGACTAGATACATGGCGCCTTTATATTGGATGCGAACCTTGGTCATTTTCCTTTGCAAATGGATCCGCGGCCCATTCTAGACTTTAACCCTTTTTCCTAAAAATTTTAAGTGGCAAAATTTCTCCTCGCCCCACAAGTCCACTTCCTTCATCGGGCAGCCTGGGCCAAAATTTGTCTTTGTGCCTTTTAACCCTAAAAGGGCTATGTGTTGCATTTCTTTCTACGCCTCCATCAACCTACCAATTTTCCTTGGAAAAATTTATTTCCCTACTCTGCCAGCCTGAGATTTCCTTTGGCACAATTTCCTCCTTACCTCCGCAGGCCTGCCTAGGGCAAATTTTCACTACTAACTCCATCGAGCCATAACTCAAAAAATACAAGGAGTTAGAATGACTTCTTTACCTTTCTGGAAAGGTGAAAAAATTATCTATCTAATGAAGCCATACCTAGAAAATTTTGAGTGCGTAAAAGTTGCAAAAAGTTGATTGAAGCATAAGGAAGGAAGAAATGAAGGCAAGTTAGCCCAAAATAAGCATGGGATTATTTTGGATAACAATTTTAGCGACTGAGAGGGGTCATCTGCCTACCAGATGAAGTGATTAGCTAGCTTCCTTGAAGCATCCATTGGGCATGGAGTCATGAGTAGTATCCTATAAACTAATCTGAACTTTGAAAACTGACCCCATCAAGTGCCAAAACCAAAACACTACAAGGGGCAACAAGGCTCCACAAAACCATTATGTACAAACTATAAAATCATACATACCCCAAGTGGGATATGTAGAGTGTGCACAAGTACTTCTTCTACTGAAAGAAAACCTACCTACTCTACTCTAACCAAGAGCAAAGGGAACTCAAACAAAGTCTCAGAATCGACAGGAGAAATAGCTTCCCTTTCTCAAAAATGGCAGCCATGCAACTGATTTGGCACTGAACATGGTTGGTTGGATGAGTGAAAAATTGACAATAAGCTGGTCTTTCACCCAAATCATCAAAGTATCAACATTAATGGAAAATACCTCCTCAAGCTTAGACTCCGCCTTGGACTCCCGGAGGTATTGATGACCTTGATACTTTGATACTCATCCTCATGCCCCAAGTAGGAATGACTGGTTTTGTTACTCCTTTGGCTCCAATGAAGCCAAGTACCTGATTTGGCACAATCTGATCCTTTGGATGTGCCCATTTCTCTAAATTCAACTCCAAAAATGGAGTCTTCTTGTAAACCTTCTTGGATGAATGGCGTGGAAGAAGTGGTGAAAATATCCTGCTCTTTCCCTTCCTCTTCCCATGAAGCACATGGAAGATTTAAATCTTCCAATCTTGGTTCCAAAAGGCTATTACAAAAATAGATTGTTGTTCTTCAATGTTCTCCTTCATGGCAGCGGGCTCTTGATGTTGAAGAATGAATGGTGGAGAAGAGAATGTTGTAATTTCAGCTGGCTCCTCATCCAAACATTCTTCTAAGTCTGATAAGCAATCAAACTCTTCAATGTCCCGCTGCAACAAAGTCTCTTCCTCTTGCATGGTGACCTTCAAATCTGCATTTCTTTCACCATGTTTAGCTTCATTTTCAAACATGAAACTTGGCAGCTCGAACTCATCCAAAAAATCAGATTTTTGGAGAGATGAAGTGGGAGAGAAACATGAAGTTTCTTGTGCATCTTGCTCATAATTCAATGCCTTTGGACCTATTTTGTTCACCTCCATAATGGCTTCATCAATCAAATCAGCCCCTTCAAATGAAAGCAAAAATTCATCAATAATGCTTCCTTCTTCTATTGTTGCAAACATAATTGATCTCATCCATTTTCTCCTCAAAAATGGAATTTGAGCTGGTTTTTCTTCCTCAACTACTGTTAAAAAATCAGCCTTGTCCACCACTTGTTCTCCAACTCCAACTTCCTCTTTTGGCTTCACCATCAAGGGGATTTTTGTAATCCTGAATTTAAGAGCCAAGTTCAACAAACTTTTGATCTTTTCATCCTTGTTTGGATCTTCTTCTTGCTGCTTTTTTCTTGACTGGCATTCTAATTTTTATCTTCCCAACATGGATTTGGGAATGCAAGAGGAGGGGTGGGTTGTAACTCAATTGATTTTGCAATTTTTTGTGGTGGTGGAGGAGGTAGAACTTCTTGTTTCTTTGGAGGGAATGACTGTTTGGAATGGAAAAGAGTAGAGAAATTGAGGTGGGATGGGAGACTAGGAGGTGAAGAAATGGAATTAGCTTTTGGGATAGCAGATGGAGAGTTTAAAACTTGACACTGCTGAGATAAAATAGATTGGGAAAGAGGAAAAGAAAAAGCATGAGATGGTGTGCTTACCCATTGACAAGGTTGCTTGAATACTCCTCTCATACACCTCTATTCCTTCAGTCCACTTTGCAAGCAATGGCAGTGTTGCAAAAATGAAGTCAAGTTTCTCTTGTGGGCTATAATGCCTTGGAAAAGGTCCCACCCATGGACAAGGTGCCCTACAACCGATTCCAAATGATTTCATTTGTGCTTGAGCCCTGGATTGCACCATGTTTGCCTCCATCTTTTGGATCTTCTCCAACAAATCTGCATTTTCTTCTTGACTGCCCTCATCATATGTGTATTCTTGTGCTTGATATGCTTCATATGACAAAATGATTTTGGCATTGCTCAGATGGATATGCATACTGGTTTTGAATTTGACCAAAATGCTGATTTGGAGGATTTGAAAAACATGTTGGAGGTGGGAAACATTGTTGTTGTTGTAAATGCAAATTCCATGAGGAAAATGAAGTCATGATTGCACAACTTCATGGAATGAAAGAGGAATGAAAGAGATGGAGGGAAAAATGAAATGGAAAATGAATGAAAATGAATGGAAAGAAGGTTTACAACTTTAGAGATGGGTTGCTTGATCAGATGGAGTCACCAGATGTGCTTGCAAGTGCCTCCAAAGGCTGAAATCTTCACCAAGAGCACATCAACTTGATGAGATGAAGTGGAAGACCTCTTGGTCCCACTGGGCATGCCAAAACTATTAGTGAAAATTCACAACACCCCCAAATCGACCCTCAGATCTACTGTAGACAAATGGCCAATTTGGTGTGAATGCACAACATGGAGTTTTCCCAAAGTGTGGGACCTTTGCATTTGGGAAAAATCTCCAGATTGAACCTGGTTCTTACTCCTCTGTTTAGGTGTATGCGTGAAATTTGCAGAGGTTTGATTCAAAATCCTACTCTAAAAACTACCAAGGAGACAGGGTTGAGAGAAAACATGGAAATGGAAACAAAATTCAGCAAAAACAGAATGGTAATACACCAAAGGAGTGTTGGAATTCTTACTTTGTAAATTTGACACAGATCATGGAGATTCAACACCAAAACATGCACATATTACCAGAATGCAATGAAAGATCAGAAGACAATAATAAATGCATGAGAGGATTGAAAATTGATCACAGAACATACATTATCATTTCCAAGTTTGATATAATATGTTCCATTGGTAAAGAGGAAAAAAATGAGTTACAATCTCCATGGGAGGTCTGAAATTCTACAAATCTACCTGCTAAGGAAGAAAAGAGAGCTTGCAAAAGCAAGGGGGTCCAACCATTACAAAATGAGCCAAAACTAGCTTTATATCGATGAAGCAGAACGAAGAAAGGTGAAAAAATGTGGGCAAATTGATTCGACATCTCCAACCACCGACAAGATTCATTAAAATAGTAAGGACACCCTCATGAATCCATTTTTAGATGCATTCAGCCTTTCTGGAGAAGAAACAGAGGCCATACTTCATCAATTTTGGTGGTTGGGGGTCGGTTCTACATTTTTCCCATGCTAGAGACATTTCTTCAATTTTCTCCCTCCAAATTTGCCCAAAACTCAAAATTAAAGCTTCCATGGCATAGAGGGTATTGATAGCTTTCCAATGGTACCAAATTTGATGAATTTTGACCACTGGATCGAAATATATGACCTTTTGAAATTATGTGGCAAAATTAGGGCAAAAATGGTGAAAAACGGGTCCGCGGGCTCAACCTTTCCTTTTTCCCTTTTTTTTTAAATTGGGAAATTTTTCTAAAAATCTCCATGCCCCGCTTCTCTTTGATGAGATGTGGCACCTCCCAATTTTCTAATGGGATCACGGGCTCATTTCTTGCCTTCAACCTTTTTGACCAAAAAAGCAAAAACTTAACTTCTTCCCGACCCTCGTTTGCGCGATCTGACATGGACTAGACACGTGGCGCCTTTCTATTGGATGCAGAACCTTGGTCATTTTCCTTCCATTTTCCTTTGCCGGATCCACGGGCCAATTCTAGACTTTAACCCTTTTGCCTAAAAAGGCTAAGTGGCAAAATTTCTCCCTGGCCCCACGAGTCCACTTCCTTCCTTCATCGGGCCCGCGGCCAAAATTTGTCTTTGTGTCTTTTAACCCCAAAAGGGCTAAGTGCCAAATTTCTCTCCGTGCCTCCAAAACCTGCCAATTTTCCTTGGAAAAATTTCTTTCCCGCTTCACTGGCTTGAGATTTCTAGCACAATTTCCTCCTTACCTCCGCAGCCCACCCAGGAAAATTTTCACCGCTAACTCCACCGAGCCATAACTCAAAAAATACAAGGAGTTTGAATGACTTCTTTACGTTTCTAGAAAGGTGAAAAATTATCTATCTGATGAAGCCATACCTTAGAAAATTTTGAGTGCCTAAAAGTTACAAAAAGTTGAAGTTCAAGCATAAGGAAGGAAGAAATGAAGGCAGTTAGCCCAAAATAAGCATGGGCTTATTTTGGATAACATGAGTCATATCAATGTGATGTCACACTAATGTTTAGGTGTCATTATTGTTTAGGGTGTCATATTATTGTTTAGGGTTTAGGATGTCTCACTTGTGTTATTTAATTAAGGTGACCCATGAGTGTTTATGGTTTCTATTAGTGTTTAGGAGTTGTATCCATGATTAAGGTGTCACATTTGTGTTTAAGGCATTGTATTATTTTTTAGAGTGGCGTATGAGTTTTTATGGTGTTGAATTGGTGTTTATGGTGTCCCAATTGTATTATTTAGTGTGACCCATTAATGTTTAGATTGTTGAATTAGTGTTTAAGGTGTCATATGAGTGTTTACAATATCGGATGGGTGTTAGGGAGTTGCATTAGTGTTTAGGGTGTCCAAATTATGTTATTTAGGGTTACTCATTAGTGTTTAAGGTGTCTTAATTATGTTATTTATTGTGACCCATTAGTCTTTAGGGTATCATATTAGTGTTTAGGTTGTCATATTTGTGTATAGGGTGTCATATTAGTGTTTAGGGTATCCCAATTATGTTATTTATAAGTAACAACCCATTTGTGTTTAGGGTGTCTTATTGGTGTTTACAAAGTGATCTATTAGTGTTTAGGGTGTTGTATTAATGTTACAATAACAATTGCACGTAAAGGTCAAATTAGGGAAAATGATGACAAATTAGGTTAAATTATGACGAATTGCATTATTTAGATCAATTAGGTCAAACTAGGGTAACTTGCATCATTTTGGTTGAATTACATTAATGAGGTCCAATAAGGATACTTGTACTAAATACTTAAAATTTGGCCAAAGTAGGGAAACATATATAATTCACATCATATTAGGTCAACTACATCAATAATGTATTTTTGTCAAACTAGGCCAACCTACATCGATTTTGTGAAAATTTTGTCAAATTAGGTTGAATAAGGGAAACTTGTGTCATTAAGACCATATTGGGGTGGCTTGTGTAACTTACATCAAATTAGGGTAACTTGCATCAATTAGGTCAAATGTACTAAAAATCCTATTGTCTCTAAATCAAAATGTGAATTTAATAAAGATGACATTAATTCATTAAATAAGAATGTATGTTTAAAATATGGAACCAAAGTCACTATTAGAGATGATGTAATTTCGCTCTTTAAGATGAAGATAAATATCACACTTTAAGTTGTCATTTAAGTCACAATATAAGTCATCATTTAAGTCACACATTGAAGTCACAATTTAAGTCATTCCTAATGTCACAAGGTATAGTTTCCATTTGTTAATAACCCCAACATCATCCTTTATATTTTTTTCGTCTAAGATTGCACCCTTTGTTGAGGTCGAGCTCAACACCTCAGTGAAACATGGAAAGACCTCCAAAGTGTGGGATAATGATGCCTTTTGAGGTCACTCTCCAAATAAGGTTGGATCCTTCTACCATATATCACTACGACTAACTAAATAGCACTACTCTATAGCTATCTAATCCTATCCTAAGTATTCCAAGGGACTAGGCTCAAGAGAGATAAATTCCAAAAATAAAGAAAGGTGATGCATGAAAATATAATAGGGTTTGATTCTAGCTCTAGGGACACAAATGTAACAATACATGTGAAGATCCAAGATAATGCACACAAAACTTTGGAAGAAATGAAAAGAGAAAGACCGAAGGTAAGCAAGAGGACTTAAATATTCACATTAAACACTAATACATTCAAAGGAAAGATATCACACTTGCATATAATATAAATAAATTATCCATTTACTTTTAATAGAGTTGAGACATGTGAAACCTTCATAGGTGCATTACAAAAGTCTAAGAGTAAAATCTTCAAGCTCAAAATGGAAGAACTCTCGACTTAGCGTAAAAACCACACCCTTGTATGTGCTTTCACACTTACATAAATAGAAATTTTGAGAGAGAGAAAGAAAGAAAATATCACATCCAAAGTGATGAATGAATTAAATGACCATGTCAACACTAGCCAAGGACCAATCCTCATTGATTTAACAGGCTAGGTATGGATGCCTAACATTTATTTAATTGTATGCCATCAAATTGCAAGTGCAAGGACAAAGTCATTCAAAACTTAATGCTAGTTGTTGGATTGGTTGAAAAATGATCTCGAATTAGGAACAACTTTGTTGAGTTCCATGGAGTTTTGATATTTCATCATTTTAATCTTGTCTTCCATGGATTTTTGTGTGTTTGGTGAATCCCAATGTCTCAAAAATTCATTTTGATCTTTTTTGGATCCGCAAACAATGCCTAACTTTGTAATTATTTTCCTCGCTTGTATCCCTATCTTTTAACATCCATGAAAATAGACTGCATTTCACATAGTATACCTTCTCGTGGAATTTCCCATGTATCACGACTCTTTGTTACGCATAATTTTAAATTTACCTATACCGCGAACTTTTGAATTTTACTTTGTTCTCAGAATCTTTCAACTTACACATCTTTTTCCTTTGCAAACTTTTCTATCACTCCCTCTCTTCACTTTCCTTCATGCCTTTCCTTTGTTTCTATGAAATATGTCTCTGTGGTCATATTTTTTTGTTACACAAACTTTTCAAAATCTGCGTGTACATTGTATTTACGTCTAAAGGTATTCCCCTATGGGAAAGGGTCTTTTGAATGTTTCGAGACTATGTTAAATTTGATGGTTTGATGTACCATCTGGACATTTTTGTGTTTTTCAACTATTTTAAATAGTTTTTAAAATCACTTTATGCTTGGCTCCGTCTCTCGCACTACTTTACGCCCATTGTCTCCACCCTAGATTTGAAGAAATTTAGTGGTAATTCAGGGTTGTTTAAGTGGATGATCATGTCCATGGCCTGTGTGGGGGTCAAGTTAATAGGTTTATGCTTTAATTTGGTCCGATGCTAGAATTATCCTCCATGCTTTGACGTCCATAATATTTGGATATTCCAAGAATAAAATAATTTGATCATTACGATTTAAAGATTTTTGTTCCAAACATCTACCGCATAATATCAATTTCGTTATCATACTTTTATTCCTTGCTCATTCATATCATTTCGAAGGGAGCTTTCTTGAAATTCATGTTTGGAGATAGAGCCAAATTCATGTAGAGACAATGAGAGGTATATGCCTTGCCGTTGTCGAGTAACATCCACTTTATAAGCAGAGTCGGTAATGAATGTGTAAATAAGCTTAATAATAATTTCTTAAGAATACATATGAGGATGTCTATTATAAAACCTATGTTCTTGCTCTTGCTTTTGCTTTTGATTTTTTTGTGTTGCACTAATGCTTGTTCGGATGGCAGTTGCCAGGTAACTATAAAAGCAACTCTCATACGTTGTAGGGTTCATTACAATTGAATCAAGAGTTTACATCGTGTTAATTTTGTGAAATTTGAGGAGAATTATTCAACTTAAAATTGAATGTAGAGCGTATACTTTGTGTTAATTTTGTGATATTCAGGGAGAAGCCTTCAACTTAAAATTGAATATAGAGTGCACACTCGTATGTAATTTTTGTGAAATTTTGGGGAGAATTCTTTAGCTTAAAATTGAATGTAGAGAGTACACTTTGTATTAATTTTGTGAAATTTGGGGAGAATTTTTCAGCTTTTAGATCCCTGTGGGAGCGGCAGTGATTGTGCATCTGGACTTTACTGCAGCTCATGTGAGCTTCACAATTTGAGGTGTATTCGTGAACAAGTAACAAGTCCATTTATCAAATTATCGTGGAAAGAATTTTTTTTTTCTTTTGATGAATGGGGGAATCGGAAATGTATCCTTAATTACCTCTCCACATGTCAAGGGTTCAACCCTGGGAAATTTTATTATTCATAAATTAAAGATAAAGGCTATTTCATATTCTACTAGGAAAGTCTTATTCTTTTTGGTTTTATTTATACACACACACACACACACACACACACACACTTGTTTTTATCTTTATTTAGATACATTAATAAACATGTTTATAAAAAGGGATATGTGAGAAACGATATCGAAAAAATACACCACAATGAATTTGCACTTCAAGGTAACATCGTAGCTCTAACGCAACAAGCAAGATTCTAAGAATGGAAAGAATATGCAAATAAGAAAACAGGTCTACTCATACTCATAGATCGGAAAAAGGTGGTACAAATAGGGGTGATGTGTAACCCCCATGCCTAAACAAGGAAATAACCCCTATGATGCCACTGATGCATATGATGTGACTGATGCATATGACACCACTAAAGGAGGAGTTACAATTCTAAATAAGGAATGTAACTCCTATGACGCACTAACGTAAATGACAATGACATATTCTATGACAAAATATGACACTTGTCATTTGACTCCCTAAGACCTATGACTCTTACAAGGTGAGATGACTCACCATGTGATGTGGATGATGACTAGGCAGGTCACACACACCAACACCCCCCCTTCATCAAAGCCGAGGTAGAGGTCATGGTAAGACAGAACAAAAAGAAGACTCCCCTAGAAAACTAAGAAAGATGTGCCAATGGGGCCCAGAAACTAAAGGCCTGATAAGGTGCCCATATAAAAACAACATCTTTCTAGAAGGAAGAAGAGGAGGAGAAAAATCTATATAGCTCGAAGAAGATGGGCAACTACAGTAGACCTCACCCCAAGAAGAGATGGTAAGTGAAGAAATTTCACCTCAGTGAAGGGCTCGGTGAATATGTCTGTAACCTAATCAACAGTTTGAACATACTGTATGTCGATGATGTTTTCATATATCATCTCCTGTATGAAGTGCATGTGAATCTCAATGTGATTCGTCCATTGATGTTGAACTAGATTTATGCAAATCAAGATAATGTTCATGTTGTCATAGTTAAAAATGGTAGGCTCAGAAAGTGGATGCAAAACTCGATCAAGATACCACCAGTAACCAAATAGCTTCTATGGTTGTGTTAATTTCTCCTCTTTACTTTGTTTCGTGATGATATGGCAATGGCATACCGCTTCTTGTTGGATCAACCGACAGACTTGAGCCAAGAATGAAATCGTAGCTCGAGGTAGACTTCCAATGATCTAGATCACCGCCCAATCTGAGTCAGAATCCAATCAGTCAATCTCATTCCCTCATAAGTAATGAATATCATCTGTGTGAGTGCCATGAACATAGTAAAGTATCTTCTTTGCTACTTTTAAATGTAGCTCATGAGGCTCCTGCATAAATCTGGACACGATCCCGAAAACATACGATAGATCTAGCCGAGTGTGAGTAAGGTAGATCAAGCTCCCCATAAACTGTCGATAAAGGGTACCATCAAACAAGGGGGAAGAGCAATCGAAAGCAACTTGACATCGGAAAGAAAAGGAGTAGGTGAGGACTTCCAATTAGACATGTGAAACCAAGCGAGCAAATCAAGAGAGTACTTAGGCTGCGAGATCATAATTCCCGAGTTAGATTGTGAAATCTAGATCCCAAGAAAGTAATGAAGCAATCCTAAGTGAGACATGGAGAACTTGTTGGCCAAGGAGATCTTCACAGAATAAATGATAGAGGAAGATCTACCCATGATCAAAAAGTCATCAACATAGAGAACAAGAATAAGCATGGAGTCGTCCTGTCACAGAATATACACATTTAGGTCAGAGTGACACCAAGTGAACCCTAATGCAAGTAAAAAGGAGTCCATCTTGGCATGCTAAGCCCAAGGGTTTTTTTAAAGTCCGTAGAGAGACTTTTTTAACATTCAAATGAGGGATGGATCATGGACATAACCCGAAGGTTTTTCCTTGTAGATCTATTCCTCTAGGTCCCCATGAAGGAAAGCACTCTTAACATCCATCGGGTGGACTTCCCATCTGTTAGTGAGGATAATGATGTAAAGGGTCACCAATGGAAGTCATCTTCACAACCGGAACAATGTTTCGAGTAATCAACCCCAGCTACCTAGGAGAAACCCTTAACTGTAAGTCGCGCTTTATACTTCTCGGCTTCTCTTATTGGCTCCGTACTTTGTCGATATATCCACCTACATTGAATAATTTTTCTTCCTTTTGGAAGAGGGTAAGATCCCAAGTGTCATTATTTATGAGTGAGGAATACTCCTCATCCATGGTAGAATCCCACTCAGGAATCCTAGAAGCTTCCTAGAAAGACGGTGGATCAGAAGCAGAGGTGAAGAAGGAGTGGGGTCCAACGAAACTTGAGCGAGTAGGTCTCTCATCTAAAGGATCTCTAACTAAATCTATAACACTTTGTAAATGTTTCCTAGCCCAAAGAGGTCCCAAAGGATCAAGCTCAGAGTCAAATATTCTTCCCTCGAGTGAGAAGGGACATAGTCCTCATCATCACTACTGTTAGAATCAAGAAGACTTGGAAGTTTGAGGATCGGGAGGAGCATGGAGAGGAGGAACTCACTCAACAACATCATCATTTGATGAGTCGAATCAATCACCGGGCAAAAGAACCTCAATGGAAGTAAAATTCAAGGATGACTCATCAAACTTCACACTCCTCTCAATATATAGCTCACACATTGTAGGGTTCAAAACTCGATGTCCCTTCATGCCATTAGGATACCCAAAAAATATACAAGGTTTGGATTTTGGATCCAATGCCTTGCATTTCTTCTTGGGAATCCGAGCCATAGCCTTGGATCTGAAGAATCAAAAGTGAGCAACATCAGGCTTGTGTCCAAACCAAGCTGCAAAGGGTGTCATCCCTCTTACTACCTTGTGTGGAACTTGATTCTAAATGTAACAAGCAAAATTCACTGCTTTAGCCCAATATTGCAGAGGAAGGGACTTTGAATGAACCATACAAGTAGCCATCTCCTTTAGACTTCGGTTCTTTCTTTCTGCAACTCCATTTTGGGAAGGGCTATAAGCAATTGTACGCTACAATGCAATCCCATTAGAAGTACATAAATCCTCAAACCTGTTGCTCACATACTCACCTCCATTGTTGGTTCGAAGAACCTTGATAGACTGTTCTACTTGTTTCTCAGCAAGAGCCTTAAAGTTCTAAAAATGCTCAAAGACTTTAGGCTTAAGCTTAAGAAAATATACCCAAGTATAACGCGAAAATTCATCAATGAAGGTTAGTATATATAGAGCTCTAGTGAAAGAAGGAGATGGAAAGGGGCCAAAAACATCACTATGAACAAGATCCAAGGGATGAGTAGCTCTCCAGGATTTTCCCTTATCAATTTTTTTTTTTCGAGGGTGCGTTAAACGATACAACCCTCATAAAGACCTTTAGAAAACTTAACTTGGGGTAACCCGTTGACCATTTCATTTTGTCTCAATTTTTCAAGGTAATGACAATTTAGATGCCCAAAATGCTCATGCCATAACTTGCTAACCTGAATTGCATGGGTGAGAAAGGAATTGGGCCTCGAATTAGAGGAAAAGTGGGAAAAGGTATACAATCCTAAACGATGATCCGCCTTTCCCTCGACCACGCAGTAGTCAAAGTTAAGCTCATGAATGATCACCAGTTAGGACCAAATTCCACTCGCATTCCTTCACCAAGGTGGGTGATTTGATAAACCGATATGAGATTGGTAGAGAGATTGGGAACACTCAACACTTGGTTAAATGTTCCAACTTCTATCTTTACCGATCCACTACCGGAAACCGACACATGAGTGTCATCACCCAACATGATTTGGGACATGCCACATGGTTCAATGTAGGAGAATTCAACCTCTGAAGAAGCCATGTAGTGTGAGGCACCAAAATCAATAATCCAAGTTGATGATGGAGCTGATCTAGCTACAAGGGCCTTACCTTTCTTCTTTTCATTTTTAGACTCCTTTGCTTTAGAAGACTCACCCTTCTAAGCATTTTTTTTGAAAGATTCAAGAACACTTATTTTATTCTTCTCAAGAAATTGAGTTAAGTGATCAATTTGTTTCTGAAAACATTGATGCTCTTCGTGGCCAAGATACTTACAATAGGAGAATTTACACTTTTCCTTCTTCACTTTAGGCTCAAGTCGAAGTGTTAGTGTTGGGCTTAGTTGGGGTTTGGTTGGTCTTGGTTTCTTTCTTAGGTTGGTCATTTGTTTCTTTCTTCTTTTCATTTTTCTTTCCCTTATTCACCACAAGGGCATATGACTTGGATTTTAGAGTCCCCATTTGAATGAGTTTTCCTGTTCTCGAATGAGTTGGGATGAAAAACTATCAAATGAGGGCATTTTCTAGGCACTACCCAAGGCAGCTTTCATGGCGTGGAAAGTTGAAACGAAGATAGAGTATTCAGGACCTAACTTAGAAAGAATCGACAAGATCAATTGAGAGTCTTTCTTCTCCACTTTACATTCCTTTAGAAGCAGTCTAGTGTGGACAAACTTTGAGAAGAAGGCCTGACAGGTTTTCAAAGTCACTAGGATTTAACCCTAGTAGTTCGTTCTCCAACTCATGTGCTCTCATGTCATCTTGTTTCCCAAACATCTTGTCGAGCATTTTCCATGCTTCATCGGGTGTTGAGGAAGTTTCAATGTGGAAGAGCAAGTCGGGAGAGACAGACATACAAAGAAGACCTAAGGCTTCATCATAGCGGTTGAACCATTTAGATCTTTCGGGTTCATCATCAGGTTCTGTCTCTAACCCCATGGTAACATGGTATAACCCTTTACTTCACAAAACCGATATGATTTTAGATCTCCATTCAAAGAAAGTAAAAGGTGTGAGCAACAATACTTTAGAGATATCCATAATGAAGAGATAGAACCAACGAAAGTAGAAGGAAGGAGAGAGAAAAGGAAACTACCACCTTAGAACAATATTACACCCCCTCGAATTTGGCACTTTAGTTTAGTGCTTTGATTATAATCAGATGTGATCATGTGCATCGAGAACCATTATGTCACTCACCTTGCAATCAGCGCGCTGAGACAACAATCAAGGTTCGTTGGGTGCAACAATTCGACAACGTAAGAAAGCACAAGAAGGGGAAGAGAAGGCCTTGTGATAAATGGTGTCTCACATCGCACAAAAAAACCCCTTTTCCGTAAGACTGTGGCGGACATGCTCACAAGTCCACAAGCAATAAAAGGGATAGTACAATGCTCAAGATGATTCGAAATGAGTTGACACAAGCAATACAATGACACCCCCTAGAATGCGGAACTTTATAAAGTAGTGTGTTTACAAAATTGATAATCCCATCATGTAGTGTGTGAAAAAACATGCAACTTTGACTAAAGAAGTGCTCAAAACGGAGCAACGAGTCAAAAGTTATAGCAAAAAAATGATTCCCACAACTGATGGAAAAAGCCAATAAGCCCTACAAATGGATTAAAAAAGGTGCCCTAAATGCATGCAAAGGGTGTCATATGAGTGCTCATTGAAATGGCATCAAATTTTAGATAGGGTTTGTTTTTATTGCGAGGGGGATTAGCCTCCTACCAACCCTGGACCTCACCCTCCATCTTCGACACTTGAAGGAAGGACAATAAAACAAGCAAAAGACCCAAAAAAATTCAATGCCAATGAAATGTTTTTTTTGCCTTAAAAAAATGGTTGTGACTTGAGGGGTGCCAATGCACCGAGTTTCTCGGGGTGGCTTGATGCATGGAGCGAGGAGATCCAGAGTGAGCCGAGACTTCGTGTGATCTTCCGCCAAGTTGTGTCGCAGGTTAGGTAAAGGTATTGCGGTCGAGTTGTTGGTAAAAAACTGCGTGAAATGTATATCCCCAACTAAGTCCACGTGTTGACCGTAACTACCATTTCAAACTTTTGTAACGGTTGGAGCTGCAGAATGAGCTAGCCATTACCACATCCCAAGTGAAGTCATGCGTAAAAGCTAGACATGTTGACCAGTCCATGTGCCAAGGGATTATCCCTTCACACGAGAAAAGTAATGGCGTGTGCCACCATAGATGAAACGTCAAGTTGATAAGAAACTAAGGAAGAACGGACAATGGAAGCATAAATGGGACTCAACACAGGGAAAAAGATGAAGTCTCATGCTGAGTTGAACGTAGAACAAGGAAAGGCTGAGTGCAAGCTCCAGGTAAATGCTCAGCGAGACGGGAGCTTCCAACGGTGCACAAGTCGACCAAACAACGAGCTTACAAGGTGAGACTCAAACTATAGACCAATGCAAACAAGCCTGCAATGAGAAAATTAGAGATCGAACACATCTACGCAACAAGGCTTTATCCCAATGAGCAAGATTACCACAAACAATGCAAAAAAAGGATCCTCCAAACCAGATATCAGGGTAGAACTATGGTAAGTCCAAATACATTCATCAGAGGAAGAACCCGAGCTTCCAAGGAAACAAAAAATGGTGCAGGTTCGACCCAGGAATCAAGGCACGAGTTGATTGTAGTTGATGTGGATGCAACGTGCATGAATTACCAACAAGTTGTCTATGAAGCCAATGCAAACTCCGGAGAACTCAATGCAAGGAAAACACCAGATATAAACTGGAGACCAAATATGAGCTTGTGAATGCAAGGGTTGATGCACTTTCCAAAACCAAAAAGACACTCCACCTTTCGACTGCACTTTTGCATGAACCTGAATAGTGCAAAACACCTCAATGCGAGGTGAGCAACATGATTCCAAAGTAATAATCGAAAAAAACATGCAAGGAAATAAGAAGAAATCGAAGTAATAAGCAACTGATAAACAAAGAGTGCACGTTTTACCAAAACCTCGCGCTCTAATACCATGAAAGAGGGATATGCGAGAACCAATATCGAAACAATGCACCACAATGAAGTTGCACTCTGATGGTAACGTCGTAGCTCCAACACAATAAGAAAGATTTGAACAATGGAAATAATATGCAAATAAGAAAATAGGTCTGCTCATCCTCATAGATCAAAAAAAGGAAGTACAAATAGGGGTGTTGTGTAACCCCCATGCCTAAATAAGGAAAGAACCCCTATGACACCACTGACGCATATGATGCCACTAAAGGAGGAGTTATAATTATAAATAAGGAATGTAAATCCTATGACGTAATGACGCAAATGACAATGACAGATTCTATGAAGAATCGAGACTTGTCATTTGACTCCCTAAGACCTATAACTCTCGCAAGGTGAGATGACTCACCATGTGATGTGGATGATGACTAGGTAGGTCACACACACTAACAGCTTTACATTGTTGAATTCGAGATAAAAACAAGAAGAATATATTCTCTTGTGGAAATCCAAAAAAAAATTGTTTATCAAGATTTGGTTTTGGTTTTGATGATTCTGCAAATAAGTAATTCGAGATTTGTTTTCTTAGAATGCTTCACTATCATTCTATAAGTACTTCTTTGAAAATGCACAATGCATATGCAATTGAAAATGATGCTCCCTGGGCTACCTTCACAAATCAAGAAGACACTGTCACACAAGGTTCATTTTAAGAGACCTCTTAGAAATTAGAGGTGGAAAATACCTAGCGAATATCCTCGGAACCGGTTTCGTGGGAAGGTAATTTTTTTGGAGGTCCTGCAACAAAATTTTCACCTGATTTTTAAGAGGTGTTATAGAAGGCTATAGGCGTGCGGCGAGAGATTTGCTATCGCGTCGTCAACAGGTGGTTGACGCGTCAATGAACCTCACCGACGCGTTAATGACCTTATTGACGCTGCGTGTCAATGAGCCTCGGCGATGCGCGTCAACCGAGTCGTTGGCGTGTGTCGGTGAGGTTCGTTTACATCGCCAACCACCTTGTTGATGCGCAACACGGAGATTTGTTGTCACGCGACCGGAGGCGAGAGGCTGCAGACGCGAAAGAATATTTGCACGTCGTGCATCAACAAGGTGGTTGAATTGCATTAGCGAGGCTCATTGACGCGTGTCAACAAGGTCATTGACGCACATCAATGAGGTTCATTGATGCACGTCAACCACCTTTTGATGCGCAACAACAAATATTCTATCACGCGTCGTCGTAGCCTCTCGCCTATGGTCGCATGACAACAAAATCTCTATGTCGTGTGTCAACAAACTCTGTCACGTGTCTACTTCCTCCACACTCCTGTTGGACGTCAACGAACTCTCCATGTCGTGCGTCAACAAACTCTCCATGTTGTGTGTCAAAAACTCTATGCGCTCATTTTGCAGCCTTTGCCCTCATGTCACGCGTCTCGTAGCCTCTCGCCTCCCTGTCACGCATTTACTGTACTTGATAATACATATGCCCCCATGTGGTATGAGTGATATAGTAGTGTTCTACTTGGTGAATAATCTAGGATTATATAGGGGATAGTTTCAAGGGTAGGCGAAGCCGACCCCTAAAAAAAATTAAACTGTAATTTTTAGGTGAACAGTCAGCGACTACACTTAAAAATTTGTCTTTTCAAAATTTTCAAAATGGAATATTCGCCACTAAAATTATCCCTAGTGTCACATAGTAATTGAATGTATGCATTTCACTCATTTCTCTCAGTTGCCTTGAAAGTAATTTATTTCAATTAGTTTTGAAGTCTTTTAGATTGCATGCTTTTGAGTTATTACCAAAAATGATAATAACCCTCATTTTGATGAATTTCAATGGCACTGACCATGGAGCTTCATTTTTTCTAACTTTATTCTGCCAAATTAATGAAGGAAGAGTTATTCTTTTTCTTTCTCTCCGTCTTTCTTTCTTTCAGTGACGTACACCTTCACACTTCATCCCATGAACATGGTTATAATTCTAGTGAGCAACCACTTGTATCCCTGCCTCTTCTCATTAAACTTAGCCCTGATTGAGGGTTGCCGACCTCAAGCTGGCAAGCATTTGGCGGATGTTGATCTACTGGCCACACCCACAGTAAAGTCTTCTTATTTATACCAAAATCATAGGGTCTACAAAATTTTATTAGCAAGAAGTGATGGATAAAATTTTCTCTATAAAGACCACCTATACATTCACCATACAAACTGCAATTCTGCCTTTTCCTTTAATGCCATCTAAAATGCTTCCTCGAAACTAGCGAATTTCATAAACCTCATCTTCTTTTGAATATGAAACCAGAATCCATTGATGAATCTGGTACCCATTTGGGTCCCTCTAGCAAATACATTCTGGCACTTAAATCTGTCAAACCATTATGAGTAATCTACCACAACCTTATTTGGCTTTTGTTCTATGCTTCGAAAATCTTGCAATAAATATTGCTCATAGTTCTGGAACCAATCATTTGCCTTCACTGCCACAATAATTTTTTCCCTTCATTCTGTCAGTTTGGTGGTATATATTTTCTATAATGTGATATCCTTTCAGGACAAAAATACCAAATTGCACTTTTTCTTATGTTATAAAATTAGAACTTAAGATAACACTCATATATTTTGTACATTCTTTTCAAGTTTCACTATTTCTGTAAAGGACCTTAAAAGACAGACTGGGTGTAGAAGGACAAGTTGGGTATAGAAGACATCCCTACTTGACTAACCGAAGCACTGCCTCAACTCACTGAAGGATTTAATGATTTTTGAAACTTTTTGCATTCATAATCATAAAATTATCCATTTGAAAATTTTTCTAGCTATTACAGTAGGTTTGTGTCTGGCCCATGTCTCTAAGAAGGGAAAAATAATATGCACTGTATTGGGTATGGGTTTAGTGTTAAAAAGCTTCCTCACCACCAAAGTAGCAAAAAAAAATTTGCTCTGACATTAAAAGAACCAGAGGACCCAATGTTATTATGTTAGTCTTCAACGCGTCTCCTGCTACTACCATGAGCTCTTTAGATAGCACTTAGGTTTGCAATGCTAACTCACCATGTAGACTTCTGTTTACCATGTAATCATAAAACAACAAATTTCCATGTGGAGAAAGAAAATATCCATGTAGACTCACTAGATTCTAATACTTGATGCTTCAGACTGTTTCCAGCTTAGTTTCAATATCACGCAAGCTTTGTGGGTAGTGACTGTACAATCACTTTATATCAATTGTCTTATAGTTCTTTAGAACACATTTAAAGAAAGAAGAGTAAGGAAGTAAATTATAGATGAAGACGAATAATATTCAGGTGTTATGTATTTTTTAAAGTTATAATAATTCCAAATGTAGATGCAGTAAATGATTTCAGGTAGAGTGCTTTATTCTGGAAGCAGAAAGTCCACATTGACAACATTTTTTAATGAACTCCATCACATTTGTGACAGAAAATCCAAAGTAATAGACGTGCTTAGTTGAAGTAGAAAGTTCAACTGTTCAAGTGCTCTGTTCAATATGCATGTACTAATTTACAGTGAATAGAGTGAAAAGAGGCCTTTTTTTTTTTTTTTTTTTTTAATTCAATTTTCCTACCTTATTTGATATATAGTATTAGAAACATTGGATCCTTTGTATTCACATGCCTATGGCTTTGGCTGGTTGGGATGGTTTCTACCGTTATATAAAAACTACAACTTTATGCAAGGTGAACGTCGAATGATATAATTTGTTTGTTTTAGAGGGATAGTTATTACTTTTTTTAGTTGATGTTGATAAGGGGTGTGATTGATTTTGATTGATTACAACCAGAAAAATAGGAGGAGAAAAGCAATTTGGCATCCAAAAGTGTAATACAGTTATATCTTGTTGTGGCTTGCAGGATGCCTATTTAACCTGTTACCTAAGAGATTATGGATTAACACAATGGGAATTTGTTAACTTTTGAAAAAAATTATGCCAAGTGAGAATTTTTTAAATGCCCAACAAAACTCAGAGTGAAAAATGTAACAAGTGGGTGGGAAGATGCGTATTGAACAAGTTAACAAGATAAGATTTTATAGTTTTAGGTAAATAAAAGATAAATAAGGAAGTAACACTGAACATGGGAAATACCATTGTATCATAGAATACCCTAATATTTATTAGGGACAATGTTTGTGCAATTCTCTTATTTCTGAGACAGGGTAGTTAGAGACTATTCTTGGATTCCAAGGACTTCCTCAAGACCCTCATTTAATTTAATATCTTTCTTTTTTAAAACTTGTTAGACAACAATACACCTTTTATGCAAACATTGTAATCCTTACTCTAGACTTGATCATCACAATTTCTTAGAACAAAATTGTACTCACATTGTACCGTGATAGGGCATTTGGATAATTACACATTGTTAGATCTCTAAGATGTCTTCTTCACCCTCCTCAAGGTCTTAACACTCCTACATTGCATCCTTAAACATGTTCAATGACAATCTCCACTTCTACTTGGACTTCTAAGAACACTTATCAAAAGAGTTTGTTGCCTTCAACCTTCAAATTGGTATAGCTAGGACTGTGTTTACAATTTTGTTTAAGTATTACATTTACTATGTTTATTGCTTAGATTTACTAATTATTTAATTTTGTATTGGTATGACTACACTTTTCCCTTCTTATTAAATATGTAGCAGACTTAGACCCTGATTTTGAAACTTATACCCCTTCAATCTCCTAATGACTTGATAACCTTAGTGCTTGTAGCACCATAGCCAATTACTTCCCATCCTGTTACATATTCTGATACCCCCTATTTCAAGAGGGAATCGAAGGCAATTTCTTACTAAAATGGCCTAGGGACTAACTATCCACAAGTCCCAGGGACTTACTTTGCATAGAGCAACTCTTTTTTCGACATTGGAACCAATGAAAGGCAAGGTCTCGACATTAACAACTTTCTCCGAGTTTCCTTGCTTGCAAATATGAGCATTTCACTTCCTTTTTCATTCGAAAGGTACTAAAAATGACACACATAACAACACTTGGAGAAAGATAAAAGGAGAAAGCAAGACTACTATCACTCAACCCGTCATACATACAACCTTCTACTTTGATAGCACCTCCACTACTACTTTACAACACACTTCTTGTATCCAGAGCTGCATTTCCGTTCAAGGGGTATCAAATGTATTCATGTTTACTGGAAATAAAATTTTCGCAAAAGGATACCATTCATGATATAAATTCTTCAAATGTACAAAGGTCTTCATGTATACATGTTTAGTTCAAATGTCGTGATATAAGATTTGCAACTACATATGTACGAATCTATAACAAATTTAAATGTAAACATACAACATTACAATGTAATGTCTCATCTACATTCCTACACTAACCTTTTAAACACACACCTTAGCGATTGTATAGAAGACTTCATGTATACATGTTTAGTTCAAATAAACTACTCCCCATAAAGCTACCACTCATGATATAACATTTGCAAATGTATATATACGACTTTGTAACAAGTTTTAAATGTAGAGATGAAACCTTTAAATGAAGTTATCTTTACACTTACAAAATAAATAGAGCCCCTTATCAACATCAACTACAAAAGTAATAATTATTCCTCTAAATCAAATAACATATACGGTTTGACGTTCACATTGCATTGAACACATGTGATTGCTAGTTTAATTTTCTACTGAACACTCAATTTCTTCATTCCACACATCTCTTTTATGAAGCTTCCTAAGCTTATAACTTGGATGAAGTTTTCCAAATAGCATGGTTCTATTTTGGACATCGCTTCCTCGAGTTTGAGACTTTAAATATAATTAAAAGGTTGTAAAATTTAACACTAGTGACATTAAGGTGACTTACAAGTGACTTTAGGCTATGAATTTAATTGTTCCAAATGTTGTAGTGTCTATAGATTAATGAATATCTAGAAGTGATTCATCTCTCGAATTGTGATTGTAACATGAATCGCAGGCTAATCTGCAAAAATTTTACTATGGACCAAAAATATTTGTTATAGGAAAAGTGTGGGATTACAAATTGTCCTTAGATTTGGATCCAACATGAAGAACAATTAAAATTATTAGGTATTTCATTTTCCGTTGAAATTACACCTAATTTATGGCAATATGTTTATAACAAAATTGTGAATAAGATCACCTTGTAGGTATCTCAATCTCTCTCTTTCATTCAAGTAAATTCCAATTTTACACCAAGATTGTTGCTACTACACATGTGCATAGTATTACTCTTATTTCCCCCCTTCTAAGGTTTCTTATGAAAAGTTGGCTAAGCTTCTTTGTGACTTTCTTTGGGCCATTTCCAAACAAGGTAAACATTTTCATCATGTAACATGGTATGTCTCATACCTCCCTCCCTCATGAAAAAGGTGGTATGTGCATCATTGATATTTATGGAAAATGCAGGGCCTTAAGTTATAAATGGATTTTCAATGTAATAGAATGTAATGAGGCATGGAAAATCAGTTATGATCCTCATGTGCAGATTTCACTAATGCCTCAAGGTTTTGGTGTAACGGTTCATTACATTTGGTATCAGAGAAACCACCCAGGTTCGAGTCCCAAAGACGAGTAGCTACATCGGCATTGCATTGTTCAACCGAGGCTTGTATAGGGCAGGCGGGGTCCCGCTACATGGGCACAAATCTAGCTGGGGCCTGGGCTGCAGAAGCGTGGTGGGATGTTATGATCCTCATGTGCGGATTTCACTAATTCCTCGAGGTTTTGGTGTAACGGTTTGTTACAAAATCCTCCTAGGGCATTGCACTTTTTAATGTTGTATGGAAAAATTATAGGAAAATTATTTGTCTCCATACATTGTTTATCACTTATATGTTTGTTAATATTGAAGGCTAGTTCATGGTCAAAAGTCTTTGGAAGACCTATGAGGTTGATAAAACTTATTTGAAATAGATTGAAGATGGATTTCAATCTAGTTTCTCTTTCAACAGTCATAACATTTAGTCGTCACCTATTATGACATGGAATTGTGTTCTTTTTGTAGAGAAACCTAGAATTTAAGATCTACATTGGAAGGGAGTTTATACTATTAAGGACCTTGATTCATCTAGGGACTAGAATTCATGGCCCAAGATAAAATGGATCTTAAATATTGTTTATTCATACTTCACCTCAATTTTGAAGATTTGAGAACTCCTATCAAATATCTTGTTTCACAAAATTGGCCTCCAACTTCCCATATATTGGTGGTAGGGCTAGAAGTGAAATGTTGAAAGTTCCTTCAAGTATTATTCTCTTGGTTTGCTTTATCATATCATGAGCTATTTCCACCCACTATTTCCTAATTGAATACTAGCTGGATTTTTAATTCATGCCCTCGAGTTTGGCATGCACACCTTAATCAAGTCTAGAATGCACGTTGATTGTTTAAATGGTAATATAAATTAAAACCAAAAAGTACTAAATATACAAGGTCTTTAACCATTGAACAAGTTAACTTGATTGTATAAACTCTAAGTAACTCTAATTATAATATACCTCTAATAGTTGTTGAAATTAATACTATGGGTGGATATACACATACAATATTAATTTTTTATGTTGAAAATAACGAGAATTTTATTTCATTTATTAATGCAAATTTTATTTTATTTTCATCAATTTTTAATTTAATTTTTTAATTAAATATTTGAGTAAAACATTACTCCTTAACACATTAATATCATTCGATAATAAATTTAGGTGATGAAAGGATGGTTTTATAATATTGAAATTGCGAGAAAATTATAATAGTTGTGACTACAATACAAACTAGGATGCAAAAACTAGAATTAGAACAATAGTAAAATACCATTACAATTTCATTCTTTAGAAACATATAAATTGATCATCTTCAATATTTACTTTTTGATCTTTAATCCTCGCATTTGCTTTGAGTCAAATCATTGTTAAAAATAAGGTCTTTTGGAGTAACTTGAAAATGTTATATAACTGTAAAATAAATTTGGAATATATAATGTAGCCAAATTATGAACAAACTTGATATACTACAAATAATATGAACTCCAAAAGAAAATAGATCTCCTTCTTTGTTATTGAATAATGAATTACAATGTTTCCTAAATAGGAAAACAAATCCCAACTTGAGTTGCCAAGAAAACTCTAACTAACTTGACTAAATCTACTCTAGGTGGCGAAATTACTATTTTTAGCAGTTTACTAGAACCTGCTATTCTTAGTAAGTTCGCATGCTTATTCAGTGACGGCACAAAATTGCCACGCATCTTCTACATTCCTAAATTAGAGGAATTTCCAACTTTCTAACTCATAATGCAACTAATAGACTAAAATTAACTAATGCCCAAAAATAGGAAAAAATTGAACTACAACTTAAATCCTAATTTTCAGCCTCAAGATGGCGGATTTAGGGCCTGAAAATGTGCCTAAACTTGCCTCAATCGATAGAATTGGTTTCCATTGCATTTGTCTCATCGAAACATTTGGTTTTGAAAACATAAAAACGGAGTTAAACGGACACTCGGAGCTTAAGTTATGACCTTCCAAGTTCCTGCTAATTTTGGTGCATCATTCTCCCCTGCTTGAAAAAAATGTAGCTCCTACAATTTGTCTTCTTCAAACTGCTTCCATTTATTTTCATCCAACTTCTTAATCTCCCACTCTATGACCCAAGTATTGTCCTCTTGTTCCAAGATTTTCCAATGTACCAAATATTTGTTGCATTTCCCATTTCCCATGTCACGTGTTCAATGTTTTCTTATCTAGAATCTGATCCACTTCTTCTTTCGTCTTCACCGAAACTGCTACCTCCAATCTACTACTTCATCAATAACACCCCTTCTGCACCATCCCCATGAAAATAATACAAATATGAAACATTAAACACTGGAGAAATATCAAAATTCCCTGGCAATTCTACCTCATAAGCATTATCATTTATTTTTTTCACAATTTTGCAGGGATCAATCTTCTTGTACTTCAACTTGTTATAGGTTCCTTTTGGAAACCTTTCCTTCCACAAATATACCATAACCAACTCACCAACTGTAAATACATTTCTCTCGTCTATGCACATCTACTATTTCCTTATACTTATCATTACTATTCTGCAACTTCTTCCGCACTTCTTCCTACAATTCTTGTATATATTCGTAAAATACTTCGCATCATCATCGACTCGCCATTAATTGGTAGCTATATCAAATATAACAATTGAAAATGGAGACTTTCCTATGGATCTATTTATGGAACTGTTATATGTAAACTCAGCTTGTGGTAATGCTAAGCCCCATCGTTTCGGCTTTTCCCCAATGATACACCTTAATAGGTTTCCCAAACTTTGATTTACCACCTCTATTTTCCCATCAATTTGAGGATGATAGGCACTGCTGAATTGTAGTTGAGTTCCCATTTTTTTCCATAAAGTCTACCAGAAGTGACTTAAGAACCTTGTGTCCCTATCATAAGTAATGGTTTTTGGAACACCATGCAAACGAACAACTTCTCTGAAAAAAAAATCTACGCCTGCCGTTGCATCACTTGTTTTCTTCCAGAAATAAAATGAACCATCTTAGAAAACCTATCAACAACCACAAAAATTGATTCATTACCTCGTTGTGTTTTTGGTTATCCCAAACAAAATCCATACTATCTTTCCAACCCTCAGGAACAATTTCCAACCATGTATTTCCATGGCCTTTCAAGACTTGGAAAATTCAACACCTCTCCACATAATCACCACATATCTTTGATTTAGCCAATTATTTCCATTTCTTATCTTTACCAAAATCTAAAATAATCTAATATTCTCATACAACTGTCATTATTCTCCATAGGTAGTTTTGTACTCATCACATCTCCTGCGCATTGAATTAAAAACTTTCAACAATATCAAATTCAAATCCCACTTCCCCACCATCACTTTCGTGGTCCCCACTCACCTAAATCAATTAATTTCCCTTCCTCCACTTACACTTCAATTAAAAATATAATTTGAAATTATCCTTTCACCCTAAAAATTCTTCCTCCCCATGTCACTCACCTAATAATTAAACATTTTCAAATCCTCACCATTCGTGGTCCCCACTCACCTAAAATCCTCCACTTATGAATTAAAAATATAATTCAAATCCTCACCCATTCTTCGTGGCCCCCACTCACCTAATGCCCACATTTTCAAACCACCCACCTAATCTTGCCCACATTTTCAAACCACCCACTTAATCTTGCCCACATTTTCAAACCATGATTACTTAAATTAATCTAAGCTAATCACTCCTCAAAGCTATAAATACAACCTTACCCCTCCCCTCTAAACACACGGAGAATAAGATTTCATGCCATATCTAAGTTCTTGCATCCTTTGAGCAAAGAACATCATTCTCGCCTTGTCCTAATGCCAAAATAGCCTCATAATCCTTTTTCCCATCCAAAGGCAAAGTAAGAGGATCGTGTCAGCAGAAGGTCTTGCTCCGTCTTGAAGAAAAGCACCTACATATCACAAAATCGTGGCTCAATCCAAGTTTCCTAGCCCATTCTCGAGGTTTGTTACGAACGCGAAGGAGGAGGTATGATTATTGGTATTTTACTTCCTCATTAGTAGTGTATTTTTCATAGCTTACATTCTCGCACGCCCTAAGCACTTTCGATCTATTACCATTAATTTTCCAATTAGTGGTTTTATCTGCTTTTTTTGTTTATTATTGTTCATTATTATTTCATTTTCTATTCCTTATGGTCTTCTTTGGTTAACCTTCACGCTTTGGATAGTGTTTTTGTTGTGTGGTGTCTTGTGGGTGTATCTCAGTGTTATAAAGAACAATGAAACTCGAAGCTCATCCTCGTCTTTGATCTCCTGCTTGGTGTTTAGTTCCCGTTTGATTTTTTATTTACTCATCATCTATAGAAACACATGAACTAGCCATTAGTTTATTATCTTAGTGTCATGGGACAACCAATCCGAAAATGTATTTATTTATTTATTTTTGCTAAAATAACTCGCTTTGTAGAAGTTAATCATTTTTATTTTCTTTTTTTTTAATCAATCATTTTGTGATCTAACTCTTTCTTTCGTTTATTTTTCTTTTTAACCTTGCTGTCAAAATTTTAGCTTCTCAGGTGAAGTACAGAAGTCAAAAAATAAAAAAAACCAGCTCCTGGGACGTTTTTCTCACGTTCAAAATTTCCATTCAGAGCGTTCTCGTAGCTTCATCTTCCTAAGCCATAACTTTTGCTCCCAAACTCTAATGACTTCATTTTTTTAACGGAAAGGTATTGAAAAGATCTATGCAATGAAAAAATAATTTTTAGATTTAGACTTACAGAA
Source organism: Taxus wallichiana var. yunnanensis (assembly GCA_018340775.1). Taxonomy (NCBI): domain Eukaryota; kingdom Viridiplantae; phylum Streptophyta; class Pinopsida; order Cupressales; family Taxaceae; genus Taxus; species Taxus wallichiana. The sequence continues at coordinate 936,799,275 of CM031235.1, read as the reverse complement.
AAAATTTGGTTTCATTTCTTCTAACACCTGTCTTTTTAACAAAAAAACAACAAAATTATAGTTTTATTTATTTATTTATTTATTTATTTCACGAAACATCCTCACACGTATGCTCTTTCCTCGCACTTCAAAAGTGATCTTGGAAATCAGAAACGTGAGGCCACTCGAGCTCTAGAAAATAATTTTTATTTTTAATTTTTTTGCCTTACATTTAACTTTTCCACGACAACACTTCAAGGTAACGTTTTCACCCTCTTCTTTCATCGTTTTTCTTTTTTGTGAAAATAATCATTATCGCTATTTCGCAATCATGATTAATTGCAATAATTATTAACATTTTAAAAAAAAAAAAATCAAAAATCATCAAACTATTCCAATCAGTATCCGCGTATGCTCTTTTCGCGCCTTCGAGCGATCTCGAAAATCAAACGGTCACATTTTTTTAGTTTCTTGTTCTAACATCAGCAGATCCTCTAGCTTTGTTTTCCAACTGTCATTTTAATAATTATTTTCCTTTTTCATATTCTTAATATTTGTTTGGTCGTTGGTCAGTATGCTCTTTTCTCGCGCCTTTGAGCGATCTCGCAAATCAAAAACAACCACGATCACTTTTCTAACATTTCATTTGCAGGATAACTACTAATTTGTTTTCTCGTAGAACCGCTGCTTGGAATAATATTGTCAAAAACAAAAACAAAACAAAAACAACAAAATCCCGCAAAAATACCACCATTCAAAGACAATTGTCAAACCAAAAAAAAAAAGTACGCTCAGTACGCAATTATTTTCTCGCTAGTGATTTATTTCAAATCGGAAAGAACCCTACGTTTAATCACTTCATCATATTGTTTTAGCACGTAGACAAGGTGGATTTCATCACCACCAAAGCTACACCGGTGACGTGGACTTGACTACCACGCACCAACAAAGATTTGCATCTCGCATTGCACTTTGAGACCTAGTCTCATCACAAATAAGTTTCTAGTATTTACCTCACCGCTACTCTTCACTTACAGTAATGCTGCTGTGGCAAATGCAGTGCATGCGAGTCACGCCTAAATAGCTGTAATAACGAAGCTCGGGCATCGTCCCCGTAAATCTTCGGGAGTTATAAGGACACCATACACATTCATCCCTCCATCACCTTCCACCTTTTCACAAAACCTCGTTCTTGACGTGGTGATTCACTCAAACAGCAAGTAAGAATCGGTGAGTCTCCTCCAATGCTCTAAGGGTTCCCTCGCACCACCCCGTCCCCGCATGCACTAGGTATATCAGACTAGGTATATCGAGGACGATCTTCTCGAGTAATAAGAGCCTCGCATCCACCATTTCACAAAGATACTTGTATGATCGCATGAAAAAATGATCATTCCTGAAGAAGTTACCTCATAAGCCAAAACAATTGAATCCACATGATTGCTTGCTGTTTGAAAACACAATAGTTTAGCATTTTTATTTTTATTTTTAATCATAAAACTTGGCTGATATCAATGTGTTCATTGTAAAAGTTTAGACCCTAGTTGTGTTCCACAAAAAATCAGTTCTCGACCAATTCAATACCAAGCGAAAACATCCAAACAATCCAACCACACAGACCAAAACATCGCACCAATTTCATTAGCTTACTTTAGCTAATAATACATCTGCCATAACTTATTTTTAGCTATATCCAATAGATATTGAGTGACTTGCGTTCACTCCTTATCTCATCAATTGTCAGAACATCCTTTATAGCTTGTTTCAAGCTATATCAAAATGGCATTGGGTGACTTGTTTGAGTTCACTCATTATTTCATCAGCTATCAAGTTTAACAAAATCTCATCCTACACAAATCTCTTCAAATCTCATTTTGAGTTCACAACTGTGTTGAGTCACTTGTTTGAGTTACTCTTCCTATCAAAAATCCAGAGCTTGTTTAAGCCAAACCAATCAACATATTCATCATAGCTTGTTTGAGCTATATCCCACTTGTATTGAGTACCTTGTTTGAGTGTACTCCTTACATTTTCATCTGCTAAGCTTGTTTAATCCAAACCAATCAACATATTCGTCATAGCTTGTTTGAGTTATATCCCACTTGTATCCCGAGTAGCTTTTTTTAAGCTTTCTCCTTATAGCCTTACTTGTTAAAACTCGATTAAGCCAAAACAAAGATCACAATCAATAGGTTAATTTCTTCATCGCACCTTTCTTCATTTTCCCTCTCTTTCAAACATGATGAATTCACGAAAAACATCACACAATGAGCTATTAGAACAAATTAATAAGATGACAACACAACTCTCTCATATGGCTACCCAAATCAATGAGCAATCACCCAAAAAGCCGATCATACAACCTCACGAAGAAATCACTTCACGTAAAGTCCAACGCCGCTTTACTCCCCTCGAGAAAGTCTCTCTAGTGTTTTTCATCAACTAAAAGAGGCTAAACCGATAAGATATCCAATTACAAAACCCTTTGTCAAAGGGGAAGCTAAGCCATGCTTGCATACAAACCTAACACATACCGTGAATTTTATCGCATTGATGGTCATCACATAGATAAATGTGTATGATTTAAGAATTACGTCCAAGACTTAATTGACGACGACGTCATCTCTGTAGAACTTGATGACAATGCTCTTGCAACCAACGACACATCCAATACCACAACTTTCCATGAAGAGCTGACTACTGTCGAAACTCCTATATATACTGAAATTCCACGAGATCATGACGACAACAGTCAAGACTCTCTAATTCCAAACCAATCGATATCTTCTTCAAATTTCCTTCCATTAGTTCAAACATACATTGAACCTGTTTTGGACAACAACATTCTTCCAACATCTACTGAGCACTTGAACTTATTTCAAGACTCTCTTTCAGCCCAAACATATATTGAACCTGTTTTGGGTGACAACATTCTTCCAACATCTAACGAGACCTTGATCTCATTTCAAGACTCCCTTTCAAACCTTGATATTACTGTAGACACTACAGACGAGGTTCCATCAACAGGTACCATTAAGTTTGATTCTATTCTTCCAATATTGGCTCTTATGCCTAACATCTCTAGCCTTTTTGTCGAAACACAACCACATCAAGTTTGGACACTTGCAACAATGCAACCTGTCATGACCATCATACTTTCAACGATCGATCTTGCAGGCATCTCATCACTAATGATTCTCACCTATCAAGACTTCTATGTGCATACCTACGAGGTAATATACTTTATCTTTACGCCACTTTTTCCATCTTTAATCATGAATCTATCCTCAAAAAAATCAATTAATGGACAATTGAAGCAACAAACCAAATAACACAAACCATCATTGTCACACATGGGAGCTATCGCAACCAAATCTATCCCACTATTGGGCTTACCGCATCTTATCATCACACACCTTCCACTCCTCTACTTTATTTATAGTTGGGAAGATATTTTACATGTCAAGGTTGAATTCCCATCCTTTAGAATATCCCTCAAAGACGTAATCAATAAAGATTATTATCAACATTCACGCCTTAATGAACTCAAGCTTCTTGATGAAAATGACTTAATGCCCTAGATCATCTTCAAGTATATCAAAATCAGCTACGACATACATACTACCATAAAAAATTCAAACCTAGAAAATTTAAGGTCAATCATTTCATTCTCAAAGAAAATCGAAAGAACACACCCAAAGAACGAGACAAACAAGAAAAATTTGAGCCCAACGAAATCATAGATAGTTTTGGGTTTGGAGCTTATAAATTGGCCATTGACACAGTCAAGATCTTGAAAACCCATGAATGCATTCCATTCAAAGAAATTTTATTCTTGAAATAACTCTATATTCCAGGAAACAACAATGTGTACATTGTTCCTTTTGTCTTGCTTATTTCCGAATAATTTAAATTCATTCATTTCCATCGCGATATTTTATTTATCAAAATCACATCTTCATATTTATCATCATGAGACAAGTGCTAATATAAATCCTATTAAGTTTGTGAGCATCATACTTCTTCCACTTTCACGCTTTCCTCTATGGTCATACCTGTGGCTTACCGATGGTAATATATCCCCTTCTAATACATTCTCTTTTCATAACAAAGCTCTAAACTTCTACCTGGGCTGCTTTGGTCGTCCATCTCAGCCTTCGTGTTGAACCTCGCGTCCTACTAGTCGTGGTGGGGTGAGATTGGGGGCGATGTTTCTTCCCAAATACAAAGCACTATTGTAAAAAAAATCCATCAATTCAATAACTTATGAATAATTCATTGTCACATCTTTCGCCCTTCATAGTCTTTGTGTTTGAGCCCACACTTCTTACTCGGTAGTGTGAGACTAGGAATGGAGGAAGGTGCTCTTACTGCCTACGTCTTGTCTTCGTGATAAACCCTTGCCTCTTACAAGTGGCATGGGGCAAAGCGTAGAGGGTCATTCTCATACAAGCATAAAAACATTGCAAAATATTCCAAAAAAAAAAAAAAAAAAAACAAAACAAAACAAAAAAAAAAGACAAAAAAGAAATTCACTCGCCTATATTTTGCCTTTGGTGAGCCCTTGCTTCTCACTAGTAGCATGGGGCAAGGCATAGGAGTCATTTCAAAATACAAAATCTTACAAAGGCTTACAAATTATGTAATCCCCAAACACGTAATTTAGATGCCTAAGTGAAGAGAGAACTATCCCTTAACCTCATATCTTATCAATCAAGAGGCCACATAACCTGTCTAAGTCTAGCATGTGACTCATAAAGTGAAAGCCATTTTTGAAACCGGTTCAAGACTACCATTATGAAGAATGGAGTCACAATTTCCCAAAGGGATTGTTGTTAGCATTTGTCTCTATATTCATTATCTACCTCCTATGTCCTTCTTGATTCTCAGATGAGCCCACACATCTTACTAGTTGTGGGAGTCAAGAATGGAGTTGGAATTCTTTTCATCATATCATCACCACCATATCATGCCAATGGAAAGTGAATTTATGTTATTTTGAGCATAAGTTACAATGCGGAACACGACATCGTCTCTCAAAATAAGTATGCACTCGTCCATAAATTGTCAATCACAATGTAAAAATCAAAAACATTTGAAAATCGTAAAAAATCAAAAACAATGTAAAAATCCAAAATCCAAAAACATTTGATAAAAATCATTTGAAAATCCAAAATCAAAAATTTGAAAATCAAAAATCCAAAAACATTTGAAAATCGCAAAATCCAAAATTTGTAAAATCTCAAAATCCAAAAACATTTGAAAATCATCAAAAATCCAAAAACAAGTAAAAATCCAAAAATCCAAAACATTTGAAAATCGTCAAAAATCCAAACACAAGTAAACATCATAAAAATTCAAAAACATTAGAAAATCCAAAAAATATAAAATTCAAAAACAAAAACATTAGAAAATCAAAAATCCAAAAACAAAAACATTAGAAAATATCTAAAATACAAAAACATTTGTAAAATTTTCAAAAGACCAAAAACATCCACAAAATTGTAAAACTCAATAAGTAACACACATTCATCCTTTGAACTATTATCCCAAACGAATGGTCCAACCACCTTATGACTACCAATTTCAAACCACTTCTCCTCGCGTGAATCCTCGCTTGGGGAAAATCCGCTCATTGTTTCCTTGTTTGAGGAGACTCGCCCAATCCTTTGTACTGTCTGGGGGGACATCTAATCAATCATCACCGTGGAACACGTTAGGGACATGTTTACTAGTTCTTGTGTTGCATTATTAGTGGCAAATTATTAATTGCTTTCTTGTATCTTGATATATTACAGGGGGCATCTTGATTTTATATATCCTCGTGTTCTCTCTGTAATATTCTTATGTTATCTCGATTGCATGTCGCATCGGGGCATCATACTTTCTGATGGCCTCTCGTCTATGCTCTCTTCCATTTGCATATCGTCATCGGGGCATCAAACCTTTTTGATGGCCCCCGTCTATGCTATCACGCATATTACGCCTAGTTATCCCGATCTTTTATATCACGATGCATCCTGTTATGTGCTATATTAAAATTAAGATGTTTTTCGTCACGTGAGTATCTTCCCGCATGATCAACATCTTACTTTGCACCCCATCCATTCACCCATACTAATGTATTCTCCTACTTTTGCATAGCAGTTTGCTAATCCTACTTGACGATCTTTCTCAAGTAGCATTCACTATCCAAAGAGCTCCTTCTCCCCACCATGATCACCATGTATTTGATCCATTCATTCTCACTTCTCATTTTTACTCCTCCGCCGCTTATACCCATATTACCCTTCTCACCATTCCCGTCCCCTCTCACCCATTGGTATTCTTTCCTTTCACCCGCTTTTTTCCCACTTGACAATCTTACTTAATAACCCCTTCTATATGGAATCCTCGGAGGTTTACCCTCTCCCTAAGATCTTCCCGCTGTAGAAGCTTCCTCACCACATCAAATAACCATCACCACCAAACACATCTTCCAACACCTCTTCTACTTCCCATTCCCGCATCATTACTCTCACCATGTGGGCATCCCAATTAAGGATTCCCCTCACACTCTCCACCCTCCACTACATATATTCCTTCATCCATTCATGTTACACTCCTTTGTGTCCTTTCTTTCTTATTATCACCTCATCTCATATCATATACCACTTAGGCATACCTCACTCACTCTTTTCTCATCCTTCCCCAAATCCACCTTATGCCTAGGTCATCCTACTTACACGCTCTCGTAGTATGGCAAATTCACTTGAGGGTTCCCCTTCAGTCCATTTTGTCATACCCTATTCCCACCAACTCTAACATCATCCTTCTTCCTCAGCTTGGCGATCTTACTTAACCATCCCAGCCGCATGGCAATCTTACTTAAGACTTCTACTTAAGGTTGATCTGTCCTGTGGCCTTCCCCCATCCCATCATATTTCGCCCATCTTATTTCTCCCACCTCTCATCGTGATCATCTTCTTCACCCTACCATTCCACCCCTATTCCCAATATCATTTTGTCTTTCTCTTTGCATATCATCCCCGCTGTCATTGGTGACCCTACGAAACTTCTCCAGCAGTATGACGATCTTACTTAAGAGATTCTCTTAAGCATGACATGTCATCTTACACTCGCCCATCACTCTCCAATCTCACCACCATATTTCCTCTTCATTCCCCATCATCACATCTTTTTACCACCACTATCACCCTCCTCTGCTTGGCAATCTTACTTAACCACTCACCCAGCATGGCGATCTCACTTAAGAGTCCCTCTTAAGGATGATCTGTCTCCTTGCCTTTCCCCATCACTACCCACCCTTCACCCTTCATTTTTTCTCGCATTCCCATTATCACATCCTTTCACCTCCTTTTCGATTCTCGCAAACACCACTTCTCGCTTGACCATTTGTCATCTCCAGTTTTGCTCACATGGCAATCTTACTTAACCACTTCCGTCACATGACAATCTTATGTTAGGGTCCTCCCTACACTTAACTTGTCATCATGAACTTCTCCCCCGCCTCATTCTTAGTTCCCTTTATTGATCGTTTCTTCCACCTGGTATCTCCTATTACCCACTTTTTCCTCCCACTATTATCCTTTCTCCACATATCTTCTTACAACATACAACTCATCTCTTCCACCTACAATCACATTCTTTTCCCCCATTTTCCCCTCCTTGATCCATCATCCTTCATACCATTTCTTCCCATTCTTTTCATGTCTTGGTTCTTCATCCTCACCTCGCTCATCCTCATCACCCCATCCTCTCCTCGCTTTCACTTCGTCCCAACTCCTCCCTCCCATCTTCTTCACTCTTTCCCCTTCATCTTCTCACATTCCCCTACATTTCTACCCACACACATATTCACCATTACCGTTAATACTCCTATATCATTCTTTCATCATCATCTTCTCTTCCCGCACTCATAATTATCAACGGGTTTTCCTAAAATTATCAATCCGCATTCCGCACGACCTCATTCACTCCTTGGACCTTCTAGAGTTTCCCTTCATTCCTTCCCTCCTCTAATCACACCACTCATTGGCAACGAGTTTTCCTAACGTCCTTTGTTGGCGTTACCCTTTCCGATCCTTTCATTTCTCATTCGCTTTCTCTTTTTCTTCATTTTTTCTTTCATCCTTCCCTACCACTCATTGTCAAGGGATTTCCCTAACGTCCCTCATTGGCATTGCCTCTCTCTATCCCCCATTCTCTTTTCTCTCCTATTCTTTGCCCTAGTCTTCCTCGCAATGACATGATTACTTCAATCTTCTCCTTGTATTCGTTCTATCTTCCTTTCCTCTCCCTAATTTTCATGTTTTTCTTACCACTTCCCCTTTTCTCTACCACCCCTACATTTTCGTTCATTCTCGTATATGTTTCTCTTCCTTTCTCTCCTCTTTTTCAAACTTTCCTCGCCCCTCATAGTTTCTTTTTTTTTTCTCCATTCTACTTCTTCTTTTGTCCTCTTTCCATTTCCCTCCATTTCACCCCCTACTCCCACCTTGTTTTCTCCTTCTTATTTATCCTTTCCAATTTCCTACTTTTCTTCACTCACTCATTTATTTCACTTCCACGTATCCCTCTTTACTATCTCTCGCTGCTTCCTTCATTTTGCACATCTCTCTATTTCATCCCTTCACCCTCTACTCTGTCATTTTCCTCTTTTTTTCTTGTTTGTCCTTCATCATTCCCTTCTTCCCCTATCATCTCTCTCTCTTATTTCTACCTCTTTCTTCCTTCCTTTTTTTCCCTCCCTATCTCCCTTACTCTTCTCATAATCAACCCCAACCCTATCCATTCCTTTTCTCTTTCCCACACACCCTCACACCTAGCATTCAAGGTCGATTGAATCCTTTCTCCATTTGCGTCGTGCGGTCATTCCAGTCTCTTCCACTCCATTATCATCCTCTTCTCCACCGAATCCATTTCCTTTCTTTTCGAGAGTTCTGTCATATATTTCATTCTCATCAGTCCTCTCGAGGGGGCATCACCACATTCTATCCATAATCACATCTTCTCATGACATTTTTGTCTTGGAGGATACTATGACATCCGTCACTCACCACTTTCTATTCTCCCCAACAAACATTTGCTCTACCTTTTAAAAAGTAGATTGAATTCTTCCCCCATACCGTCTACTTTCTTTGAAAGGACACTACTTTCATAGTACCCTTCCAAAGAGGGGCAAATGTAGACACCCCAATTTCACATCTATCCTAAATCAATTAATTTCCCTTCCTCATTTCCCACAAAAATACACTTCGAATTAATCAAATATAATTTGATTAATTATCCATTTCAAAATCTAAAAATAATCTAATCCTCACCACATGTCATTATTCTCCATGTTTTTCCACTATTGAATTAAAAATTCAAATTCAAATCCTCACCCACCATTCGTGGTCCCCACTCACCTAAAATCCTCCACTTATGAATTAAAAATATAATTCAAATCCTCACCCATTCTTCGTGGCCCCCACTCACCTAATATTGCCCACATTTTCAAACCACCCACCTAATCTTGCCCACATTTTCAAACCATGATTACTTAAATTAATCTAAGCTAATCACTCCCTCAGGCTATAAATACAACCTTACCCCTCCTCTAAACACATGGAGAATAAGCTTTCATGCCATATCTAAGTTCTTGCATCCTTTGAGCAAAGAACATTATTCTCGCCTTGTCCTAATGCCAAAATAGCCTCATAATCCTTTTTCCCATCCAAAGGTGCAAAAGTAAGAGGATCGTTGTTGCAGGAAGGTCTTGCTCCGTCTTGAAGAAAAGCACCTACATATCACAAAATCAGGGCTCAATCCAAGTTTCCTAGCCCATTCTGAGGTTTGCTACGGGCGAAGCGAAGGAGGAGGTACGATTATTGGTATTTTACTTCCTTGTTAGTAGTGTATTTTTCATAGCTTACAGTAAACAAAGTCACAATCCTACTCAATGCATCCTGCAACTTGATTTTGTTTTCCAAATTTATGTTTTATAGAAAAAGTATAACCTTGCAAAAATAATACCCACTTTGCATGCCTACTATTCAACTTCTTTTGGGTATTCACATACTTCAGGGCTATGTGGTTTGTAAATAACACAAACTCCTTAGGCACTAAGTAATGCCTCCAATGCCTTAATGCTTGTACAATTGCATAAAATTCCACATCATAACTAGAGTAGTTCTTTCTTACCTCATTCAGTTTCTCACTAAAGAAATCTACTGGATTTTCACCTTGACTTAGAACAACACCAATACCCACATGTGAGGTGTCACAATCAACCTCAAACACTTTATCAAAATCTGGTAGTGCCAAAATGGGTTCCTCTATCACCTTCTTCTTCAATAACTAAAAACTATCCTCAGCTACCTTTGTCCACAAAAACTCCCTTCCTTTTGTGCAATTTGTTATAGGTGCTACAATACTGCTGAAATTTTTGATAAATTTTCTCTAAAATGTTGCTTTAGACCATGAAAGCTTCTTACCTCTGTTATACTCCGTGGAGTAGGCCATTCAATAATTGTCTTTATCTTTTCTGAGTCCATCTGTACCCCATCTGCTGAAATAATAAAGCCCAAGAATACCAACCTCTTTTGCATAAATGTGCACTTCTTCATATTTGCATAGATTTTCTCTTTCTTAACACTTCAAATACCAACCTTAGATGCCTCAAATGTTCTTCTTTAGTTTTACTAAAGATAAAGATATCATCAAAATAAACCACAACAAACTTACCATTATACTCCTGTAGCATGGTGTTCATCAGTCTCATAAAAGTACTAGGTGCATTGGATAACCCGAATGGCATCACCAACCACTCATATAATCCATTTCCTGTCTTGAATGTTGTTTTCCACTCATCTCCTTCTCTGAATCGAATATGATGGTAACCACTTCAAAGATCAATCTTGGTGAAATACCTAGATCCAGCAAGCACATCCATCATATCATCAAGGTGAGGTATTGGGAACCTATACTTGATTGTAATTTTATTGATTGCTCTGCTATCCATGCACATTCTCCATGTTCCATCCTTCTTTGGTGTTAATAAAGTTGGGGTTGCACATGGACTCATGCTCTCCCTTACGACCCCCTTTCTCACGAGCTCGCCACTTGCCTATTCAACTCTGCATGTAATTTCGGGCTCATCCTATAAGCCGCTTGATTTGGGAGTGAAGACCATGAAATCAAATCAATATGGTGTTGAATATCTCTTTTTGTGGTAACCCATCTGGTAGCTCATCAGGAATAACATCTGAAAATTCTTCTATTAATTATGTTGTTTCTACTGGTATTTGTGCACTTGTAGGTTCATCCTTATTTGTGACTAGTGCATAACAAAAACTAGTTGCCTTTGCCTCCTTCACAAATTCCTTTACAGAAAGCATATTTTCAGCCTTCCCCTCTTCCTTAAGAGGTAGAAAAACTATTTTTGTGCCATCCTTTCATAAAGTATAAGTATTCTTTCCCCCATCATGAATAACTTTTCTATCAAATTACCATGGTCTTCCTAGAACATATGATATGCATCCATAGGAATAACATCACACCAAATCTCATCCTTATAATTGTTCCCAATAGAAAAGCTTATTAAACATCTCTTATCAACAATAACTTCATTACCATTCTTAAACCATGCAATACAGTAAGGGTTAGGATTCTTCTCACAATGTAGACCCAATTTATCGACCATGTCATTTGAAATGTTCTCACAACTACCACCATCAATAATAACATTACATACCTTTCCTCCTGAAGTGCATCTTGTTCTAAAAATATTTGTATGCAGCCATGCATCCCCCTTGATCTCCTTTCTTGGAGCAATCATCGTCCTCTTGATCATCAGATTTTCTCCAACATCTGGTGGAATTTCCAGGTCATGTTCATCTTCTACTTGTTCAGCTTCAACAAGATTTACTCTTGGAGCATCTCCTTGCCTCTTGTCATGTGTATAAGAATGCGGGCATTCAAAATCTCGATGCCCTTCTTCACCACATCTGTAATAAACAAATGGTCTTCATGGAGCCTCCCATCCTCTATCACCAACATATCCTCTGCCCCTAGAAAATCCTTTACCTCTTTGTTGATTATGGAAATCTTGTCTCGTATCCTCTTGATTTTCCAATCCACGAGATGATTCTCCCCTACCTTGGCTGAAACCAGCTCATCCCCAAAAGGAAGATGAGGCCCCCCTATTCATTCCAGGTGATCTCCTAAAAATTTGACGATTTTGTTTTTCCTCGGCCTTTAAGGCTAATTGATAGGCATCCTCCATGCTCTTAATCTTGTGCATACTTATCTCATCTTGAATAGAAAATTTTAATCCATTTACATACCTTGCAGCCATTTGTTCCTCAGTTTCTTCATGCTCTACATGAATGGACAACTTGTAGAACTCATCTGTGTATTCTTGCATTGTTTGTAAGTTCTGTCTAAGATTCTGAAACCTCCTGTAAAGGGTTTGTGCATAATCCATAGGGAGAAATTTATCTTTCAACTTCTTCTCCATCTTACTCTATGTCCTAATTCTTTCTTTCCCCTTTCTTGACCACTCTTTTTGTAGGTGATCCCACCATAACATAGCGTGACCTTTCAATTTTGTGCATGCAAATTTTACCTTCTTTTCTTATGACATAGCCTTCCACTCAAAAATTTTTCCCATGCTAGTCAACTAGTCTATCAGCTCCTCTAGTTTTAGACTACCACCGTACTCTGAAACATCAAATCTTATCCCATCATTCTTTCCTTCTAATGCTCAAAGCATCCTTTCTTTAAAAGATAATGGTGGTGCTTACGTTTCCTCCTCTTCAAAAACTTCTTCTTCATTTGTGTCATCTCTACCTTGATTTCCTCTCTAGGTTATCATTGTAGCAAGTGCAACAACTTTCCTTTGTAGATCTTGCATAGTTCTATTCATCTGGGCAATACCACCTCCTCTTCTTGCCATTTTTTTAAAGACTTCAAACCAGCTCTGATACCAGATAATGTAGCCAAATGATGAACAAACTTGATATACTACAAATAATATGAAAACCAAAAGAAAATAAATCTTCTTATTTTTTATTAAATAATGAATTACAATGTTTCCTAAATAGGAAAACAACTCCCAACTCGAGTTGCCAAGAAAACTCTAACTAACTTGACTAAATCTACTCTAGGTGGCGGAAATTACTATTTTTAGCAGTTTACTAGAACTTGTTATTCTTAGTAAGTTCACATGCTTATTCGTACGGGCATAGAAATTTCCATGCATCTTCTACATTCCTAAACTAGTGGAATTGCCAACTTTTTAACTCATAATGCAACTAATAGACTAAAATTAACTAATGCCCAAAAATAGGAAAAACCGAACTACAACTTAAATCCTAATTTTCGACCTCAAGATGGCGGATTTAGGGCCCGAAAATGTGCCAAAACTTGCCCCAACCGGTAGGGCTAGTTGTCGCTGCATTTTTCTCATCGACACATGTGGTTTCAAAAATTAAAAAACGGACTCAAACGGACACCTGGAGCTCAAGTTTTGAGCTTGTCAAGTTCCTGCTAATTTTGGCGCATCAATATAGCATTTGGTTTGCCACTTCAAATGGAGTACAAGTGTAATTGAATAAAACAATACACATATTCTTCCAAAAATGGTATGATAACCTGATTGTCTACAAGATTTTGCAATCACTTAGTGAGAGATGTTAAGGCCCAACACGAGATCATTGTTAGGAAAGAGGTTTTCAAAAATAACAAGAAGACTATTAATGTGAATAGAATCCCAAGTCTCTTGAATGAGCTTGCAGGAGTTATATGTAAAAAATCGTAAGCTATCACCAACAAATAGTTTAGGGAGAGAAGTTTTCAAGCAATGGTTTTGCCATGGCATCAACTTGGATTTCCAAATGGTAGCTCCAAGGTGTTTCCATCTACCTTCTTTGAATTTGCATCTCCACTTTGAGTCGAGTGTTTGTTCCAGGAAAACCTAGGGGTAACGTTTTGATACACCTATTTGAGCGGGAAGTGGTTGAGTTTATTGTTACTAGACCGGCTCCACTCCTTCATGAAGTTGCATTGAACAAGAGGATATTTGGGTTGTAAAGAATTGTCCACAAGTTGTAAAATTTTAGTTAAGACTATCTTATCATTGGCTTATAAGTGAAACAACCCTTAAATTAGAACATGTTAATGCTTTCATTGGCCATAAGAAAGGTGTTAGAGATCACATAATTAGCATAGACCCTTTTTAAACAAGTTTTTTCCTTTCAGCTGAGGGTGTGGAGCTACGGGTAGGTTGTTAATTTGCACATGCCTATTCCACCAAATAGATAAAATGGAAAAGCTAAGGTCATGTCTAAGAGAGATGCCATTTCATTTTAACAATCCAAAAACTTCTTGAGAGATGTCATTCCATTTCAACAATCCAAAAACTTCTTTGTCAAGTGTTCACACATGCTGTAAATGGAGAAAAGGCTAATATCTTGAAGTATTTAGCAAGAAGCAACTTGTCATTCATATGCAATTCTTTCCATGAACCTTTCTAGGTAGCATTAGAAATATTATGGAAAACATGTTTTTTTACAAGGTTTAGATCCTTTGAAGTGTATGAATTAAAGAACGTTACTTTCAAAATTCGATAAGAGGGAAACACGAGATTGTAGGTGTGTTTATCAGTTTTAACCATATAAGATTTATAAGCAAATTAATCGAGTTTAACAACAATTAAAGATTGCTAGTTTATGTTGAGAGATCTGGAGAATAAGTGTGTTAATTGAGTTTAACGATTAAAGATGGTTGGTTTATGTCCAAGGTTCAGATCCTTTTAAGCGCCCGAATTAAAGAACATTACTTTGAAAATTCGATAAGAGAGAAGGCACTATATTATAGGCGTGTTCATCGGTTTTAACAATACAAGATTTATAGGAGTGTTAATCGAGTCAACAATTATAAGATTGGTAGTTTATGTTGAGAGCTCTATAAAAGGGAAGACACTATCTGGAGAATTTGTGTTTGTTTAGCAGTCTATTAATTATTTAAATCCATGAGTACCTCTCACTTTCAACTCTAAATGCTTAAAACACTCGCCATTGCAGTTTAGTTTGTGAACACACCGGCAAGAGAGTCGCTTCCAAATTTCAGAGCGCACAGTTATCACTAAACATACACCACATGATGTCAAGAGGTTCAAATACCATCATCCCTGACATTGATGTCCATCATGTACATTGGTTTCTGGCATTGGGGGACAGTAGTATCTTGTAACTGGAGCAAAACCATCATTGATGATCTAATTCTGGAAATAATTGAGCCTTAAGTGGAGGGTCATCAAAATCGACCAAGTGCAGGGAACCATACCAAAAGGGGCAAGTTTCTCTAGTTTGAGAGCTCCTTACAGAGAAGTAAATCAAGCCGTTGAAATATCTTTGATGCCATCATTCTCTGTATATACGGTCTAAATTTCTGTGTCATATCTCCCGAATCTTACGAGCCTTGCAGTGATTTGCATATCTCTAACTTTTCAGTTCGCTAGGGGTCAGAAATAATCTTGAATCGCTATTTATTTCTTTCTGTGTGGTTTTGATGAATATAGAGAGAGCCATAATGTCCTCCAATTATGGCTATGAAGAGGATTTAACGGGCGGGTGTAAACGCGGAGAAAGGAAGGCTAGAAAGTATTTGGGACTGAGAGAGCTCAAGTTGGGAAAATGGGTGGCGGAGATCAGACAACCCATTAACAATAACAATCCCAATTCAAGCTGCAAGAATTCAAAAATATGGCTGGGAACGTTTCCCTCAGCGGAGATGGCTGCCCGGGCGTATGATGTGGCTGCCTTGTGTGTGAAGGGCCCCAATGCCTACCTCAACCTTCCCCACTTAGCCAATTCTTATCCCCACTCCCACATTTCAATGAGTAAAAGACACATCCAGGCCGCTGCAATGGCTGCCGCAGCTCAACTCCAACTTCATCAAAATGATCAAAATGAAGATATGACAATGCCAGTTGAGGAGATTCATCGAGATGGAGATTGAGATGGAAATGGAGATGAATTCGAAGACCAGGATCTGGTTTTCAAATATCATGAGGTGGTGGAGGAAATGGCTGCAAGAATGTTGCTTTCTCTGCCGCCGCCTCCTCCTCATCCGCCTTCTTCCTCTTCTCAGTCTGCATCTCACTACCACCCTCCTGCCTCTCAAGCTGGATCTTTTATGTGGAACTTTTCTTAGTAGATTCACACATGTGTTTGTAAGATTAAATGGTCAATTAACTAATGAAAAATACTTCAAAAATGTTAGAATAGATAGTTTGTGTTAAAAATAATTCTAGATTTATTTTGTCGAAGTGAATTTTCTAGTATCATGGAAGGTGAACTTGTAATGATCTTCTGGAGTGCAATATTGTCACGTAGGCCTAAAATGAATTCGTTGAAAAGTTTTTGAAGATTGCGAATGTTATTGACAGTTGAAGAGTCTAACTCAACAATATTTGCCATTAGAGTGAGCTGGCATGGTTTTTCAAACACAAGTAAGTTACTTTGTTGATTTTTGTCATACAATTTATCAGTCTATTGATCAAATGACTAATGGAAAATATTCTTAAAAAGTGATAAATTGATTGATCATTCAACCTTGTAAATATATGTGATGGATAGGCTCTTCCACTACTCTACTTCTCATTCAAGATGATGATTGATTAGAGTTGAACATGCATCATCTATTTTTTAACATAGAAGTTTCCTTATAAAATTTGTGCCATTGAATCGTCTTCGTGTCTCCATATTCATCTTATTTACTTTCTTCTCCTCTAACCTTTCGGATCATAAAATATGTAGAGATTTAGGAGAAATATGTCATAATTTATCGTGGTAGGTAATCTTGAGCCCTTACGAGATTCAAATCTCTATTTCCCTCTCCTAACGACTTCGCTAATGGGCATTTATATCTTCTTGACCATTGCATTTTTAAACTATCTGCTAGCGCACATGATACATGGCAGCTTTCCGTGATCTCCCAACAAAATCCTCCCCGCGGGCATGAACCCTACGGAATTAGCTGCATTCTATAAACTGTCGTCGGGTCCGGTCGTGCCAAAGAACAACACATGGAGGCATATATATATATATATATATATGGCATGGTTTGATAATGGCAAAGGAGGAATATATACAACAAGAGAATATAGCAAGAATATAGCAAGAAATATATAGAGCCGCATGGCTCAAGGTTTTAATATAGCAAGAGGAATCTACAGAAGAAGATATACAATGCAACAACATAGAATATAGAAAGGGGATATGAATATATGCAACAACGTAGTATGTATAGTAAGAGAATATATATCTTGTGTGTGTGTTCTATTGTAGTTGGTTGTGTATTTCCCTATCCCGGTGGTGTTGGCACAAAATTTTGTCAATAGTCTGTATCGGAGCGGTTGGTTGTGGAACATTTGAGTTCTTATTTTATGGGTTTGAGTTTTAATGGCTTCCAACAAAGTAACTTGTGGCAACAACCCCAATATTTGATGGGAAGAACTATGATATCGGTGTATCAAGATGAAGACATTGTTCTCTTCTCAAGAGCTATGGGAACTAGTTGAAGGAGGATACATAGAGGTAGCATATCAGGTTGCTTTCAATGCACTCACATAAGCCCAAAATAATGCTTTAAAGGAAAATAAAAAAAAGGATGCAAAGGCTTTAAGCTACATTCAAAATGTTGTCACTGATTCAATTTTCCCAAGAATAACAATAGCTATAAACTCCAAACAAGCATGGGATACCTTACAAAATGCTTATCAAGGAAGTGACAAGGTGAAGATAGTCAGATTGCAGATGTTGAGAAGAGATTTTGAGACCCTTCTCATGAAAGAATCAGAATCAATAAATAATTTTTTCCCCAAGAACAATGACCATAGTCAATCAGATGAGGACTAATGGAGATGTTGTTGAAGACCATATGATCATAGAGAAGGTATTGAGGAGCCTTCCAACTAGATTTGATCCATTTTTGGTTGCAATAGAGGAGTCCAAGGACTTGAGGAAAATGACAGTTGATGAGTTAATGGGTTCTTTGCAAACCCATGAACAAAGGATGAGTAGGACAACCAACTCCTCCCATGAACAAGCCTTCAAAACAAATACAAATGTGAGAGGCAGGGGGAGAGGAGCTTACAAAAAGGAAGAGGAATATTTAGCAACCAACAAGAAGGTGGAAGACACAATCATCAAGAGCCACAAGAAAGAGGAAGAGGAAGGAGCAACAACACTTCCAGAGGTGGTTCTACACAAAGGTATGATAAATCAAATGTACAATGCTATTACTGCAAAAGTATGGACACTATGCTAGTGAATGCAAAAAGAAAGAATATGATTTGAGAAATCATAATGCAAGCTTTACTAATACAAAAGAAGTTGAACTTGAAAAGAATGAAAAGAGTGGAACTCTATTTCTAACTTGTAATGTAGTTGAGCAAGGAAACAAACAAATATGGTATTTGGATAGTGCATGCAACAACCATATGTGTGGAAATAAAGAAATGTTTAATAACATAGATGAAGCAATTAGATCTGAAGTGAAGATGGGAACAAATGACAAGGCTCCAGTGATGGGAAAAGGAAACATATCCATTATTACCAAGCAAGGAGACAAGAGGTAGATCAATGATGTCTTCTATGTCCCAAGATTGAAGTATAATCTTCTAAGTATTGGGCAGCTTGTCCAAAAAGGATATAAGGTGAGGTTTGAAAATGGAGAATGCATTATATATGATAGAAGTGGAAACAATAAATTTGATTGCAACAATAAATATGACACAAAATAGAATGTTTCCTTTGAGGATGCAGAGTGAAAGCGCAAGTGTTCAAAATAATAGTTATTGATCAATCTACTCTTTGGCACCTCAGGTATGGGCATTTGAGTTTTGGTGGATTGAATGTTCTTTATAAAAAGCAAATGGTTAGAGGGCTGCCCTATATTGAACAACCAGATAAAGTATGTGAGGGCTACATATTGGGAAGAAACATAGAAATGATTTTCCCTCAGGAAAATCTTAGAGAGCAAGCTCACCTCTTAAGATGATACATTCATATTTGTGTGGTCCCATGAAGACTCCCTCCTTGTCTAAAAGTGAGTATTTCATTACTTTCATAGATGACTTCAGCAAAAGGACATGGGTTTATTTCTTAAAAAAATAAATTAGAGACATTTGAAGTATTCAAGCAATTTAAGGCCATGGTTGAGAAGCACAATGACCATTATATAAAGACATTGAGAAATGAGATAGAGGGGGAGAGTATATATCAAATCAGTTTTTAAACTTTTGTAAGGAGAAACGGGATCAAGAAACAATTTACAACAAGGTATACACCACAAAAAAATGGTGTAGCTGAGAGGAAAAATCATACAATTCAAGAAATGGCAAGAAGCATGATCAAAGCAAGAGGATTTCCAAATGAATATTGGGATGAAGCAAAGAAGAACAACAGTGTATTTGCTGAATATATGTCCTACAAAAAGTGTGAGGAACATGATACCTCAAGAGGCATGGAGTGGAAGAAAGCCAAGTGTTGAGCACTTGAGAGTTTTTGGGTGTGTAGCATATGCACATGTGCCAAAGAAAAGAAGATAAAAGTGGGATAATAGAGGAGAGAAGTGCATCTTTATTGGGTATAATGAGCAATATAAAGCTTATAGATTATATAATCCAATCACAAAGGAGCTCATAATCAGTTGGGATGTTCAATTCATTGAGGAAGCATCTTGGGGAGATGTACAAGAAGGGCAAGCAGCCACAAAAAGGTAAATGCACCTATCATTGATGCTAAAATAACAGATGGTAGAGTAAACAATGCACCAAGTTGGACACCTATTTCACAAAGGGGTGAATCTTCAAATGGAAACAACCAACAAAGCATACAAGGAGCAGATAATGAGGCATCTTCATCATCATCTGACTCAAATCAGCACCAAGGTCGAATGAGGAGTGTACAAGAGATTTATGAGCAGTCAAGGTATGATGAAAATGAAGATGAAATGATTAATTTTTCTTTATTTTCAGAAGTAATTAAGGACAATAAATGGTGTGAAGCAATGGATGAAGAAATGCATGCAATAGAGAAGAATGGAACATGGGAGCTAGTAGATCTTTTTAGTGGGAAAGGAATTCATTGGAGTTAAGTGGGTTTATAAAACCAAGACTACTCCCAAAGGAAAAATTGAAAGACATAAGACAAGGTTAGTTGTCAAAGGCTACAAACAAAGGCCGGGACGTGATTATAATGAAACCTTTTCTCTGTGGCAAGGCTAGAAACTATGAGAACAATTATTTTGATGAAAAGGATCTTATATAATATTAAATGAAACATGATACAAGATTATATGAACAAAAACTACAGGCGATATGAGAGCATGCCCCAAAGCGACAAACACACTAGGCCAAGCCTAGGAAAGAAACAAAAATTCACAAATAGTTAAAAACAAAACCATCGAAGGAACATAGGAATCGGGAACCGAAGGACCCCTAAGAGGTAGGGGTAGCAAAGCATCCCTTCTTCTCCTTATATTCCATGACAATAGTCCACAGAGCCCACAGAGGAGCCAATGCAAGTGGAGGGACCGAGTGAGGGCTATCTGGACTCGGGTCGAACTAGAAGACTTGGTGAGAACAATTATTTCCATTGCTGCTCAACATAAATGGAAAATTCATCAAATGGATGTTAAATAAGATTTCTTGAATGGAGTATTGGAAGAAGAGGTGTATGTGGGACAACCACCTAGTTATGAGATTCCATGGCATGAGAGGAAAATATACAAGCTCAAGAAAACATTGTATGGACTCAAACAAGCACCAAGGGCATGGTACAATAGGATATACTCCTATCTGATTAGCAATGGATTTAGAAAAATCAGTAGTGATCCCACACTCTACATCAAAGCAAGCAAGGATGGTGAGATTTTGATTGTTGTTTTATATATATATATATATATATATATATATATGATTTAATTTTTACTGGAAATGCAAACAAGGCTATAGATGAGTTCAAATCAGCCATGAAGAAGGAGTTTGAGATGACTGATTTGGGATTGTTGAAGTATTTTCTTGGCATTGAGGTCAAGCAAATGGAGTAGGGAATATTTGTTTCTCAAGAAAAGTATGCAAAAGAAATTTTGGAAAGATTCATAATGTTGGATAGAAAACCAACATCTACACCAACTGAAGTAAGTTTGAAATTAACCAAAGATGATTGTAGCAACAATGTGGATCCCACAAGGTACAAAAGCATGGTAGGAAGCTTGATGTATTTAACTACAACTAGACTGATATCATGTATGTAGTTAGCCTTATTTCTAGATTCATAGAAATTCCAAAAGAGATGCATTGGCAAACAAGAAAGCATATTTTGAGGTATGTGAATGGCACAAAAATTGTGGAATTTTATATGTTGTTGATAATGATTTGCAATTAGTTGGATACATAGATAGTGATTGGGCAGGTAGCCTTGATGATAGAAAAACACATATGGATATGTGTTTAATGTTGGGTCAGGAGCTATTTCATGGGCTTGAAAAACAATCAGTTGTTTCATTGTCTACAACTGAAGCAAAGTATATTGCAGCAAATTTAGTCGCTTGTCAAGCAATATGGTTAAGGAGAATCCTCTCATATTTGCATGAAGAGCAACAAGGAGGTTCTACTATTTTCTGTGATAATATGTCTTCTATTGCATTGTCAAAGAATCCATTCTTCCATGGAAGAAGCAAGCATATTGCAATCATGTATCACTTTATTTGTGAATTGGTTGAAAAAGGAGAAATTGAGCTTAAGTTTTGCAAGTTAGAGTAGCAACTAGCTGATATTTTTACCAAACCTCTATCAAAAGACAAGTTTGAGCATTTGAGAGAAAATTTAGACATTATAGATGGAGTTCCTAGCTCCAAAAATTAATTATCAAGTCTTTGTATGAATCTTTGTTTGGCTCAAGATTAAGGGGGAATGCCATAATTTATTGTGGTAGGTAATCTTGAGCCCCACGTGAGATTCAAATCTTTGTTTCCCTCTCTCCTAACCACTTCACTAATGAGAACTTATATCTTCTTGTCCATTGAATTTTTAAACACCCCCTCCAACGCACATGACATGTGGCAGCTTTATGTGGATCTCCCGAAAAAATCCTTCCTATGGACGTGAACCCCATGGAATTAGTCGCATCCTATAAATCGTCGAGTCTAGGTCGTGGCAAAAGAACGACATGTGGAGGCATAACCATATGTGTGTGTGTGTGTACATATTATATATATTTGGCATGGTTTGAGCAGCGAAGGAGGAATATATACAAGGGAATATAACAAGAAATATATAGAGTTGTTAGCATTAATTTAATCCATTTTTGTTGATGGATAGTTAATGGACAGTTATAACTATCCTCTCTCCTTCTCTCCTCCCGTAGCCTTTATAAGGCTCTGCTCTTTTGATTGTAAAATACGCATTGAATAAAACATTCTTGCATTTGCCATCATTGGTATCAGAGCTGTCCCATTCCTCTACCTACGTGGAGAGAAAAGTGATCTACAGGAAACTTGCAGTGTGGGAAACTTGAAGTTGTTTTTTCCGGAGTTTGGCGCACAAAACGTGGAGATCCAATTTTACGGGGTTTGACGCACAAAACATGAAGACCAATGCTTTGGAATTTTTGTTTTGATTTTCTTTTCCTTGTGCTAGAGCATCCCCTTGGCATGGTGTTTTGGAGCATCACGAGACACAAGATCATAACGTGTCTAAAAGTTTGAAATTGGCGATTGGGACGTGTAGGAGAAAGAAAATAAGATCTTGTCATTTTCTTAGCCAAAATGTGGTAGAAACGTGCGTGAAGTGAAACCTTCCTCAACCAAATATCTTGTTAGTGCATTAGTTTAGTTAATACATTGTTAGTTTTTGTTTGTAGACAGTTATCTAATTGTCCTCTCTCCTTCTCTCCTCCCGCAACCTATATATTTGGCTTGCTGTATTTGTTTCGAACATGCATTGAATAAAACATTCGTCTCCTTCCATCATTGGTATCAGAGCCCTTTCTTCCTTCCCTCGGTGTGCATGGAATCTAGAGTGAGTTTTTGACGTGGAGAATAATAATTGCACAACGAAAGTGACCTGGTTTGGGCATCAACCTGTGCAAGACCCACATGAAGAAGGATTCAGGAGCATAAGTGACCAGATTTCTTTCATTGGAACCACTGTTTTTTTGTTTGGATGTGACAAACGGTTTCGTTGAACTAGAATTTCTCTTAGACTGTAACTTGTTTTGTCAGCACGTGAATCTCATACCTGCGACCTTCTCAAACTGGTGATTGAAGGACCTAGAACCTGTAATTTTCTTTGGCGTTTGGGAGGCATTGAATTATTTTGTTCATATCTGCCTTCATTACTATGAGACCAGGTGACATTGTTGGGGCAAGCATGGAAACGTCCTTGGTTCTGTAAACATCCTTTGTTCTATGTTGTTTGGCGTATGATTTTGATTCTTACGTGGAACGTGAATTAAACAGTGGTGGCAAGGCACCCGTGTGGCGAAGAGATAATTTTCGTGGAAGTTGAAGTACATGTGTTGTGCGTGGACAGTGAATTGAGCAGCGTGGCAAGGTAGAGGTGCCAACAGAGAAACAAGTGCCAAGGAAGCGTACACACGCGATCTCGAAACGAGGCCAACCCACATATGTCACAAATTTCGGATGCAGAAAGCACCACGGGTAATGCACCAAATGTTTGGGCATTGAGTGACAACGAAGACACCGCTATAATATTCTTGGATTTAGTCAACGAGCTCCGCAACACTGGGAATATTCTCTTTGACGAGATTGTGTGCCGAGGACTATTGGAGTATTTTTGGTTCGACGTTCGATGTCAAGCATGGCGGATTCATGCAGAACTTGAACGTGGCTATGATGCAGATGATGAATGTGAAGTAGAACACCCACAGGAGCATCCACGTCTCACTGCACGAGCCTATAGAGCCCATCTTTAGGATAGGTTCCTTCAGTAAGCATTGTAACCATTTTTGAAAAATAAATAAATAAAATACAATTTTGAGTTTTTGAAAATGTCTGCACCTCACATTTTGTTGTCGGATGCCCAGTTGCTCAAAGGGCCAAATTTCACCACATGGAAAACCAAGATGCGGACGATTCTTCAGTTTGAAGATCTTTGGGGATCGTTTCTGCAAATACACCCTCCCACAAACGCTGATCTGTTGGCTAAGTATGAAAAGGCCGATGCAAAAGCATTAATGCTTATCACTCTGAGCCTTTCTGATGAGGTTCAACCTTACATTCGGGAAGCAACCACTTCCTCTCAGGCATGGACCGTGTTGTGTACCATCTATGAAGCCAAGAATCGACGAACGAAGTTGCATCTTTAGACAAAGCTTCACATGATGAGTATGCATGATGGTGAATCAGTAGAAGCCTTCTTGTGGTGTGTGGCCGAGTTACGTGCGTAGAACTCTCTGCTCTCGGTGAACCGGTGGACGAAAAGTTTCTAGTCCCACTCACCTTGCGAGCTCTTCCTTCCCGGTTTCGAACACTAATCACCACATTGACCATCACTCAACAGGAGGTGAGTTTTTCCACACTGGTGAATTATCTCCAGCAGGAAGAAGCCATTCAGAATGTTCAAGAAGCCTTCGAAGACAAGGCTCTCATCACGAGGAAAAAGCATAAGCCTTGAAAAGGGTAGTCATCCCTCCAGAATCAGAAGCAACATCCTCAGCAGCAACCTTCTCAGCGGCCACCATAGTGGCCACCCCAGAAGCAGCAAAACAACAAGGCGGATCGATGGTGCCACATTTTCTCCACGATACGCACACGACTGCGAACTGTTATTACAACGGTTGCAAGTATGGAAACTCTGGAAAAGAGCACTTCTAGCTAAGGATATTCCAAGAAATCCCGATGGCGTGCTTGTAATCAGAGGTAGAAGGGTCATATTACTGCTCAGCAGGATGCCACCTCCGATGAAGAGGTTCCAGACACAACTCATCCAGACATTGTCCTAGTCTCACAGACTTTGCAATCGTCAGAAAGTGTCTGGTTGATTGATTCGGTGCTAGAAACACATGATATGCGATAAGAATTTGTTCCATACTCGAGTGACCAACCCACTTAAGATCGGATCACCATCGTAGATAATCAGGAGTATATTGCGGCGGGGATTGGTGATGTCATCATTCCTCTTGGGACACGAAGATGTACACTCACAAAGGTGCTATATGTTCTAGGTTTGACCTCAAATCTCTTGTTTGTGAGTCAACTTCTTAATCATCGAATGCAGGTTGAATTATTTGTTGAGAAAGGGGTCAAGTCCTGCATCATTTCCCAGGGAGACTCAGTTATTGCTCGAGCATTTATGAAGGGCCATCTATTTACACTGGATGCGGTCACTTCATCTAACATTTCTCTCTCTGCTTCAACGGCGAGTCCACTACACTATGGCACTTTCGATATGGTCATCTTTCTACCGGGCTCTGCATCAGCTCAGTGCCAAGGAAATGGTAAGAGGGCTTCCTCCACTCTCCCATTCCTTACCTGTTTTCTCAAGATGTCTTGCGGGCAAACAACACAGAGGTCCATTCAAACAGAGCTCTTATCATTCTACAGAGCATCTTCAGGTTGTACACACCGATCTGTGCGGACCCCTGCTAGCTAGCTTCCAAGGTTTTGAATACTTCCAGCTCATCATTGATGATTACTCATGGAAAATGTGGGTATATTTTCTCCGGAAGAAGAGTGAGGCATTTTCCAATTTCTAAACCTTTTACCAACAAGCCACCAAGCAAGTCTAGGGAAGCCTTCTTCTCCTCCTCACTCGGATCGAGGGGGAATTTGTATCAAAGAAGTTCTTAGCATACTTGAAGCAACATGGCATTCAACAACATCTGACTGCACCCTACACTCCCCAACAGAATGGGATTTCTGAGTGACACAACAGGACTGTCATGGAGATGGCTCATTGTATGCTCTCCACTACCAAGTTGGAGGATCAGTTTTGGGAAAAAATCCAGAAAGTAGTGTATCTACTCAACCGGCACCCACAAAGATCTTGCAGAATAGGACACTAGGAAGAGGTATGGACTAGTCGTAAACCTTTTATCCATCATTTGAGATTTTTTGGTTGCACTTCATATATGCATGTTCCAGATGAGAAAAGGAAGAAGATTGATCCAAAGACACTACCATGTCTTTTCTTGGGGTATAGTACTACCTCAAAGGCATATTGTCTCATGGATCTTGAGACAAAGAAGATCTACGAGAGTTCGAGATGTGGTATGTGATGAGTCATCCTTTGACTCCCTACCACACAATGGAGATCCAATACCGACCTCATCACATAGATTGCTCACACATCCAGATGATGGGCAAGATGATTCTTCTTAGAGAGAAGAAGAGCTGAGTGGAGACTTATTTTTTGATCTAGGCACACTGGACAAC
The DNA here is from genome assembly GCA_018340775.1 of Taxus wallichiana var. yunnanensis. Lineage (NCBI taxonomy): Eukaryota > Viridiplantae > Streptophyta > Pinopsida > Cupressales > Taxaceae > Taxus > Taxus wallichiana. The sequence goes on along the minus strand of CM031235.1, from coordinate 936,772,845 downwards.
ACATCTTCACATCAGCAGCCACCACCACCAATGTCTGAAATGGGTCCAAAATACTATTGGGGATGCACACCTGAACTCACTTCCAGGTACTTCTATGGGAGTCAAAACACGAAGTCAAGCCAAACATGAGGTAAATTTTGCACTCATGAGTTCAGTTGTTGATAGCACCGAACCTGACACTGTTCATGAGGCATTAGACCAACCATAGTGGAAACATGCTATGGATGCTGAATATGATTCCCTACTTCAAAATCAGACGTGGGAACTTGTCGATCTACCTCCAGGTAAGAAATCCATTGGCTGCAAATGGATTTTCAAAACAAAATATAAGGTAGATGGTTCAATCGACAAACACAAAGCATGACTTGTTGCAAAGGGTTATGCTCAACAAGAAGGAATTGACTATGACGAGACCTTTGCACCCACTATGAAGATCAAAACCATCAGAGTTGTCTGTGCACTGGCAACACAAAATGGATGGAAACTTCAGCAGATGGATGTCAAGAGTGCTTTTCTAAATGGTGATCTAAAAGAAGAAGTATACATGGCCCAACCTGAAGGGTTTGTAGATGAGCATCAACCACACAAGGTATGTTGTTTGATAAAGTCACTTTATGGACTCAAACAAGCACCTAGGGCATGGTATATAAAAATTGATGATCACCTATTACAACATGGATTCACTCATAGCCCCTCAGATACAAATTTGTATATCAAGAAGGTAGGAACAGAGATTGTTATTCGGTTTTGTACGTAGATGATCTTGTGATCACAGGAAGTTCTGACAATCTTGTGGATGAGTGTAAAGAATGATATGAAGAAATCCTTCGACATGACTAATTTGGGGCTACTTCACTGCTTGTCTTGGCTTAGAGATATGGCGAGAAGAAGAATCATATCTTCAATCCCAAATGAAATATGCCAAGACACTCCTGTAGAAGTATAGAATGTCAAATTGTAAACCAATGTCCACACCTATGGAAAAAGGTTTGCAATTATCTAGATTCCAGGATTTACCACAGGTAAATGGCACTTACTATAGGCTTGAGCTTGTGGGGAGTCTCATTTACTTGACTTATACCAGGCTAGATCTTTACTTTGCAGTGAGCTATCTCGCTAGATTTATGCATGAGCTGAACAATGTCATTGGATAACAGCAAAGCATGTGTTGAGATATGTCTGAGGTATAGTTGACTTTGGTCTGGAGTATCAGAAGAACACTCAGTTCTTCTTATAGGGATATACAGACTCGGACTATGCGGGATCCGTTGATGATAGGAAATCCACTTGAGGTATGTTTTCATCTCGGATCGGACCTATGTCGTGGATTAGCAAGAAGCAAATTGTTGTTGCTCTCTCATCCACTGAGGTTGAATACCACGCCACATGAGGAGCCGTGTGTGAAGTAATTTGGTTACATCAAATCTTTTCGAGATATAGGGATTCTTGAAGATAAACCTCCCATCATTCAACTGCGACAATCAAGGTGTGTTGAAACTTTTGAAGAATCCTGTTTTTCATGAAAGAACAAAGCATATTGAGGTCGAATGTCACTACATTCGTGAACAGGTCTTGAACCACCAAATTCAGCTCCAGTACTGCCCTACTGATTTTTCGGTTGTAGATATTCTCACCAAGCCTCTCGGCAAAGTGAAGTTTAATTTTTTTAGGGGGTACATTTGTAAGAGCAATGTATTAAGGGGGGGAATGTTAGCGCATTAGTTTAGTTAATACATCTGATGTTAGTTTTGTTTGTAAAGACAGAGTTATCTAACTATCCTCTCTCCTTCTCCTCCTCCTCTCGCAGCCTATATATTTGGCTTGCTTTGTATTTGTTTTTGAACACACATTGAATAAAACATTCATCTCCTTCCATCACGTACATAAGGAGGAGTTCTGAAAATAAAGTTTAGAGACCTATCATTTGGCACCATAGACCCATCTTTGGAGACGTGGCATAAAGACGAGGAAATATATGGAAACCTATTTTGGAGTGGTGACTGACTAGAATATGAAGTGACATTAGCATGGTGACAATGTGTATTTTCTCAGCCTGTTGAAGACCCAGCGTGGCAGCAATCAGCAAAAGTAACCTATAAAATTGGAATGACCTGCTTAGTGGCATTTTTGACAAAACGTGAAACATTCTACAGATACGTTGCTCTTTGGTGATCTGTTTGGAGTTTTGAAGGACCTGTAACGTTGGCATAAGAAGTAAGTCTTCTCCCCTCTGTTTCTCTTCTGTTCAATACACAAAGTATATGAAGCAGCAATAGAAACTAGAGACAAAGGAAGGTCAAATAGAGAGAAGATTGTTTGAAAGGAGTGCCTTCACAAGCCTATTGAGTTCACGTGCATGCCACATTGTGAGAGACATAAGTCATGTCGGCTCCAAAAATATTGCTATCCGATGCCCAACTCTTAAAAGGGCCGAATTTTTCCGCATGGAAAACCAAGATGTGGACGATTCTTCGATTTGAAGATCTTTGGGGATCGTTTATGGCACTAACGCCCTCTTACAGACATTAATCGATCTGTTGGCTAAGTATGAAAAGGCCAATGAAAAAGCATAAATGCTTATCACTCGAGCCTTTCGATGAGGTCCAACCTCACATTCGAAACAACCACTTCCTCTACTTGGCATGGGCGCATTGTGTACCAACTATGAAGCCAAGAATCTGACGATGATGTTGCATCTTCAAACAAAGCTTCACACAATGAGTATACATGATGGCGAATCATTCGAAGCCTTCTTGCGGTGTGGTCGAGTTACATGCAAAAATTTCTACTCTCGGTGAACTAGTGGACGACAAGTTGCTAGTCCCGCTCACCTTGCGAGCTCTTCCTTCTTGATTTCAGATACTGATCACCACGTTGACCATCACTCAATAGGAGGTGAGTTTTGTCAAACTGGTGAATTATCTCCAACAGGAAGAAGCCATTCAGAATGTTCAAGAAGCCTTCAAAGACAAGGCTCTCATCACGAGGCAAAAGCATAGCAACAAGCCTCAGAAAGGGCATTTAGCCCCCCAGAATCAGAAGCAACATCCACAACAGCAACCTTCTCAGCAACCACCACAGCGGCCATCCTAGAAGTAGCAGAACAACAAGGCAAGGTGAATCGATGGTGCACATTTGCTCCATGAATACGCACATGACTACGAACTATTATTACAATGGTCATGCAAGTATGGCAACTCTGGCAAAGAGAGCACTTCTGGCCAAGGATATTCCAAGAAATCCCAATGGTGTGCTCGTAATCAAAGGTAGAAGGGTCATATTACTACTCAATAGGATGCCTCCTCCAATGAAGAGGTTCCAGACACAACTCATCCGGACATTGTCCTAGTCTCGCAGACTTCACAGCCATCAAAAAGTGTCTGGTTGATTGATTCAGTGCCAACAAACACATGATTGGCAATAAGAAGTTGTTCCATACTCTAAGTGACCGGCCCACTAGAGATCAGATCACCATCGTAGATAATCAGGAGTATATTACGGCGGGGATTGGTGATGTCATCATTCCTCTTGGGACACGAAGATGTACACTCACGAAGGTGTTATATGTTCCAGGTTTGACCTCAAATCTCTTTTCTATGAGTCAACTTCTTAATCATCGAATGTAGGTTGAATTCTTTGTTGAGAAAGGGGTCAAGTCTTGCATCATTTCCCAGGGAGACTCAATTATTGCTTGAGCATTTATGAAGGGCCATCTATTTGCACTAGATGCGGTCACTTCATCTAACATTGCTCTCTCTGCTTCAATGGTGGAGTCCACTGCACTATGGCACTTTCGATATGGTCATCTTTCTACCAAGGCTCTGCATCAGCTCAGTGCCAAGGAAATGGTAAGAGGGCTTCCTCCACTCTCCCATTCCTTACCTGTTTTCTCGGGATGTCTTGCGGGCAAACAACACAGAGGTCTATTCAAATAAAGCTCTTATCATTCTACGGAGCATCTTTAGGTTGTACACACTGATTTGTGTGGACCCCTGCCAACTAGCTTCCAAGGTTTTGAATACTTTCAGCTCATCATTGATGATTACTCACGGAAAATGTGCGTATATTTTCTTTGAAAGAAAAGTGAGGCATTTGCCAATTTCCAAACCTTTTACCAGCAAGCCACTAGGAAGTCTGGGAAGCCTCTCCTTCTCCTCCACTCAAATCGCGAGGGGGAATTTGTATCGAAGAATTTCTTAGCATACCCAAGCGGCATGGCATTCAAACAACATCGATCGCACACCCTACACTCCCAATGTAAATGGGATTTCTGAGTGACACAAAAGGACTATCATGGAGATGGCTCGTTGTATGCTCTCCACCACCAAGTTAGAGGATCAGTTTTGGGTAGAAGTAGTCCAGACAAAGAATGTATCTACTCAACCGAGCACCCACAAAGATCTTACGAACGAGCAAGACACGGAAGAGGTATGGACTAGTCATAAACCTTCTATATGTTATTTGAGAGTTTTTGGTTGTATTGCATATATGCATATTCTAGATAAGAAAAGGAAGAAGATCGATCCAAAGACACTGCCATGTCTTTTCTTGGGGTATAATACTACCTCAAAGGAATATCATCTCATGGATCCTGATACAAAGAAAATCTATGAGAGTCGAGATGTGGTGTGTGATGAGTCATCCTTTGACTCCCTGCCACACAATGGTGATCCAGTACCGACCTCGTCACATAGATTACTCACACATCCAAATGATGGGAAAGATGATTCTTCTCAGAGAGAAGAAGAGTTGAGTGGAGACTTGTTCGTTGAACTAGGCGCACTGGACAACACATCTTCACATCAACAGCAACAACACCAACGTCTGAAATGGGTCTAGAATACTATTAGGGATGCACACCTAAACTCACTTCCAGGTACTTCTATGCGACTTAGAACACGAAGTCAAGCCAAACATGAGGTAAATTTTGCACTCATGAGTTCAGTTGTTGATAGCACCGAACCTGAAAATGTTCGTGAGGCATTATACCAACCACAGTTAAACAGCATGGATGCTAAATATGATTCCCTACTTCAAAATCGGACGTGGGAACTTGTCGATCTACCTCTAGGTAAGAAATCCATTGGCTAAAAATGGATTTTCAAAACAAAATATAAGGCAGATGGTTTAATTGACAAACACAAAGCATGACTTGTTGCAAAGGGTTACGCTCAGTAAGAAGGAATTGACTATGATGAGACCTTTGTACCCACTTTTCCACGAAGATCAAAACCATCAGAGTTATCTGTGCACTTGCAACACAAAATAAATGGAAACTTCAGCAGATGGATGTCAAGAGTGATTTTTTGAACGGTGATCTAAAAGAAGAAGCATACACGACCCAACCTGAAGGGTTTGTAGATGAACATCAACCACACAAGGTATGTCATCTGATAAAGTCACTTTATGGACTCAAACAAGCACCTAGGGCATGGTATATAAAAATTGATGATCACCTATTGTAGCATGGATTCACTCGTAACCCCTCAGATACAAATTTGTATATCAAGAAGGTAGGAATAGAGATTGTTATTCTGGTTTTGTACGTAGATGATCTTGTGATCACAGGAAGTTCTGACAATCTTGTGGATGATATAAATAATGATCTGAAGAAATCCTTTGACATGACCGATTTGGGGCTACTTCACTACTTGTCTTGGCTTAGAGATATGGTAGAAGAAGAATCATATCTTCGTCTCCCAGATGAAATATGCCAAGACACTCTTGAAAAGTATGGAATGTCAGATTGTAAACCAATGTCCACACCTATGGAAAAAGGTTTGCAATTATCTAGATTCCAGGATTCACCACAGGTAGATGGCACTCACTACAGGCAGCTTGTGGGGAGTCTCATTTACTTGACTTATACCAGACCAGATCTTTGCTTTGTAGTGAGCTATCTCGCCAGATTTATGTAGGAGCTGAAGAAATGTCATTGGATAGCAGCAAAGCATGTGTTGAGATATGTCCGAGGTACAATTGACTTTGGTCTAGAGTATCAGAAGAACACTCAGTTCTTCTTACAGGGATATACAGACTCGGACTATGCAGATCCGTTGATGATAGGAAATCCACTTTAGGATATGTTTTCATCTCGGATCTAGACCTATCTCGTGGATTAGCAAGAAGAAAACTGTTGTTGCTCTCTCATCCACTGAGGCTGAATACCACACGTGCGAATGAGGGATCGTGTGCAAAGTGATTTGGTTACGTTGCATTCTTGCAGATATAGGGATTCCTAAAGAGAAACCTCCCATCATTCACTGCGACAATCAAGGTGTGTTGAAGCTTGTGAAGAATCCTATTTTTCATGAATGAACAAAGCATATTGAGGTCAAATGTCACTACATTCGTGAATAGGTCTTGAACCACCAAATTCAGCTCCCAAGATCTTGCCCTACTGCGATTTTCAAGTTTATATATTCACACCAAGCCTCTCGGCAAGGTGAAGTTTGATTTGTTTAGGGGGTACATATGTAAAAACAATGTATTAAGGGGGGGAATGTTAGCATTAGTTTAATCCATTGTTGTTAATGGACAGTTATAACTATCCTCTCTCCTTCTCTCCTCGCGGCCTTTATAAGGCTCTGTTCTTTTGATTGTAAAATACACATTGAATAAAACATTCTTGCATTTGCCATCAAGAGCTACAACTCAAGGTTTTAATATAGCAAGATGAATATACGAGAAGAAGATATACAAGATCTGAACACAAAATATAGAAAGGGGATATAGATATATGCAACAACATAATATACATAGTAAGAGAATATATAGCAATAAATAAACAAAGTATAAGGTCTGAAATTTGTAAGAAGATTTTGAATCGAATATTAATATATAATATATTTATATCTTGTGTGTGTGTTCTATTGTAGTTGGTTGTGTCTTTTCTGTCTGGTTGTGTTGACACTAAATTTTGCCAACAAAATATACAAAAACTTACCCATAGACAATCAACTTTATTTTCGTATACATAATTTATTCTCAATCATCCACATTGATGGGTAGGAAATCAAATCATTATTCTCAATATTTATAGTGGAGACTTCCACCCAAGCAGAGCTAAATTAAAAGTTGGGAGCGCCTAGCAATAGTTTGAGTGGATACCCTCCTCACAATTTTAGTTAATATTTTTCCACCAAGTAAATAAATAAAATATGCCTATATTCTTGTATTTTTAAATTTACATTATAGTCATAATAAAATAATAATAAAAATATCTTATTAAATTATCAGAGAAGTATGCAAAATATTCCATGGATGGAAAAAAATTAATGGTAGGAGATGCTCAAAATGCAAAAATACTATATTTTATACAAGGCTTCTTAGAAGTCTTATTTAGCTATATCAAGTAGGTGACAGGAACTCCATCCTAAAATAAAGCACCATTTTTTTACAAAGAAACAAGAATGTTTATGTATCTCCCATGGTTTTGTGAAGAGTTGTATTTGGACCAGGCCTACCAATTCCTCCATAAAAATAATAGACATTTCGCCAAAAAATTAAGAATAGAGAATTAAATACTTTTCCCTTCAATTATACTCACCTCTACTAGATACACCAATGACATTATAAATAATACATTAACCTTTTTGTATAACAAATTATACACCTACATAATCTGGAGCTACATCAGAGAATGGGTAATAATACCAACAAAATCATATGCGCTTATAAATATGTGATATTTCCTTTTACTTGCAAAAATATTACAAAACCTTTTTATTTGTATGCGTGAAATTTATGTTACTATATAATAATATCTATAAATGGGTTGATCAATATTAAATCTTCAAATAAATTATTTTTAAAATTAACCGATAAAAACAAATTTCTAAATTCAAGCGCCCCCTAACCGCCAAATGCCCAAGTCCATATAGAGAAAATGTATTGCTTGTAGCAAATCATATAACTTTAGTGAAAGCCCTATCGAGATGGTGCATTTGCATTATTTTCAGCAATTTTCAATGGTTAGTGATTAAAATCAGATTGTTTAGCACTTTTGCATGTGCATGAATGTTAAACCATAGATGTTCGCGAACACACATGTTTTTACGTTTAAGGTTATATAAAAATACAAATGAATCACCTCAACTTATTAACTAGTAAGTAAGCATAATTTTTTAATCGAACCATCACAATTATATTATTATAAAACCAGCATAATTTTTTATCCGAACTATCCCAATTATATTATTATAAAATCAACATAATCTCAATTCATATAACCATGAAAAGTGGCGTGGCTTGTGGACAACCTCCTATCTTCAAATGAATATATTTCAGCTTGGAATGATCTTGTTGAATCTGTGGGTTTAGGTATTTGATTTATTATCTTTGCTTGCCAAAGAAGGCGTAATATTGGCTTCACAACAACAAATACTTATTTCCATCAAACCCAATTAAACAATGCCATGTGTATTTAAATTATATATGACTAAAGTTTCAGAATAAATTTTTATGATTTGTTGCAATTTTATTGGTTAGTCCGTTTATTGTGTACTGTACACAAATATTAATTGGTTGACATAAATTTGTGGGGCCGTAATTTCAGGGCTAATCGATTGACAGAGGACAGGAGACAGTCATATCTAATGGCGACACACTATACTTGGACAAATTTAATTTAAGACAGCCCTGTGCGGCGCCAATGTCATTAATTATTTTCTGGAATTGGTCAAAGGCCTCTAGGATAGGTTTTCTGCCCATGTATGGAATGTTATTCTTATTTCTCCTTTCTATTTTTCTTGCAATGGTATGCTGTTTTGAAAATGCTTGGGTTGCAGGTGGACTTGGTGGGAGGATATTATGACGCAGGAGACAATGTTGTCATGGAGTGTTTTGGAATTTGGCGGATTCAAGGGTGTCAAGCTCTCCAACGCAAAGGCAGCCATACGCTGGGCCACAGATTACCTTCTCAAGGATACTTCTCACCTAGGCACCATATATGTTCAGGTACAGTTTGAGCTATGAATGATTAATGGTTCACAAGAACCATCCCTCCATAATCCAGAGTATGAATGATTTAGTTATTATTGTTGTTCATGTGGGGTTTTGTGAAAATGATGAGGTAGGGGACCCTAAGAATAATCACAAATGCTGGGAAAGGCCAGACGACATGGAAACTACCAGAACTGCATACAAAGTAGGCAGCCAACACCCGGGCTCAGACGCTATCAGCTGCATCCCTTGTATTTCGCAAGTCTGACCCTTCTTATTCAAAAAGACTTGTTCATGCTGCCATGATGATAATTGTTGTAACGCCATACAAGTTTATAATTTGTTTCTTTATTTGTATAACTTCCATGGTCTTGTTAAACTCTCTCTATCTCTCTCTCAGGTATTTGATTTTGCTGATAAGCACATAGGGCCATACAGTAACTCCTGAAGTCTGCAGTCTGTCCACACAAATATTTGACCTACATTCAAACAAACAACCTGAGCTTATGAGGGGAATGGAAAGGCCATCAACAACAACAACAACAGAAGAAGAAGAAAAGTGGAGGGAACCACTGTCACAACATTAACGGAACGCCTTTGAAAAACCGTAATGATATTGATGATGAATCACTCTCAACTACTTTGGGCTGGTTTGAAATGGCAAAGGGTCTATAATGCTATTTATAGGGAGGAACGTCGAGGATTTACCATGTCTGAAGAGAAATTATGGCCCTTAAATAATAATATTATTGCTCAAGTAAGCAAACCTTATCTTGTAATTGTACATGTATTACGCACTAAAGCCTGTACAAGATTGCAATCAGTGGCGCCACCATGATTTTAATATTATTTGTCACTGCAAATCGAATTTGATTTTGATTTCAAAACTTGACAGGAGGAAGGCCCACGATGCTTAAATAGAGCTATTACAGCCTTGAAAATAATATTATAGTTCATGTAAAGAAAAACAATATACAAGTTTAATGATTCAGCGCCACGAAGTGGAATGGGGGGTGGTTCTATCATTATCGGTGTCCTTCGTGTTTGGGAAATGAAAACAATTTTTTTTTTTTTGGATTTTTCAATCCCTTAATTAGTGTTCAATACCTTCCAAATCCTACGTTGTTTTAGCTGTTTCAGGAAATATGGCCTAGTGAATGCATTAATTTACATTTATACAAATTTAACTTTATACATTTGTTCTCAGATTTTACTATCATTGTCATCAATTCAGAAGAAGAAGAACATAATTAATGGAGCGCCTTTGGAAAGTCGTGATGATAACGATGAGAGACTAACTCAACTTTTAATAACTTGGGATGGTTTCAAATGGCGAAGGGTCTTTATTCCCATTCATAGGCCGGAATGCCCATGAATTTTCCACATCCTAAGAGCAATTACAACCTTAAATATTATAATTGTGTGACTAAACAAACCTTTTCTTCCACATATTATCCACGGAAAGAAAAAGAATAATACTGTCACAAACTCTCTTTTAAATGTGGCTTTCCGTGGTGTTCATTGATGCAATTGCAAAATGCCAGGTATACACTACATTTTTCCCTTATGGTTGGCAATTTTACAAAATGACTTGAAAGTGGTTATATTTTAAAAACTATTTTGTGAATAGGTGGACTATATACTGGGCAGATGTCTTACATGGTTGGATATGATCCAAAATACAAGTAAAATTCACCAGAGAAGTTCACCTCTACCTTTAAAGGCTCAACACCCACATGACATTAGACACAGTGCATAGTTCCAGTCCTTGTACGATAATACACCCAATCCAAACTTGTTGGTAGGAGCACTTGTGGGAGGGCCAGATGCCAATGGTCACTTTTCAGATGACAGAACTTATTATGAGCAGTCTAAACCTTCAACCTACATCAATGCACCCTTAGTCGGCTCCCTTGCTTATTTGGCCAACTTTGCTCTAACTTTTTCTTTATTGTACCGCTCAATGCACCCCCTTTGGTAGTATTTTCCATAACATGACCTTGTTCATGTATGTAATAAGAAGGAGAGGAGGAGATGAATTTTATATATATATATATATATATATATATATATATATTTGGAACATTAGTCTCTTCTCCTTTCCATTCATAAAACTATTAACATACTTTTAATTTAATAATAATAAATGATCTATCACTCAGGTGGGGGACATAATTTGTCCTTTGTAGCCGCCCATAACTTTGTACTTGGAAACAGATCTGTATCAAGATCCATGCAGACACCCATGTCTCTCCAGTCCACTACTTTCACTGCCATGAATTGACTGCCATTTTTAAAAAGGCCGCTGAATGGGAAAAATCAAAACGATAAAATCTAATTCTCTAACCAGTTGAGGTGCATTTACTAGGTGAGAAAAAATCTCTTCAATGATGGACTTCACATTTAGAAATTTTCAATGCCTTTATCTATTTTCTTCAAAATCAATAATATTGGGCAAGAGGTTGAATCTAAATTGTTGAAATGGAATGACATCTCTCTTAAACAAGGCCTTAGCTTTCCCACCTCATCTATTTGGTGGAGTAAGCATGTGCAAATCAATGAGTTGCCCCTACTTCTACACTCTTAATTAGAAAGACAACACTTGTTACAAAAGGGTCTACGGTAATTTTGTAAAATAACATATTTCTTGTTGCTAATAGAAGTATTGATATCTTTTAAAAGGGTTGTTTCACTTACAAGCCAATGACTGGACAACTGAACTAATTTTTTACTAGTGGACAATTCTTTACAAGCCAAAATGTCCATCCTTGTTAGTTTCTTGAAGGAATGTAGATGGCTAAATTACAATAGACTCAACCACTTCCCGCTCAAATGTGTATTAGAAACTCATCGCCAGGCTTCCCTTGAAACAAAGGCTCAACTCAAAATAGAAATACAAATTCAAGAAAGATAAATGACAACACCTTAGAGCTACCATTTAAAAATCAAAAGTTTATTTCATGCCAAAAACCACTGCCTGAAAGCTTCTCTCCATAAAATGTTTATTGGTCACTTATTGGTGATAGTTTATGGTTTCTCACATCTAAATCCTTCAAGTTTTTGTATTTAAAATTACGAATGTTATCCAAACCTTTTGGAGATGCAATTCCACTAAAAATCCATGAGTTCATATTCGCAATATAGTCTTCCTATAATTTTTTGAAAAACCTCTTCCCTGAAACAACCCGTGTTTGTCCTTAATATCTCTCACAATTTGATTTTAGAATTTTTAGACGGCTGATTATTACTAGCCATTTGTGGAGGAACACATGTATTTTTTTTTAATCGCACTTGTATTCCACTTGAAGTGACAAAGAAAATGTTATATTTCAAATTTATTTTGGAGTTACATAATTTTGTCAGATTATTCTCAATAATAGTATTTTATTATTGTTCTAGCTCTAGTATTTTACATCCTAGTTTGTATTATTTTCACTTGTACTATTGTAATTTTGCAACATTTTCAATATAAAAAAATTGCTCTTTCATCACATAAATTTATTATTGATATCAATGTATTACGAATAATATTTTACTTAAATATTTAAATTTTTTTATGAAAATAAAATCAAAAATTGTATTACTAAATGTTGGCTAGATTTTGCATAGCATCAAACCTAGGCGATCATGAGATAAATCTCCCTCATTTAACCGGTGAGGCTCCCGTGTCGATTTGTCAATATAAATGTGTTATTATCTATCAGGGGGTTTTACTTTAACCACTTAGTTCATGAACCATAACTAAGAAGTTTTGCAGCAAGTAAGCAGCTTTGTTTAAGAAAGGAAAATTATAGAAGAAAGAAGTAAAGGAAATACAGAGAAGAAATGGGGAAGATGTGCATCCCAATTAGTAGATAATAGAGCTAATTACATGCACATAGAAGAAACTTAATAGATATGAACAGACAGAATTATAAAGCAAAGGCAGCTCTAGATCCAGATCTAAAATAACACAAAGGTTATCAAGAGATCTAAGATTCAAAGCAAGAAACAAAGTACACCGTGACACAAAGTTCTCTGGAAACCTGCTCCTTTGTATTCCTCTACTTCAAGTTGCTCTCAGGGGTTCAGCACAAAGTCTAAAACACAAGATTGTTGCTTACAAATTCTGATTGATCATTAACCCGGAGGTTCTTCTCCTACTTATAGAATGTAGGAGGGAAAGTACAAATAGAAGACTCAAACTGAACTAAAGTATGAACAACAAGTAAAGATGACATTTGGCAATCATCCTCAACTAACTTCTTCTTAAGTGACACATGTATCACTTAACTAATAGAATGGTTCCACATGACTTCAAGTAATGGTTGCAAAACCAATAACTTAGAAGTTTTACAATTTCATCCGGGAACATAGAAAATAGAAGAAGAAAGAATAGAAGAAGTCATGCCAGCTGTAATGTTTACATCTTCTTCTTGTTCTGATATCTGATATACTTGTCGAACATATAATTCAGCATCCTTCCATCTGTTTTAGCCACTGCTTCCTTCTCTGTCCTGAACTGCAGCAACCCTTCATTCAACACTTTGCTGCATGCTTCCACCTCTTCCAAACTCGGCCCAAACCTCAATATGTCTCTGCGGTGCCCACCATCTACTGATAGAATTCATCATGAAAGGCTTGGTAGATTTATCAATTCTCTTTTGTACCATCAGAAGAGAACCTTCCAGGGAATCATGCACCTCGTTAGAAACAATCCGCACGTATGAAGTAACACCTCCGTCCACTCTTTCCTCAGTGAAAGAAATGATCTTTGTCTGGTAAATCGATGTTCTACTCTTAAGCGCCTGCATCCTTTTCAGCAAAACTTTGCAGATCTCCAAACAGAAAGATACTGCAAACTCTAGCTGCTTCCCCTTCTCGACTGATCCATCCGGTACAATTTGTTCTACAACCAATACATCTCCCGGAAGCTTGTTGATCTCGGCCAAAATACTCAGGTTACTCTCTGCAACTGTATTCATGCCTTCTATGCTTTCCATCAGTTTCTTTAGTTGATTTGCTGCATCGTTCATAACCTTTAGGCGGGCTGGCACTTCCCCAAGTTGCACAGAAGCTTGACGAATAATCAGATCCTTCCATTCATCAATAGCCTTTACTTGATTGCTTGCATCTTCCATTTCCTACATAAGATGATCACTCACCTGCTCTGAAATGGGTTGAATGGAAGGTTTAGCAACCTTGGCTATGATCTCACATAATTGAGATATTTGCTTCTGCAGCTCTTCTTTCTCTGCCTTTTCACTGTCAAGCCTAAGGAACAAAGCATCCATCAATGTCTGCATGTCCTGCTTCAATCCTTCAGTGGTAGCTTGACCGAGTGGTATTTTGGTCACCGTCACATCTTCTGCCATGAGCTCCTCTTCTATCTTTCTTTCCGCCGGAATTGATATCTCGAAACTCTCTCCCGAATCCTTGATGATCAACCTAGAAGTTGCTTTAGCAACTTTAGGCCTTCTGTCTCTTCTGCTCAGATCCTGAAGTAGCTGCAAGTCATGCTCCTCTAAGTTCATCTCTACTCTTGCTTCCGGAACCAACTGCAAAGCTAACCATCCCGAGAAGTTACTTCTCGGGGAGTAAGAAGTCGCTGAGTGCACTACCATCTCCCGCTCTGCATCCTCTCCGTCAGAAAGTGCCACAGTGTCATGGCTGCCATCTTCTGAAACATCCAAGGACAAAGCTCTTTCGAACTCCGTCATCTGCAGCTTCAACATCTCCTCTGGAACGGGTGATGAACGAAGTGGCTGCGGAGAGAAAACGAACGTCGCCGGATTCAATGAAGGCATGGAAGCATCCTGCTGCTGCGGTGCAATAGTTGGTGATCTTCTGGGTACTGGAGAAGTCGGAGTCAAAGCTATGGTCGTAGAAGTGGTCTTCTCTTTCTCTTGAGATCTTCTGTGTACTTTCAACTTCTCGGACCTTCTGCTGCTTTCTCCTTCATGCTTTCATTTGAGGGAATCTCCTACGCCGAAGTTGCCCGTGATTTGATTCATCAATACTTCATCAAGGCAGTATCCCTTCGTCAGCAGCCAGTTCGAAGAATTCACCAACACAGCTCCAGATCTTTCTTCAATTGAATGGCAGCCTCCAATGTTATCCTGCAGTATAGCTTTATCTCCTCCCATTTGATGGTAAGTGTCAAGTACCACGTTCCCATCATCTTTAAGATCCACAGGTATCCGCGCTAGTCCAAAGTCAAACACTTGCTTTGCTGATAGCCTGCTGAAATCTTTCTTTCTAACCTCGTACTCACTTCTGCACTTCATCCAGAAATCTTCTAACGAAGGCACATGTGCGTACTCCTGGGAGATTGTCTTCCTGGCTACTCCAAATGGATCGAAGTTAAGCCGTGCAGGGAAGAACTCTTGCTCATACTCGGATAACATTTGTGCTTCCATCCCTCGAGCTCTGTGAATGCTGATGCAACTGTAATATCCCACAGTGATTGGGAAGAAGCCCGTAGACTTGTGCCGTTTCGACTGAAGGTCGTGTAACTCCACAAGTTACCTGCTCAGCTCCATGGCGATCAATCTATCACTCGGATACCTGGGCATCTTTATAGGTTCTCCAGAAAATCCCGTAACCCTGAGGTATGTGAAATCTGCAAACTGGATGAATAAAATCTTGGACCAATCCTTGGACACACCTGTGAGTCTTGCTCTTTGTCCACATGCAGATGAAATCGTAGAAGAAGTCATCGTTGATCACTTTGAAGTCACTCGAAAATGGTACATCCACTGAAAATGGGGTCCTTGGAAAGAACACCACATCTATCCAGCTTGGAAAAGACACCCTGTGAAGCTGCAGCATACACCAAGTACGAAGTCATCTTGAAGCTGAAAGTACGCTTCACGTTCCGAAGTTGCTCACCGATGTTGCTGCTAATAATTTCCGACCAATTGATTATAGAATCAACCTTGTTGATTTCAATGGTCCTGATGAAAGCATACATCCATGTACGGAAAGTGTAGGCATTCGCTTCGCCATTCAACCTGCATAGCAATTTGACGACATCATCTGCCTCCTGCACCAAATTGGACCGTGGAAGAGTTCTCGGGAACTTTGAAGGGGATCTAGGCTTCTTCATGAACCGGCTGTTCATTATGCTCACGCAATCAGCTCTATGTTTCTCCCATCTACTGTCAGCATCCTGAATGCTAATAGAAGTCACCACCTTTCGCACTGGAATCTTCAGACAATAATTGATGAACTCCACATCCAAATAAATTATTGTCTTTCCCGCAAAATCACGCACTGATTTGGATGAAGGATGATAAGATCTAGCACACTCCATCATGAACTCTGGCAATTGGGCTGTACATGGGAAAGCTATAGCTCGGATAATTCCGCTACTTTTGACCGCACGCATGAGTGAAGTCTTTCTCGCTCTGGATCTATCAATCAAATCAGAAAGAGCTTATGGGCCTAGATCCGTGTCTCCTATGTCTGCAAGTTTGGAAGCGATGCATGAATCCATCGTGCTCTCTTTTTCATCTCCTTTCACCATGGCTTTGTCTATCTTCGTCTGAATAATTCTTTTTCTTCTAACTTGGCCGGATTTCTTCAATACTGGTGCAGATCTGGACAATTCTTCAGATTCGGAGGATATTTGCAATGTATTGGACATTGATAAAAACTCATTTTCTTTTATAAAGCACATGTAATGAGTTCCTGCAATTTATTCGAAAAAAATGGCCACCGAGCATGAATAGTGAATTTAAATTATAAAAATCTGCACTTTTCAAGCTGCTTGCCCCAAAAATTGGTGTTTAATTTGCACATAAAGAGAGCATGAATCCTTTCAATCAACACCTGAGCTCCTGTAACACCTGTGAAAACAACTATGCAGACAAAGATCAACCTCCTCCAAAGCATGCGCCAAATCTGGAAGCTTTTAGCCTTGTTAGCACTTTGTCTGAACAAAATCCTTCCTCTAATGGGGGCGCACTTTTCCTCTTGGCTGCAATTCTTTACCTGTGAATTAAATTATTCACCCATATGGCTGCCCATGCTTATATAACCTTCACAATTCTATAATTAATAATTGCCCTAACAATTAAAGGTAATTAATTAATTAAAAATCATGCTTTTCTCTTTTAAAAATAGCATGTTTAAGGACAACCATCCAATAAATTAAATTAATCCAATTTAATCCTTCACACAACACTTCACTCAAGCTCCACAGTGTGCTTTGACCATAGCCACTGAAAATAGAAATTAATTTAATGTTTTAATGCCTTAAAAACATTAAATAATACCCAAATAGGCGCACTTTTTGAGAGGAAGAGGGCAGCCATTAAATAAATTAAATTTAATGCATTTAACTCCTTTCTTTTATTCCATCTTTGACTTGTTGACCTCCTCCAAGCTTGGGCGCACTTTTTGAGAAGAAAGATTAATAAAAATAATCAAATTTAATCCTTTTAATCTCTCACCAAAGGGGGCGCACTTTTTTGCACATGTAATTCTATTTTTAAGAATTTTTTCATAATGGGATTCTTTACCCTGCCAGGCAGGCACCAAAATCCCGTGATCCACTTAAGTGATTTGAATTTGACAATGGGATTATTTACTCTGCAAGGCAGGCACTAAAATCCCATGATTTCACTTAAGTCACTTTCCTTTTATTATATCATGGGAATTTTTACCTGCAGGCGACAAAAAATTCCCACACTGCTGACCTCTATTTTCCCACTGCGGCTTAAGTGATTTTTATAACACGGGAAAAAGTACCCTGCTAGGCAGGTATAAAATTCCCACCCTGCCTGCGGCTTATATTTTTCCCATCGCAGCTTAAATCCTTTGTTTTCCAAAAATGCGCCCATCCCCAGGGGCTTTTACTGCTGCGACTTCGCTTTTTCCAGGTGATCTAGACCTCCGATGGTGACTTCCTCCGGGCATAATGTGCGTATATGTTTTCCAGCTGCTCCAGGCCAAAAATCGGGCTTACCCGGCGAAGGAATTGCTCCAGAGAAATTTCACAGAAAACAAAACGGGACACCACAAAAACACGAAAAATTGCCAAAAGTTACAAATAAAGCCCAAAACTTAAAATAAGTTAAAATCCTTCTGGTACATAGGAATAATAACATATTCGCTCATAATAGAGTTAAAACAGAGCACAAATAGCCTCATACGGGGCTCAAAATAATTAAATACAAATTTCCCGCAGACAAATCCCGACGACAGAATAAAACAATTTTGGGCATTTGGGTATTTGGCGAAAAAGGCTAATATGGCTCTTTAGGATTATTTTGACGCAATACAAGAACTTTCAGGCAATAAAAACAACAAACGACCCATTATTTTAAAAGTACGAAAAATTTCGGATAGGGTAGTCACAGATTTCAGGGTGAAATCTGAGTGACACCAGTTGGCTCCGTCTGTGGACATCTTTTTCTCTTGTCAGAATGACAAAGGGAAAAGATGAGATCCCAGCATCTCTGGTTTCGTATCTTGTCCTTTGGGCACGGGGTCAAAACAAACAAAACAACACAACACAACACCAAAACAAGACAAAACAAGGAAAAACAAACAAAAATTTATTTATGTACATACAGGTTTTACCCTGCTTCTCATGTCCGGAACAGCTTCAAGTGTTGCCCATTGAAAGGCAACGGCAATTCAACTCCATCCTGATGAGCAAGAATGAAGCTATCTGCTCCGGCGATCCTTTTAATCACAAAAGGCCCTTTCCATAGTGAATCGAACTTTCCATGCATGCCTTTTGTTTCTCTTCTTTTGTCCCATAAGAGGACCCAGTCATTAACTTCAAACTTTCTTTCCCTGGCATTTTTGTCGAAGATGACTTTCACCTTCCTTTGATGCTCTGTCAACCTATCTGCAACTTGAGTTTGTACTTCCCTCAGTTCAGTCAAGTACATAATTCTTTTATCAATAGCATCCGTGAATGTGGAATCCTCCAGGGCCTTAGAAAGTCGTAGGGTAGGCAATTCCAAGGTAAGAGGCAGCTTTGTGTCTCTACCATATAGCAGCTGAAATGGGGACATGCCTATCGCCCTCTTTGGTGTGATTCTATCGGCCCATAATGCATCAAACAACTTTTTATGCCAAGTCCTTTGATTATCTACATTACCACTTGCATGATAGATTTACCAAGTTTTATTACTAGATTCACTTGACCATTCCCTTGTGGATAGTAGTTTGAAGAATGAACATTGAATCCCATAAGTGTAGCAAATTCCACCAACTCCTCAGAAGAAAGATTCGGAGCGTTATCTGCTACAATTTTCTTTAGGCACGCCAAACTTGACAATAATATTTTCTTTTATAAAATTGCACACCTCGGCGGAAGTGGCAGCCTTCACAGGGATAGCTTCACCCACTTACTTGAAATAATCGGTGCATTTGTTAGAATGTAATGATGACCGGCCCAGGAAGCCGGTTAAGCATTCCAATAAAATCCATTCCCCACTATTGGAAAGGTTCTTGAATCACAATGGGTTTTAGAGGTAATGCGAGGCATTTCACCACGCCCAACAAAATGTTGGCATGCTTGACACTTAGCTACCCATTACTGCGGTATCTTGAAAAAGGTGGGCCGGTAATACCTTACTCTACGAGGATCTTGTGTGCAGGTGACTCGGGTGAGAAATGACCACCACAAGCCATGTCATGAAAGCTGTTGTAGTAGCTGATCCTGTTGAGCCTTGTCCACGCATCTGAGAAATACACCATCAATTCCCCTTTTGTACAAACCATTATCCCAAAGAACAAAATCTTTGGATTTAAGTTTGATTGTTCATTTCTCTTTTCTGGAAAGTTGATCTGGGCATTCTCCATACATCAGAAAGTAAGCAATGTTACTGTACCACTCCTCTACCAGATCTATAAAAATTACTGCAAGTAAATCTTCATCTATCCCATCCTGATCTGCTTCAGGTACTGATGCTTTCATCTCTGTCATTAGTTCACACAGACCTCTTCCTCGAACCAGCTTTGTTGGTTTAATATCCAGGTCATATTCTTGAACCTTTGTTACCCACGTGCCTCTCAACAATCCTAACTCTTGCTGAGTAAGGATAGATTTAACTACAGTATCTGGAACCAAAACCACAGTGTGCGAGGAAAGAATATAATACCTGAATGCTTTGCACGCCTTCACCACTGCATATGCGTGCTTTTCCATTGGAGTGTATTTCAACTCATAGGCTTTAAGGGCGTGCTCATGAAAGCAATAGGAGCTTCTGCGTCCTCTTGATTTTTCTGCATCAGAATTGCTGACATAGTGTGTTCGGAAGAATAACAATAAAGAATAAATTCTTTACTGAAGTCAGGTGAAACCAAGACTGGAGCTTTCGACAGGGCCTCTTTGATTTTCTCGAAAGCTTCCTTCCCTTCGCTGCTCCATTTAAAATCTTGTGTCTTCTTCATCATATTTGAAATATGACGGTTAGCTCAGCAAAGTCAGGAATGAATCTTGAGAAAATTCACTTTTCCAAAGAAAGTGAACTCCTTTTTTTGGATGTGGGCAAAGACAATGTCTGAATGGATTTGACACGCTCTGGATCTATCTTTGTTCCTTCTTTGGAAACAATGTGCCCAAGCAACTTTCCTTCGGTTACAGCAAAGATGGATTTCTTAGGATTCAAAGAAATACCATGCTTGCGGCATTGTATGAAGACCTCTTCCAAGTTTGAAATATGCGTGCTTCTATCTTTGGAAAAGACTGTCAAATCATCCAGGTACACAACTATGCTTATATCTTTGAGATGAGCAAAGGCTAGATCCATAGCTCTTTGAAATGTAGCACCAGCATTAATCAGGCCAAACGGCATCTTCTGGTATGCGAAGGTTCCCCAAGGTGTGATGAACGCCATTTTTTGTATTGATCTTCCTCGGCCACCTTGACTTGATTGTAGCCTGAGAAGCCATCAAGCATGGAAAGCATCTCAGATCCAGTGACCACCTGCAGAGTGTGATCCATGATAGGGATGGGGTAGTTGTCCTTTAATGAAGCTTGATTAAGGTTGCGGAAATCCACGCACAACCTAATCTCGCCACTCTTCTTCCTTACAGGAACTATGTTGGCCAACCATTCGGAATGGTGTATGGGATAGATAATCTTTGCATCTAACAACTTCCGGATTTCCGCAAAGATGGTTCCCAAAATGGTAGGGTTGTGCTTGCCGTAGCTTCACTTGAAAGGCTTCGTTGCACGGTTTAAGTGGGATGTAGTGTTGAACTTCCACGGTGATATGTTTTAGATCTGGTAGGACCGGGCAAAAACATCCATGTATTTCTTAAGAAGCTTAGTGAAAGCTTCCTTTTCAGCTTCCGAACAACACTTACCCAGTTTACTAATTTGGGATCATTGCCGCTCCCAAATTTAGTAATTATGTGTCGGAGGAAGAGCCTTCCTCATTTTCTTCATTTTCTTAAGCATCGATCATGCTTATCAAACATTTCCTCAAGAGATACCAAGCCTTTAGGAATTTTATTTCCCTTTAGTTGGATAATCTCGACCTCCTGAGATGTCGGCATCCATTTCTCGACAGGTGGTACGCTTTGGGAGGTGAATTGCTTCCCTCATAGTATATTTCTTCAAAGTTGTTCTTCATTGGAGAAACGCAGCAATGTGTGTGTCATCGTTGAAAACCTGCCATTGTTGGACGTTGTCAGGAACCTTTGGGTGAAAAACCATTTCCACCTTGTAGTCTCCCTGTCTAAAGAATGCAGGGGGCTGATCCGGATTCAACAAGGCTGCAGTCACTGCGAGCGAATCAGCCCTTGAATTTTGTTCTCTCGGAATGTAAGATACCGAGAAAGCTGAAAAATCCAGGATAGCAGAGTAGACCCGATCTCTGTAGTGCCGCAGTTTGTCTTTTTTGACTTGGTAGAGGCCCCTTATCTGCTTCACAATCAGCTCAGCATCTCCTCTTGCGTGTAATAATTTGATTCCCATTGTTCTTGCCTGCTCCATGCCTAACAACAATGCTTCATACTCAGCCATATTGTTAGTATTTTCGAACATTAATTTGAAGGAGTGCGCATGCACCTTCCCTTCGGAGAGATAAGCACAATGCCTACGCCGGATCGAAATGAGCAGCGACTACCATCAAATTCGAGTCCAAATCTTGTTATCAATTTGATGTGATTCTCGAATCACCGATTGAATTTCTTCTTTATCCATTTCTAGATAATAGACTCAAGTGATCCGATTCACGAAACAAGATCGAGATCTAGGATCCTCGAGTTTTGATCGATGTGTGTACTTAGATTTCTTCTCGGGTTCCGACTTCTAATTTACTCCTTTGATTGGTATGTGCGCACAAGACCAATCCATCTTCACTTCTCCACCCAACTCTTTGCAGAAATTTCTACTCAACAACATGCCATAAGAGACTGGAATGTCTGCTACAAGGATAGTCATTTTCAGTCTTTTATCTGGAAAGGAAGCAAGTACTGCCTGCGCATCTTTGATTTGCCCCACAAGAGGGACTTGCCTTTCCATGGAATAACATCTTCCGATGGTTTTTGTCAATGTAAGACCCAAGGCATCAGCAACTTTGGCAGGCATGACGTTGTCGGAAGCTCCAGAATCCAAGATGCAATTGCTTAGCTTATGTCCGTTGATGAGCAAAGACACATAGAATGGCTCAATCCTTTCTGATGTAGCAGGAGAAGGGGTGGAAGGAGAAGAACTTGCAGCAGCATTATTTGAAGGTGAAGTAATCTTTGGACTTGATAAGATACCCCGTGAATTATTATTTGTTGGGCTGGGACCATTACTTTGCACATATTTGACCAATCTATTCAGCTGATCAGGAAATGCCCTCAAATACTCAGCTTCTGACATTTGGACCTTATTTCTCTTGATGTGATCAATTATGTCAAAAGCTTGACTTGCTTCAGCAGGATGTGTGTTGGTTCTTTGCTGTGAATTGAAAGAATTTGAATATTTATCCTTGGGCGCTAATGAAGAAGGAAGAGTGCTACCTCTTTTCAAGATAGTAACATCCGGGCCAGGATCTTCTCTCTCTTTCGGCCGCTTGTGGATGCTTCGGCATTTTGGCGCGTCTGAGACCTTGTAAACACCGCAAAAGTGTGACCATCAGAATCTTCAAAAGATTCATAATAGCCATCATCAGATTCATAGTCCAGGTAACCAATATTGGAGTCGCCAGTGGGATCTATAAAGTCTTCATCATCGAATGATTCATCAATGCCGAGATCCTCTTCATTAGTTTCCAAGTTATTCCTTGGAGCAGCTTCTATTGCCAAACGTTGTGGTGCAGCAGCAAGTCTGTTTCGATTTTGATTTTGATTTTGACCATTGAAGGTCCTAGTAGGAGCTAATCTTGAGGGGGTTGCATTCCCTGCTTGAGAGATCTGCTTCTTGATCTGCAGCATGTCATTAGCCAATTTCTGCAACAAAGGATCAGAAGTACTTGCAGAAGCGCCATCACCTTTGTGAGATGGTTGTTTAAGTTTTCCAGCCATGATCAAGTCATCCTCAACCTCCACGGCAGCATTTTGTGCTTCCAGCAGATTTACAGGTCTTGCCCTTCTTAGCTGATATCCAACTTCAGGCAATAGAGCGTTTATAAAAAACATCTTTTGATTTTCATCGCTCAATGCGGCAGAAGTGGGGATTTTATACAAAATCCTTTGGAACCTTGCAATAAAGTCCCGCATGTTCTCGTTTGGCTCTTTCTTCAACTGCGTCAGTTGGGTGATCAACGTGCTAGCGTCCTCTGCAGGCTTGAATCTTTTCAAAAATTGCTCACGCATAGTCGTCCAGTTGGTTATGGTGCCAGGAGCCAGCCGATAGAACCATTCTCCAGCCAAGTCGTGTAGAGTCTCAATGAATAGCCTGACTGAGACATCTTCATGCTCCACTGCAAGCACACCACAAGATATGAAGAAGGCTGCCAAATGATCATCCGGGTTTTGCTTTCCATCTCCAAAGAATTTTGGAAAATTCTTTCTGGATCCCTTTGGCAGCTCGTGCATAGGTGGAGCCAAGTTGAGAGGTCCAAAAGCCGCTCCCCATGGAACAGGTACAATTTGGTGCGCCATGTTAACTTGAGCACGTCTCCTCCTTGTGTAGACTTGATAGACTTGATGGATAATTCCAGCCGCCGGATTATGCTGAATACGATCCAGATTTGGATGGGTGTGTACTCTCCTTCCTGGTGAGAGACTAGATCTGCGGCTTCTAGATTGAGGAGGATGATTGAAATTGAATTGCTCCTGCAGTCGGAAGAAATGATCAGTCCTTCCTTGTGCCTTCACGGATCGGGTGAATGGATGTTCAGCCAGGTTGAGATTTGTATGGAAAACACTCTGATCTTCAATAGAAAAGCTTTGATCTGCAAAGATAGTTTTTCCCAGTAGAGTCACCAAAAACTGTTGGCTAGATTTTCTGCATAGCATCAAACCTAGGCAGTCATGAGATAAATCTCCCTCATTTAACCGGTGAGGCTCCCATGTCAAATTTGTCAATATAAATGTGTTATTATCTATCAGGGGGTTTTACTTTAACCACTTAGTTCATGAACCATAACTAAGAAGTTTTGCAGCAAGTAAGCAACTGTTTAAGAAAGGAAAATTATAGAAGAAAGAAGTAAAGGAAATACAGAGAAGAAATGGGGAAGATGTGCATCCCAATTAGTAGATAACAGAGCTAATTGCATGCACATAGAAGAAACTTAATAGATATGAACACACAAAATTATAAAACAAAGGCAGCTCTAGATCCAAATCTAAAATAACACAAATTTTATCAAGAGATCTAAGATTCAAAGCAAGAAACAAAGTACACCGTGACACAAAGTTCTCAAGAAACCTGCTCCTTTGTATTCCTCCGCTTTAAGTTGCTCTCAGGGGTTCAACACAAAGTCTAAAACACAAGATTGCTGCTTACAAATTCTGATTGATCATTAACTTGGAGGTTCTTCTCCTACTTATAGAATGTAGGAGGAAAGTACAAATAGAAGACTCAAACTGAACTAAAGTATGAACAACAAGTAAAGATGACATTTGGCAATCATCCTCAACTAACTTCTTCTTAAGTGACACATGTATCACTTAACTAATAGAATGGTTCCACATGACTTCAAGTAATGGTTGCAAAACCAATAACTTAGAAGTTTTACAATTTCATCCGGGAACATAGAAAATAGAAGAAGAAAGAATAGAAGAAGTCATGCCAGCTGTAATGTTTACATCTTCTTCTTGTTCTGATATCTGATATACTTGTCGAACATATAATTCAGCATCCTTCCATCTGTTTTAGCCACTGCTTCCTTCTCTGTCCTGAACTGCAGCAACCCTTCATTCAACACTTTGCTGCATGCTTCCACCTCTTCCAAACTCGGCCCAAACCTCGCAATGTCTGCCTGCAGCGCCACCAATCTATTGATAGAATTCATCGTGAAAGGCTTGGTAGCTTTATCAATTCTCTTTTGCACCATCAGAAGAGAACCTTCTAGGGAATCATGCACCTCGTTAGAAACAATCCACACGTATGAAGTAACACCTCCGTCCACTCTTTCCTCAGTGAAAGAAATGATACTGTCTGGTAAATCTGATGTTCTACTCTCAAGCGCCTGCATCCTTTTCGGAAAACTCTGCGAGATCTCCAAGCGGAGAAGATCTGCAAACTCTAGGCGGCTTCCCCTTCTCGGTGATCCATCCAGTACAATTTTTTCTGCAACCAATACATCTCTTGGCAGCTTGTTGATCTCGGCCAAAATACTCAGGTTACTCTCTGCAACTGTATTCATGCCTTCTATGCTTTCCATCAGTTGCTTTAGTTGATTTGCTACATCGTTCATAACCTTTAGGCGGGCTGGCACTTCCCCAAGTTGCACAGAAGCTTGACGAATAATCAGATCCTTCCATTCGTCAATAGCCTTTACTTGATTGCTTGCATCTTCCATTTCCTGCATAAGATGATCACTCACCTACTCTGAAATGGGTTGAATGGAAGGTTTAGCAACCTTGGCTATGATCTCACATAATTGAGATATTTGCTTCTGCAGCTCTTCTTTCTCCGCCTTTTCACTATCAAGCCTAAGGAACAAAGCATCCATCAATGTCTGCGTGTCCTGCTTCAATCCTTCAGTGGTAGCTTGACCGAGTGGTATTTTGGTCACCGTCACATCTTCTGCCGTGAGCTCCTCTTCTATCTTTCCTTCCACCGGAATTGATATCTCAGCAAACTTCTCTCCCGAATCCTTGATGATCAACCTAGAAGTTGCTTTAGCAACTTTAGGCCTTCTGTCTCTTCTGCTCAGATCCTGAAGTAGCTG
Source organism: Taxus wallichiana var. yunnanensis (assembly GCA_018340775.1). Classification (NCBI taxonomy): domain Eukaryota; kingdom Viridiplantae; phylum Streptophyta; class Pinopsida; order Cupressales; family Taxaceae; genus Taxus; species Taxus wallichiana. The sequence continues at coordinate 936,746,623 of CM031235.1, read as the reverse complement.
CAAGTCATGCTCCTCTAAGTTCATCTCTACTCTTGCTTCCGGAACCAACTACAAAGCTAACCATCTCGAGAAGTTACTTCTCGGGGAGTAAGAAGTCGCTGAGTGCACTACCATCTCCCGCTCTGCATCCTCTCCGTCAGAAAGTGCCACAGTGTCATGGCTGCCATCTTCTGAAACATCCAAGGACAAAGCTCTTTCGAACTCCATCATCTGCAGCTTCAACATCTCCTCTGGAACGGGTGATGAACGAAGTGGCTGCGGAGAGAAAATGAACGTCACGGATTCGATGAAGGCATGGAAGCATCCTGTTCTTTGTGGTGCAATAGTTGGTGATCTTAAGATGCTGGAGAAGTCGGAGTCAAAGCTATGGTCGTAGAAGTGGTCTTCTCTTTCTCTTGAGATCTTCTATGTACTTTCAACTTCTCGGACCTTCTGCTGCTTTCTCCTTCATGCTTTCGTTTGAGGGAATCTCCTACGCCGAAGTTGCCCATGATTTGATTCATCAATACTTCATCAAGGTAGTATCCCTTCGTCAGCAGCCAGTTCGAAGAATTCACCAACACAGCTCCAGATCTTTCTTCAATTGAATGGCAGCCTCCATGTTATCTTGCAGTATAGCTTTATCTCCTCCCATTTGATGGTAAGTGTCAAGTACCACGTTCCCATCATCTTTAAGATCCGTAGGTATCCGCGCTAGTCCAAAGTCGAACACTTGCTTTGCTGATAGCCTGCTGAAATCTTTCTTTCTAACCTCATACTCACTTTTGCACTTCATCCAGAAATCTTCTAATGAAGGCACATGTGCGTACTCCTGGGAGATTGTCTTCCTGGCTACTCCAAATGGATCGAAGTTAAGCCGTGCAGGGAAGAACTCTTGCTCATACTCGGATAACATTTACGCTTCCATCCCTCGAGCTCTGTGAATCTTTGATGCAACTGTAATATCCCACAGTGATTGGGAAGAAGCCCAGAGACTTGTGCCGTTTCAAGTTTGAAGGTCGTGTAACTCCACAAGTTGCCTGCTCAGCTCCATGGCGATCAATCTATCACTCGGATACATGGGCATCTTTATAGGTTCTCCGAAAAAGCCCGTAACCACGAGGTATGTGAAATCTGCAAACTGGATGAATAAACTGCCAATCTTGGACACTGCTTCCCACACTTCCTTGCTTACCCTGTGAGTCTTCAAGTCTTTGTCTAGCCTGCAGATGAAATCGTAGAAGAAGTCATCGTTGATCACTTTGAAGTCCTTCTCGCACGTAGGTACAGTAAGCTGTGGGTAGCACTCGAAAATGGGGTCCTTGGAAAGAACACCACATCTATCCAGCTTGGAAAAGACACCCTGTGAAGCTGCAGCATACACCAAGTATGAAGTCATCTTGAAGCTGAAAGTACGCTTCATGTTCCGAAGTTGCTCACCGATGTTGCTGCTAATAATTTCCAACCAATTGATTATAGAATCAACCTTGTTGATTTCAATGGTCCTAATGAAAGCATACATCCATGTACGGAAAGTGTAGGCATTTGCTTTGCCATTCAACTGCATAGCAATTTGAAGACATCATCTCGCCTCTTGCACCAAATTGGACCGTGGAAGAGTTCTCGGTGAACTTTGAAGGGGATCTAGGCTTCTTCATGAACATTTGTTCATTATGCTCACTTAATAGCTCTATGTTTCTCCCATCTCTTTATCGGCATCTGAATGCTAATAGAAGTCACCACCTTTCGCACTGGAATCTTCAGACAATAATTGATGAACTCCGCATCCAAACGAATTATTGTCTTTCCCGCAACATCACGCACTGATCTGGATGAAGGATGATAAGATCTAGCACACTCCATCACGAACTCTGGCAATTGGGCTGTACATGGGAAAGCTGCAGCTCGGATAATTCCGCTACTTTTGACCGCACGCATGAGTGAAGTCTTTCCCGCTCTGGATCTATCAATCAAATCAGAAAGAGGTTCTGGGCCTAGATCCGTGTCTCCTATGTCTGCAAGTTTGGAAGCGATGCATGAATCCATCGTGCTCTCTTTTTCATCTCCTTTCGCCATGGCTTTGTCTATCTTCGTCTGAATAATTCTTTTTCTTCTAACTTGGCCGGATTTCTTCAATACTGGTGCAGATCTGGACAATTCTTCAGATTCGGAGGATATTTGCAATGTATTGGACATTGATAAAAACTCATTTTCTTTTGTAAAGCACTGTATGTAATGAGTTCCTGCAATTTATTCGAGAAAAAAATGGCCACTTAGGAGCATGAATAGTGAATTTAAATTATAAAAATCTGCACTTTTCAAACTGCTGCCCCAAAAATTGGTGTTTAATTTGCACATAAAGAGAGCATGAATCCTTTCAATCAACACTGAGCTCTGTAACACACTGAAACAACTATGCAGACAAAGATCAACCTCTTCCAAAGCATGCGCCAAATCTGGAAGCTTTTAGCCTTGTTAGCATTTTGTCTGAACAAAATCCTTCCTCTAATGGGGGCGCACTTTTCCTCTTGGCTGCAATTCTTTACTGTGAATTAAATTATTCACCCATATGGCTGCCCATGCTTATATAACCTTCACAATTCTATAATTAATAATTGCCCCTAACAATTAAAGGTAATTAATTAATTAAAAATCATGCTTTTCTCTTTTAAAAATAGCATGTTTAATGACAACCATCCAATAAATTAAATTAATCCAATTTAATCCTTCACACAACTTCACTCAAGCTCCACAGTGTGCTTTGACCATAGCCACTTTGAAAATAGAAATTAATTTAATGTTTTAATGCCTTAAAAAACATTAAATAATACCCAAATAGGCGCACTTTTTGAGAGGAAGAGGGCAGCCATTAAATAAATTAAATTTAATGTATTTAACTCCTTTCTTTTATTCCATCTTTGACTTGTTGACCTCCTCCAAGCTTGGGTGCACTTTTTGAGAAGAAAGATTAATAAAAATAATCAAATTTAATCCTTTTATTCTCTCACCAAAGGGCGCACTTTTTGCACATGTAATTCTAGTTTTAAGAATTTTTTTCATAATGGGATTCTTTACCTGCCGAGGAGGCACCAAAATCCCGTGATCCACTTAAGTGATTGACTTTGACAATGGGATTATTTACCTGCAGGCGAGGCACTAAAATCCCATGATTTCACTTAAGTGACTTTCCTTTTATTATATCATCGGAATTTTTACCTGTAGCGGCAATAAATTCCCACACTGCTGACCTCTATTTTCCCACTTTGCTGCTTAAGTGATTTTTATAACACGGGAAAAAGTATCCTGCTATCAGCAAGTATAAAATTACCACCACACTGCGGCTTATATTTTCCCATCGCAGACTTAAATCCTTTGTTTTCCAAAAATGCGCCCATCCCGAGAGGCTTTTACCTGTGCTGCGACTTCACTTTTTCCCAGTGATCCAGACCTCCGATGGCGACTTCCTCCGGGCATAATGTGCGTATATGTTTTCCAGCTGCTCCAGGCCAAAAATCGGGCTTACCTGGCGAAAGGAATTGCTCCAGAGAAATTTCACAGAAAACAAAATGGGACACCACAAAAACACGAAAAATTGCCAAAAGTTACAAATAAAGCCCAAAACTTAAAATAAGTTAAAATCCTTCTGGCACATAGGAATAATAACATATTCGCTCATAATAGAGTTAAAACAGAGCACAAATAGCCTCATACGGGGCTCAAAATAATTAAATACAAATTTCCCACAGACAAATCCAGGCAATGAAATAAAAAAACAATTTTGGGCATCTGGGTATTTGGCGAAAAAGGCTAATATGGCTCTGTAGGATTATTTTGACACAATACGAGAACTTGCAGACAATAAAAACAATAAACGACCCATTATTTTAAAAGTCCAATTTTTTTTTGGATAGGGTAGTCATGATTTCAAGGTGAAATATGAGTGACACCACTAAATGAAATAAAATTAAACTATTTTCAACATAAAAAATAATATTGTGTGTATTTCCACCCTTAGCATTAATTTCAACTTCTATTAAATGCATATTATACGAGTTTATACAATCAATAAGTTAGCTTGATAGATGGTGAAAGACTTTGTATATTTAGTTTTTTTGGTATCATTAGAAAATCAACATGAACATATTATTTTATCCCCTAGCATAATATTTAGGTGAGATTCATATAACAACTTCAAGTACTTGGGAAGTCTATATTAATTATATAAATACCAACCAAGATGTCCCTCTTTTTCTATATAGATTTTATAGTCATGTTATTGTGTGTTTAGGTGTTCTACATTTGTGGTGAGGTGGGTGTGATGTAGTCCGTCGTTATATTTGATTTTAAATTTGACAACTATTTAGCCATCACGAGAGATATTTCAAATTTAAATTTGAGCATCACTTAGAAGTTTTCTTTTGTTTTGCTTAGAGAAGTTACTTTTAAAAATATAATATTTGGTCATACGAAGAGTGTAGGGGTGAAAGAGCTTAATTTACTAATATTTTGAATTAGGTATTGGAGGTAGCTTAGAGAGGTGGACCAAAGGAGAGCCGGGTTAATTTTAGCATTAAACTAAAATATTTGACCCCTAATTTTTAGAACTAAATACCTTGAAATTGTAAAAGGCGTGTTGTCATGAAGTTAAAATTATTTCACCATTTTAATTATTTGAAGAACTATTGATAAATAAATAGAGTTTAAAACAACGTAGTTGATAATATGTCTTGAATGGATTCAAAATATATTTATAGATAAAAGGCATATTCTAAAAAGAAAAATGAGTGGAAAACATGATATATTTTTTATTTGATATATTAGGGTAGAAATAAAAATATTTTCTATTTGATATATTAAGGTAGAAATAAAAAAGGGGTAAATAAAATTGTAATGGAAAAATAGGTAAGTAAGGTACATGGAAAAAATAGGGGGTATTTTCATTCTAATAATATAATAGAAGGGGTATTATCAATTGAATAATTGGAGGTAAAAACTAACATTAAGGGTATTCTTTAATACCCTTTGAATGAACATGTTATACCATACTTTTACTAAGTGAACCCCACGTGCTTTAGATGGTTACAATAAAAGGTAATCGAGAAAGAGTTGTGGCTTGAGCCTTGGAACAAAGGCTCAACTCAAAGTGAATATGTAAATTCAAAGAAGGTATATGGAAACACCTTAGAGCTACCATTTGGAAATCGAAAGTTAATGTCATGTCAAATACCACTTTGCTTGGAAGCTTCTCTACATAAGTTTCTTATTAGTTACTTATTGGTGATAGTTTACAATTTCTCACATTTAACTCTTGCAAGTTTTTAGTTCAAAATTACTTGGAGAATGTTATTCAAACCTTTTGGAGATGCAATTCCACTAAAAATCCATGAGTTTATATTCACAATAGTCTTCCTATTATTTTTGAAAAATATCTTTGCTAGAAACAACCCGTGTTTGTGATTAATATCTCTCACAATTTGATTGTATAATATTTTAGATAGTTGGTTATTGCTTAGCCATTTTTAGGAACATGTGTATTGTTATTTTTAATCACACTTGTATTCCATTTGAAGTGACGAAGAAAATACCATATTCCAAATTTATTTTACAATTATATATTTGTTTCAAGTTACTCCCAAAAGATCTTATTTCTATCCATGATGTGGCTCAACAAATAATGAGAATTAAATATAAAATGGGAAAGATTGAAGATGATCAATTTATATGCTTTATAAGAATGAAATTGTAATGGTATTTTACTATTGTTCTAGCTCTAGTGTTTAACATCCTAGTTTGTACTATTTTCATAACTATTGTAATTTTGCAAACTTTTGAGTAGTTAAAAATTTCTATTTCATCACCTAAATTTATTGTCAAATGATGTCAATGTGTTACAAGTAATATTTTACTTAAATATTTAAATTAACATTTTAAAACAGAAAATAAAATCAAAATCATATTAATAAATGAAATAAAATTTTACTATTTTTAACATAAAAAAATAATATTAAATGTATGTGTCTCTCTACCATTAGCATTAATATCAACTTCTATTAGAGGCATATTATACTTAGAGTTACTTTAGAGTTTATACAATCAATAAGTTAGCTTGGTAAAGGTGAGAAACATTGTATATTTAGTACTTTTTTGGTATTGTTTAATATTACCATGGAGACAATCAACACGGATATACTACTTTGTCCCCTAACATAATATTTAGGTGAGATTCATATAACAAATTAGAAGTACTTGGCTTGTCTATATTAATTAGATAAATATTGACTAAGAAGTTAAAGTTGAAGGAGTGAAGGATAAATATTATGAGAATAAGAGGTGATATGAAGGATATTGAATGAGGCTAATTTCAAGGGTGGGGAAGCTGTTAGAGGAAACATAAAAAGTCCTCTTCTACTTGAAGGAGAAATCATAATCCAATATTGCTAGAAATATGTGTGTGTGTGTGTATAAAATTTAATGGAATTTGGAAATCTCATGTATATATTTCCATTTTTAATAGTTCCATTCTAGTTGGTCATTCTTTACCTCATGTGCACACTAATAATTATACTAAAATTAAATCATAAGCTGCTTGAATTCTAAATTGATATATTATTAATTAATACAAACGATTATCCTATATTGATCCAAATGATAAAATTAGAGGGAAAAACTTTCCTAAATCTCCTAGGATCATTACACTATGGTAAAAGGCTTCAAGATCTTTTCGGCACCTATTGGAACTCGCAAAATGGATCTTGTATGCTCTAGATGCGATGCAATGCGAGAACATGATGTTCACGGGATGCGGCGAAAGCACAGCAAAGCGATGGCTGGGCATGTTGTAGTTTGGCGGTGAGTCGTCATGACATTGTCAAGAAGCATGGAGTAAAACTGAAGGTTGTTTTTGAATCTCCGTATTTAACATGCATAAAAGGGGTTTCATGATGGGGTCCACTCTTGTTTTAGAGGGGGACCCGACTACCATAGATTTCAATCAGCTCGGCTCGACGAGTCAAGTTATAAACCAAGATAGGCGAGGAATGAACTTGTGCAACCGAGATATAGAGATTCAAGCATGGTGAGTTAAGGAACCGAGATATAAATCGAGATAATAAACCAAGCTACTCGAGGCTAGTTGAGCAGCTAATCGAGTCAAGCTTAGAACTGAGATCAAATGCGAGTCACATGGCGAGCTATTCACCTAGGTAGGTCAACTTGGCCCATGTCACAAACATAGTGGGTAGGATAAGTCTTATTAAATCCTTTTACCCAACCAATTCCACCGCATGTGGGATTATATCCCAACAAAACCTCATGCAAAAAAGGAGCCAATTGAGCTCGGGTGGATGCGGCGAGGCGGTGAGCACGAGGTTCAATGGATGGGGATCCAACTTAGCGGGGCGTAGAGAAAATGAGGAGCTAGGAGGGTTAGAAAACACAGAGGTGACACGAGACATCCTAGGAAATGATGCCGGCGGTATTCAAACCACCAACCTCCCTTCCATAATGTATGTGGCCTTACCAACTCACCATCCGAGATGGCTATGTTATGAGCTGGAGCAATAAAGGTTTTAACGTGGATTTTGGGGCCGTTTAAGGATATATAAGGCCCTTATATCCCCTCATGCTACACAAGCTCTCCTCATTTCTCAAGTATGAAGGAGAGTTAGAAGGAGGGAATGTTGAGAAGACTTAGCATATTAAGGAAATATTTTAGAGGATATATAACCATTTTAAGGCCTATTATAGGCATGAAGAATATTAAAGACCTGTTATTATTTTTAATAGGCAAGATGATGAGATAAGACCTATTATTTTATATGCAATTGTGTAAAAATTGGGAGTTATTATTTTTAACTCACCGATCAGTTGTAAAGGCCTATTTGGAGCCTAAACCTTCTCGTGTAGGAACCCGAGAGACACCATTGAGAAGCCGAGGGACGTGATATCTTGCATTAGAGAAGTATAATCATATTGGATATTTGATTCTTTGATGCTAGGTGTATCACCAAGTTAGTTTCCTAGAGACCACAAAGGAGAGGTGTATTATTGTTGAGCTCACGGAGATTACACTGGATCAAACTTAGCTCTGCGTAGAGGTTAAAGGCCATGCAACATAGTGGAAGTCATCATAGAGGGGATCATCATCAACACCCGACACTTTATTAGACTTATCTCTCCGCATAGGTTGGAGGTCTTGCAATGCAGAGTGGAAGTCAACATCGAGATGTTATTTTAGATTAGCTCTGCATAAAGGTTATCTTACCATGCAATAGAGTGGAGGTCATCAGGAAGTGTCAAACTAGGAGGTTGCGTCGAAGCACTAAGCTTCCAAGACTAATTTGGATTCTCATTAGATCAATTGAAATAGGTTCGAGTTGAACATTCATTGTAGTATAGTAATTTTATTTGTACTTCTACAATCATTGTTATAATGAATTGGTTTAGCGTTTAGTGAACCTAGATACATAGTCATCTGCTAAACTTCCTTTATCAACTCTTGTGCGGTGTTGGTTCTTACTCTTACATTGCATTTGTTTTAAGATGATTTATTTTAGAGTACAATTGGAATCAAATAAGTTACCTATAAGGATCTCGTAGGTTAGGAAAAATATCTTGGCCGCTTTATGGATCATATATAAAGGCAATGCTTTTTAGTATTAAATATTTCTTAAGAATAGAAAAAGTAAAAAAATATTACCTCTCAATGAATTTGTAAAGTTTTGGTATTTTAGCAATTACATTATTGCAACGCTTATTTCACTAAATCTGGACTTATTCCAATCCGAGTAGCAAAAAAATAGCCAATATTGGAATCCAAAACTACTTATTTTGGATTCCAAAATGTTAAATATTGGAATTATCTGGACTCCAAAATCGCACATATTGGATTCTAATATCACATATATTGGAATCCAAAATCACATATATTGGAATTTACTACACTCTAAAGTCCCATATATTGGAATCCAAAAAGTCAAATATTGGAATCCATTATACGGGCTAGCACTCGCTAGGCATTATCTATGCTTTGGAATAACCAAAACATGTATCTATTTTATACTAGCTAGCAAATTAGTTAGACATTATTTATGATTTGTTGTGTACATAACATGTTTCTATCTTATAAGGGTTGGTGCCACCAACCAAAGTAGAATGTACCAATATTTAATGTATAAATTATGCACATACGGTATCTTTGACATCCACATAATGCTAAAAATAGAATGCCCCTATGTAATGATTTTGAATGCATAAAATATGTATATACTGTAAGTACCCAATTTAAATGTTGCACATAATGTAAATACCCATATTAAAATTCAGATAGAAGATAAAACAAAAAATTAAATTATGCATCAAATATATAATTCTTTGGAAAAACATAGAGCGATCTAGAATCATATTATGCTTGAAAATATTGCAGCAATATAAGTGGCATTTTGAAATACATAATATGCTAGATTTTTCAGTGCATAATAAAAAAACCACCACAATTTTACAAGTTGAACATGCCTACATAAAGATAAAAGTTTTCTATTAAATGGAATAGCCGAAATAAATCAGTTAAAAGATTTATCACAATAGCAATAACTAATAATAATATTGTTTTCTTGTCTTTAACACAATATAATCCATATAAAAAATTTATTGTTAAAAAATTTAATACAAACATAGAAAAATTGTATTTTATAAAATTTAACTTACAAATCTAATTTTTATTGCAAACGGGGATAAAGAAAAGATTAAATTTTTGACTAGAAAAAATAAAATAGTAAAAATATATAAGGAGTGGGATGGGATTTAATTTAGAAATGTTTATAATGTGATTTGTTAAATAAATTTTATTAATTTTTATGAATAGTGTACTTTGTTTTGGATGTGCCACTTGTCCAAGCATGCAAATACATCTTCCTTTTTGGATAAACATTAAATGCAGTGAATATTCTATTAACATTTTTTTCTAAATCTCATATCTTATTTAAAGATTGGACAAATGTCTTTCTTAGAATTTTGATTTTTATTAAATAGAATAAATCAATGTTGCAACAAGGCCTCATATTTGTCAAATCAATACTAACTAGCAAATAAAGAAAAATATAAATAAGTTTTGTAGATTAAAAAATTATTTAAATAAAATATAAACATTAGAAAGTTGAAAAGTTATAGAATTTTTTTATTTTGATTGGTGGATTGAGGAGAAATTATTTGTTTGAATGAAAGGTATAGAATTCTGCATGATGTAGGAGCTAATAAAGTAAGATGTTTTGAGCTTAGCACCCACTAAGGTAACCTAATACTTCCACAATATAATATTTTGAGCTTATGGATCGCTAGCATTTAACAAGTCAAAGAATAATATTTTTATCTTAGTGTCCACTAGCTTATGCGACACCATAGTAATTGGATATTATCAATCGATAGGATTTAACAAAATAAAGTAAGATATTGTCATCATAGAGTTTGCTAGGTTATGCCACAACAACATATTTCGATGTACAACTACTATGTCCATTTTTTTGTAAAAGGGTAAAAGGCCCTTAAAAATGCGAGAATATGACATTGAAACATAGAAGATAGAAATCCCATATGCAACAAAAGATAAAAATCCACATAGGTATGACCCAAAAAAAGAAAAATTACATGGTGTGAATAGTTTTGAGGATAGATGGTGTTTCCACAGTAGCAGCAATGGTGCTTCTATTAAAGATAATAAGAAACATCTTATATTTTCCTTGTTCCTCGAATTCTCCTTTCAAAAATCTGTATTTGTTCTTTTGTTCTCCAAAATCTGTTTGGTTCTCCTACTCTTGCATTACCATATTTTTTCACAAATAGCTCATTATAATCCAACACCAACACATTGAATGGAAACTCATTCTTAACATGAATATCTTCTAAAATATTGTCATTGACAATGTCAACGACATCATAGCCATTGAATTTTACTGAGTATGTGCAACAGAGGACTATTTGTGGACAAAAATAAGGCCAACAAAATAATATCAACTTTATCAAATACATCTTCTCATCGATTCCTGCACACCACCATGACCATAAATCGATTTTGATATTCACTTTTTTATTGCACAAATTGAGCCACCATCCATACCACCAGATTCTTTTTCAAAACATGAGTAACAAGTTCTTGACAGTGTTTATAAGTTTGTAAAATTTATGCAAATTTTCCTCTCATGTTATTAGGATTAATCTATGTCGTTTATCTATCAAGATGTGCTTCATTCCATCCTCTTTCATTGCTCTAACAAATGTTTACTATATTATGAAATTATTTATTTGATAAACAAAACTACCTTCTACAAAATATTGAATAACAAACTTGCTTCCATTTAATTATCTACAAAATCCCTACATGGATATAAGCCCTAATCAGCTATGGAAAATTTTACATTAACAAAATTTTATAATTTTGGAGGGATTGAAGGTGAGAACGCATACCAATTTTTGGCATGGAGAGGAAATCAAAACGTTTCCAAAATCGAGCAAAAATTTTGATGTTTTCCCGGTGATATTTTTCTATTGATGAATAAAGTGTCTCACTTACGCATTGACAAAGAGAATAGAAAGGCAAATGTTAAAAATATAAACTCAAAAACTATCTATTTATAGTGATATGTAACTAAAAAATCCAATTGCCAATTTCATTGGCGCACGGTATGATTTTACATTGCTTTACATTAAATGGCTAATTAATGGTTGACAACAATTACATGCTCTAAAAGGCACACATATTTCAAATGACGCATGTACTTTAAAATGGTGAATTTTACATAGTTCATTTTAATGGCTAATTAATGTTGAGGCAATGGAACATTAATTAGCATTTTTCCTTACAAAATGGTTATCATTAATATTACATTTGGTATTGTAAAGAATTAATGTAAGAATTTAATATTATAATTTTTGTATTGTAAATAAAATCCCTTATATAATTCGGGTAAAATAAAGCCCTTAATTCTTGTGCTTGCACTTCGACGTGTGACTCTTGACGCCTGTTTAGACATTTTTGTTGATTGTAGCCATAAAATACTTGCAAATATTTGTAATAAATGTCACATGCAACTTGCATATTTAATATTTGACCATCAATTTTTAATATAGATTTATATAAAATTATAAAAATTTACATCAATATATATTAAAAATAATGAAATTTATACATAGTAATTGGTATAAATAAACATTGTTTTGTATTTTTGAAGGGCAGTGTTGAAAAATTACCATTACCCAAAAATTGTTTGACATGTGAGTTATCGCACTTAGATGTGCGAATCAAGACTTGCACTTAGAAGTGCGAGTCGAGACTAGCACTTAGAAGTGTGAGTTGAGACTGAACTTAGAAGTGCAAGTCGAGACTAGCACTTAGAAGTGCAAGTCGAGACTCACACTTAGAAGTGCGAGTCGAGAGAAGTGTGACTCAAGGCTCGCACTTAGATGTGCAACCAATCGCACTTGTAAGTGTGATCACTCGCACTTATACACTACTTACAAAATTTATAAATGACAATCACCAATGTTTTTTTAACTATGCTTAATATATATGAATAATTTTTTATATAAATGTATATAAAAATTGATGGTCACCTTTTAAACATGCGAGTCACACGTGTCAGTTCTATAAAATATTTGAAAGTATGTTACGTCTAAAATCATGAAAAACGTCTAAACAACCATCAAATTTAACACCATTCAAGGATGTTAAGTTCTAAAATAGATGACATCTATCAATAATTTATATTTTTAGGAGTCTATATTCTGTTCTATCCCTTTATCTTCTCCTTCTAGGTGTATTCCATTATTCTCTCCTTCTATTTTGTAACCTCTCCATTCATTTAGGGGAGTCTAGTTCAATTTCTTTCCTATAAATATTGTACGTGAGTTCTATGTTGAATAGAATAATATGAGATATACAATCTCTATTCTTTCTCCTTCATTTCTGCCTCACAGTTTGGTATCAGAGCTTCTATGATCTCTACTGATGTGTGTTTGAAGGAAGAAAATAAATTTTCCTGAAGCTGAGGATCTCAGAGGAGAAGAAGAATTACTCTTGCAAAGAGCGTTTTTTTTTTCATACCAACGACTGCAATTAGTGGCACATCCGTGGAGAGGAGTCTCATTGATGAAGCATGAAAAAAAAAATTTTACTGAAGCACTGAACGTGGAGATGCTGGAAAAAGTTTGAGACGGAATATTTTCTTTGTCTCATTCTACCCATGTGGCCTATGTAAAGGAAATCTGTGCAAGAAAAGTGAAAACATTTTTTTTTTTAAAAACGTGGACATTTTTTTTTGTTTTTTCTTTTTTTTTTTGTTCGCTTTTCACGCCGAGGATTCAACAGCGGATCTCCACGCTATTCTCATTTATGCTCTACATCACGACCTATCTGAAAGAGAACTCAGCGTGAGTATTTATAAACCTGCATGAAGAAAAAAAAGGAGAAAAGACATCTTCTCCCCATTTGTTTTTTTTCCATGCTACGTGGAAGAGACAATACTCAACGTGAGTATTTTATAAACCTGCGTGAAGAAAAAAAAAGGAGAAAAGACACGTGGATTCAAGGAAGGTGCGTGGAAAAGTGAAGTTTTCTTTTTCTGCTGCTGTTGTCCTTCAAAACCTGCATGGAAGGAAGGAAGCATTTAATTTGTTTTTTTTACCTGCACTGTGTGGAGGCATTAAAATTTTGGAGCGGCCTGCAGTTTTAGACAGCTGAGAGGAAATCTTGATAGTTTGCTGCGCATGGAGGAAGAGAGAGTGGACTCTCCCGAGATCTTCAACCTGTGTGGTGCTGTGTAAAAGAATCCACAACCTGCGTGGTAAGACCAAAAGCTACGTGTAACGACAAGAAGAAACTCACTTGCTGCCTGAAGTTTTTTTACCCTCTACGAGGAAGTTTGATACTGGCAACGTGGAGTTTCTTCAACACTACGCCGAATGTCGAGTGTAGACAACTCGATTGAGAGCGTCAATAACATGGTCGCCACAGCTGAAAGCTAGAATATCAACTCACCACCAGAGAACACCGTGGAGAAGCTCCTGAGAGCTCCGGTTCTACTTTGCTTTGCTGAACGAGCTTCAAATTCCGGCAATCTTGCATTCGACAAACTAGTTCGAGAAGGACTTCTTGAATACTTTCTTTTCGACGTCAGCTGCCAAGCAAAGTGAGTACGGGAAGAATTAGAAGCCGGATACGACGCCGATTGTGACGACGAAGAAGAACGCCCTACAAAGCGTCGCCATCTCACAGCACGTGAATATCGCGAGCATCTACGAGCCAGTAATTCTCGTCAGTGAGTCAAAATTGTAATAACTTTTCAAATAAATAAATATTTTTTTATTACAATGTCTACTCCGAAGTTACTTCTGTCTGATGCTCAGTTGCTCAAAGGGTCTAATTTTGCGGCCTGGAAGACAAAAATGAAGACAATCCTTCAGTTTGAAGGATTATGGGGAATTGTCATAGGGTCTGTGCCTGCTCCCACAGCCCCCGATGAACTAATAAAATATGACATGGCTAGTGCTAAAGCCTTGATGCTGATAATGCTCAGTATCAGTGATGATGTGCAACCGCATGTTCGAAATGTGAGAAACCCAAGGAGGCCTGGGACAAGTTGGCAACCATTTATGAAGCCAAAAATCAGATGAAGATACTTCATCTTCAGTCAAAGCTGCACACCCTCTCTATGGGGTCTGACGAGAAAGTGGAGGAATTCTTGCATGTCACGTGGCTGAGCTGAGATCGAGTTATTAGCGCTCGGTGAAATGGTGGATGATAAACTTCTCATCCCAATCACCTTGAGAGCACTCCCTTCTCAATTTCGAGTGTTTGTTACAACACTGAATGTGTCTAAACAAACAGTGACATTCAAAGAGCTTGTGAATTTGCTGCAGCAGGAAGAGGCCATCACTTCATCGCATGAGGAGTCTCAGGACAAAGCCTTGTTCTCAAAGCCTAATCGTGGCCAGAAGAATCGAAAGGTCCCCCAGAGAAGCCAAATCCAGCGCAACCCAAACAGAAAGATCAAAATTCAAAGAGATGGTGTCACATTTGCAGAACCAATACTCACGACACTGATCACTGCTGGCACAATAACTTGAAACAAGGGCCTTCAAGCCATACAAGCACATCCGGCGTGAAGATTTTCAAAAGTCCAAACGACGTCCCCACTGGAGAAAGCAAAAAGGACATCTTGCAGCCCAACAAGAAGATGATGACTCTGATGAGGAGACATCAGAAGGAGCCCATTGTAGTAAGAATCTTGTACTCGTCTCTCAAACTTCTCAGCCCACAAAGAAAGTCTGGTTGATAGACTCAGTGCAAGCAAGCATATGTCAGGTGACAAGAAGTTGTTTGATTCACTACACGAAGAGCCAACTGGAGATCGAGTTCGATAGCGGATGACAAAGAGTACATTGTAGAAGGAATAGGGAATGTGACCATTCCTCTGGGGCCACGAAAATGTACACTTACAAAGGTACTATATGTTCCTGGCTTGACTAGCAACCTTTTTTCAGTTACTCAGCT
The DNA here is from genome assembly GCA_018340775.1 of Taxus wallichiana var. yunnanensis. Taxonomy (NCBI): domain Eukaryota; kingdom Viridiplantae; phylum Streptophyta; class Pinopsida; order Cupressales; family Taxaceae; genus Taxus; species Taxus wallichiana. The sequence goes on along the minus strand of CM031235.1, from coordinate 936,731,103 downwards.
CTTGAATCATCACCTTAAGGTAGAATTTCTTGTTCAAAATGGCATTAAATCATGCTTAATCTCCCGACAAGGTACGGTTCTTGCTAAAGCTTTTGTAAAAGATAAGTTATTTGCTTTAGATATCTGTTTCATCTTCTGCAGTAGCTTTATCTGCTTCAACAATAGAATCAACTGCCTTATGGCATTTTAGATATGGACACTTGTCGTCAGTTCATTGCACCAGATGAGTTCAAAAGCAATGGTCCGTGGACTACCCAAATTGTCCAGTTCCTTGCCTATTTTCCCTGGCTGTCTTGAGAAAACAACACAGAGATCCATTTCAAGCGAGCACCTTCCATGCCAAGAAGTGTCTGGAGGTAGTTCATACCGATCTGAATGGCCCATTGCCTGCTTCATTTTCAGGATACAAATACTTCCAGTTGTTCGTGGATGACCACTCTCGCAAGATGTGGGTATATTTCCTAAAGCAGAAAAGTGAGGCTCTTCAACACTTGCAGAAATTCTATCATCGTGTTGTCAAAGAGTCCGACAACCACTTCTTCTACTCCACTCAGATCGAGGGGGAATTCACATCAAAGAAGTTCTTGGCCTTCCTAAACCATCACGGCATTAAGCAGCACCTGACTGCTCCCTACACGCCCCAACAAAATGGCATTGTTGAGCGTCGCAATCACACAGTGATGGAGATGGCTCGCTGCATGCTATCAACTGCAAAGCTAGGAGAATGCTATTGGGTTGAAGCAGTAAAATGGCAGTATATCTTCTCAACAGGGCACCGACAAAGATTCTACTAAACAAGATGCCAGAAGAGGTATGGAGTGGTAAAAAACCATCAATTTCTCATTTGTGAGTATTTGGTTGCACAACATACATGCATGTCCCAGCTCAGAAGAGAAAGAAGGTAGAGCCAAAAACACTCCCGTGTATCCTTCTTGGCTACAGTACTACCTCGAAGGCGTATCATCTCATGGATCCTGAGACAAAGAAAATATACGAGAGTCGATGTGGTTTGTGATGAGTCATCCTTTGACTCAATAGTATCAACAAAGATCCACTTCCAAACACATCTCACCGATTAGTCTCTGAATCAGATGATGAGCCGAGGAGACTACTCAGAGAAAAGAAATGCTGCCAGGAGAACTATTTGTTGACCTTGGAGAACTGGAGAATGTGACTCCACATCAATCCTCACGGAAACGACACAGTTCTTCTCAAAAGCAGTCAAGTTCTCGTCCGAAGTGGGTACAAAGCACTATCAAGGACTCACATTTGCAACAACTCCCAGATACATCATCCGGAGTCAAAACAAGGAGTCAAACAAGAAATGAGGTAAACTTTGCACTCATGAGTTCACTGATGAATAGCTCCGAGCCAGATAATGTTCGTGAAGCACTCAGTCAAACTCAGTGGAAGGAAGCTATGGATATAGAATATGACTCGCTCATGAAAAATCAGACATGGGAACTTGTCGATCTACCTACAAGAAAGAAACCCATAGGCTGCAAATGGGTTTTCAAGACAAAATATAAGGCAGATGGATCCATCGACAAACATAAAGCACGACTTGTAGCCAAAGGATATGCTCAGAAAGAAGGCATCGACTATGAAGAAACCTTTGCACCCACTGCAAGATGAAGACCATCAGAGTAGTTTGCGCACTTGCAACACAGAAAGGATGGAGACTTCAGCAGATGGACGTCAAGAGTGCTTTCCTAAATGGTGATCTAAAAGAAGAAGTATACATGACCCAACCTGAAGGATTTGTTGATGAAAATCAGCCTAAAAAGGTATGTCATCTCATCAAATCTCTTTACGGACTGAAACAAGCTCCTAGGGCATGGTATATCAAGATCAATGATCACCTTTTGCAGCATGGGTTCACTCGTAGCCCCTCAGATTCAAATTTGTATATAAAGAAGGTAGGCAAAGAAATTGTCATTCTTGTTGTTTATGTAGATGATCTTGTGATCACTGGTAGTTCAGAAGATCAGGTTGATATTGTAAAGAATGATCTCAAAAGAACCTTCGACATGACAGATTTGGGGCTACTACATTACTATCTTGGCTTGGAGATATGGCAAAAGGAGCATCACATTTTTGTCTCCCAGACAAAGTACGCCAAGACACTCCTGAAAAGTATAGAATGTCTGACTGTAAACCTATATCCACTCCCATGGAAAAAGGCTTGCAACTTTCAAGATTCCAGGACTCACCTCAAGTAGATGCTACTCTCTACAAAATTTGTTGAGGGCTCATCTATTTGACATACACTGACTGCATCTCTACTATGTTGTCGCCTATCTTTCCAGTTCATGCAGGAGCCAAAGAAATGTCACTGGAATGCAACAAAGCATGTTTTGAGATATGTCCGAGGAACAACTAATTATGGTCTGGAATATAAAAAGAATGATCAATTCTTCTTACAGGGATATGTCGACTCGACCACGCTGGATCTGTTGATGACAGAAGTCAACTACAGGATACATATTTCATCTCGGATCTGACCTATCTCGTGGATAAGCAAGAAGCATAATGTTGTTTCTATCTCATCCACAGAGGCAGAATATCACGCTACACGAGGAGTCTGTGTGTGAAGTGATATGGATACGTCACATTTTGGATGACCTGGGAATTCCTGAAAAAATAGTCACCTATTCTCTATTGTGACAATCAGAGTGTGTTGAAGCTCGTGTAGAATCCAGTCTTTCATGAACGAACAAAGCATATTGAAATTGACTACCATTTCATTCGAGAGCACGTCTTGAACCATCAAATTCAGCTCCAGTACTATCCTACTGAAGCACAAGTTGCTGACATTCTCACTAAATCCCTTGGCAAAGTGAAATTTGAATCTTTCAGAGGTCACATTTGCAAGAATAATGTAATAAGGGGGGGAATGTTAGCATACGTTGAATAATTTATATTTTTAGGAGTCTATATTCTATTCTATCCCTTTATCTTCTCCTTCTAGGTGTATTCCATTATTCTCTCCTTCTATTTTGTAACCTCTCCATTCATTTAGGGGAGTCTAGTTCAATTTCTTTCCTATAAATATTGTACGTGAGTTCTATGTTGAATAGAATAATATGAGATATACAATCTCTATTCTTTCTCTGTCCATACCTTGCTATAAAACTCTTATTTTTCCACGACCTGCAAGTATGATGGAAAATGTGCGTTGATCAAGTTGAATATTTTGTATTTCCTTTGTTGAAATCATTTCGGTGGTTCTTGAGGATGACCATGTCTTATATAAGCTACAATTATGATATTCCATGAAAATAAATCATGTTCCATCATTCATTCAAACACGTGGAATCCATTTACTAAAGCTCCCATTTTGGCATTTAAAAATTCCCAAGGCATTTTCAACAACCCTATTTTGTGAATATCCTGAAATCATTGCATTCCATGAGATGAAATCTCTTTGGGAAATTTTTCAAACAATTCACATGGAATGTGTGTGCTTCCAAATTTGAAGTACATATCAAACATGGCACCTACAACTACAACATCTAAAAATAATCACCTCCTAATATGCCTCGATGGATGTTTGTTCATTATATTTGGTGAAACAATTTAGATGGATCCTATTAGATATTTAGTCAAATAGTTTGCATGACCCCAACATGGCTTCCCACGACCTTTGATAGTGGTGGCTCGGGTTGAACATTGTTGTACTAGAGTGGGAAGGTCATAGATACCAACAACATTATTTCTAGTAATTCGACAAACGGGTAAAGCACTAGAAAATGCCCATTTGTTTACACCATAATTAAATCTAAATGTTATAGAAAATACACATCAATAAGAAGGATGCAACAAGCTGCAATAGGTAAATTATGATGATATAATTAAATTCTAACATCAATTATACATAATAAGAATAATGCATTCAAACTTGAAAGGATTTAAATGATTGATAATCGATAAGTTTTAGCTAAAATAGAATATAGATAAACGTAGTTGTTTAGGACATGGAAAAGAGAATCTAGATGTGTAAGATAGTGAAACAAGAAGATATAGAGCTATATATTACACATGGGGAGTTCTGAACTGAAACTAAGAATGTGAAGAACCATACAACTATTGTGCAGTCTACACTAAAATTGTATGATTTTTGTGTGGTCTAAGGGGTTAAATATACTAACCAAATTTTCTATTAATTAAATAAAATAAATTATATATTATACAAAACATTACAAATAAATTGTAATAAAATAAAATGTAACACAAAGATCAAAATTAACATGGAAAACCATGAAGGGTGAAAAACACATTGAAATATTTTTAAATTATGAGAAACTCATAGTCCAAGACATTCTCCTTACCTTACTTCTCTCCTCCCATTTTTACACTACGTGAAATTCACACAATGTGATCTGATATAGCACTCGAACTCCGTGATTCAATATAAACATAATAAATGGGTGTGACTTCTCACGAAGCACCCCAATTTAAATAATAATTGATTTATTAAAACCAATTAACCTATAAACATATAGTTTATATTAAATAAATTAAAATATATAATATTCTAATTTATTTAATTATAGAATATAGTGTATACTCCCGATAACTAATAAGGAGAGTGAGGAAATTAGATCAGAAGAATGGAGGTCTCCTGATGAGGATTAGATTAAGTTAAATTTTGATGGGGTTTCAGAGGAAACCCTAAGAATGCGGGTTGGAGTTGCATTTTCAGGGGACTTAAGTCACAACGAATTTTGGATGTGGTTGCAGATTTGGGAATATCTTCCAACGATGTTGTTGAAGGCATGGCCCTTATTTTTGGTTTAATGGAAGAAAAAAAGTGGAATTGTGGCATCTTTGGATTGAGGGGGATTCCAAAACCATCATCAGTTTGGCTCAGGGTGAAGTCCCTAAAGTCCGGTCTTAGAAACCAAATTGTGTCAAAATCAAAACCATGCTTACTTCCTTTTCTGAGGTTAAATTCTCACATATTAAAAGGGGGAATAAGGTGGTGAATATTTTGGCTAATAGAGGGGCCGAATTGTGGGAAAATTGTCATTTAAAGTTCCAAGTATGGGAGATGAGCTTTCCTAATGATGTCCCGAACCTCTTGTCGAGGGACACAAAGTTGGCTATAGGTGAATAGGGGAATTATTATGAATGTCATCAACCATTAATTACAAATTATTTTGGATTGATGATGATTAAGGTGGGGAGATCTCGAGAAGTGATTTCGAGTACTCACATGTGTTGATTATTTCGTGGAAGGATTGAGGTAAATATATTTAAGGAAGGTCGGAGGTGTTTGTTTTCATCACTCAAAGTTTCTTTCTTTCTTTCCAATCATGGTGGTGGGATTTTGGGTTCGGCTCTAGTTTTATTGGGCCTCTAGCATGAGGTCGGGGAATCATTCACCGGTCCTAGTCACAAAAGAAAATGGGATATAATGGGTGAGGCCATGGGTGAATCATTCTCAACTTTGATGGATGACAAGATAAAACATATTTCTATGAGGGGTTGGATTGAGAAGGTCAGTCTGTTGTAAAGAGATTTGAGGAATATGATGAGGTTGATATCGGTGATAAGATGAGAAAATTAATGCTCGATCCAAATCACCTGTTGATCCATAAATTTTTTCGAGGTCTGCGAGGGTTTGAGCGTAGCAAATATTTTGTCAAACTCTTCGGGTGAGCTTATTCTTCTTCGGAACATGTAAATTTGGAAGAGCATTTAGTGACTATGAAATTCCACATCCATGCTTTAGTTAGAGGGGTTCGAGAAATTTTCTAGGGGTTGGAAAAGATGGCAGAGAATCGGGGGTGAAGTCAGTCGAGAGCACTAAGGTTGTGATGTCGAGTGTTACATGGTTCCATCTCCTTCACCGAGGTGAGATGATATGGAAGTTGAAATTATTGCGTAGATGTCATCTAGCAAGAAGACGGAATAACAAGTTTTATTCTAATACTTTGGTTATGTGGTGGTCTTCTTGTGTCCGGTCTGGGGTGGGAATTTGATTTTATGTGGGGCATGTGTGCCTAGTAATCTGTAGATAGTATAATTTTTGGGGTAGTTTTTGAGGTATCTTACTGTGAAGCTTCTGTTATTTTTTTAATATGAAATGTATGGTGCACGATAATGCACATAAACTTACCATAAGATTCCATTGATGATTGTAAATATCATGGAATAGAACTAATTTTTTTTTGCAAGCTAGGGCCTTCTCCCTAGGTACCAATAGAAAAACAAATAGACTATAGTTTATAAGTAGAACACTTAATATTAGATGTTCTAACACCCCCCCTTAATATTAAGTGGGGATCATATGAAAAAGTTACTTGTTTATACAATAGGATTTACAATCGTTAAACCTTTGTTAAGGTTTAGGATATCACTTTTGAAGGATTTATACACCTTCATCATGCTAAAATTACCTTTTGGTACAAAAGGATTTGGAATCCATAAATCAAAAGTTATGATTTAGGCTAAGCATGATTTGTGAGACTACATCTCACATTTTCTCATGGAAAAATCTATACCAGCATCTCTAGGATCCTTTTATAAAATAAGGACCTCCTTTACAATGATGCAACATTACTAAACTGTACAGTAAACTTAGAGTTATAATTTTACTAAGATCATAAACATATCTTTTACAATGTTTTAAATTAGAGAAAAAGTATAGAGGAGAAGGAGAAAACACACAACCAACCGTTAGGAGGTGGCATTGCCATGCACACTCCCCCTCAATGGAAAATATGAAAGGAAAAGCATTACACAAAACTTATAGAACTTTACAACACATAATGGCTTCATAAACATATATGCAACTTGATCTTTAGTCAAGTAATACTAGATATCTATGGGCAAGTACACAAAGATGGGGGACCAAAAAGTGGCCAAATTTTTTATTTGAAGCAAAATGTGAGTTTGTTTTGTGAAAGCGTGAATGTGTTATGAGTTATTAGGATTGGTTCACTTTGCACCTTATAGAACTAGTCTCATAGCTCCATCAATCACGATTTAGAAGATAGTTTTTCATATTCTAATCTAGTTAGTTCATAGGTATTTTTAGGATTTTAGCATTCAACCTAACTATTTTAGGGTTTAAATTCTACAATCAATTTATATTTTTGGAAATAATATAGTCATTGTTTAGGTTTTTGGGCCTTTTGGATTGTTTACTAACATTTGTAGGAGTGTTAAATGTCTCAAAACTAGAATTTACAAACCTCACAACTCCCAAAGGTAGCGACAATTTCTTGAATATATGGACTCATGCAATTCCTTATAACACATAATACATAAAAACACATATGTAAGTTTTTATCAATTCAAATAATCAAGGGAATGGTCATCATGAGGTCTATGAAGGATCTAAAACATCATGAGGACAATGGGTGCAATCAGAAAAATCATGAGGTCTATGAAATATCTGAAACATCAAGAGCTTCATTGAGATTCAAATCATCAAGGAATGGTCATCAGGAGCATGATAAGAGAATATCACCATGAGTGATGGTGGAAATCATCTCAAGCTCACAAACAATGCATATTTTATGAGAGTGTTTATAAACACTTAATCAATTCTTGGTAATGAACTCACATCTTGCAAGTCAGGGAGGTGGAATTTGCATTGTTTTAGTACAATGTGGAGGTCAAGAACATGGAATTCATTCTCAGACATTCCTCCAAGTTTCATTCAGGGATCAATCCTTCTATCAAGAGGAGGAAACCTATCTCCATGAGGAGAAATTGAGAAAGAGGGTTTCCAAACATCATAAGCATGTTTCCACTCAAGTGACATCTTGGGTAGGGAGGTGAATTATGAGATTAAGAAGAGATCATCATGTTCAAAGGTGAAAAGTGAGGCTCAAGGAGTGAATTGATGATCATCATATCCCGACTCTACCATTGTGTCCAAATATCTTTGAGAAACAAATCAAAATGAGCTAGTCATGATACTAAGTTATCTAGGACCATCATGTGTGATGGATCAAGAAGTGACATGAGTCCACATATTTGATCAATTGTCGCTACCTTTGGGAGTTGTGATGTTTGTAAATTCTAATTTTGACACATACAACACTCCTACAAATGTTAATAAACAATCCAAAAGGCTCAACAACGACTATATTCTTTCACAAAATAGACTTCAATTATAGAATTTAAACTCTAAAAGCTTTAGGTTGAATGCTAAAATCTTGAAAATAACCTATGCACTGACCATATTAGAATATGAAAAAATATCTTCTAAACCATGACTAATGGTGTTGTGAGGCTAGTTCCATAAGGTGCAAGTGACCATAATTTCTTATATTTACTAAAATAAATTTAAGTATAAGAAATAATAAAGTATAAATACTAATAAATAAATAAAAATATACTTAAACCATGTGCTTGTGTTATAGTGCACTCACATTATAACACGCTCATGTTATAGTGTGGGTGTGTTTCATCTTTTTGGGTTTGAAATTCCCAATCCATACGCTTGGATTTTCCTTGGATATCCAAACCTAAGGTTTGGACTGTGTAATCTGTGAATAAATCTATGTTTGACAAAAAAAAAAAAAAATCTCACATGTACACCCCGATATCTCATGCATAATAACATAATATTAAAAAAATTATACTATGATGTTGAGCTCGGTTTTACCTTAGTGATGATATATTTTTTTGTCTAAAATTTGATTAGTTTAAGGATTTCATCCATAATTTCTTTTACTAGTGCCTTATTTTCTTTCCAAAACCTATGCATACGTTTTGGTGCACAATTTATGATTTTTTCATCCAAATTAAAAAAATGGTTTCATCTAAATTCCATTCTACACGCATTAAAAAAACAAAAAATCAACTATTTTTCTCAAGTTACGGGGGTGTACACACAAATATTTCATTTTCGGATGTGTGCACTTTGAAAATTAATAAAAATTATATATTCATCCAAAAATTATGAAAAATTAGTGGGACCTCATACATGGTATTAGCTAACTTTATACCAAAGGGATTTGAAAAATAATTTATAGAACTCAAAAAATGGGGGGGCACACACACAATAGGTTCTTATATTTTTAACACAAAAATAGACATACTTTGTGTGCGCACCACATTTGACCCTCTTAATCTCCACCATTTTAAAAAAATGGTAGTTTAGAAACTAGATTTCGAGCTCTATGGTACTTATTCTTATAACTCTGTCAAATTTGAGCATATGCATGCTAAATTATTTTATGAAGTTCATGTTTTACTGATTTAGGAAAATTGTGTCCACTGTGTGACCCCCATTTGGTCCCCCATTTCCATGCACTTACCCCTATATCACTGCAGAACACCTTATCTCGGATGAAATGCATATGAATTTCTATATGATTCGCTCCATGATGTTGAACTAGATTATTAGAAAAATTAATACAAATTTATAAATATCACACAAAAGAGAATTACTTCATTTAACTTCCATGTGAATCTCTTCCAACAACCACTTTAGCCACATGGATTCTTTCTCTTATTCCATCACACTTTTGTATTCTACCTCACTAGAAGAGATGGAGACTGTCAGGGTATTTTTTACTCTCCAAGTAATTCCATGTATACCAAACTTGAACACATATCTAGTTGTATATTTTCTATCTATCACATCACCAACATGGTTAGAATCACAATATCCATATAAACATGCATTGTTAGAAGAAGTATAATGTAAACCAAAATTAATTGATCCTTTAATATATCTCAATATTATTTTGGACAACTTTCAATGATCTTTGATATGGTTCTTGCATAAATTTGAATGCAATACCTACTACATATGCAATGACATGTCTAGTAATAGTAAGATAAATCAAATGACCTACAAGTTTCCTCTAAAGAGTGGGATTATCTTTTTCACATGCATAATTAAGATCAAGTTTACAACCAACTTCTATAAAAATAAAAATTGGTTTACAATCTACTATATTAAACCTTTTAAGCAAGTTAGTAGCATATTGTGACTAAGATACAACAATAAAATTTTTATCTTGAAATATTGCCATACCTAAGAAATGATGCAATAGTCCTAAATCAGTCATTTCATAGTATTATTGCAATTTAGTTTTAATTTCAAAAATTAAACTATTAGAATTTATATTAATAAGCGGACCATCAACATACAAACCAATAAGAATAATTTGATTATTTTCAATTTTAACAAAAATATCATTATTAGAAGAATAGTTAGTGAAACCAATATCTTTGAAAAAACTATTTATTTTTGCATACCAAGCTCTAGGAGCTTGTTTTAAATAATATATAGTTTTTTTAGCTTCAAACATATAGTTCATTTCCATTCCTCAAAACCTTTAGGTTGAGTCATGTAAATTTATTCTTTTAAATCACCATTCAGAATGCATTCTTAACATCCATCTTGGTGGATTTCCCAACCATATTGAGCAACTAAGGCAATAAGAATCCTAATTGTGCTCATTTTTACAACGGGTGCAAAATTTTATACGTAATCGATACCGGGTTTTTACGTAAACCCTCAAGCTACCAACCTGGATTTGAACTTATAAATTTTACCATCGACCTTATATTTGATTTTGTAAATCCATCCAAAGCCAACAATACTGCATTTTTCTAGAGGAGTGACAAGATCCCAAGTTTGATTTTTAATTACGAAATAATATCTAACTTTAATAACTTCTACCCATCTTTCATCACGAGAAGCCTCTTCGAAAGATTTGGGTTCCATCTCATACATAGTCATTAAGGCATGATAGGTATGATGGCTTCTAGTCATTTTACTTAGGTTATCAGGATTATAATTTTGAAGAAGAGATTGAGCCCATTTAGGTCTTTTTATTATGGAAGAAACACGAAGAGATTCTATTTCTACTAAAAATTCATTATTAACATCTATTTGATCATCACAATCATCATTATCAAGACTTTTTTCTAATTCATTAGGTTCATTGGTGTCGAATCACGGCACCCACTTCGGGACTCTGCTGACTCGATGGGTTGAGAATCTCGGTGCGATTGCACAACATGGAGCTTTTCCCAAGTGTGGGACCTTGCGAAAATCGGAAAAGCTCTCCTGGATGAAGGCCGGTTCCTATTCCTCTGTTCGATGCACACGTAAAAATGCAGAGGTCTACTCAAAGCCTAATCTAATTTTCCAAGGAGACAGGGGAAGAAAATGCAGAAAATAAAAACCTAAACTAACAGAGGTAATGCACCGAGGAATGAAGAAACACTGTCTTGCCAATAAACACAGACTACGAAAATGCAATGCAAAATCATGCACATATAAACATATTCACAAAGTGAAAGATCGGGAGGATGCAAAATGAAACACATAGAGGGTTGAGAAACATCCACAAATCATGCATTTATTTGCTCAAGGTTGATACAATACACTGCAAAAATGCCTGCAGGCAAAGGCGCATTACAGCTTTCATATGGGAGGTTTGAACTCCATGATTCACCGCCAAGAGAAGAAGGGAGGGGCAAAACAAGAATGTCCAACCTTTAGAAAGAAGCCCCTCCTTACAATTTATAGGAAGAATGAGAGAGAGAAGAGAGAGAAATTCCAAATCTACCCCAACCACCTCAGGTTGTATTTAATTCATCTCATTATGGTGGTAGGTGAGGACCATATCAAACCCCAAAAGTGGCAAACTGTATTTTGCATTTTTAAGAACTTTTTCCCACCCAATTAAAGATATCCAATCGTAGTTAGGTAGAGGACGCCGTAGGCTTTCCGAAAAGTCCAACCTTGTGTGAATCGGAGCTCCCAGTCAAAAGTTATGGCCATCTGAATATCTGGGTCAGGGTCTGCTTCCTGTCAGCGCTCAGAATGTTGCGCCTCCTGAAGGTGCGCCTTGGCGCATCCATATGCATGTTGACAATCCTTTTCATGCGCCAAAGGTGCAAATATGTTTGTGTCGACAACCCTTTTTGTGCGCCAAAGGCGCATTCATTTGCATGTCAACACTCTTTTCTGTGCGCCAAAGGCGCAAATATGTTTGTGTCGACACATGTTTACGTGCGCCACTTTACCTGCGCCAAGGGCGCAACTTTTTCCGTGTCAACATTCCTTTCTGTGCGCCAAGGGCGCGTCTATTTCTATGTTGACATCTTCTTCTGTGCGCCAAGGGCGCATTTACATTTGTGTCGACATCCTCTTATGTGCGCCAAGGCGCAACTTTTTCCCTGTTGACACTCATTGTTATGCGCCATTTCCGTGCGCCAAGGGCGCATCCTTTACATTGTCGACATCCATTTCTGTGCGCCACTTTCCTGCACCTTGGCGCATACATTCTCATGTTGACACTCATTGTTATGCGCCATTCTGTGCGCCTTGGTCATGTCAGGCATTTGAGCTTCTTTGATTTCTCCATTCTCCTGCTTGTCTATATCTACCCGGGGGGAAGATATATACAACAGTTCATCATGGACAATAGAAAAAGAAGAAGATTAAGAAGATAAAAAAGGGTTTTTATAATATTTTTTTACATTCCTTTTCTCAATAACTTCATGTTTTGTAGGATCATAGATCATAAGACCTTTAGTTTTACCTCCATAGCCTACAAAGATACACAGATATGAGGTTTGATCTAACTTCTTCCTTTTGCTTTAGGAATGAAGATAGAGGTAGGGCTTCCAAATATTCTCAGATGAGACACACTAGGTTTGTTATTAATCCACTTCTCCAAGGGAATGGATTGAAACAAGGATTTAGAAGGAACTCTTCTTAGAATATTAACATTGATATTCATTGCTTTCAACCCAAAGAAACTTAGGAATTTAAGTTGAATGCAACATGGTTCTAACCATTTCAATAATGGTTTATTTTTTCCTTTCTAAAATACCATTCTACCGAGGAGATTTTGGATTAGCTATTTCCCTTTATATACCACATTCGATACAAAATGAATCAAATACTTTACTGATATATTCTCCTATGTTATCTGTTCTAAGTCTTTTGATTTTAGAAATAGAACTATTCTCAAATAATGCTTTGAATTCTTTGAATTTTGATAAAAACATTTGATTTATTTTTGATAAAGAAAGACCAAATCATGCGAGAATAATCATCAATAAATATGACAACATACAATGAATCATTTAGGGAAGGAAATTATAAAGGTCTTATAATGTCCTTGGCGGCGATTCTAGAGGTTATGAGGAGTTTGCATCATGATGACTATGAAAGGGGTCCGTTGATGACTTACCATGTAAGAACCCTTCACATGTTTCATGAACATGAGAAATAGGTGGAAAACCAGTAACTAGGTTAAACCGAGACATGTCATAGATGCTCCTAAAATTAACATGACCTAATATTTCATGTCTATTGGCATATGGATTTACACGCATGCAAATGACATGCAATACAGTGGGAATGAAGTCCCTCCTCAATGAAGGTGAGGTTGCCTTTATTGAAAACCAAAACTATATTTACATCTGTACATTCAAAATTGTATGTGGGGGGTGTTTTGGAACATCAATGGAAAGAAAAGTGAATGAGGGAGATGGAATGGAATGAAAGAAAGAAATGGAAAGGAATGAATAGAAGGAACATGCAAGAGTTAGGTAAAAACAAAGCCTAATATTGCACGAAGAAGAACAATGAATAACTAACACAAATAAAATGGAGTTTGAGTTAGCTAAACAAGAATGAGTAAAGGGAACACACATGAGCAAGTAAATAACAGAGCTTGATCACTATGAACAAGAACAACAAATTAATAGCATTGACAATAAGATCCAAGACAATATTCACATGCAAGATTTAAAACACTAACATCTAATGAACATAAGAACATCAAATGCTAAAAGAGATAATGAATGGGACACAAATTTCATATTTCATTAACTCCAAAATGTCTTCTCAAAAGAACACAAAGTTTATTTCTTTGAAATAAATATTGCATACAAAAGTATTTTCTTCTCCTCTCTCAAAGTCACCCTTTACAAATGAGCCCTGACTTCCTTTTATAACCCAAAAGTTGGTTACAAGGTAGTTAGGGTTTACATGAACATTAAATAGGGAACTTAAATGACTTTGAATTTTTCAACCAACTTTATTAAAAGAAACTAAAAATATAAATCTCTTAAGTTTTCACAAAAGTGAATTCAACAACAACATCATTTAAAATACCACTTTCAAAACATTCGACAAAAACCAAAGCCTTATCCATTGGAGTGGGGTCTACCTATCTCAATTTTATGAGAAATGGACTCTCCCACCCATGATAAAATATAGAAATCACCCTACCATGTTTTTGGTAAAACAATGATCATGATTCTTTGTTAATTCAAAAGATTTGAGCTTTTGCAATGTTCGGTGCATCTTCTCTTCCTACGGAAAACAACTCGGAAGACTAGCCTCACAAAGTACCTTTATTTCAAGAATATTACAGGTATTATATGCAAGTCTCAGAACTTTAGATTGGCTCTCTTCACAAAGGTGTTTGATCCTAAAACATTGATCCATAAAAGAAGTGGAAAAAACATCAACAGAGTATACATTTCATGTATCAATTTCGTAAACTACTCCACCAGATGTTGTATTGAATTCCTTTGGCTATGTTTGTTGACAAAGGTACAAGGAATCTCTTCGATGAAGACTTGAATATAAGAGAGCGCAATATAGGATTCATTACAAAAATTGTCAAACTGAATTACTAAGTCTTCTAGAATCATTTTCCTGGACTTAACATGATTTAACCATAGAATTCATGTCATGCGATGATCAAACTCAAGTATTCCCTCTGAGGCTAAGAATGTAGATTCCATGCAAGAAAGCTCTTGAAGACTTGGAAAAATCTGATCCAGTGTTATTAATTTTGTAATGAGGCATTCCTTGAATGGAAACACTGAATCAAGGTAGGCATAAATATTCTCAGATATTTTTATCACCTCATCAATTGTTCTCAACCCACCACTTTCTATCTCAAAAACCCATGACCTTAGAGTGTGCCCTAGAGTGATCACATCCTTCGATTGATTGAGAATTTCTTGATTTGGGATAGCCACCATCTCTAGAACAGGAAAAGAAGACGCAATTGGGTTGATTAAATGCTGAACATATGAAATCAACTGATTCTTTTCTTCCTTGAGTTGGGAAATTTGAGATTTGTATCTCTCCAACCTTTTAAGAACACTATTCATTGAATCCTTTGCCATAGCAACATCACTTTCAAAAGTTTTATTTCCAAGGGTTATCTTGGATACTTCATATTCAGTGACTGTCATGTCCCCATAATCCTTTTTAGTAGTAGGAACTACAATTTCTATAAACTTATATCCACTATCATCAATCACTACTCTGGATAATACCTTAGGATTTTTGGGAACAACTTTGTTAGAAAGGGAAGAAAGAGATTCCAAATCAATGTTGGCCACTTTGACAAATCTCTTTCTCTTTTTTATTTCAGAGTTAACCTAGGTCGGTGTTTCATTCATTAATTTGATAGAAAAAGTCGAGAACTGGAAGAAAAATCCTCTTTTCCTTTCTCATGACTAAAAACAAGAGGCGGTTGTTCTGTGGCCTTAATCCTTGGCAAAGTAGCATCTGCAACACATGCTTGATTATCCTCATGTTCTTGTGGAATACCCTTATCACCTGGATGTTCGAAAGAATTAGATATATGTACCACTGGGATTTGTTTGGACTCTGGTGTACAAAATTAATGATTTGGATCTTTGGTGGGCCTATTAAAACTCTCAGTGATGTGAACATATGAGTTTGGGGTAGAAATACCCAAAATGCGTTCTTTTCCATCTCAAATATGTAAACTTTTATCGATCCTTGAGACATTGCTTCTTTATTAGAGACAGGTTTGGGTAACCACCGACTTTTCCTCTGAGATGCGTGTGATGATGTCGGTGGAGACTGGTGTGAAGAAGTTTGCACCACATTTTTCTGTAAATCCTCCTCTCATTGGCAGTTTCTATATTTCAGACATATGTTCCTAAAATGGGAGAGGATTGGCTATCTAATTCTCATACCACATCATAGTCCTTTTTAACATAGGTTGATTCATGACATCTAGAGAAGTTTCATCTCCTTTACTCCAATCAATACCAGGGAGTGGAGTGAAAACTATCTGATCATAGGCAGGATCCATAAGATCAATCCCATTATTAGCAAGGGTCAAAGGAGGATCCCTCAATCCGTAATTTGTTATTTGAGCCAGTGTGAGATGAGAAAATTATTTCGTCTTACCTCCCTGTCATCCACACATTCTGCCCAATAGTCTTCTATGTTTTCCTTGTGCCTATATCTTTCTCCTAGGGATTTTTCCATGGATCCTTTAATATCGAATTGAGCCCTGCTTGTGAAAGAATGTATAGTCATGAGGGAAAATTCTTTTTCCATAAGTTATGCATTGTGGGAATTTGGACATTTGTATTCCCCAATCTAAATCGGGAAATGAATGCCTCCTTTGCATTTATCCACTAGTAGGAAATGGATTTTGAAAAGATGACATGAAAGTTCCATCAATTCCATTTTTCACTGACATATTTAGGAAGTTTATAAGGAGCTCCTACAAATCCATCAACTCGTATATAGGAGTAAGAGGGAAACTGGATAAACCAAGTTCCCCATTGTTTTATCACTGCCTTGGCATCTTCTGAAAAATATTTCCTTTGGATTTCTCCTTAGTGACCGAATTATATAGAATAGGAAAGCATCATTTACCCTTCGAAATGGTGAGAACCATTCTTGAACTCCAACTATGGGTAAAAGTGAAAAACACTATTCTTGCCAGGACCCATTGTACCTCTAGTTGTTAGCCCTGAAAATATCCTCCTTCTTGCTACAACATAAATCAAATATGAGGTCATGTAAAAATGACATGTCATCCTTACCTCAATCAATTGCTTATGGAGAGTATTGCTAACAATACTTGCCCAATCAATGAACATCTTTGCATCAAGAATGATACAAATGAACTTATACATCCAAGGATGAAAATTTCTAGCAGAAGGAAGACCAAAACCTTCTTTGAGGAGAGTAATCATATCTCCTATTTCTTCATGAAACTCTACCCAAAAAAACTCTTTGGGAATTCTTGAAGTGTGAGTTTTTGGTTTGACCAACCAATTTTTACCAACCATCTTTGACCATCTCAAAGGATTTTCATCCTAGAATTATTGTGTTGATTCTTGCGTGATGTCAACATTTTCTTCATGAAGTGGCACTCTTAACAAATCCTCCATATGATCTAGAGAATTGAGCAGGAAAGGTTCATCTCTGTCATTAAAAATTCCTCGACGCTCAAGATCATAACGTTCGGCACAAGCTAGGACAAATTTGGGGCATTATATGGAAATTGAAAACATCACGGTTGAGGTAAGCCGCATGACAATAAATATTTTTCAAAAAACCAGTCCTCCCTTCATGTCTTACCCTATCACAAAACTAAACCATGTCCACGTGACCCATATCGGTATTTAAAATATTATCATACACTAAATTTAAAGACGATGCTAGAAATAATCCTTGATATGCATATTTTAGTGCCAACTTATTAGAACATTCACCCATTATGAATTTTTAAAATGGAAAGCGAAAAGAAAACATACACTGGAAAGGTGTCGTCTAGGTCTTTGGACCATCGTTGGAGCAAGAATAATACGACTCTTTTATTATTATTATTTTTTAAATAAAAAGAAATTAGCGGTGCCAAATTCAAAATGATAATACAAATAAAATATTGAGACTAAGCTCAAATCACCACCCGGGTTAAAAATACTACAATTTTAGACCATTTTTATTATTTCCGAATGCGTGAGCTGCATGAGTTTGGTATTTTTCTTCTTTGGCAGCGACATCCTTTTTCCATTTCCCGACATGTTGATCTTTTGCTTTCAACATGTTTGCGTGGACTTGTGTTCTCTTTGGCGTGGGAAAGGTGAACTGGTCTTGAACTTCAAATTGACTCCCTCTTAGCATGTGTGGCATGTTCTTTCTTTTTCTCTTTCTGCATGTGTTGAAAATTGGTTGGAACTTATTATTTCTCCTATGCGTGCAGTTGTCTCCTCCTGGTGCATGGATATTCTCTATGGCTGTGTTTTGACAACATAGAGCACAAACAAAATTTTCCCAATAGTATTTCCTCCTATGCGTTTGGATTATGGTTGTGTGTTGGCGTGTATTTCTTTCTGCAATGAACAACTCCCAAAAGTAAACACATGGGCCTTCATATTTTATGCGGCGAATGGGATTTTAGATTAATCTGGCTTGTGCATGGAATTTCCTTTCGGGTAATGTGTGGGAATTTCCTTGGAGTGAAGATCTCTCTAAAACCAACACGTGGGCTTCACCTTGTAGTTAATTTGCCCGAGTGTGTGGGATTTTGTTTTGGCTTTTAGCATGCTTGCACAAAACAACAACAAAAAAACAAAAATAGACTACCACCTACATGAAATTTCACCATTTCTTCTTTGTAGCGAATGAGATTTGTTTGGGATTCCAGATTAATCCTTGCTCGTGCATGAAATTTCCTTCACCTTTGCAATCTTGGATCTTAGAAAACTTCTTGCTATTTCGTGTGGGCTCCTTCACTTCTTCCAAACAACTGGGCATGGACAGATTTTATGTGTGTGGACATTGTCTTCTTAGGTAATTCATGGATCTTATAAACTTCTTGTTGGTATTGCCTCCCTCCAAGTTTTTTTTTTTTTTGCAATGTATGATCTCCTAAACTCATGATCCCACAATGGAGACAACTACCTGGAACTCTCAAGGTTGTCTGGCTCTAGCTAATGCCCATGTTAGGTTTCCATGTGAAAGCGGGTAGTGCCTGTAGAATAAGCTTTTCCTTCTTCTGGCTCTGGATATCTGTAATATTTCTTTGTTTCTCCTTCTTCCCAATTTCCTCTACTTCTGCAACCTCTTGTAACCATCTCCTCATCAATTTCCGGATGATAGAAGAAAAATTTAAATTGTCTATGGCAATTGGAAGCAGAAGAATAATTGCCCCCGACACTTGCTCATGGTAGTTACGACAATTAAGAAAAGTTCTTCCAAGTTTGTCGAACAAATTCTATGAGCATTAAATTAATATTTATTAATTGAAAAACCCTAAAATTTAATAAATATTAATTTTATTAAATAACAAGGTAAATATTAATTAAATAATTAAAACATGGTTTGCGTCGTAACGAGAGAAGGGCTTATTCAAAATGGATGAAACGAAAGCCAAAATGACTATGAGAATAAGATGATTACGATGAGGGAGAAAAATCACATGAAAGAACACTTTGAAATTTTATATATATTACATTTATTGATTCTTGTAAAGTTAGAATTAGTAATGACAACAACACCACAACCGAACATCACTCCTATTTTGAGTAGACAAACAAGAAGTAGAAGAAAAACCTTTAAAAACATATAATCCATTCTTTTGTATGCCTTCAACTATAGTAATATCTAACTCATTCTTTATAAACCATTTATCTTTTAACAAAATGACACTATAATTATTCTGAGTTAGTTGTGAATAAGAAATCAAATTCATTTTTAATTTAGGAACACATAAAACATCATTTATAAAACCATTAAAAACTTTTGCTTTTCCTTGACCCTGAACATCGAGAATGGAATGATCACCTAGATAGATTTGATCATTACATTCTTTGATATCAATTAGAATATCATACATATATGTCATGTGCCTAGAAGCACCATTGTCTAATATCCACTCATTTTCTTTTGCAATGACAAGAGCAACATACAAAGCAACAATATTAGGTTTTTGATTATTCTCTTGATTCTTGTTTTGATTTGGTTTATTCCATTTTTATTTTTTAAATTTGGCTTATTTTTTTTTACTTTAAATCTTCCTTCTTGTGACCAAATTTCCCATAGTTATGAAAATTCCCATCAAAACAGAGTCTTGAATTTTAGGTTTCTTATCTTTACTCAAAGCTTTAAAGTTTAATTTTTTATTTTTGTTAAATTTAGAATGGTTGTTCTTATATTTCTATACGAGAAGTGCATGTGTGGCATTATCCTTTGAATCAAAATTTGAGGGATATCTTTTTTAGTTTGATATTTAGAATTTAGAATGGAAATGAAATTCCTAAACCTCTCATGGATGTTCATTTGAATAATGAAATATAACATTTATCATGAATCAAATTGCAATTACACCCATCTAGTTGAGATTTAATATTTTTAATTTTTGCTAAAAAATTAATTACCTTTTCATCTCCCTTCATGGGAGTCGTCATTAACTCAAGAATAAATTTTATGATTTTTGACAAACGCGTACCTTCATGCATTGATTCTAGCTATGTCCAAGCTTCACTCGAACTTTCCTGATTTCCAATATGAAGTAGGAAGTCATCCTACATGCTTCACAATATGATGGAGATTTCTTCTTGAATCTTCTTGATATCCGGATATATTGTCTGTTGTTTCCTCGTCCATCATTCATTTCCATATTTGTATCGTTTATGATAGTCCAAAGCTTGTGTGTCATGAACTCCACCTTCAAACTCGATTTTCCAAATGCTCTAATTTGATTTTGTAAACATCTCGCATTTTTTGAATGGGAAAGTAATTACACCCCATTTTTATGTTTTCGATAACTCAAATGAGAAGCAAAAACTAGTTTAATACGACAATTAAATGTTTTAAAACTTTTATTCTTCACTTTTCAAACAATAGGTTCTATAAGAAAGAATTGTAGAAGAGTTCTTAGGAAGTCCTATCATTTAAAAGTAAATATGCAGTTAAATTTTAGTGCTTTCTACCTCTTCCACACCGAAATTGACTTGTCAAAAATTCTTGCACAAAATATATTAATTTGACAATAAAATTCACCGATTTAATCAAATGTAAGTGATTTTTTCAAAATTTTATGACATACTTAAAGTGTGGTCAATAACTTCCCTATTTGAAAAATACAATAATAAAATAAATAGCCATAATTTTTAGATTCCAAAAAAAAACATTATTCACTAATATCTACAAAAATAATTTATTTTTTCTATAAAAAAAAAATCCTATGGATAAAATAATATATAAAAAAAATTGTGTTTTATGGAGACTAGGCTCCGAACTCAAAACCAAGCTAGTGAGTTTTGAGATCAAGAATTTGCTAGGATATTGGACAAGTTATATTGATATAGCACTCACCGAGCTATGGGTCGAGCCAGGCGGGCTCTCCCATTATAACCACCAAGTGTTCGAGTCGAGCACCAAGTAGATCAAGTCAAGTGCGAGCGCGTGTCGAGCTCGTATTTATCTCAACGGGGCCAACAAAAACATACCAAGGTGTGACAAAAGTCACGGTTAATACTACGTGAATAAATCCTATGCTGAAGCATCACCCGATCGACGTGGGACTAAGTCCCATCCAAACCAAAAGGATGATAGCTCGGTGAGTGGGCGAATAACTTGGAGGTCATGGAGGGGGACATTTAACATCATCAAGGCTAGGTTTTTACCTCCATTGATTAGACTGTCACTTGGGACAAGGAGATAAGTTAGATATGTTTTAGTTTTAATGGTCTATTATCCAAACTGCTACTGAGCTTGCTCCCACCATTCACCATGTGGAGCGCTAAGGTAGATGGCTTAGGTAGTTAGGTTTTAATTTTAAAATTTGCAATGAAAAATAGAAGGTGTCGAGTTATATACCACCGGAGGTCAAGCCAATTAACCAGCCCACCCACCATATATACAACATGGAGTGCTTAGGTTATATGGGGAAAATTACATTTAAATGTATATCGTCCACTTCGCATATAGTACATAGACTTTGGTTATTATGTTTTATTAAAAAAACACATAGATTAGAATATAGGTATTGAGAAATTCCAACCTCCAACCAAGATTTAGTTCTGGCTAATAGGAAAAATTAAAACCCTATATTTGTGGAGGGTTGTCTCCATCTTGGGAGACCTTTGTTTTATCCTTGGATAATATTTTTCCAGCAAATCAACCATACACAAATAATAATTTTTTTTTCAAACATATTCAACCAAATAAACCTTACCTGGGAATGGAGAGTGGGTCGAGAGAACGAATTTCCAGCAAAGTGAACGTTACATAATATTTCACGTGAGAGAAAATTTGAGAGAGAATGTGTCACTTGAAATGGAGGGGGTATTTATTTTCAACCAACCATTATAACCTTTGATAATTTATTAAATTAAACATTTAAAAACCACTCTAGTACCATGTGAGGTCCAAGGGGTTAAAAATATTAACCAAGTTTAATATTAATTAAATAAACTAAATTAAATATTATACAAAACATTACAAATAAATTGCAATAAAATGAAATGTAACACAAAGACCAAAATTAACGTGGAAAACTCCAAAGGGTGAAAAACCATAGTGAAATATTTTCCATTAATGAGAAACTCATAGTCCAATACATTCTCTCGTATCTCATACTTCTCTCCTCCCTTTTTTACACTACGTGAAATTCACATAATGTGATATGATATATCACCCGACCTCACAGGTCAATATAAACATAATAAACACGTGACTTATCACGAAGCACCTAATTTAAATAATAATTGATTTAATAAAACCAATTAACCTATAAACATATAGTTTATTGTAATAAATTAAAATATATAATATTCAAATTTATTTAAGTATATACTATAGTTTATAACTAGAACACTTAATATTAAATTGTAGACACATGTTTTTCGGCACCTTGCATTGTCTATTCACACCCCCAAATTTTCATTCAAAACACCTGATCCTATTCTATTATCCTATAAACCATGTCTTTATCCCAATAAAACCACACTTTACGCTCAATAAATATTTATTTACCCATACTAAGTAACCTAAACCTCCCAAACAACCTAAAAACGCCCTAACCCATTTTAGTCTAACATCTAGCCTCACAACACCCTTAACACCTTCCTACCCATCCTTACTCATTTCCAAACCCAAAATAACCCATTTGGAAGTGGTTGGAACCACTTCCAAGTGGGGTTCCCACTTTTTTGGATCACTAGAGATTTTAACTAATCGTCATCGATTTTATATAAACCGGTCAACTTTTTAAATCTGATCCCTAACAATTATAGTAAAGATCTCATACTTTGGCAACCTAGACGACATCATTTTAGACATCTGGACATCTCCTGCATCCATATCACATCCTTAGGAGCCTCAAAACTCTTGCAAGACCTCCTACAACAATGTTTCTTAACATTCCACATCAAAGGTAAGCCATTTGCACCTATTCTTATTCCTAGTTTGTCCTCGCATCATTTTAAAGCTCAAATTAATATGAAAATACATTATTTTTGCATCTAATTTGCATCTTATAAGGGATCATCCTTTTACACAACAATCAGCAACAATTCCTTTGAATAGCCAAAGATTACCCCAAATCATGAGTAACTATATCAATCACTAGCAATCTATGTATTTTAGTCATTTAATCACATTTTCATATATGCAATCAATATCTTAATCTATTTTTTCTCTAATATGTCTTTTTCCAAGTTATATTTACTTATATATGAATGTACTAGGTTATGCACATCCAATTACTAGCATATACAACCTTCCTATCATCTCACATCCATTTGTCTGAGAGCAATTCAAAATTGCACATGAGTTGAGTCTATGTGTCATATCTTTGACACCAAACATCGGCGACATCGAAGATCAATTTGAATTCATACAAGAAGAATTACATGCTGATAAATAGGATTGGTTTGAATACTTTGAGGAGCTTGATCTTACCTCACCATTTCCTAGGCCACTTATCATGCAGAGCAGGATCTCTTTATCCCTCTAGACTTTTAGTTTGTCTTTTCATTGTCAAGCTATCATATTATATCGTTTATCATTTATCACTTGATTGTCAAAATGAGTTAACACCCTTAAAAGGAAGTTTAATGGTTCCCGGGATCAACCTTTGTCGAGAAACTCATCATCTTTTATCTAATATATATCTTGTCTATTTATCTCTTTATGTGTAGGATTCTCTCATTCGCTGAAAGGAGTCCCACTCCCATTTTGCATCCACACATCTTGACATTATATTGTCGATGTTGGTATCATGAAACCTTATTTTCCTATGATTTATTAGTGATTTATTATAGAATTAATGAACCGAAATCTACCATAAACATTTTGGCATGCCTAGTGGGTCCTTTAGTCCCTTTTCTTTGATCAGATTTTATATCTTCTTGCTTTCTTTTTGTCAAATCATCTAACTTTTCAGCTTGGAGTGCTTTGGCATTTCTTTCTCAAAAATGCATTAAATAAAAAAATAAAAAAGGAATAGCTAACACATGTACTCTTATCTTTTCTTTCATTTTCTCTTTCAACATCACATTCTTGTTTGATCTATCTTCATCAAAATCAATCTTGTTTTTGGGTCTTAAAACAAACCTTCATTCTTTCTTGCTCATATAGTCTAATTAGGAGTTAAATTCCAATCACACATAACCAAACCACGTTACAAATATAACTTACATCAAAATATCTCATTGTAGGTCAACCTACTTGAATTTCATCACCAAGGGGGAATATGACTCGGTGTTCTGTCCAAGTATAAATAATTGGTGGGAGGTATATTGGCTAAGCACCTGACACCCATATCGCTACTGCAGGTGTTAAGTGAAGGGGTAGGCCCCAATATCATGCCTCATACCAACACCAACACATGTTTGGGCCTATTGTACCTTTGGGTATATCAAGGACTCCCTCTTAACACACCTAAAACCAACTTTAGGAAGCCTCTTTCATAGTTCCTTTTCATCCATCTTTTCATTTCACAATTTTCATAAATTAATCAAGATAATATAAAAATTTCTAATTTTTATGTGACTTTCATTTTGTTAATAACCATATTTATTTGTATTTATTGCTTGTCTCCCTTGGTTCATGGTTTTAAATAGACAACAAGTCTCATCTTCAAGACATCTCAAACATGTTAGAACTACTTCAAAATCCCTAGAATCAACTCAATAACCTCCACGTCCTCCCAACACTCATCTGAAACATCAAATGCTCCTTGTCTCCACCCTTAGTAGTTCTTCCAGTGGTGACCCTTTATTTACCTAAATATTACACTCCAATTCAATTTCGCTTAGTAGCTACCTTGTTGCAAAATGGATTCATCTCCATCGTCCTTATCCAAAATATTTTCCATCTATTATTGTCAATACTTATGACTATTCTAGACTTTAAGACCCTAACTATCAACCAGTTATATAGTAGATTGATCCCTACCCTACCTCTAGTGACTCAAAAACATTTTTTCTACATCATTTTCTCTTGTTTATAGCTTTGAACTTAATACCATATCATCACAAAATACAACTACTCAACAAGGCTACACATTATCTACATCTTCTTGATAGCCTTCAAGATTCTCAAAACCTAGTCATTATTACACCGCCCTTGGTTAATCAACATGGATATGTAGCATCTACATCCTCAAATAATCCACAAGGTGCTCAAAACTCCATTTTTACTTCAACTCCCACAACTAGACATACATCTTCTACTCATCTTCATCCTCTGAAAAGTTTTGTTGGTATATCCATTTCTAGAAATCCCTTGGTCATAACACAACCTATCATATCACAACAACCCATATCCATAGTTCAAAATTTATTATTACCTATCCCTACATCCTTACCACCCATCAATATGAGCATCATCAACAATGCTCATCCTATTTCATAATCGATATCCTCAACGGGTGTGCCAAACTATGGATACATACCAGTTCATCAAAATCCACCATAATCACAACCTCATGTTCACACTTCTATTTCACATCCATATCAGTATATTAAATCCTCCTCGCAATCATTAGTCTCTCAATACACCTACAACATTTTGGAAAATGTTCCCCTCTCTCGAAATACATCATTACCATATCACTTATATCAGCAATCATATCCCATCACTTGTAATCAAACCAACCCTTCCTCTTCAAACACACAACTACCTCAAAATGATCCTATGAAATCTTTAATGAAAAAAAATTATAGTCTTGATGTTGCCACCATATAACCCAAAAATAACCTTTCCTAAAAACATATGTGCAACAAACCTATCAATCCATCCATGACTTTCAAGGCCTATCCTCCACACTGGGAACTCCCAAAATTCATCAAATTCTATAGTAAGGAAGATCCAAAAAAATATATCAAGGCCTTTCATCATGCTTGTTATCTCATCACCCATGATCAGTACCTCATGTTGAGAACATTTCCTATGTCCTTAGCTAAACCCACCATTGATTGGTATAATGGTATTCCACAATACTCTCTTTTCTTGTTCACACAACTAGCATAATTTTTCCTAGAACAATTTTCTATCAACATCACCCATAAAATATCTATCACCGATCTATACGCCATCAAAAAATTTAAGGATGAGTCCATTTCCAATCTCATCACAAGATGACGAGGAATCATTAACCAACCATCCTTCTCCCTTCCACAAACTGAACTAGTCGAGTTGTTTTCTCGATCCCGCACAAACACATATCATCGACACTTAAAATTCAGTAATTTCAAACATTCGACGAGGCCTTTACCTTGGACCAAAAACTAGAACTTCGTTCCCTTGAGGATGGAAATATTTAAATGTGATCTAAGAAACTAAAGCATGATTCTTGTTTTAAAACCTCTTCTAACAATGACAAATCTAAATGTTCAACAAACACATTCGTTTTTAAAAATGTGTCTGAAGGTCATTTGGACTCAAAAATACCATAAAGTTTTTTAAAATCTCTCACCCACATCTACAATATTGTATTTTTCTATAAATGAAATGTCAATAGAACAACATAACTCTTTAGATCTCCTCATTACTGAGATTTTAAGCATGTCCACATCACAACATCCAAACCTTACCACATCTAATCACAAATAAATCTCCCATACTATCACCCTTATCTAATTACAAGAAAATAAGTCTATCATTGAGATCTTAAATAACTATTTCCAAGAACATGTCACCCACCACCAAGTTAGAAATCTTGTGAATCTAATGTAAAAGCATACAAATCATTTGTCTATAAAGATAGAAAACCTACAAGACACTCGCCGGACAAAACACCATAAGATGTCATGTCCTTACCTTCCATTCTAGGACCACATCCCTCATCTGAATTCACAATCATTATCATAGAATATAAACCCTTCCCTCAACCAACACCTAAACATCTCACGTAAAACACAACTCAAACATCTCATACTTATAAACTATCGAACGTGTAGACACCTCTTTTTGGTACATTGTCCATGTACCGTGCTTGATCCTCTTTTATCATCATCCGGAACATTCATCCCATACTTCTTATTCCAATTTCTATTTTCCCTTTTAAACGCTTGTGTCCCTCTCAAATCCTGGTCATCCCTCTTAATTCTCAATTTTTTCCATCCCTAATCCTTTACCCATGTACAACTCCCATCATAACATTAATATTATTATATTACTCATACCCCCATTTAATACCTTCAAATTACTCACCTACCATTTATTCATTACCTCTTTTAATTCCCCCTAATCTCTCCCCATGTAGTCATGCTTTGCCATAAAATGGCCTACTACCCCATTTTAGCTTTTCTAACACCTTAACCTTCAAATCAAATATGGCCTAATTTAAAGTTTTCTCCATTGTCAATGACTCATGTGGTATTTCATCGATCGTATTAATAAAACTCCACCCTCCTCTCAAACGGTTGAAAAATTATGGATTTCGGGCTTCCTTGTAATTTTGATCTTCTCTCTTTGCTCCTCGTGATCACCAACCACCATCCTGGATTTTCCTTAGCACTTTATTACATGTTTTCAATAAAGCTTTGAAGTTTTTATTATTTAGAGATCTTTATTTACTTCACCATCTCTCGGTTTCCAAGTTTACAACTCACCTGAACTCGTCCATCCATCAAGATCTAAGATCCTTTGCATGCCCCTTTCCCACCCATCCAACTTGTTGAATCCTAAATCCTGATCCAATCGCCATCGACCCATCTCGATTGTCATCGACCTACCTTTTGTTAACCTTGTTATCTATCTACATCACCAAATGCTTCTGCTCCATAGCTCCTCCTTACCCCGATCTAGTTTCCTCGGCCCCAATCATCGTCGACCTTGCTAAGTTGTTGTTAAACCTACAAGCTCCCACATCAAATCTACCTCCAGCTTACATTATCTTTGTTCATCACTATCTCTGCATCAGATCCAACATTCCATATTAGGTTCCACCTTTGTTGCTTCTTATCTTTCAATCAGCTCTACACCGGTCACCATCGACCATACTAGATAGTATCGAGTCACCTTTGACCCGCTTCAGTTTTGATTTTCTTATCAAGATTTCACATTACTAGATCTTAATTTATGAATTTTTATCTTACATCATATCTCTGTTTTATATTATTATTTGTATCCTTCCATCACTTATCATTTATCAATATTTATTATCAAATGTGGGTTGACATCCATCCTAGGAATCATGCCGATTTCTTGGGACTGACCTTGTCAGGAAACCCTCTATCCTATTTTACTAATATTTTTTGTGTTATTTTATCTTTTTTGTGTAGGTCATCAAGATCATAGTAGATAGTTATCTTATGCCCATACCTTCATCATCACCGTTGTCATCTACATTAGGAGGTAGCTTTAAATCCTCCCATAATTTTAATTTTCTTGATTTCTTGTATCCAATGGCATTAAATTGTAACAAGAGCGAGAATTCTTGTTAAAAAAATGATATCCCACATCCATCATTATCTCACTAAGATCCTTGAAAAAATAATTTGATCACCAATCATAACACTACCACCTATTAGTCCCTTTAATCATTGGGGGTGAAAACCTTCCCGATATAACTATGAGGATTTTTACGCTTATCATCAAATACAAGGACATTATATAGAGGACTGCAAAGCCCTTCATGCCATAATACGATGTATCACTAGCAAAGTAATTCTCCCAACACACAAAAATCATCATAATCCATCTAATGAATTCAATACAATCAAATCTAAACATCAAATTAAATCGAATCCTCAAGTCCCTAAACATATAAATTCTAAATTGTTGCTTGATATTGTATCTAGTAAAAACAAGGCTTCTTCCAATAAATCCCCTCTTCCGATAGACTTCATTCATATAACCACAAGAGCACACACACATGATTTGAAGGACTATCATAAATTATCTATCTTCGTCGCTCCTTCTTAATCATCCAACCCATCGATTCTCAAGCTAAGGTGTCCATTCTTACGAAACCTCAAACTCAATCTACTACATCCTTACAAAACATGATCCTTAAATAATTACATTAAACTCCTGTTAAAACCTCTCTTTATGAGCTCATTCAAAGCTCCCTACAACATCAAAAATCCATTATTGAAGCCCTCTAGGACATTTTAGTACCATCGATGACCCCAACCATTTACCAACCTTGATGGCACACTTAAAAAGCCAACCGCCATCGCATTCAACGACTTTGAAATATTTTCCTTATAGCTTGAAGACCTTAACCTTCCTCTCTTTATTACTGTCTAAATTAATTACACTCTAGTAAAAATATTAATGATCGATAACGGCGCTAGCATCAATATAATATCATCTCATGCCTTTAAAAAACTTCAGTTACCTGACACCATAGTTGATTAATCACGTGTCGTGCTTTGTACCTTTAACGATATTGTCACCCCTACATTGGGCATAATCATCTTACCTATTGAAATATATGTTGAAATCCTTAATGAACTCTTCTATCTTGTAGAAGGAGAGTTCCAATTTAACATACTATTAGGTATTCCTTATATATATGCCATGCATTGTATCCCATCCATAGTGCATCGATTTCTAAAATATGAACATGGGGGTAAAAATTTATAGTCTCCACTGATCCAAATCATGTGACATGACCTAGAGCTCAAATGATGTTTTCCTCCCATTACAAAGATCTGTGTCTTCAAATGAAGCTTCTAAAATCCCCTCCATCCCCACATCAAAACTACTAGATAATCAATCCTTCAAAGATTTCATGCAACATGTTTCACTAGGGAGTATCACCTCCCAACCCTCAATGCACTCCTTATACCAAGAACATATGGGAGACCTAAAAATAACCACTCTATGAGCCTAACATAGGAAATATCATTTCCTTTGGTCCCCTTTTCCTTCGAATAGAACTTGTTTACATAGGTATCAACCTCCCTTCATCTCATATCAAAATCAACCACACATAAAGCCTTTCTCATGAAAATTTTCATTCTTTGACAAGCCAAAGTTCACCCAAATTTACCTCTACTATTGTAGATGGAAGGGCTTTGGTCTTGGCCAAAGTATGAATAAGATCCACATGACTTACCATTTGAATACTAGAGTAAAACCCATGAGAAACATGGCCTTAGATTCAAACTGTATCCTTTTAAACCATCACTATCAACATCATAATCTCAAGCGTCGATGTTACTATTGTTAGACTCACCCTCTGATGATGATGATATTGTATTTATTCCCCTACAAAAATTTAAATCAATGTTATTACACTTGGACCACTAACTTATCAAGATAATGGTAAGATTGAAACCCTTCCCCTAACATTACCACACATGATAGAGGAAGATTACCCTACTATCAACATCCTTCATTTCCACGATGATGACACTATCCTTACTTATATGGGTGTTGAGGATAGCTATATTCAAAAAACCTTACCTTTTGATATGTATATGCTTCTCAATGAATCAACCACCGATGTTAATAATGAAACATCACAAGAACCACACATCTTCAAGATCGCCAAGCCTTAGACCCTCATGAACTCTAATAATTCACCACATTCTTATCCAAACACATTAAATCCTTTGCATGTTATTATAGTGACATGCATTATATATACCATAATATAATTATCCATAATATTGTCACTATCCCATGTTAAGCCCATAAATAAAATGCTTTGTAAGATGTATCCTCACATCACACTATTAGTCAAAGAATAACTTTAACGCCGTATTTCATCTAACTTCATATTACCTATGTATTAGTAACAATGGGTTTTTAACAATGTTCCTATCACTAAATCCATTGGAAAATTGTGCATCTGCATTGACTTTCGAGACCTAATCTCACTTGTCTAAAATATTATTTTCCCTTGCCGATCATTGATCAACTCATCGATATAACAACAGACACGAGATCTTTTATCTTATAGATGGTTTCTTTGGTTACAATAAAATCAACATCACACCGTAAGACCAACATAAGACATCATTTATCACCCCATGGGGAACCTTCTACTATAAAGTAATTTCCTTTGGCCTAAAAATGCAGGAGCTAATTATCAATGTGTTATGACCTACATCTTTCATGAACTTATACAAAACCATAGAATACTATGATGACAATATATTAGGTAAATCTAAACACCAAAGAGATCATATAGTCTGTCCTCGACGTGATTTTTTACATGTCTATTTTAGTTATTTCTACACCTTAATCTTGTTAAATGCGTATTTGGAGTTCTCACAGAAAAATATTAGGGTTAATATTATCCATTAGGGGAATTGAAGTTGACCTGTTGATTAACTAAAATTGACTAAACTAATGTAGTAAAAGATAGTTAATCTAATCTAGGAGGACATATAACGCAATAAGTAAATGCACTAAAATAGTATGTAAATGAGATAAGTAAATAAGCTAATGAAATTAAAAACCCTAATGTGTAATAAGTGAAAGGAAATAACTTATTTAAATAATATATCACAATGATGCACAAAAATTTAGAAAGAACGAATGACCGTGTGGTAAGAGTGTCAAAAAGGACAGATCTGGATGATATGTCTAGATTGGGGCACTTTGAAGAGGACTGGGATGCCCACGGAAATATGGTAAGGAATCTGGGCACCATGGTTTGGAAAAAGTGTCTCAAATTGGTGCTCATAGGGTCAGAAGATTATCTAAATCTCTACTTTCCTATCACATTAATTTTTCTGTAGTATGCCAAATGCTCCAAATATTCCAAGGGAAAAATAACCTTATCTTCCATAATAGTGGGCTTA
This sequence comes from Taxus wallichiana var. yunnanensis, assembly GCA_018340775.1. NCBI lineage: Eukaryota > Viridiplantae > Streptophyta > Pinopsida > Cupressales > Taxaceae > Taxus > Taxus wallichiana. Next base: position 936,699,090 of record CM031235.1, on the reverse strand, counting down.
CTAACTGATAATTGCACTATATTTTAGACCTAGATGTAGTTCGGTGTGTGTGTGTGTGTGTGTGTGTGTGTGTGTGTGTGTGTGATGCTCTAGGTGCTCTTGTTCTAGTCACACTTTGTGAAGTAGTGAGTAATAGCTAAATGTAGAAAATGTAATAGTATGTGTGCATGGAATAAAATAGAATCCCTCCCAATATGAAGTGTGATGTAGATTGTCCTAGTTTGTGCCTTGATGATGGATCTATGTGGATGCCAATGCAATAGATGGATGCAACTCTAGATGGAGTGATAGTAGTGTATGATGTTAGGTCCCTCATTATGGTCTCATAAATTTATATTTATAGGGTTCTCTTGCTCTAATTTCATAATTAACCTCAAAAAGGCCAACCACAAGAAAGATAAATATAAAAATAGCTAGAAGAGGCCCAAAAAGTGGCTCGAAAGTGTAAAAGGGACCGGGGTACCCCCAAGTGGGACAGGGTGCCCATGGGTGCCCCAATACTAAATCTGGGTGCCTCACCCGAGTTTAAAATGATGCAAGATGTCTGGAAATGGATGGGCATATGGGTGCAATAGGTCATAAATTACGAAATAAAATAAACAAGATGACCAAAGGATGGGGTTAATTAGTATTTTCTTTACTCAAGAACCTTCTAAATAGTATTATGAGACCGGGATAAATAAAATGTCTAAAATGCATGATTTTGTGACTACATTTTGCCCCCACTTTATGTTGGTGAGTGGAAAGATCTCGTAACATAAAGTAGATAGAGATGTGTACCTGATGTCCATGAAGAGTGTAGTAGAAGCATTCCAAAGGACTAGAAAAAGCATGGAATGATAAAAAGATGGAGGAGTGTGGAAACTATAGATGAAAAATGCGCAAAGAAAAAGTGATGAGAGTGAACCTAGGGAAAACGCATGTGTGTAGCTACCACATAGTGTAGTGTACCTACATAAAAGTGTGATGTGTGTGCTATAGTGTGCTACCGCATAGTGTTGTTGTTGTTGTTGCCCCCATTTGACTACTTGTTTCTCATACAGCCGGACCTACAAGGAGAAAATGATCAAGTAGTCAAATATGTATGTATGTAAGTGTAAAAACGCTATGTAAAAGACACATGTGTATGTAAATACGCTAATGTAAATGGAAAACGTAAATGTAAATTTAAATGGAACATGTGCACCTAATCTATGTTGAGAGAGAAAGTGTATAAGTATATCATGTACTATGAGTTTTTGGGTGATCTCATGCCACTTAGCTAAAGAAGTATAGGAGGAAATTCTCTATGTCCTCCAAGCTCTAACCAATTCTACTGAAATGTGTGTGAAGATATCTTTGTATTATCCTAGTTTTTGGGTAATCTGATGCCACTGGACGAAGTAGTGTAGGGAGGCACACCCATTGTAACCTCCAAGCCTATAACTACTTCCCATAGAATGTTAAGGACACCATGTCCTATAAAATCCATTGTGTATGGGGTTTGTAGACAAGTATAAACCCACTCGCTGACTATAAATGAACCAAAACGGTGTAGAATATCTGTTTTAATATGTAAACCCCAAATGATGCCCCCTTTTTGAGGGTGCATGTGACATCGCTGATAGGAGACATGTGGCCCCAAAAGAGGGCCAACTACATGTATGTTGAAAAGTGCTTGGTAGAAACCAAGGAATGCACAAACAAGAAGGCTATCCAAAGACAAGTGTAAACATGTATGCATGAAGAAAACAATATCTAAGCTACAAAAACAATATAAAATATACCAAGAAAAGTAATGTAAACACACAAGAAGACAAGTATGCCAAAAAAGTGGGTTACAAACATGGGACATCACTCATGATGTTGTAAGACACACAAGGCCATCATGGCCACAAATAACAGACAAGTGTGCACACCAAACATAGGGCAAGGCCCGCAAACAATAAAAACAATAATAGACAATGACAGACAATGTAATAAACAAGTATGGAAACCAATATCCCTACATAAAAATGTTGTGCATGAAGCACCTGTTAGCATGTTAGAAAGATAGTATGTCAAAAGCATGTATAAGAAAGTAATGTAAAGTGCTAAGTACAACATGAAACAATAACACCTGGAAGAGACAAATGTGTGGATGCCCCCAGCAACCAGTGTAGGAAGGGTATAAGGTGAGAATCCATGCCGCATGTAAGAGACCTGTATCTATGATCACAACTAAAATAAGGTGTGAACGCGCATGTGTGTGTATGATATAGATAAATGACATATAAGTAATCAAACTAGCATGTGTAATAAAGTGACCATGAATAAACAAAAGTAAGCAAGAATATAAGCAACCATAGTATGCAGTATGTTGTGGATGGATGGAATGGAATGCAATATGGAGTGATAGGAGCCACGTGCCCCCAAGTGGATGGAAATGTATGCAGTGAGGCTCATTTTCCCCCTCAATAGTCAAGAATGAACCGTAAATGAGAGTGCGTCATCGAGAAATGGTCAAGTAGTGTGTGTTGTGTCTAGCGTGTTGTGAGGAAATGTGTATATGCGTAGGGGTGATTATATGTAATGTGTAGAATAAATGTGTGTGGACCTTATAGCCTAAGCATATACCATGATGAGATGAAATGTGGAGTGATGATTTATCCCTAAGCGTATATCACTACATGATGAATGGATGAGTGATGATTTAGCACTAAGCATATATCACTATAAGGTGTAAGGAGGGTATGGTGATGTAACCTAAGGTGTAGACCACTAAAAATGATAGAATAGGTGACGATTTAGCCTAAAGTTTATGTCACTACAAGATGAATAGTAGGGAGTGGTGATGTAACCTAAGGTGTATACCACTATAGGATGATATAATGGGTGACGATTTATCCTAAAGTGTATGTCACTAAGCCTAGTGATGTCACATGATGAAAGGTGGAATAGTAAAGGTGTGATGAGTGTAGGGTCCATTTGATTTGTAAACCCTCAGTAGTTGAGTATGGACCAAAGAATTAAAGTGCATCATCACGGGGGTTCATTAGCTAGGCAATATCCTAGCACGTGGGTTCATATTGAGGTAATTAAAATTAATAAAATTAAATTCAATATACCGGTAGACATGAGGGGTGAAAGGGTTTAATTTATTAATGTTTTGAATCAGGTATTGGGGGTAGGTTAGAGAGATGGGCCAAAGGAAATAGAGGTTTACTTTTAATATAAAACTAAAACGTTTGAACCCTAGTTTTTAAAAGTAAATACCTTAAAATTGCAAATGGAGTGTGGTCATAAATTAAATTATAACCTCTTTTTAATAAATAAATCTAGATTCTTAACCAAGAAATAATAAGATGGTAGAAAACTAGAATTGAGTATGCTTTTCAACACAAGTGATATTATTTCACCATCTTAATTATTTGAAGAACTATTGATAAATGAATAAAGCTTAACATATATAAGGTGACTTGTAATATGTATTCAATGGCTTCAAACTATATTTCGAAAGGAAATGCATATTAAAAAAATTGAGTGAGAAATATAATATATTTTTGTCTAATATATTGGGGTAGAAATAAAAAGGGGTAAATAAAATTGTAATTGAAAAATGGGTAAGTAAGGTACATGGAAAAAATAGGGGGTATTTTCATTCTAATAATATAACAGGAGGGGGTATTATCAATTGAATAATTAGAGGTAGAAACTAGAATTAAGGGTATTCTTTAATACCCTTTGAACGCACGTGCTATACCATACTTTTACTAAGTGAATCCCCGTGTGCATCATCGGGTAATGAATGCAGCACGTAGAAGACAATCTAGTATATGTACGGATAAAAATCAACCATATGATGGGTGGTATATGTAAGGATGTAATGCATAGAATGTGTAGATATGTTATGTGTAAAATGAAAATGCAATATGTGTAGGATGTGTAAAGTGTAACATAGAAAGTGACTGTGATGTATGTAGAAAAATAGGAATGTAACACTAGACTCTTATATTATGAATACTAGTAGAATATGTGCGAAAATGTTTGGCATAGTATGTATGGTATGTAGTTGTATGGAACTAACCCGATATATGAGGTGAAGAGACGTAAATGACCAAAGGTTGTAGCATTTATAATGCATAATTTGTGATGAAGTGTAATGTGTAATACCTATGGTGCAAAGTGTGGGATTCAAAGTAGTAATAATCCCTCAACAACAAGTGTGAACTGAAGCACAAGAGTGTGTCATTGAGTAGTGACAATGCTAAAACGTGTGATGAAAGTGCACCTAGTTGAAAATGTAAAGATGATAGATGTTATGAAGAAATGGGGGGCAGGCATTGTATTAAGTGGTATGCCCCTCAAGTGTATAAGCGATGGAAGTATAGTCAAAAGACACTAAGTGGATCCACGTAAGGAGTAGTTTCCTTAACAAAAGTGATGGGACACTGAGGTGGTAATGTCGCAAACAACTTGAGTGGAGGGGTATTTTCTTTAACAAGATGATTAGAAAATGGAAGTGGAGTAGGATGGCAAGAAAGATTGAATAGTGGTGTGATGCTCATTAAGTGGAGAAGAAAAAACATCAGAAATAGGAGAATCATGTGATGAAATTATAGATTTTTTCCGACTAGGAGGAGAATCATTATGCGCATGTCAATGATTTTTAATATCAAACATGTAATGAATAAGAGAATTATCTAGAACTTCCTTAGAAATATTAGAAGGAGGCTCACTAGTAGCCGCATAACATGGCTGAGTAGGGGGTGAACTAATTTCGATAGGTGGTTGAATTTGTTGACTTATGGATACCATAGGTGATTTCTTAGGTGGATGGTGACAAACCGAAGGAGGAGTAGCCTTAGGAGCCCATGTGGATGTAACCTTTGGAGAGGATGATGTAACATGACGTTGGGAAGTGAATGAGATAAACCCTTGATGCTCAAGATGTTTGACTCTACGTTGTAAAGCATAGCAATCGTTGTCATTATGTCCATTGATTCGATGATAATTGCAATATGGACGACCCTGATACTTTGTTAGCCGATAAGGAGGATAGTAATGAGTAGGTGGCAAAGTGATCAACTAATGACTAAGGAGGTGAGTAATAATGTCATGTGGCGTAGTATTGTTCTCAAACATAATATGTGGAGGTAATGGCATGTCTATGGGTTCAGCTAAATGACATGTAGTGGACATAGATTGCATATAAGATGTAGAAGGAGCACAAACATGTGATTGAGAAGCATCCTTAAGTTGTTGAATTTCATATCTAAGGGATGTAATGGTTGATTCCATAGCCTTAAATTTATCTTGAAATAAAACATGTAGAGATTTAATTGAATCTAATAGGGGTTGAGTAGATGGAGGATCACTAGGATCAAATTCATTAGATAAATGATTGAATATAGAACTGATTTGGTGTGGCGGCGTATTGTCATCCAAATACATGCAATCTAGTTGTTTTTGCAAAATATCCTAGCAATGAGGATATCTCTTAAGTAAATTAGATAAATAGACTTGAGAAACTTGGGGAGCCATGATATAAAAGATAAGAAAAGCCCTATAACAAAGGTGGATTCAAAGGTCGGGTTCACCAAAATGATTAACTAAAATTGACTAAACTAATGTAGTAAAAGATAGTTAATCTAATCTAGGAGGACATATAATGCAATAAGTAAATGCACTAAAACAATATGTAAATGAGATAAGTAAATAAGATAATGAAATTAAAAACCCTAATGTGCAAGAAGGGAAAGGAAAGAAATCAGTTGAATAATGGAGTCATGTTGAACTTTATCGCAGTGATGCATAGAAATTCACAAATAAGGAATGACAGTGCAAGAGTGTCAAAAAGGATAGATTTGGATGATGTGTCTAGATTGGGATGTCCGGAATAGGACTGGAGCACCCAAGGGCACTCACAGTAAGGAATACGGGCACCTTGGTCTAGGAAAAGTGTCCAAAATTGGTTCTCACAAAGTTGGAAGATGATCTAAATCTTTGTCTATCTATTGCATTAATTTTTCTGTACTGCGCCAAATGCTCCAAAAATTCCAAGGGGAAGAAATAACCTCAATTGCCACAATAATTGGCTTACTAACTAAGTGTTAAACTACATTTCGGACTCGAGATGTAGTTTTGGTCTATGTGTTCATTTTTTTACCCTAGGTACTCTTGTGTCACCACACTTTGTGAAGTAGCGAGCAATAGCCAAATGTAGAAAATGTAATAGTATGTGTGCATGGAATAAAATAGAATCCACCCCCTATGAATTGTGAGGAAGATTTTCCTAGCTTGTGCCTTGATGATGGAGCTATGTGGATGTCAATGCAATAGATGGATGCAACTCTAGATGGAGTGATAGTAGTGTATAATGCTAGGTCCCTCATTATGGTCTCATAACTTTATATTTATTGGGATTTCTTGCTCTAATTTCGTAATTAACCCCGAAAATTACAACGACAAGAAAAATAAATATGAAAAATGGATAGAAGAGGCCCAAAAAGTGGTGGTAAAGTGCAAAAGGATCGGGTCGTCCCCAAGTGGGACCAGGGACACCCATGGGCGCCCAAGATAAATATGGGCACCTTAGCCGAGGCTAAAATGACGCGGATGTCTAGAAATGGTTGGACATATGGGTGCAATAGGTCACAAATTACAAAATAAAATAAACAAGATGGCCAAAGGATGGGGGTTAATTAGTAATTTATTTACTCAAGAACCTTTTAAATAGTAGTATGAGACCGAGATAACTAAAATGTCTAAAATGCATGATTTTGTGACTACACCCACCAAATTCAAGGCCATTATCAAATTTCCTCCATCAACTATTCTTAAACAACTTTGTAGGCTTCAAGGAAAGCTTCAATCTATCCGACATTTCATCTCTCAATTATTATACTGTCAGTAAACCTTTCCATAATATTCTAAGAAAATACATCTAATTTAAGTGGGACAATAATTATCAACATGCCTTCGACGCCCTAAAAATTATCTTTTATTACCACCAAGTGCTTACATCTCCATGTAAGGGGGATCCCTTATATCTTTACATCTCCACAACTAACCATTCCTTGGGAACCATGCTAGCGCATCGAGATGAATAGGGTAAGGAACACATCATCTACTATGTAAGTCATACCCTTCATGAATACGAATCATGTTATTCCAAAGTACAAAAGTTGTGTTCTTCCTTTTACTTCGCAACTTCCAAACTCTGTCACTACCTTCTCAATCACAAAATCTAAGTGATCACAAACTTTTATCCACTCAAAAATATGTATTCTAAGTCATATCACAATGACTATATCACCAGATGGCTTGTGATCATGAATAATTTTAACCTTGAACTTATCTATTACAAATCCATTAAGGGGTATGTCATTGCTGACCAACTCATGAAGCTCCCCTCCCTTCTAATCAATTTCCTTGTGAACAATTCCTCTGATGGATCTATCAATACTCTTGATCATAACAATACCCCTCTTAAAATGAATTTATTCTTTGACGAGTCCAAATGAAGACAGGGGGTTACAAAAGAATCATAATCCCCCTCGGGACACTCCTATTATGTTATCCTTCAAACTCAATTTTGATTACAAAAATAAGATGGCAGAATATGAGGCTCGATCATGGGAATTTAGATATCCACCTTTCTTGGTGTATAATTCCTTGACATATACAGAGAGATTCACAACTTATAATCAATAAAATCAAAGGGTCTATCAATGTAAAAATGAGCTCCTATAAAAATACAAAACCATCATCAAATACTTATTATAACTCTTTGACCATTATTAAATTCAAACCAACCCTCACCCGTCGAAAAATTCACGAGACACCATGGTGTCACTTGCATCTCTCATCCATTTATCACTATATTCCAAACTCTTCGATTTTGTACACAAAATGGATCAACCATCTTACACTAATAATGACCTTCTCACCGTCAAGCACATAGAGGATAGTTCATCCAAACCTAGGTATACTCAAACATATGAAGTTATCTTCCCACTAAAAAAATACGGTTAGATCTATCTAGAAATGGTAAAATATATTTTCAACAATGTGCATCTTGATACATCATACTAAGAGTTATATTTTACAAAAGAGGAATTGACCCTCTTCCTTCGGTGTTTTAAAACCCCTGAGGCTCATCTAGCTATCCAAGAAGTCCATGATAACATATCTGGTGGACACTTCAATGGTTTAGTTGTTACTAAATTGATCCTACATATGGGATACTATTAGCCCACACTTAGCCAAGAATATTGCAATTTTTTCAAGAAATGCATCAAATGTCGACAAAATTCCAACCTCACACATACCCCTAGGCGCCCTTTAACTCCTTAGTACCTTTGGCTTTTTTAATAATGGGGTTGTACCTTATTGGCCTTATCAACCCTTATTCATCACAATGACACAATTCCATCATTACAACAAATAAATAATTTACAAAATGGGTAGAAGCAATCCCCTTATCTCTACTAAATTAAAGAAAATCGTCGACTTCATTCATCATCAAATTATTTTTCACTTCAAGATATCTTATAAAATAATCATAGATAATGGAAAATCATTCAAAAATAAGAAATTTCATAAACTTTGTGAAACTTACAACATAAATATTATCTTTTCCTCACCTTATTATCCATGTTATGGCCAAGCCGAAGCATCCAATAAAACAATCAATAAAATTCTCATGAAAAATGTCGACCAAGATGGTAGAAATTGGCCTCTTCAAATTTCATTTACATTATGGGCATATCAAACCAACTTTCGGACCCAACCGAAGCTACACCCTTCTCCTTAGTATATGACACTGAAGACTTTTTTCCTTTCAAATTGTAGATCCCATCCTTACACGTTTCTCTCAAAGATCTCATCCCAAAAGAAGAATATCTTAAAAAATGCTTATCACAATTAGAATCATTAGATGAACTTTTTTACTACCCTCTAACATATCAATGTCTATTAAGAGCGAATCAAATGATCCTATAAAAAAATCTCGATAATGTTAATTTAACGTTGGTGATCTTGTTTTAAAAGAGAATCAACATATCACTAACATGGAAAAGAGTAAACGTGGGAAGTTTTCTCTAAACTAGTTTGGACCATATATTATCACTCATAAATATGGGTCCAGGGCTTATCGTTTAGCCTTCATTGATGGTAAACCTGAAAAGGAGCCTCTTAATGCCTTGAACGTGTATGTTTTCTACTATTAAAATATCAACTCACGAGACCTTAGTCAAACTACGATATCTATCCATCATCCCACACATCTTATTACCCTTGTAATGATTTGGAACTATGTGGTATTCCGTTAGCATACTGTCACGAACTTAAATATGGGAAACACCTCTATGCTCATAGCATGTTCTATATGGAAAATCCCCTTTCTAACAATTAGGGAACCCATTAATCATTACTCTCACCATCCCCTTATCTTATATCATATTTAATGACATGACAAGGATATAAGTGTAGCTTGCATGCTTACTTATCCCCTTCTAAAGTGGTTACCTAGGGTTTCTGTTGGAACATAATGATTAAGTGGTCCTGCCAACCCTTAATGTATATGGGTCCATCACTAATATATAGGTTAATATTTAATAATATGAAATATGTTTATTTCTATTATTAAATATATTAACCTAGGTATATACTTTAGGTTAAATATTTAATATCATAAAATGATTTTATTTCTAATATTAAATATTATAAACCTAGGTATATGTGTCAACCATTTTAGGTTGAAAAGTTGGGTCGGGAGACATACCCGATCATCTTATATAAAAAGGAATTTAGGTCCTCATTTGATATGTTCGGGAAATATATCAAAGGTGTGTAAATCAAATGATTTGGTTTTACCCTTGGTAAATAGGCTTTGAAAGGAGGAGGTGATCTTCTTGGATGTAAAATAAGTTCTCAAAGTAAAAGGTTATTTTTAAAGTGGTTTTTACCCTATTGAGTTTTTCACTATAAATATTGTGTCACATATGTTATTTATTTCATGTAAATATTTCTTTTTTCCCCAATTTATTTTAGCACTACATTTATGCAATTAAACTCTTGGTAAAAATTTTAGGGTTTTTCAATTTTAAATCCCTAATTTTTTTGGGGGAGATGTAATATGATATGATTCTTACTTTCATTTACATTTTGTAAATTATATGGAATTAATGTTTGTTTGGAAATTGATGTGTGCACAGGTGAAAGGGGCTTCAAATATTTACTTGCATGAAAATCACATATAGAAAAGAAAAGAATTTATTACTATATGAAATAATTTTCATGTTTTCTATAATTTCAAATATTTGCAGGTTAAATATTTCGGAAGGTAAATTCATACTTGTGTTCTTTGGTCCCCTCTAAAAGGATTTGATTTGAAAAACTATAGTTTATAGTTAATCTATAACTATATCCTATATAATTTGAAAACTATATTATTATTGTTAAATAAAAATATATATAATATAGAATAAGGTTTATAGAATAATTTATATAAACATCATATTAAAATTTATATAGTTTTAGAAAAAAATATTAAAAGTCTTAAACCATATTAAAATTACATGGGATTAGGGAAGAGTCGACATACCATATTCTAAGCCTAAGTTCGAGATCATATTTAAACTTAACTTATAAATCTAGGCATATATAGTTTTTCAAAAAGAAACAAACCTAAGTTTGAATCATATTATGTGTGTGTGTGTGTGGGGGTTAGTTTAAACCACTTAAAATATAAAAAAATTTAGATTTGGTTTATATATGTTTTTAAAAAATCTAAGTGCTTACTTTTTTTAATAAGAGGGGTCGTGTTTATTGTTTGGCAATAAAGAAATTACTTTTAAATCTTAATACTTATTAAATAAAACATAACATGTGTCCCTAACCATTTATATTATCCATGTAAGGGGGTGGCCCCATTCATTTATATCTTATAGTTTATAAAAATTATATAAATAAAATTATTTAAACATTTTCTTTTATATAAGAGTGGGAGTGGAGAATAAAATGAGATAATATCTTAGGTATAAATGTGGAATTATCGGGTATAAATGGTGAATTAAAAAAGGGCTAGTTTATTGGTGGCCCACGTGAAGTGTGGTAAATATTTATTAAAATATTTGTAGTTATAGCCACATAAAAATTTTAAAATTTTTAGCTTGTAAAATAGTTTACAATATTTTCATAGTTTTAAATGTGTGCAAGGTAAAATTAAGAATAAATGAAGGAGGAGGAGACAAGGTTCATAAAAATAAGGATTTCAATTTATTTCATTAGTCGAGTGAAATTATTTGTCCCCTCTGTAAAATAGGTTAATCTATACTCTCATAAATCTACTTGCACCTAGTAAAATTCTTTTAACTCGGTATATGTCATTTAAACCCCTTTAATAAGGGTTGTGTATTTTTTATATAAAAAAATATACTATAGTTTATAACTTTTATGAATTGTATGTTGTTTTTTATTTACATTCTATAAATTATATACCTCTTTTTAAACAAAAATTGTATATATTTTTACATTATAAATTATAATGTATTAAAATATAACCTTCCTAATATTATACGAAGAAATTCTAGAATTTCTTCTTCTCGAAATAAACAGTAATTTTTGGCTTCATTAAATTTGATGATCAAATGACCGTCATGGTAGACCAAACATAAGACAATATGATACAGTCATTAAACGTCAAATTTAAGCTCGTTGGATCTTTGTCTACATTGACTTTTTCAAAAATTTGAATTTGTTGTGCATTCTTAGGGTCTCTTCTTCACTTCTATGTGGTCGAAATATTTTTATATAAATATGGGGTATAATACATATCCCTTTATATTGCGGGTTATTATTTTGATCATGGGATCTTAATAGTATGCATTGTAATGTCATAATTAGTTATGATCAAATAGTTTCTTTAGATCTATAAAATTTAGATCCGATTATATTAAAAGTGTTGTTTTTATTATCGATAAATATGTATCTAACTCTGTGGTACATTGTATATTATAATATGGTGTGTTTTATAGGTTTAAGAAAATAATGGCGTTCATTTATTTATGTCTTGACAAAACCCAAATCTTGAATGAAACCAACTACAACATTTGGGTCAAAATAGACTTTATGGCGAGGAAACTCTGGACGATTGTTTATGGATCTGAGGTTGCTCACACCAATCGTCAAGCAATTGTAGATAACATGAATGCATTCTTGCAACAAATGCAAAAGACTTTTTCTATGATTTTGTACAATGTGAACGATGAGTACTTTCTACACATTGGTAATATCAAACATCCGAAAGAGGTATGGACACAACTAGAATCCATGCACGAAGGATACTTGGTATATCAAGGATAGTAATGAGAGTATAATAGCTAAAGGAATTCAAATAAATGGTCTATATATTTTTGATGATTTCTCTTCTGCATCTTGTTTTATATCTCAGAGTTTGAATAATTCAAAACTATGGCATGAAAGGTTAGGACATGTTAATTATCGAAGCTTATATAAAATGTATAGATATAATCTAGTGAAAGGTTTACATGTGTTGTCTTCTTCTCTTGAAGTTACTTCATTAAATGCTTCTAAATGATGGTTTTGATTTTGATTTAGTAAATGGTCATGATGATGTTTTGATGCTATAGATGTTTCTGAAACTCTTATCTTCTATATAAGAAATTAAATTGGGTTCAATCTATGTTAGAAAGTTCAAATCCTATTAACATTAGGAAAATGACCAAAGTCATCATATGTACCATGCATTAATTACCTTGTATGAACCTCATCCGCAAAGTATTATAGGGTCTAGGTGGATATAAAAATAAATTATAATGTTGGTGGTAGTATTAACAAACATAAAACTAGACTTGTTGCTAGGAATTTCAATCAAACATGGTATTGATTATGTTGAGATATTTTCCCTGTAGCTAAAATGAGTATCTTGTTAGAGACTTATTTACAATTATCACTCAATTTGGGTGGGAAATTCACCAAATGGATAAGAAAATACTTTTTTGAATTGTGATTCAAAATAAGAACTTTACATATTTCAACCTAAAGGATTTGAAGAAACTGGTAAAGAAAACTATGTTTGTAAGTTGAGAAATCTTTGTATGGTTTAAAACAAGCTCTTAGAGCTTGGTATATAAAAATTATTTCCTTCTTTAAACTGTTAGGTTTTGTTAATTTTTCTTCTAACAATGATATATTCATTAAGAAATAAGGCTCACATATTATCATTAAATGTATATATGTTGATGATTTTCATATGATTGGTAACAATTCTGATTTAATTCATATGATTTAAAAGAAATTGAAGCGACTTTGAAATGAATGAGTTAGGTCTCTCACATCATATTATTTGTATGACTATATTTCATTCTATTTTTTATTTTTCAAAACACAATATGCAATCATTGTATTGAAAAAGTTTCTTATGATTGATTGTAATTTATTTTCCACTTCAATGGAAGTTGGAATAAATATTAACCTTAAATCTACATATGAAAAAGGTTAATCCTATTTTATATATGATATTAGTTGATAGTTTGATTTATCTAACTATAACTAGATCAGATGTTTCCTATACGGTAGTAATTACTTCAAGGTTTATGTATGAATATTTTTAGAGATCATTAGAATCTTGCAAAAATAATTTTTAGATATATTAAAGGAATAATCAATTATGGGTTGCATTATACTAAGAATGAAAATGCTATCTTATATGAATTTTTTTATTCTAACCATATTAATGTTGTGTTATAAAATATATTGGATATGTGTTCAAGTTTTTTTGGTGTAGGAACAATTACTTGGAACAACAAATGTAATCAACAATCTCCATTTATTCTACTAAGGTAGAGAAGTATAATGGAAGAAGTAAAAAATTTATGTGGCTGCAGCGGCTGTTGGTAGAGATACACATAGAAGTTAAAGGAAGTATTCCTCTTCTATGTGGTGGCCAAAGTTGTATTAATCTTGATTAAGAATCCGGTTCAACATTAGAGGACGAAGCACATTGAGATACATATATTCACCAGTGAGAAGGTATTAAGTGATGACATAAATCTCAAGTTCATGTTGACTAAAGAGCAGGTTGCTAACATCTTTACAAAGTCCCTAAGTATTGCAAAGTTCTCACTTCATGAAAATATTAGATTGTCAAAGTTTCCATTAAGGGTGAGTGTGCATGACAATTTCACCTCCTAATATAACCTGGTTTTTGTAAAAATACCTTTGGACATTTGTAAAACACCTTCAAGAAAGTGTAAAAATATCTTTGGGCATGTATACCTCCTCGGCTTCTTTTTTAGAAATAAGTGTAGAAAAACCTTAAAGGAGGTCTTCAGTAAACTCTTTAGTTCTATTGAGTTTACTGGTAAACATCCAATACAAGCATATTGTTAAGGATGTCCTTGGTTGTAAAAGGCTCATATATGCTTGGGTTTAGTAACCTTTTATGAGAACTGCGAGAACATGTAAAACTCACAAATCATAATTAGACAATCGATCATGAGGTGATATTTAGGATTCCAAATCCTTTTGTACCAAAAGGTAAATTGAGTATGATGAAGGTGTTATAATTCCTTCAACCGATATGCTAGCCTAAAACCGTTATGGTTTAAGAATTGTAAATCTTGTAGTGTACCACGGGTAAGTAATCTATTTACATATGTTATGTAATCCCACTTAACATTAAGGGGGAGTGTTGGAACATAATGATTAAGTGGATCTGCCAACCCTTAAAGTATATGGGTCCATCACTAATATATAGGTTAATATTTAATAATATGAAATATGTCTATTTCTATTATTAAATATGCTAACCTAGGTATATAATTTAGGTTAAATATTTAATATCATGAAATGATTATATTTCTAATATTAAATATTATAAACCTAGGCATATGTGTCAACTATTTTAGGTTGAAAAGGTGGGTCAAAAGACATACCGATCACCTTATATAAAATGGACTTTAGGTCCTCATTTGATATATTCAGGAAATATATCAAAGGTGTGCAAATCAAATGATTTGGTTTTACCCTTGGTAATTAGGGTTTTAAAGGAGGAGGTGATCTTACTAGATGTAAAATAAGTTTTCTAAAGTAAAAGGTTATTTTCAAAGTGGTTTTTACCCTATTGGGGTTTTCCACTATAAATATTGTGTCACATGTGTTATTTATTTTCTGTAAGTATTTCTTTATTTATTTATGTTATGATGTAATTTTTATTTAAATATTTATTGTAACATTATATAATATGTAAGTTGATTAAATCTGTATTTATTAGAATCCTCAAATTCTAACAGAGTTTTCCTCACTCAAAAATCAGCATATATATGGGATGGATAGTAATAAAATTATATATCGATCCCTTGAAGGTCAACCATCAAAATAAAATTATGTCAAATAAAGTTATAGAATAATCCCTCAAAAGATGGCTATCTAATAAAAACACAAAATGAGGACTTCCCGAATTGATAAATCCTCATATCAATAGGGATTTCGCATCAATCATCCCTCAATATCAAAATAAAAAGTAACCATCCCAGAAAACTTCCCACATTGATTAACTTTCCCATAAAACACAAGCTTCCCACACCAATCAGCTTGTGTAATATAATAAAGCTAGGGGAAAACTGTGAACTATCAAAAGATCCCACTTCCCCATGCTTTGCTACATACAAACCTTACCCATGTCGAAAAGGATACCTACAACTATCCCACATCTATCTATAATCCTACTATGACTAACCGTTGTGAGTGATATTTTAATATTAATTATGAATCCACACATGCAACATCATACATATAACAAGTTTACCATCATACACTATATATGCCATGAACAATAAGGAGAAAAACATCTCACATTATATTCCTATCCATCGTATAGTGTATTAATCAAAAACAAGATCATCATTTATCACAAGCATATTCAAAATCATCAAAATCATATTATAACACATTTATCTCTAATCTAAAAACCATACATTTCAAATAAATGCCATAAAACATCACATCAAAACCATAATCATAATCATCAATCACATATCTACTCACAAACATACATCCATCACATCGAAGCTATCACATAACATCAAAATCATGTATATGTGTGTGTGTGTGTGTGTGTGTGTGTGTCTACATAATCAACAAGGGCTTTAAAATAGCCTCATACATCAAAATGAGTCTAAAAAATTATCTAGTAAACTAAAGCCTTGTCAATTGAATGCCTCCTCTAGCACTACTCCTTTAATCCCCATATGTACGTCTAGCAAAATTACCTTACCCCGACCTCTTAGTTGTTGACTCACACTCACGAGACTACCTAATGGAACCCACCATCATCTAATAAAACACTCAAGATAACAAGTCTCATCTGAAGCCTCCACCTCACCATGTCCTTATAATAAGCTCATTGCCTAATGCCCGATATTGATCCATACTCAAACTACAAGGTGGCACCATCTCGCCAACTATTCTTAGCTCTAACTACATGTAGTTCATCCCTTGATATCAATGAGAATGTCACATCAAAGGCCTACCATAGACTCTCCCTATCATGCTGACATATGTCTCTATTCATTCAATCCTAGGTAAGATCGCATTACACAACCATAAGTCCTTGACTCAACCCATCCCTCTCCCCAATCATTATATCTTAGGAAACTATAAGATTGTCTTGCTAAATCATCAATACTTCCTTCCCTGCCTCTAGAATGGCTATGGTCACCTCCAAAAATCTCCTCTATCATCCTCCTCTCCTCCCTCAAAGCACCACCCTCCTATACAACCCCCGTGCAAGCTCTAACCTTCGTCTTGAACCCGTCTAATTGTCCCTACACCAAGCCACATATGCCTTAGTCACCCCGTATCACCATGACCCAATCCATCCCCCTATGCATCCAACCTCACTCCCACCCCCTCCTCATTAACCATCTTTACTCGGCTCTTCTACATTCAATAAATCCACATCAAAATCCCCACCATCTCATTTATTTGCCACAACTTCCTCGACTACATATTGTATCAAGCCAAATTATTTCACAACGCAACCAAACTTAACTAACTCCCACTAGTCATCCCATCTACCCTTTAGCCACCTATCTTTATGCATCCCTCTCATCTCTCCCTCCACCCCGGCCACATGGGAAACTTGTATAGGGCCTCTAAATCATATCTCTTCCTCAGTAAATAGGCCAGAGTTATCTCTAATAATCCTCACCTCTCACAAACCCCGTAGCTGCAAAGTCAAATCTCCATATCATAAACCCCATAGGATAATCTAAATCAACCCATATTTCCCATGCAACTCCCCTTAGTTGAGCCACTACAATATGCTCATATGCCTAACACTCCAACAAAAATGACACATCAACTCCAAACCTATGGCACATCCTCCAAGCCCACGACTCTATGTATACCGGTCTAGTAAGGCAGGGGCCCAAGAAAAATTCGTCCTATAATCCATCATGTCCGCCACCACTTCACCAACATCCTATAAAAATAAATAAATAAATAAACATCACTTACCTCGGCATGAGTGGGCCTCCATCATCTCTGGTTATCCCTAGTTGTCTCCATGTATCTAAAAATATAGAAATAATTTTTATTAGATTAGGTAAAAAATAGATTTTGAAGGGATCAGGAACCCTGTACAAACGAAAGATATGGCGATCAAAGCCCAAAGATGAAAAACAAGAGAGGCACAACCAGAAAGAAAAGGTCCCACAAAAATGAGTTAAACAAACTTAACTCTTACAGAGCAGGAAACGGGACCCCAACTGGGCCAAAAAGACCAAGAAAGAAATAGGGCATCACAGTTCGCCCAAAGTTTGCAAAAAGTTCAGAAAGCTACAAGTCTTCCAGGAGAGACAGGAAACCACACGAGGACCCCAACAGGACCACCAACTAATCTTCCTCCGAGCTACTGATACGAGAGGTTGAATCTCCTTCTTTTCTTCTCTCCTTCTTTCTCCTCAACTCTATCAAGAAGCCCTTTGACCTGTTTCTCTAGCTCCTGCATCCGATTTTTAATCTGAACCTGGTCCAAACCATTTTCTTTGAGATATTAATAATATTTAAGATGGATTCCCTTTGCCCTTCATTTGTTTCCTCCATAGCTTTGAGGACCCCCTCTAAGTAAACCATCCTTCTGTTCCACTCTTCAAAAATAGTGGGATCACCCACACACTCATTTTTCCTGAAGCACTTGGCTTCCCCAACATCACCCTCCGTGAAATTTCTGTCAATACCTCCCCCCTTGGGAATAGTTTTTCCCTCTTTCATCTTTGTAAGACATTCTCGCTAAGGTAATATCTTCTTCCTCTTCATGTTCCTCCATAATAGAGACCAAAGGGTGATCCAGTACTGGCTTACCATTCTCAAACAACAGAAGAATCAAACCCTCATGAAGGGGCAGCTCAGCCTTCTTGTTCTGGAATGCCATCAACGAATTCGAGAGAGAGGTAGCCAAGAAAAAAGGAATGCTAACCATGAATTTATGTCGAAACATGTTGAGGAAAGTGATATGGTGAGTATAGATTTTTCTATACTTCCCTTCCAATGTGATATACTTCATAACTTGAAGACAGACCTCCTTCCAAATACCAGGGATACATGATCGAGCAATGCCATCAGTGAAGAAAAAACAAGTCTCCTTACCAATAAAAAACACTCAATCTCAAGATCTCTGCGTGTTCTTTCCTTATAGATTTTCAAGCCCTCCATCTTCATTTCTGTCACCCTAGCAATGTTGGCCTCTGAGACCTCGACCTCCACACCACGAACAGTAAAAACCCCATCTTTCCATGCTTGACCAAAATCCTTAGAGAGAGCAGGGTCGTGACCATGTAATTTAGCAATAAAATTGCTAAAACCCCCAACTTTTAACTTATTCCACGATCCCTGTTGCTCTCTTTCATATTCTGACTAGTGGGTTCCACGTGAATCCTATCACCACCCATCTGAACTTTATCAAAGTAGCCTTTCCAACTGAAACTAGAGACAAGCCACAAACTATGTTTCCAAACCAAATTCAAAAAGACCCAGTGATTTTATAAATTAGGGTTTCTTAGTTATTTTACTCTAAAAATTGTAATAACAACAATGAACCCCCACATACCTTTATATCAATTTTTCTCGCCCACTCGATTCTTTGGCGATCGGGTTAATCACCGACAATTTGACATAACATTAAGGACTAGTGGTAATTACAAGTGATTACTCCTGTTCATCCAAAACATCATTCTTTAGTCTACAAACCTTATCAAAAATAATTTTAATCATCAATTGTCAAAAATTTCATGTTTAAAAGTATGTGTTTCCTTTTTGAGGCCCCAAGACCCTCTTAAAATCATAAATTCAATCAATCTATATATATCCTGCCTTTATCAAGTATATCTCGATTTCATAGCCTTTTACAAAAAAATCCGACCACCTCCATTAAGTCATATGTCTATAGGTTAAGAACCCATTGGTTCCCTTATCACTTGACTTCCTAGTTGCGCAAGCTCACCTTTGTAGCAATCTATTTCATGCCTAGTCTTGGGGTACCTTAAATTAAAACACACTCTTACACAAGCCTTTTAATCCATCAACTTAATCAAACTAGTGACCATTTCACTTTCTCGCAATGACCCCAGTTTGAGGGGGAACCACCCATCTATCACAAACCCAACCATTTCACTCATTTTTGTCCAGCGGCTTGTCCATTACAAACCACTTGATAAAAATGGGAAAATGTAGACACCCATTTTTTTACACCTTACAATGTTTATCCAAATCCCCCACATTTTCATTCAAAACAATAAACCTATTCTATTATCCGATAAACCATGTCTTTGTCCCAAGAAAACTACACTTTATGCTCAAGTAAATACTTATTTACTCATCCTAAGTAACCTAAACCTCCCAAACCAACCTAACCCATTTTAGTGTAGCCTCCCAACCTCCCAAAACCATTAACACCTTCCTACCCATCGTTACTCACTTCCGAACCCAAAATAACCTATTTTTAAGTGGTTGAGACCACTTCCAAGTGTGTTTCCCCACTTTTTCAGATCACTAGTGATTCTAACTAATCATCAATGATTCTATATAAATTGATCAACTTTTCGAATCCGGATCCTCGACGCTTATAACAAAGCTATTATACTTTAACAACCTAGATGACATCATTTCATACATCTAGAAATCTCTTGAATCTATATCACATCCTTGTATCCTCACAAATCTTTTAAGACCTCCTACAACATTATTTCTTGACATTCCACATCAAAGGTAAGTCATTTACACCCGTTCTTATTCTGGTCTATCCCCGTATCATCTTAAAGCTCAAATCAATTTGTAAATCATTTCTTTTTGCATCCAATTTGCATATTATAAGGAATCAAACTTTTCCACAATAATTACCAATGATTCCTTTGAATCACCAATGATTACCCCAAATGGCTAGCTGCCATATTGAATCACTAGTGATCTCTGTCTTTTAGTCATTAATAACATTTTTCATATCCACAAGCAGATATCTTAATCTATATTTCTCTAATCTATTTATTTCCAGTTGTATTTTCTTGTAGATAATTGTACCAGTCAAGCACATCCAATTACTAGCATATACAACCTTCTTGTCATCCGACAACCATTTGTTTGGGAGTGATTTGACATCACACACAGGGTGAGTCTCTATGTCATCTCTTTGGCACCAAACATCGGCGACATGAAAGATCAACTTAAAATCATACTAGAAGAATGAGACATTGCTAAGTAGGATTGGTTTGAATACTTTGAGGAGTTCGAGCTCACCTTAGCTATTTCTTGGGCCGCTTACCATACAAAGCGGGCTATCTCTATCCTTATGGACATTTAATTTTTCTTTCCATTGTCAATCTATCATATTGTATCTTTTATCATTTATCACTTGATTTCAAAATTATTTTACACCCTTCAACAAAAGCCCGTTGGTTCTTGGGATCATCCTTTGCGAGAAACTCGTCATTTTTTATCTAATATCTATATTTTCTAATTATCTACATATGTGTAGGTTTCTGTCATTCATTGGAAAGATTCTCACACCTATTTTGCATCCATACATCTCGACATTTTATTGTCGATGCGGGTATCATTAAACCCTATTATCCTATGAGTTTTGGTGTTTTTATATAATTAATGAACCAAAATCCACCAAAAATATATATTTTCTCATAAACATTGTATGGTCTAGACTAGAATTGTATGGTTTTGACTGGAGCTATACAATTTCGAACCTTTAACAATCAAGATTTGCCAATTTTGTGTGATTTTATTGTATAGAAATGGTATTCATTATATGTAACTCTCACTTACATATATTCAAGCTGAACTTAAAAATTATAATGAGATATAAAACTAAACAACATGCAGAACCCTTCATCAAAACATCAACAAACAAAAAGAAAAAATATTTATGTGTGGTTGAGGTTAGAATATCCTTGGCGGTTAGAATCCCGGTTGTTGAACCAATCAAACCGATGCACTAAATCCCCTCATTACAGGATCAAGTCTCATATATTTATCTTAGGTTTTTGTGTAAATGTGAATAGATTAAAAACCCCTTAGGGGAGCCTTTGTGTCTCTTAACAAAAAGATACCAAAATAACCGCATAATATAAAATGTACCAAGTACAATAGTAGTTAGATGTATATTCCTTAGTTATGCAAACTAACCCTTTGTTAATTGAACCCCTTGTGCATTTCTTGGAGTGAATTTTCTCTTGTTAATACATGGCTCTATGATATTTTCATACTTGGAAATGGTTGAAGCTACACACATTAACCTAGTTGAGTACTTAAGACTTGTATTAAAGACTACTCTAGATTATGTGTAACTAATTTATGAAAAATTGAGTGCTTTTGGAATGATATTTATAATAATTTATTTCAAACATGATCCTTCTCCTGAATTGTAAGATGTCTCCGCAAGCCCTAAATTCTCCAAAAGCTATGAACCATAAAAAAATCCTCCACGTAAAGATTCGGTGAGAACTCATCGACCTAAAGATGGAGGCGGAGCAGCTCTAGAGATTGGTTATGAGGCTTTTTCCTTGTCTTGGATCAATCTCAATTTCAATACATGCATCGAGAACTCCAATATTTCTGCTCAACCTCTATCTCGGGAGGCGACATAAACCCCTAGTTGTGGACCTCAAAGAATGAATGGTAATGGTGGATCGTGCAGTCTGAGAGAAGTTAATGATGCTTCTTAGGTTTCCTTTGTCGGTGTTGGGGAATTTCTATGGATAGCGTTGGTTCCTCTCAGTTTATGCTATGAGGTCACTCTGCTCTTGATGGGTCAGGTATGGGAGCCTCTACCACAACAATGCCTTCTATGTCATCACTCAATCTAAGTGATCCTAGTTGTGGCCCCACTATGACCTCCTTTGAAGATGCTTTAAATGGCAAGGAATATCTAATGAAACTTGAATATATTACCCCATGCATTACATTTGGGGAAGAGTTCATTTCATCTGAGAACTACTTTAAGGAACACACATTGATGTGTAGATTCATGGGATTATGGCCCAACCTTCCTACACTTCACACGTGGATCTCCAAACACTAGACTCCAATACTAGTTGGAAGGTTAGACTTGTATCCGTGTGTTAAAGGTATTTTCATTGCAAATTTCTCTTCAATAACTGATAAAAACACTATTTCATCCAACTTCTAGGTCTGCTAATCTAAGTATTTGGTCATTAAACCTTGGTTCCCCTCCTTTAACCCGCTCACTGAATCATTCTCTTACAAACCTGTTTGGATCAGGCTACCCCATTTACCCCTCCAATTCTGGAGTCGTGATTGTCTAATATCTATTGGCAACACCTTGGGAACTATACTTTATATAGATTCTCAAACCTCTGATTACACCCATACTACCTATGCTCGGATCTTGGTGGAACTTGATACTGCTAAAAACCTTCCTGCAACCATTGATCTTAGAGTGCAAAATAGAACTTGGTCACAACCTTTAGATTACGAAGGCCTACCTTTTCGGTGTAGAAGGTGTTTCTGTTTAGGACACACCTCTATTGATTGTGGGATGACAAAGCGTCAACATGAGAAATGCAACTAGTGGAAAGACGCCCTCCCGGAACACTTGGTTTTCGGTGCAAAAGAATATCTAAACTCAAATGCGAGATACGTGAGTGAAACCAATTATGTCCTGGAAACCCTTTTATTTTAAATTCAAATTTTTGGTAACAAGGAAAATACACAAGATGTTGGTGGTAGCAAGGAAAATGCTAAAGATTTATCTTAGGATAACAACATTTTGTCCCAGTTGGAATTAATACGACTAAGGAAAATACTCCTCCTTTATCTAACCCTCCATTCGTGGAGGCTTCATCAGTATGGTAACAGTCATAAAAAGAAAAAAATTATTACTAAGAATGCCACTTCTCCGCCTAGATGATTCTCTTCTCTGTTGTTGTTTGGCTGGTCTATATTGATTCATTTGTCTTTTCCGGCAATGACTTGCTTTTCTCGCAATGGTGTTGTTGTCACGCATGCATTGGTCGATGTACATCGTTGTCTCTTTGTTGATTTTTTGTTGGTTCTTTTCTAAGAAGACTGTTTTCTGTTGTTGGGCATTCTTGTTCTATTTGAATTTTTATCTTTTTGTTATGTTTTAATTGTAAAATCTGGCTTTTGAGCCTTATTGTACAAGGGTATAATCCCTTTCCAAAAATAATTTTCCAATAATAAAATATATATTTGTACTAATTTCTTATAAGAGTGTTATGTGAGTTATAAAGTGATAATGACTTGTTTATATAGCCTTCCGTAGGTGAGATACTCTAATAAGGATGACCCTAGGAAGATAAAATGTCCCAAATAATGATTTAAAATTGAAATTAGAGTTGGGTATTATGAAGGGTTAGGACCATACATATCGGACAAGATTAGACCCTACATCTCGACTCTTCCATACATTTTTGGACCAAAGAGATAAATACAAAAATTTAAATTTGTGTCATGAATATTAGAGGTTTTATGTTTCTTTGATTAAATAATATACCTGTGAATTAATAATAAACCATATTTTAAAGATAAACAATTTGTAATCGAGCTAGATACATGAGGAGATTAGATTCCAAATTTGATAATTTATCTTAGCAAGGGTACATGGTTAAACTTTACATTGAATGAGGGATTGTTACCAAATTTTAGTGTCTACATTCCCCCTTTTAAGTTTTTAATTGAAAATTGTATGCTTAAAGTTAAAACATACTCAAGTGTGCACACAAACGTTTCCTTTGTTCGAAGGGACTTCTTGATGTGTTTGTGCTGGCACACTCCATGATGAAACCTATAACTCAAATTTTAGTCAATGTCTATGATATAAACTAAAATTTAACTCAAGTGTATAGATAATGCTTGTAACTTTGAACATTGAAAAAAGTACGTAAAGGACATGTAAAACATGGAAGGAATACACCTATTTTCTTACAAGGTGGGGGATCCAATTGTTGACATGCCTTGGAGATTTGGAAATTTTCTTGTGGATATGTTAGATGATTGGGAGTAATAAGTCCCCAATGTTGTTCCATAGGAGATGATAGAGAAGAAGAAGGATTTAGACTACAAATAACCCATGTGCTTTGATTCCTTCCCCATTTCAGAATTTGTTGAGGAGGAGAAAAGAGAAGTATACAAAGCTCTCTTCTTTTCTTTGATGTTTTCCACATTTTAGGAATATGGTGAGAGAAGTATAAATTACGCTTTATAAAGCTCTAAGTTTTCTTTTACGCTTTCCACTAAACCCACAAGCCACCTACTATAGATGGATCTAGGCCTAATTTGTACCAACCTAAAAAATACCTCAAAAGGAATAAACATCACCATTCCCCAAAAGGTGTTACTATGACTATACTAATCATTTCAAATTTTGAAACATTAAAGGGGAGAAGGAGGCCGATATTCCCAAACCCTATTTTGCAAATCGCATCTCGAATAGTGTTTTGGAGAATGATGAAGTACTTGTGCCCTCTATATACATAGATATATATGAATCCAGGTAAATAAATAATAGAATTTATAGAAATTGAAACATTAAGGGAATCTTCCCTCTTTCCAGAACATATGAAATGGTCATGACCATGCCACAATCCCGACTATACTATGCACTTTTTTACCTTGTTTAAATTCTGCCACATTTCATTATCCATGATGTTTTATGAGGATTCAATTCTTGTGAAAAAAATTTCTTACATATTACAAAGATTCCTATATATGTAGAAATATTCATATCAATTCCCCTCTTTTGAGGTGCATGTGATAAAATATTTGAGTTTGTGGCTCAAATTAATAAGTGTGTACCCTTGTACCATGTGTTTGATAAGTTTCGTAGGATCACATAGAAGGATGAAATGGTGGCCACTTTTGAAAACCTATAACCTAGGGGTTATACATGGTAAAAAACCATGGTGTAGAGAAAAAACAACATGCAAAAGAAACAAGAAAGAATATACGTGGAAAGAAATTAATAACACATAAAACTGCAATCATGTCATACTCCATAGTAAAAAAGTATAAAAATAACATAGTAAACATGTCAAAATACATATAAATAATAGTAGTGTAATCATAAAATTATAATCCAAATGTGTTGTAAAATAGTAATATAATAACAAAAAAAAATGTACAATCAAGTAAGCCATAAAATATGGAAACAAATCATATGTAGACATGAATCCATAAACATGGCACACACATATTGTTAAAAAACAATCATAGTAGGAGGCATGGTGTTCCACAATCGAGAGAGACAAGTGTGTACATTTAAGATAGACATCCAAAACATGGGACACCCATGGTGTCACAAGACAAGAAAGATCCTTAGTTTGTAGAAAGAAAATAGTTATATATGTATACAACAGGTTTTTGTCACCCACCTACACCCTCATACACGTAAATTAAAATATTTAACCCATGATTCTAACATAACCTAAGTCACTACCATCACCCCATAAAATCATTTATTAACCTTTGTAAATCTTATTTACTTATCTAAACTTACCCTAACCTCCCTAAAACATCCTAACCACTCTAACCCATCCTAACCCTTTTTATCCTAACCATCCAACTCCCTAACCACGCTTAACCTCTTCCCTAACCATTTATCCTTGTTCCCATACCCAAAACCCCCATTTTGGAAGTGGTTGAAACCACTTCCAAATGGTTTTCTCCACATTTCTTATATTTTTGGCGATTCCAACAAATCACCCATGATTATAAATAGGAGCTTACAACTCTTGTTTTAGGGATCTTCAACCTTGTATTCTTGAAAGCACCACTGAAAACTCTGTCACTCTAGTAATCTCAAAATATCTCACGAAAAGTTCTCGATGCCCTAGTAAGCCATACTACATCATACTTTGTGTAATCATACATCTTCAAGGCCCGTGTTACCTCATAAGACATTCAATAAGACATCATCAAGATCTCAACAAGCCCCTATAATAAATTTTTAGTTTTTTCACATCAACAATAAGCTATATCCCTTTATTCTTGTTTCTATTCTAGTTACACATAAAAAACAAAGTTAAAACAAGTGTTTAAGCCTCTGTTTACCATCAAATTAGCATTCTTTCAAATATTAGTTTTATTTCGAAAAAAATTTGCGATTATACCAAATTGCCAACAATTTCATCAACCGCTTTCGACGATTATTGTAAATTTCATCTCTTTTATCAAATCATTACATTTTATCATTTGTTATCTATATATCTAGACTTAATATGTCTATTTGCAAGCATGTATGTGTTGTAGATGATTGTTCCAGTCAATCCCATCCAATTATAAGCATTTATGATCTCCCGATCATCCAACAACCATTTGTGTGGGAGTAGTTTGACATCCTCCATGAGCTCACTTTGTGTGCCATCAGATTTTCACCGACCCTCGAGGATATTGAGGAACAATTCGAGATCGAGAAGAAACTAAAGAATATTTGTATATTTACCTTAAATACCTTGATATTGTTACCACCTTATCTGGGCCGCATACGAAAGCTAAACATGATCTTCCTTCCATCTTGAGTTTTAGCTTCCTTATCTTGCATCATCCATATTATCATTATCTATCTTACTATCTTTATCAATGTAACTTAATTGTATCAAAAAGAGATGGCATCCTTCAAGGAAGTCCTTTTGGATTCCTAGAATAGGCCTTTTCCATGCAGCTTGTTGTCATATATATCTCATATATTATGTCTAGTTGTCTTTATTTGCAGGTCTCCTCACTCAGTGAAAGGAGGGGTGCTTCTTTAGTGTATACATCCCACCATCCTGACATTGTGATTGTCGGCGCAGTGTCGGTAAACTCTACTAATTTTTATTTTTAGGTACTTTCTGCACTTGATAACACTAATTGAAAGCTACTTAATACATTCTGACATGCCTAGTGGGACCTTGTTCCCTTTATTTTCATTAAATTAATTTTTAGTCATTTTTAGTCTCTTCTCTGTAATTTCCAATGATTAGAGTAAAATGCCAACGATTCTTGTAAATTGTGCATGATTTTCTTAATCACCGACGATCTCTATGGATTGTTCTTGATTACTCAATCGCTTCCTTCCATATCGCTTATATATCTTTTGCTTTCAGATTTCATCTAGCCTTGCTTAGTTTTTTAATCTGGATCTTTTTCTTTGTATTCAAAAATAAGCTAAAAATCAAAAATCTTTAAAAAAAGGAAAAGAGACCACAATTACACTTTTTTCCACTATTTTCTTTTCCAAAGATTGCATTTTCTTGTTGTCCTCATCGAATTAACATTTATTTTAGGATCTAAAAAAAACTTTCATATCTTCTAGATCACATAATTTAATTAGGGGTAAACAAACTACATTTAATTAACTCCCCTCACGCACAACCAAACCATGTCAAATACAAATTGCATTTAAACACTCCTTCCTGTGTGTCCGTACTTGGATTTTATCACTAAGAGGATAAGTTGACTTGATTTTTGTTTCGAGTATAAATAAGTTGGGCGGTATGTCGGCTAAGCTCGACATCCTTATCAACTGTGGGACAGTGAAGTGAGGAGGTAGGCACCAATACTATGCCACGTACTCAACACCAACACAAATTCGGGCCTCACATACCTTTCGGTATATAAAGGAATCCTTTCTTTCACATCACCTAAAACTAGCCCTAATTTCCATTTCCTAGGAACTCTTAAACCCTTTTTCACATTTCACCTTTTCCTTAACTTAATCAAGATTAAAACAATTATCTTGTGTGAATTTTATGTTTGATTGTAATCAACCATATAAATTATGTTTCCTTTTAGCGATTGTTTATTTTTTTTCATGGCCCTAACTAGAAAAAATTTCCATCTACAAAACTTTGACAACATGACTAAACATTTCCAATAATCCTTAGGAAAATTCTAGAATAACATTGATGACGCCAAATTTCTAATTGACTAATATCAAGAATCTTAATCACCCCAATCGATGATCAAGAATCTCCACTCTCCTAGTTGTAAATCTGCCACATCAGTAGCGGTGATCCATATTCACATAAATTTTGGATACAAACCCCCGTTGCTTTAAAAACATATCTTACTACTCGAGGAGTTTTCCTCCACCAACCCACATTGGAACAACGACCTCTTTTCACCAATGTCACTTACGAATTTTCCCATCTTATCTATCTTAATCACGAACTAGTTGTCCAACAAGTTCATCCTTATTCCACTTTTAGTGGACTAGAAGCATTAGCTCTTGTGCCATCATTACCCTTCATCAATTTTGATCTCAATTTTATTTCTTCGCAAGATACAACCAACCAAAAATCATCATCCTCACTAGATCTATCATCCGGATCCTCATCCTCACAAAAAAACATGAACACATCTTTGTCCACCTCTAGTCCTCTAGTCTCTTCCATGATCCAAACACCTCCTATAATCTCTGCTTTCATCCTTGGCTCGATCCTTCTTATCTTGTCACAACAACCCACATATGTGGTCCAAAACATTTTCATGTTCATCCCAACATCAACTTTGCCTCACCAATAAAATATCTATCTCTAGTGTTCATCCCTCTTCACAACATGTATCGACCGCCCTTGTTTCAAAAAATCCCTCTCGATATAACTCAATTGTCTCAACCCTTATTCCATAATTCCATACCCTTTCAACATATACCCCAAAAGTCTCTAGCTTTTATCCACACTTCTATCCCCTTTCAACATATACCCCAACACTCACAACCCCTTTTAAACACTTCAATTCCCATCCAATATTAGTACATCCAACCCTCACAGCCTCTCATCTCACAACCAACATACAACATTCCTATGAGTGTTCCACTCTAACATAATATCCCTCTACCATATCAGCCATATCAGCAACCAAACCCACATCCATATAATCAACCAGGTCCTTCATCATTCAATCCCCAACAACAACCCTCACAAAATTATCCCTTACAGGAATTGATGAAAAGGTTCTTCAACCTTGAAGATGCCTCCATGGGTCCCAAAACACGTTATATTACAAACATATTTACAATGAACACATCCATCCTTTTGTACCATACAAAGAATACCCTCCACAATGGGAAATCCCTAAGTTCCTTAAGTTCTATAGTAAAGAAGAACCACAACAACACATCCGAGTCTTCTGCCATGCTTGTTATCTTATCATAAATGACCAGGACCTCATGTTGAGAACATTACCTATGTGCCTAGTAGGGCTCACGTTAGATTGGTACAATAGTATCCCACAATAATCACTCTTCTCATTCACACATCTTGTAAAAAATTCTTAGAAAAATTTTCGATCAACATCACCCGTAAAGTCACCATTACGATCTTTGCACCATGAAGAAATTCAAAGATGAATCTATTATAGATTTTGTCACTGCTAGAGGGGTATTATTAACCAATTATCTTTCTCCCTCCCACAAACATATTTAATCGAGCTATTTTCTCACTCATGTGCCAAACATATATCATCAACATTACAAATTTAATATTTCCAAACATTTTACGAATCCTTTACTATGGCTCGCAAACTAGAACTCCATGCCCTTGAGGACGATAGGGTTAAACTCATATCAAAGAATCCTAAACTAAAATCCTCATTCAAACCATCCTCTAGTCATGAAAAATATAAAACATCAAAGAAACAAGATCATTGTAAAAGCCGCTTCTAAAGAGCGTTCGGATCTCGAACACACCTACCCTCAACGTAACTATACACCCATTGGTGAATCTTACAACGTGGTTTTTATAAACTCTTGGCTGCATGTATGATCACTCTTCCACCCATTCGTCCTATCGACACATCTGTCTCAAAACCCTCTTGGTATCGAGAGAAAGATTACTACAAATACCATAGGGTCAAGGGCCATGACATTGAAAGGTTTCATTCATTTAGAACGTCCTTCAAGACCTTATTGATAAAGGTCGATTCAAGTGGATTGTTAGGCATCTCATTAGTGTGAACCTTATTTGTAATTAATATTTGTAGTTTATTATTATATTATGAGTTGTTCAGAAACAACTCATAATTATAATAATCATTGTTATGGTTTGTAAGTGAAGTTGTTAAAACAACTTCACGTATTTAGTGAGTTGTTATAGGAGGTTTCCTATTTTATAGGAAACTCTCCTTCTATATATTTTCCATATATCCAATTGAATAGATATGACAACATATTATTAGTATGTTTGTATTTCTACAAACTGGTTCAAATGTATTATTTGGTATCAGAGCGAAATATGACCCTATGAAGAGAATATCCATTTCCATTTATCTTGAGAGTATTTTTCTACAGATCTATGTTTCTGCTTATCACTATGAATCATTGGGAAAAGTAGATAGTGATTATTGTTTTATGAATGGTGTCTATTATTTATCCCCAAATTTAGATGGACTTAACTCAGGTTTCAAAGCAAGCTGTTGGAAATATTGATAGATTGGTTTAGACATCAGATTCAGGCCCCCACATTTGAAATATTCCAAGATATAGATTGTGTGGCCCATTCAGATCGAGTCCCTCTGTTGTATAATCAAAGCTCGTCCAAGTATAGAAGCACCTCAGTCTTTTTTATTAGAGACAACTACTTGCGTATTGAAGCCTTGGGCGATTGAAACTTGCAGTTAATCCAAATGCATGTTCTCGTGTCCATTGATTACATCCAATGTATCCAAAAGTCGTTCAACATTGCATTCATGTATTTCATCGACCAATGTCTATCTACGCACGGATAATATAGGTACATGACATTCATTGACTTTATTTTATTCATTCTGCATTATATGCAATAGACAAAATGGTAAGAGAATTATACATCAATACGGCTTAAAAAATATATCAGGATTAAAAAGGGTAGATCTAGAAACGACAATGGCCGTAGCCGGGACCTCAAAATTTTCCACATGTGCAACTAGATCGTGACTGTCTTCTTCATCTGCGACACTTTTCCATATCATGCAGTTTCAGTATTTCCATCAACATTTTTCTAATACGTCCATTCATCAAGACGTCAGGGTCAACAAAATATAAATTGCGATAGTTCAATATAAAAGGCCTTTCTGATTGCTAGTTGTGCGGCTATACTTGAGCATTATCTACCAGCAATGATGACATGTATCTCTTCTCTAAGAAGAAACTAAGCCTCAGTTTTTTGTCAGGAGGATGTTGGGGAAAATATTTATGTCTTCTAACTAATTTGTTTTGTGACTACGTGTGAATCCATATATATACTTGTGGCTCAAGGAAGATCTGATTGAAATTTGGCAAGATTCTTGAATAGTTGCTGGAATGTTACAAAGAATCAGAACACAAGATCTATTGTGCCTTCCCAGCTGTTATCTTTCATGCACTCATTCTTATTTCTGTGTAAATGAATCGGTAACATGATTTTTGTATGATCATCACTATAAAATGTTACCAGTCCATGAAAAAAAAATTGCACCGTAAAACAAAGTGATTGTGGGCTACTTTTATTTTTCCGACGTCCTTCATTTTTTTTCGTGTGTGTCAATTTTTGCAAAAATGGAGAAGTTAAGTCTTGTTGAGAAGTTCAAAGGACGAGATTTTCATACATGGAGAATTCAGATGCAACTGAATTTGATTGAGAAGGATTTGTGGGATGTCGTTAAACCTAATACTACAATACCAACAAATGCAACGGATCTCGCAAAGTGGACTGTCAAGGATCAAAAGGCCTTGGGAACCATTGGTCTCGGTCTATCTAAAGCTTACCTACACCATGTGGACTTCACAAAGTTTGCAAAGGAGATTTGGGAGACATTAAACAAGATTTTTGGATATAAGGCAGAAAGTGCCAAGACGACTTTGAAACAAAAATTATATGGATTAAATATGGACGAAGGTGCAAAAATGGCAGATCATATAAGAAAATTTCACTCTCTTCTTAATCAGCTTGAGCATTAATGAAAAGGTAAACGATGATGATGCCAAAGCAATTCTTTTGAATAGTTTTCCTAAAAAAATGTCTCATATGGTTTTTACTCTGAGCAAGCTTAACATTGGTTTAGAAGGAGTAATTTCTACTCTTCTTGATCATAATGAACCCTCTGAGACAGAAGAGGAAGTTTTATATGTGAAAAATAAAGCCAGTTCATCATAAAAAATGGCAAGTATACTTTAAAGCATGCTCATTCACGAGGAAAGGTTAAATGTTTTTATTGCAAAGAATTAGGACATGTAATTTTGAATTGTTAAAAAGAGCAAAAGATCTACTTGATGACAAAATAGATCAAAAATCCTTTTTGGTAGAAGAAGAAACTGATTGGGAAGAATACTCTAAAGATGAAGAACTTTCTTGTCCCAGTGATGAGGAATTCTTATGGTAAATAATTCACCCAACTAAGGCAAGAGGAAACGAAGGATGGAGGGGGATCAACGCCTCTCGTCAGTCACTAACAATGGGGTCGCATTCAAATTTGGTGGTAGTATTTTATATTATTTTAGTTGTGTGGTGTGTGCAGAATAAAGTGGTGTATGGTTTCCTTCCCCTATTTTGATTCAAACAAGGAAGATGTGCATTTTAGATCTTTGAGAGTTGTATAGGAGGGAAGCTAAACTAGCATGATCCTCTGACTGTAGAGATTCTTCAATTTTCATACTTCTAACATCAATCGGCTGGTGAAATCTATCATTCACTGGAAGTGAAAGCAGGAACTGTTGAGTTCGCATATGTGGGTAAATTGGTGGAAGTGTGATCATCTCGGTATGGGGTTCACTGTGGTGAAGTGGATTGGTCATGTGCAGGCGAAGATCCAAACAAAAAGATCCAAGACAACAGTATGCAGACCTAAAAGTATGTAGAGGCATACGATTGTGGTTCCATTTCTATGGTGCATTTTTTCCATGTTCACATTAAGGGGGTGATATCAGTAAATAAAGTTCACACTAAGGGGGTGAATGTTAGGCATATCATTAGTGTAAACATTATTTTTAATTAATATTTGTAGTTTATTATTATATTATGAGTTGATTATAAACAACTCGTAATTATAATAATCGTTGTTATGGTTTGTAAGTGAAGTTGTTAAGCCAACTTCACATATTTAATGAGGTGTTATAGGAGGTTTCCTATTTTATAGAAACTGTCCTTCTATATATTTTCCATATATCCAGTTGAATAGATATGACAACATATTATTAGTGTGTTTGTATTTTTGCAAATTTGTCTAAATGTATTTTGGATAACTCAAACGTACCTCCAAATATGAATTTAGATGTTTTCAAATAACCCTTTCCAAACCATGCTCCATCTACTAGTCAACCATAGTCTAATGTTGTCCACTCTCATCATACTATTAATACTATCAAATACCAATCATCCACACCACCAACATCTAATGATCATATCACGGAAGCACCATCTCGAGCCTCTTTACACCACCAACGCCTATTATTTATATCCCAAAAACTTCATCTAAATTATTCCCATCATCACACCTAATGTTTATATCCTAGAAACACCCATTAAATCACACAATCTCCCTAGTCCCGCCTTTGGAAAGACCACAAATCCCCACATCCATTGCATCTACTTCAAACTCACATGTGATCTCTTCTAAAAATACCATCATAAAAACCATGAAAACATCTTATGAAAAATTACATCATCCGACACTATGTTTGAAACCTAAAAAAATCCACCATGAAACCTTAAATTTCTCCACCTACAATCACACCATAAAATCATACAACAACCCTAGTACAAGATCCAAAGTCCTTTCCCTTTATTCTAGGGCCACACCCCTCTACCAAGTTTCCAGTCACTATTACAGAATCCGAGATCATTCCCCAATCGACACCTAAACATGTCATGCAACAAATTATCCCTTTACCATAAACATCTACATCATCAAATGAAACACCGAGTTCACATGACCTCATTGAAAGAAAACTATGCTAAAATACTTGAAAGACTCATCCAACAAACTATCATAACCCTTCCTCCTCTTAAGCCATCTAGCCCGTGTAAGGGTGAAATCCTCCCTGGTATAACTTTAAAGAATTTTGTGATTATCATTAAACACTAGGACATTCCACCAAGGACTGTAAAGCCCTTCATGTTGCCATTTGAATCCTTGTTGATAAAGAACTCATTCCCACAAATCTAGAACCATCAAATCTATTCAAAACAACCCATCATACATTTAAACTCACTACATCTAAAACATCATCTTCTTATTTCCAAATCTAACAAAAGTGAGGACTCTTCCGAAAATACCCATTACATAAAATTGACGTAGTGAATATAACTACTAGAGCTCACACATAGGACCCTAAGGATTTAGATCAAAGAAATTTCAAGGTATTTATCCCTCTCACTCTTGAATCACCTAATCCAACACCTTCTCCAAAAGTTAAGGTATCCATCTTGGCCACTCCACATACCCAATCTACCACTTCCATATAGGAAACCATCATAAAACTTCATCAAGCTCTAGTAAAGATGTCTCTCTATGAGCTTGTGTAAACCTCACTTCAACATCGACAAACATGATTGAAACACTTCAATCCATATCGGTACCCTTAAATGATCCACAACCATTTGTGAATATGGTTGGTACCCTTAAAATGTCCACCGCCATCTCTTTTGAGAATTTTAAAATCCCATCCTTGTAACTTTGAAGACCACGACCTTCCATTATTCATCACTTCCCAAATCAATGATACTCTCATTAAAAGAGTCATGATCAACAATGGTGCTAGCATCAATATTATATCATCACATAGTTTTGATCAAATCCAGTTACCACTGCACTATGTTTTCCCAATCACCTACAATACTACGAGCCTTTAATGACAATGTCGCACCCAAATTGGCCACAATTATCTTACCCATCAAATTCGGTGTCAAGACCCTTCATGAACTATTCTATCTAGTAGAAGGATAGTTTCAATATAACATGTTGTTAGGATGACCCTGGATATGCAATATGAGTTGATAGCATGTATTCTTTCCTCCCTCCATCGTTTTCTAAAATATGAGCATGAGGGTAAAACATTCAACATCCTAGCTGACCCGAACCCCTTTAAAGCATGTCACATGACATATCGACCCAACGAAAATATTGTCCCTAAAATGAACTTGGTCTCCTCTAACGTAGCCTCTATGAATTCTTCTATCACCACATCAAAATTTCAAGATGAAAATTCCTTCAATGATGTCATGCAACATCTTTCACTGGGGGAGTATTGCCTCCTTACACTTAATTATCTTCCTACACCAAAGACATATGGAAGACCCAAAAAAACCCATGTATGAGCCTAATGTTGGAGATGTTATCTCCTTTAGTCCACCACATCTCAAAACTAATCTCATATATGCAGGGATCAATTGTCCTTCTCCACGTCCTAATAATCAACATCACACAAAACCATTCATATAAGATTTCATATTTTTGTATAACCAAGCATTCACACAAATTTACCTCCATCGTTGTGCATGGAAGGTATTTGGCCTCATAAGATATGAACAGTAATTCACGACTTGATCCTTGATCATTCCTATAAGCCTCGAGAAAAATATTGGTTGGGTTTGAAAAACCGGTCTCAAAGTCTTCCGCAAGTATTGTATCGAATCTTTAACATAACCAAAACCATCCTATTCACCCTCACATGCCAAACCCATGGACACATATGATACTATTTCCATCTCATCTAACTTTTTTAGTCAACACTATCACCTTAGGACCACTTACTTATCAAACTAACAATGGTACTAAGACCCTCCCACTCATATTACCTGAAATGATAGAGGAAGATCCCTAATGTTTACATTCTCCAATACCACGACAATCAATATATCCTCTCCTATATGGGGAAAAATGCCATTACCTTAAAAAGACTCATCACTTTGACACATTGAAACTCCTTAACACATCCACCATTGACGTTAACATAGGGACTCTGTAGGATCCTCACATAGTCAAAGTTGGTCAATCCTTAGATTCGCAAGAATTAGAAGACTTCACCGCCTTCCTCTCTAAACAAAGTCAATATTTCGCATGGTCGTATAACTACATGTTGGGAATTGACCCTAACATTATCTTTCACAATATCATCACCTATCCTAATGCTAAGCCAACCAAACAAAAGCTACGTAGGATGCACCCTCACGTGGATCTTCTCATCAAAGAAGAGTCACATTGCCTTCTTTCTACCAATTTCATCTTACCCATTGATTATCCACAATGGGTTTCTAATATTTTACCCATAACTAAGGCTTCGGAAAGTTACGTATTTTCACTAACTTCCAAGAGATCAATCTTGTTTCTCCTAAAGATGACTTTTCTCTTCTGAACATAGATCACATTGTTGACCTAAATTTTGGCCATGAGATGCTTTCCTTATGGATGCATTCTCTGCTACATTCAAATCCTCATTGCTATCAAATATCAACACAAAACCTCCTTCATTACTCCTTGGGGGAATTTTTTCTACTGTGTCATGCCCTTCGAGACTTAAAAACATAGGGGCAACTTATCAACATGCAATGACATATATTTTCCATGACCTTATCCACAAAACCATAGAATACAATGTTGATGACCTTTTAGGAAAATTGAAGCAACGTAGGGACCATCTTGTTGTCATGGACACCATATTTTCTTGACTCATCTAATATTTCCTTCATCTTAACCTTTTCAAGTGCATATTCGGTGTCCTCACTGGTAAATTCATAGGGTTAATTGGTTTTATTAGGGGTGTTGAAGTAGAACACTGCCAATATCAAATCCATCATTGAGATTCTTCCTCTATCAAACCTTAAACAAATTCGTATACTTCAATCATTTGGTTGTTTCATCTCATAACTTTCTCGACCATTTTCAGCCTTTCCATCATCTCCTTTGCAAGGATTTCCAATTTAAGTGGGATCATAATTTTTAAAATTCCTTTAATGACCTCAAAAATACCTCTTATCACCACCTGTTCTTACACCTCCACGCGAGGGGGCTATTTTACCTCTACATATCTTCCACTAGTCATACCTTAGGTGTTATGCTTGCTCATCGAGATGAGAAAGGTCATGAACAAGATGTCTATTATATAAGTCACACTCTCCATGACTACGAGACCCATTATACTAAAGATAAAAAAATTTGGTGTGCCTTATACTTCACAACTTCCAAACTCCATCATTATCTACTTAACCATAAAACTTATGTTATCACTAGATTTAATCCCCTTAAAACTATGCACTCCAAACCATATCACAGTTATTGTATCACTCGGTGGCTCATGCTCATGACCGAGTTCGACCTTGAATTCATCTCGTGAAATATATTAAAGGACAAGCTATCGCCGAACATATCACCGAAGCTCCTCTCTCTCGATAATCAACTACCTCATGAACAATTTCCTTATAGATCTATCAACACCATCGATCACGAATACACTCTCAAAATGAAACTATAATTTTATGGATCTAAGTGTCAAAGAAGGGGGTGCCGATATTGTTATCATACCTCCATGGGGTACTCCTATCCCTCTATCCTCTAAGATAAACTTTGAATACACTAATAATATGGCCGGATTCAAAGATCTTATAATCAATCTCCAAATTGCCATCATGCTTAGCGTTCAAATCTTAGACATCTATGGAGACTCACAACTTGTCATCAATCAGATCAAAGTAATTTATCAATGTAAAAATAAGATTATACAAAAATATAAAACCATTGTCGAATTCCTCTTAGAAGCCTTTGATCGTTACACCATCTAAATAGTTCCATGATCTTCTAATAAATTCACAAACACCATGGCTTCTCTTACATCACTCATCCCCATATAAAATGATGTTTCTAAATGGTTTGTTGTTGTGCATATAATTGATCAACCATCCCATAGTAAAAATATTCCATCTATTAACATCATTGAAGATAATAAAAGCAGGACCTTTGGTATACTTAAACATTTGATTATCTATCACAATCTAAATTTCCCTCTAATTTATCCAAAAATGTGAAGCAATATTTTCTTCATTACATACTTACCCAATATGTCATTGTAGGTGATGTTTTATAAAAACATGAATTTAATGGCCTCTCGGTTACGATGTCTCGAATATCATGAATCCACTAAGGTTATTCAAGAAGTCCACAATGGCATATATGATGGACACCTTAACGATATGTTTGTTGCTAAACACATCCTACATATGGGTTATTAGTGGTCTACCCTCAATTAGGATTGTTTCACATACATCAAAAAATGTGTTAAGTGTCAACAAAACTCAAATATCATTACATAGCCAAATGACCTATATCCCACTCAATATTTATGGCCCTTCTCACAATGCGGACCTTGACCTCATTGGTCTCATCAACCCTCATTCATCACAACGAAATCATTCTACTATCACAGCTTACTAAATATTTCACTAAATGAGTGGAGGTTATTCCCTTGGTCTCTAATAAAGAAAGCAAAACTATCAACTTCATTTATCAACACATCATATGTCACTTTGGCATCCCTCACAAACTAATCACTGATAATGGAAAATATTTCAAGAACAAGCAAGTTAAGAAATTATACGACACATTCAACATCAAACTAATATTTTCATCACCTTATTATCTGCAAGAAAACATACAAGTTGAAGATTCTAAAAAAATAATTAAAAAAATTCTTAAGAAACCCGTTGACCAAGCAGGTAAGAATTGGCATCTCCAAATCCCATTTTCTCTCTAGGATTATCAAACTAGCATTTTTTCTGCTACATGTTCTACGCCCTTTTCTTTAGTCTATGGCTCTGAGGTGGTCTTACCCCTTGAGTTAAAATCCCATCACTCTACTAGTCCCTCAAATATTTTGTATCTGATGAGGATTATCATCAAGAACGTCTAACACAACTCAATTTTTTAGATGAACTTCACCTAAAAACTCTCAAACATCATCATGTCTATCAAGAACACATCAATCGCGTGTATAAAATACATGTTAAAGAACATTACTTCAATATTGGTGATCTTTTCCTAAAAGAAAATCAAAATGTCAATACTTTGGAAAGGAGTAAATGTGGAAATTTTTCCCCTAACTAGATCAGTCCATATGTTATCACTCACAAGTATGGGTTGGGAGCCTATCATCTAGCTTCGCATGGCACACCCAAAAAAGAGCCATTGAATTCCTTGCACTTGATGCCTTTCTAATGTTAACATATCAACCATCACGACATCATTCCCGTCAATGATCTCATTCCATCACCAACCTGCCATTTTATCCCTATAATGATTTGAAATCATGTGGTCTACACTCATTATCCTATAATCAAAACCTTAAAGATGATGACCACAAATTTGTTCATCGCATATTTCACATACAAAACTTTATCCTTAGTGGGAACCCCGCAATCATTACATCCATCCACATTTTTTCTACCGACAAAACCATATTACGTGACACACATGTGTAGCCTATTCAAACATTTTTCCCCTCCTTAAAATGGTCTACTAGGCTTGCCCTCAACATGAAAATAAAAAAATTAATAATATATATGCATGCATCCTATTAGAATATAGACTGATCCCTCGAAGGAAAGCTATCAAAATCATATTGTAAAAAACATATTGATCCTTGAAGGATAATTGTTTGCCCAAAATATAGACCAATCCCTCGAAGGATGGTTATTTAAAAATCAAATATAAAAAAGTCAGAAAATTTTAGACCACTCCCTCGAAGGATGGCTACCCATGTCATTATAAAGGCTTCCGTATTGATCAACCTTCAAAATTCAAAATATCAAAAGAATCCTAGGATACCTTCCCATATTGATCAACTTTCCCATCAAAGAAACTTCCCGCATTGATCAGTTTGCATCAAAATAAAAAAGTATAGTTGGGGCATGAGATTACAAAGCCATTAAAAATAGAACCTACTCTTTTGCACAAACTACATATGTGAACCCTTCCCATGTTTTAGGAAGGTATACAAATTCACTTCCATCTGTATCACAGATCCTACATGTGACTGCCTATTGTTAGTTATGTATTAACTTTTGTTACAAGGACAAAAGGTGCATCACCTTCATTATGCATTTTACCATCGCATATGTATCAAATCTGATTTACAAACAAATGATTCATATTTTATTCTTTTTATCACAAAAAAATAGCATCCTCTCGATATGTCATATAGATGTGGATGAGCAATCAATTTTTTTGGTAACATGGGACCATCTCTCAAGTTGTGGACTTGCTACTTGAGATGGACCTCCGAGAAGGTTAGTTCCTCTACCTAATCCTAGCACTAAACTACTCCTAAAGAAGGAATTACAACTTACTAATCCTAATCTACCAATTCCAAGGGACTAGGGAGAGAGAGTGCATAAAAAAGGGAAATCCTACACTAGCAGAGGTAATAACACCAAGAGAAGGGTGGTGTGGATACTTCAAAATGAATGAAAATGGGAGAAAATGGAGATGGAGATGGTGGAAAAAGCACCATAGATGATAACAACACTCAATACACCAAATTCATAAGAAAAACATCATTCAAGATTGTAATGAGAACAAGAAAATGCACAAAATACCCAAAACATGAAGAAAAGCAATATAAAACAATAGAAACCTAAGCTAGGATAGTAAAACAACCACAAAACTTGATTTTATTGCTTCATAAGTTTGCACAATACATCATACTAGAAGTAGAAGGCATGATTCATCATTACAATGCTAAAAAATGAGGCTTGGAGCTCCAATATCTTCCCAATAGCTGAGAAGAAGAGAGAGAAACATTTAAAAATGTCCAAATGACCCCCAAAAATGAGCTCCCTTTTAAACTATATAGAAGTTAGAATGAGAAAGAGGAGAGGAAACTCAAATTATGCATTCAACCACCAACAAAAGTCATTAATTGGCCTGCAAACATCATAGAGAACCTATCAAAGCCCATTGTTTCATGTCCTTTTTCTCGTGGAAGAAAAAAATTCCCCCATGTCTCCATTAATGCCCTTTGGTTCACCCTAACGTTACATTTTTAAACTGGGAGATTTTTTTCTTGTGTTTGGCTCACCAAATCCACCTACTTCCTATTTTAAATTATTTCCCCGATGAAGGGCTCTGAAATATGAATCCAACAAGTATATTTTTGTTAGATTTGGTGCACATGGAAAAATGTTATCTCTATCCGGTCCAGGGGTCTTTGTTTTGCTCATTGCATGATTTTTGGGTTTCGGCCTTTATGGAACATGTGGAAGTGGGTCGCTTGTTCATTGTGGGCCCACAAGGCCCACATTATCTACAACACATACCTTATAAATCCCAGTCCACATCCTTTATTTATTGGCCCCTTTGGTTGATCGGAGAACCTTGAATTCTCGGGAACTTTTCTCCGGTTGCACCATTCATCCGACCCTCTACTCACTCACACCATGAGAACCCCATGCCCTTCGCTTACTTTATGGGTTTATTAAATGCATAGGGAACTAGCTTCCTAGTGAAACTTGTTCCCCATGTCCTTTGTTCTCCCGACCTCATCCTCCTCCTCCTCTCTGCACAAACTATCGCTCGTTAACTTCGGCAATATCGAGTTACGGGGAACCTTAGATCCCATAGAACTTGTTCCACGTGGACCCTTGTTCCCCACATCAAACCCCACTCTTCATAACAAATAATCCTCGAAATCCTTTACCTTTCAGCCTCCATCTTTCTGCATCTCTGTATTATAAAGGAGTTTCTTGTTCCCCTTAACAAATAGAAAAATCGGCTTTTGGGGAACTAGAAGCCTGATGGAACTTGTTCCATTTGTTCCCCAAGAGCCGATTTTTGCGCAAAACACTCCATTTGGCATTTTCCCCATTTTTCTCAATTTTCACTAACTCCTTTTAGATTTTTCTTGAATCGGTGAGTTAGGAAAAGGAAGAAAAATGTCCTCAAAGCCAATTTACCCAATTTTATCCATTTTTTCTCAAAACGTTGTTAAGTCAGTAAACCAAGCCTAAAAGGGAAATGCACCAAAATAATTCCAAGTGCCCAAAAATCATGAAATTTCCTAAAATATCATATTCTTCACTGAAGAACCATGAAATTTCTCCAATCCAATTTTCCCAAGTTGTCCAATTTTTGCAAGGGGTGAAAAAATGGACAACATTTTTGGTGACTCATTGGGGTC
Source organism: Taxus wallichiana var. yunnanensis (assembly GCA_018340775.1). Lineage (NCBI taxonomy): Eukaryota > Viridiplantae > Streptophyta > Pinopsida > Cupressales > Taxaceae > Taxus > Taxus wallichiana. The sequence continues at coordinate 936,656,459 of CM031235.1, read as the reverse complement.
ATCTTCCTACTAGATGAGTTGATCAATGGCCTTGAACCATCCATTGGGCATAGAGTCAACATGGTAACATGAAATCTAATCTGAAACCTTAAAATTCTACCCCGAATACCACTTGAAGTGCTACTTGGACCTATAACTAATCTTTTGCTTGAATTTTCCACCCTTTTAGAAGAAATTCTTGAAATTTTAATCGAGTGGAAAATTATTTTGAATCTAAAACCTTACTTCCTCACTCAGTAACTTGATTTGTTGAGACAAGCATGTGTTGGCCACTGTGGGTTAGTTTTTTCATTTATTGCAACCCAATTTCTAGAAAAGGGTGTCATGTAGTCGTGTAAGTCCCCATATGATGTTATTCAGGTGTCAAGCATGTTGATTGAGTGGTTTAGTGAGTTGTCATGTAGTCCTGGTGCATGGTCTAGGGTATTATGTCACAATATGAGCTCTTGTGAGGTGATTGATTGTTTTCATGAGGTCATACATTGTCTATGAGGTGTGTTACAGGTGGTCATGGGTCTCGCATTGAGTCGAATGGTCGATTCATGGTGCATTAGTGTTGTGGCAGAGTCATTCCAAGCTTGTTTCTAGCCTGGAACATGCAAAATGAGGTAGAGATGTGAGTTTTGGATCAAATTGGTTATGTTGGAGAATTTAAATAGCATAATATCATTGTACCTAAGGTGTATGGTGAGTTTCAAGTTTTTATTCAGTGATTCAATGCATATTTGAGGTCCTTGGGAAGCTACGAGTGAGAAATAGGCAAGTTTGCATAGTTAAGTCAATGTGGCAAGATAGTTTGAGGAATATATGAGATATATGGTGAGAATGTTAATTTATAGAAGGTTTCATGGTGCTGCATGAAAAAAATTAGGTGATTCTGAAGAATTTTTTTGAAGTTATGCAAGTTTTAGTGAAACCGGGTAAGTTTCAGTGTGATTTTAAAACAAACTTGGACCTTCTTATGCTCATTGTGAACTATATGATTTGCATGGGAACCTAATATATTTTAAGTATCTTCTTAAGTTCAGTTATGATTTTTTCACAAAAATAATGAGGTGGTTTGATCCTCTTTAATTTATGATTGATCGGTAAGAAGGTAAAGTGGTTTGAAACCCTAAGTAAACCCTAGCTAGGAGAAGTTTGCATAAAAGTGATTATAGCAGAATAGTTTTTATTTCTAGTGAAAATGTGATGATTTTATGTTGAATAAGACTCTTCCATCTTTCTATAAATCTATGTTTGATCTTGTGACCATATGTGGGCCCCACCTAAAAATTCCAATTTCTAAAGAGTTTCAGTTTGAGGAGAAAGTTGCCAAATGAGGTATGAACTAAATTTTTGTTGTGGAATTTATGTGAGTTTTAATTGATTTATATGGAGGTTTAAGGACATGTTAATTCAGGTAAATCTTTTTTTGAGGTCCATACATGTTGACGGGTCAAAGGGCGCTTTGGAGTTTCAAATAGCAGGTTCATAAAATGGCCGTAACTTGAGATACAAATGGATTTTAAAGGTGATTCAAGTTGTGTTGGAAAGAGAATTCTGATATATTTAAATTTATATGTGGTTTTTCTCATGATGAGGTCATTTGATAAGATTTCTAGGTCATTCTTTTGACAGGAATATTTTTGGCAGTTCAAGACAAGATGTGTTCTAGAAAACGTTTGATTTTTTTAGGAATTATATGGATGGTTTGATGCTTTATATCATATGTAATCTAAATAGGGATGAATGTTTCATCCAATGAATCCATTTGTAGGTCTTGAATATTTGTATAATTTTTTTTATGAGCTAACATTTACAAATGTACTTTTTGGTAAATTGATCTCGTGAAGACAAACATATTTGTGGTTTGAGCAGAGGTTGATTTAATAATTTTAACTTGATTAAAACTATTATACATGTTCTTAAATTTCCATAAATTATTTACATGTATTTTTTGTGCATGTTTAAGTGATTTGGTGACCTAATGAACCTTCCAGGGATGTTGAAGGGTGTAGGAAACAATTGTTTTAAGAAATACAAAGACCACTGGGGACCATTAAATTAAATAATTTGATTGGTTGAGATAAAATGCAAAAATTTATGAATGTTAAATTACATTTTAATCATGTTTAAGGTATTATGGGTCGTTTATAAGTATGGTTTTGATGTAAAGGCATTTTTATCTTTGTGCCCATGGGGTTTTGAGCCATTTTTGGCACATGTAATGAGGTTTTTGGCTAGGCCGACCTACTTGGGTCATATACAACCATTGTAATAATGTTATTTGAATATAATTAAGGTGTAGGGTTTGAATTTTTATGAGTTTCTGAAATTCTATGGGTTGGAGAGAAGAAAAGCATATAAAAGTGATGTTTTGGCTCATTTGGTGAGCTAGTCTTGCATGGGGAGTAGTGCAACCTAGAGAAGAGTTGTTTGTAGGTAAAAGGAAGTTTTGAGGGAAGATAATATGATTTTTAGATTGAGTAAGGTATGAAAGCATGAGATCAAGAGTTTAGATGCAATACAAGTTGAGAAAGAGGAAGAAAGAGAAAGGTTGAAGACCTACGGTTTGACCTAGGGTTTGTGAGCTGAATTTTTGATCTCCATCAGTTATGGCAGAAGAAATACCAGAGATCAAACATCTTAAGGAGGCTGAGTTGGTTCTTATTTATCATATGGGTTTGTATCCTCCTTATGGAGTTGGTGCTCCTTATAGGTTTGGTGCTATACTAAACTAGGGGTTGGTGCTCCTTGTGAAGTTGGTGTGTCACTAAATCAATTTAATTTGAGTAATATAAGAATATTTTTAGTGGGTTTTATTTCCCATGAGGTTTTCCCACTTATATCTTGTGTTTATGTTCCTCTTCTCATGTGTTATGGTTGTTTTGAAGTATTGTGCATGCTAAGAAAGTAATGGTTGAATGAATATGAATGGTTAAATGTTAATGGTTGATGTTATAAATGGTTAATGGAATGATAAATTTTTAGTACTATTTCACCCCCCCTCTCATTCTATTGTGCTTCCAACAGCATGAGAATCTAAAAATTCCCCAAAATCTGACTTCTTTGCCAAGTTTTGAAGAAAACTGAACTGAATCATGGTAAAGGATGAAGCACTTTGTAGAAACATGAAACACATGTTGTTTATAGTGAGAACTTGGAACTGTTAAAACCTTGCTTTACCAAACATGAACACCGACTCCTCTAAATGGACTTTGCAGCAGACAACAATGGAGTAAAACTATGTACAAATTGGAAAATCATACATCCTCTAAGTGAAAACATGTAAAGTATGCACAAAAACTTCTTCTTCTAAAAACAAATATATCCTAACCTACTCTAACCCGAGGCAAATGTAACTCAAACAAATCCCGCAACTCACGGGAGAAATAGCTTCCCTTCCTCACAAATTGGGACCATGTGACTGATTTAGCAGTAAACATGGTCTTGAGTAAGAGTGAAAAATTGTCATGAAGTTGATTTTACACCCAATTCACCAAGGTATCAACTGGAAAAAAAAAAATACCTCTTTTAGTTGCTCTTGCATTTGGATTTGAGAGGTATTTCAGCTGATCCTTGTACTTTAAATCTCAACCTCATGATCAAAAGTAAGCATGACTGGTGGTAACTCTGATTTTGGCTCAAGATTAGCCGGGTATATTATTGGGCACGGTATGATTCTTGAAGTTTTTCCATTTCTATGAAGCTCAATCCCACAAATTGGATTATCCTACAATTTTTCCTCCCGAAGGTGGTTGCTTACATGTTGATTTTAATTTTGTGGTGCCTCAACAAGCATACCATTCTCTCCCTTGATGAATAATTTGGCATTGTTTTTGTCATCATCCTCCTTCTTTTCCTCGTCACCCACTATGAAGTCCGGAAGATCAAATTCCTTCATTTATTACTCATGAGGACTATTGTGGGCAATAGGCTCTTCTTAGACATTATCTTCCATGAAATGAGGCGCATTGTGTAGGAAGATAGGTGGTGGAACAAAAAAAATTGTAATTTCTATGGGTTGTCCTTCATCAATGTAATCCTCTAAATCTAATAAGAATTCATCCTCTTTGTTGTCGAGCTATGCCAAAGATCCTACCCCTCCATGGTGGCTTCTAATTTTGTAATTAGCTCACCATGGGTCTCCTCATCCTCAAACATGAAGTATGAGAGCTCAAACTCATCCAAAAATTCAAATTCTTATAAGGATGAAGTGGAAGAAGGATCTAAAATTTCCTTTATGGCCTACTCTTCACTTGAGACATATGAATTTGAATTTCTATCCTCCATGGTATGGAGCTCCTCGTGAATGGTTGCAATATTTGAATATGTTCTTGGTGGATCAATGAAACTTTTCAAAATTGCAACAAGTTCTAAACATGCAGGATAATGGGGATCGTTGCATTCTATTGAAACATCTTGCACTCTTGGGAACCTATCTTCCTTTTATGATTCTTTTGGGGATAGAACAATAGCCTCCATGAATATGGTGCCATCATGCACACTACACTCATAACACAAGGACTGCTGGACATCTTCTACTTAAACTTGTTCCTCTGCAAAATCAGTCTTCACCTTGTGTTCTTCAACCCCAACTTGTTAAGAAGGCCTAGTCACTGGTGCCATTTGACCGAATTGAAACTTGGAATCCTAATTCTTCAAATTTTGGATGAGTTCTTCTCTACTAGGATCTTCAATTTTCTTCCCTCCTTAACTGATTTTATGATTATGTTCTTCCCAAAATGGGTTTGGGAATGCAAGAGGAGGGGTGGGTTGGGTCTCAACTATTTTTTCCAATGTTTGTGGTGGAGGGGAAGGTTTAGAATCTTATTATGGAGAGGATAGAGTTTTGGAAGGAAAAAGGGAAAATAATTGAAGGTGGGATGGAAGGGTAGAAGATGGAGAAATGGAATTATGAAGAGGGGCAATAGTTAGAAAGCTAGGAATACAAAACTCAAACTAAGATGGTGTAGGTTGGGGAAGAGGAATGTAAAGACTGTTGTTGTTGCGGACTCACAAAGGCACCTGGATGCGAGATCGGCTTCTAGGTTGATCACTCTAGCATCCAGTGTGATTGCACAACATTAAAACCTCTCTATAAGTGTGGGACTTGTAAAATGAGAGAGGAATCTCCAGAGAAGGCTGGTTCCTACTCCTAAACTACCTGCCATGAGCTATTCCAGTGCAGGCAAGCTAATCTAATCCTAATCTAACCATGCCAAGGAGACAGAGAGGGAGAGAAAAGGGAAAAACAATAAGAGCCTACACTAAAACAAGTGATACACCGAGAAGGAGAATGTTAGACAATCGTTTTGCAAATTTAACACGACCACATAGATGCAATACAAACACCATGCACATGTAACCAAATTGCAATAAGAGATCAAAATGACAGCAATGAATACATGAGAGGGTCGAGAGTCAATCACAACACATATATTATTGCTCAAGAGTCGATACAGTACATTGCAGTGGCCAAGAGGCAAAAAGACTGGCATTACAACCCATATGGGAGGTTTGAAAGCTCCACAATTTCTCTTGCAAGCGAGGGAAGAAGGGAGGATGCAAAACAAGAATGTCCGACCCCTTAAAAAGCTCCTCTTTACAATATATATCAAGAAATGAGAGGGGAGAGAGAGGAAATCCAGAATCTGCCCCAACCACTTCTTGGTAGCATTTAAAATCATCTCATTATGACAGAAGCGGTGGATCCTAGCAAAAACGGCGGGTCATCTAACAGAGCGGCGAGTCATGCTCTCTGCATTAAAGTTGGTTGTTGAAGCATTACTTCTGTTTATCACCACGCGTCAGAGACGTTTTCTTAATTTTCTCCCTCCAAACTATACCAAAATGCAAGATTGATCCCGAATCATGTAGAGAATTTCAACAGACTTTCCGTTGATATAAAGAACGTGCAAATCGAGTTCGGATCGAAAGATACGAATAATCAAGATTTTAGGGCACAAAACAGGCAAGAACAGGTTTTAAAATCTTTTCCCGCGCTCTGCCATCTGGATGACACGTGGCAGGCCCTGATTCGCTGAGTAATTCTCTCTCTCCACCTTTCCGGGCTTTTCTTGTGGGCCCCTTAAACTTGGACACGTGGCACTATTTCATTGGTTCGGATCAGTGCTCGAAAACTCGCCCCTTTGACTTTTTGGACCTTTTTCCTTGGCGACACATGTCATGCTGTGATTTGTCTATGGGCCTGCGATTTTCACGTCCACCGCGTCCTTTTGTCCCGGATGTCCCAGTGCTTCACGGGACAGAATCCTCCGATCCACCCGAAATGGGCTTCCATGTCCCTTTTCTGTTGGTGACACGTGGCATGATCTGATTGGCTTTCAGCTCCTTCGGCTATCCGCGTCCCGCGCGTCCCTTTCCCACATGTCCTTGTCTTTGAAGTTTCTGTTTGGCTGATCCGGCCTCACGTCCTTCGTGTCCATTTGTCCTGAGATGTCCCAAAGTGCTTGGCGGGACAAATTCTTGCGGTTCGCGCCCTCCGCGTCCATTTGTCCCGGATGTCCTAGTGCTTCGCAGACAAATTCTTCCGATTCGGCCGGTTTGCGCCCTCCGCACACTCTTGTCCCACTTGCTCCCAAAGAAAGGACTTGGACAAATTTTCTTTCTTTCGGCTGATTTGGGCATTTCACGTCCATTTGTCCTAGATGTCCCTTTTTTTGTTTGGGCCGCCTGGAGGCTTTTCGGCCGATCCGCGCCTTTCGCGTATAATTGTTCCAACTGTCCCAAAGCGCAGCTTAAGCGAGACTTAGCCAATTTTACGATTTTCTCCTGAATCAATCTACTTGCTTGGAACTAAAAACTCTGATGCATGTTATCAAATTAACTCTGGGGGGTGAAATTTGGATAACAATTTGGCAACTTTTCGGGGTCACCTACCTACTAGGTAGAAGATCAGTGGCCTTTTAGCGATCCGTTGGGCATGGAGTCATAAGCAATAACCTGAAATGAGCCTGATGCTGCAACTCCCTCTACGAGAGCACGCTGAACTGTAAAAACTCAATCTAGGAGCGACAAAACCTGCGCCAAAGCACTTAGGGAAACTGAAACCTAACTACAACAAGACAATGTGCATACACACTTAGAGGAATTGAAATCTAGGCTAATATTTACAAGGGTGAACCTTTTATCTTCAAGATGTGATGTTTGAAATAGATTCCATTTACTGGAATCTGCAGTTCTTCACCGTCCAATGAGGCCAATTGGAAAGCATTGCTGCTCTTGCACTTCGTGACCATGTATGGGCCACTCCAAATGGCATCAAACTTGGAATGTCTTCCTGGTTTTGCCCGATCTGCATCCCATTTCAGAACTAGGTCCCCTTCCTGGAAGGTCCTTGCTCTTGCTTTCTTATCAAACCATCTTTTCACTAAGGCCTGATATTTCTCAATTGTTTGAACTGCACGTTCTCTAATTTCTTCCAATTCCATCAACTCTGCATACCTGGCCTCCATTGGTTCGAACTCAGCCAACTCCAACTGCTTCATGAACTCCAATGCAGGCAGTTCTAATGACATGGGCAAGATTGCCTCTCTTCCATAGACAAGCCTGAATGAAGAGTTACCTGTGGATCTTTTGGGAGTGATCCTATCAGCCCATAAGGCTGATTTCAGCTTGGTATGCCAAGACCTCTGATTCTCATCAAGAGTTCTCCTAATGATTCTTAGCAAATTTTTGTTCGTGGACTCTGCCTATCCATTACCCTATGGGTAATAATTGGAAGAGGTGCTCAAGTAGATTCCATTCTTGACAGCCCATTCTGTAATCTTGGAACCTACGAATGCCAATGCATTGTCTGATATGATAGTGGCCGGCACACCGAACCTGGTCACTATTCCTTCATAAAATTCTAGTATATTAGACTTGTTTACCTCCTTGAGCGCTACTGCTTCAGTCCACTTGGTGAAGTAGTCCATTGCCATGAGAATCCACTTGTGGCCTTGGCTTGAGTTTGGGTTGATGACCCCGATGAAGTCCAATCCCCATTGCAGAAATGGTTGGTCAACCAAGATTGGGTGCAATGGAAGCGCTGCTAGTCTTTCTTTTCCTATGAAGAGTGCACATTTCTTACACTTTCTTATCCATGTATAGCAGTCATTGAACACCATGGGCCAATAATACCCTGCCTTTATTATCTTGAGAGCTGTTACTCGTGGGGCAAAATGTCCTCCAGAATCTCCATCGTGAAAATCTCGTAACACCCTCTCAATTTGACCAGTCCCAATGCACCTCAATAGAACCCCATTGATGTCTTTCTTAAACAAAACACCATCAACAAGCACATATGGAATGGCTTGTAATCTGAAGTATCTCCTCTTTGCTTTACTCATTTCCAGAGGGCATAGTCTTGTCTGTAGGAAGTGTATCATATTCTGAGTCCAACAAGGGGTAGGCACATCATCATTTTCATGTTCTTGGCCATCCTGTAGTACCAAGACAGTCTCTTTTTCATCACCTACTTCAACCTGTTGACTCAAGGCTAGCTGTTCACATAGTCCCTTTCCACGTACTAGTTTGGTGACCTTGATCTCGATGTCATATTCCATGACATGAGTTATCCACCCTGCACGCTTCTCATTCAGATCCTTGTTTAGAAGGAAGTCCTTGACTCCCGCATGAGAGACCAATAATTGGATCTTGTTGTTTGAGACTAGGTGCTTGAATTTCTTTAAACTCCTTATCACTGCAAGTACATGCTTTTCAATGAAAGAGTATCTAGTTTCGTATTCCTCCAAGCCTTGACTGAAGAAAGCAACTGGTTGTTCTAATCCTTCTTTGTTTTGTTGTGCCAGGATTGCAGAAATTGTGTCTCCACCACCGAAGGCATATAGCACGAAGTCCTTGGAGAAGTCTGGATTGACGAGAGTTGGGGCTTGAGATATAGCCTCTTTTATTGCCTCAAAACTTGCCTTGCCTTCAGATGTCCACTTAAATGCCATGCTCTTCTTTAACATCAACGTTATTGGCTTTACGAGAGTTGCAAAGTTTGGAACAAACCTGTGGACAAAATTGATCATTCCCAAGAAGCTTTGAAGAGCCTTCTTGTGACTTGGCAATGGAAATGCTTGAATTGCTTCAACCCGTTTTGGGTCAATCGTCAACCCTTCCTTTGAAACAATATGGCCTAGAATTTTTCCCTCGTGAGCCAAGAATATGCACTTTTTGGGATTCAATGATACCCCAAATCTTCTACATCTCTGAAATACTTGCCTCAAATGACAGAGGTGATCTGCTGCATTTTTTGAGAATACAGTGATGTCGTCAAGATATATCAAAACTATTTTGTTGATCAACCCCTTAAATGCCATATCCATTGCCCTTTGGAAGGTGGCTCCAGCATTTGATAGTCCAAATGGCATCTTCTTGTAGGCATAGGTCCCCCATTTGGTGGTGACAGCCATCTTGAATTGGTCATCTTCTTTCACCATCACCTTATTATACCCTGAGTAGCCATCTAGGAGAGAGAATCTCTCTGAACCGGATACTACTTGCAATATTTGTTCCATTGAAGGAAGTGGGTAATGGTCTTTGAGAGATGCCCTATTAAGGTCCCAGAAATCTACACACAACCTAATTTCTCCGCTCTTCTTCCTGACCGGAACCAAGTTTGCAACCCAGCTTGAGTGCTTGATCGGGAATATAATGCTTGCCTCTATTAGCTTGTTAAGCTCTTTCTTCATTAGAGGCTCAATGTGAGGGTTGACAGGTCTCTGCTTCTACCTGATGGGTTTAGCATCTGGATCCAATTCTATGGTATGTTGTGCCAACTTCGGATTGAATCCTCTCAAGTCTTCATAGCTCCAAGTGAAGACATCTGAAAATTCTTGGCAAAGCTGTATGAAATCTGATTTCTCTTGCTCAAAGGTGGCCACTTTACCAATTTGAAGTATTTTTCCTTCCCAACCGTAATCGCTCAAATCTTCGCTCTTGACTCGTATGTTAGCCTTTTCCTTACGGAACTGGTCGTTAGGGTTGAAGATAGACTCCAATGTTACTAAACCCTTAAGAAGCTTGTTTGTCCGTAGCTGCACTACTTGATCCCCATACTGCTGCTCTAATTTGTCCTGATTTCTAGCCGAGAATTCAGCTTCTTCCCGTAGAAAATTAATGATCTGTGATCGTTCTCAAACACATGCCCACTTGTGTTATTATCTAGAAGTGCTAGCCTCACAATCACATGGATATGTGGTCAGTGTTTTTCCCTTTTGATGTTGTCAACTACATCAAATGTTGCTCCAACTGCCGCAAGCCTATCTCGCGCTTCATTTTTCTTCCCAGGTATGGACATAACCCAACCGTTAAAAGCTTCAAATCTTCAATGAGGTCCCATACCCTATTCTTGTAGCTCCTCAGCAAGTCGTTCTTCGTAGCATGTTGTCCTCTAACTTGGTTGACGATTAGCTCGCTATCCCCGAACACCTGCAAGTTATTTATCCCTTTTTTCTTAGCCCAATGAAGTCCATGAATCAAGGCCTCATATTCAGCTATGTTGTTTGAACAAGAAAACTAGAAATGAAAAGCTGAATAACATTTGATGCCTTGAGGTGAAACAAGCATGGCTCCACCTCCTGCACCTTGCACTCGCTCCTTGATCCATCAAAAACAACCGCCATACCTCATTGTCATCATTATGGCTTGGCTTGGTGATGCTAGGAACAGGTTGATTTTCTTCGTGTATACAATAGACTCCCAGCTCAGATTCTTCTACTTCTTGATAGGGATCAAAAGCATGTATCTTGTTTGCCCATTCATCGAGAGTTAGGTCCGGGATACTTCCAACCTTGGTGTCGGCCTCATCAATACTAAGGTGATCTTCTTGATCAAATGCTGAGCAATTGGCATTAATCTGACTAGGAGTGTAAGGCTCAATATGGAAGTTTGCAATAGGTTCAGACCTAATTGTAGCCTTAGTTCCATACCTTGTTCTAAACAGCATGTGAGACCAATCAGCAGACAAATACCCCCCAATCTTGGTCAGAAGTCCCTTGACAAGCAAAGGGCAAAGAGTGGTGGAAGGTCTATGATTGATATATCTTGTATGACAACAACATTTGGACATGCATGCAAAGTAAGACTCAAGTTTTTAATCACTCCAACTTATTGCTATTGCTGTCCCATCCAATTGCACTACCCCTTTAGATATTACTTCATATTGGAGACCCAGCTGATCAGCTATTTGCTTGGGCATCACTGAGCTACTTGCCCCGGAATCAATCATGCAATTATGTACTAGTTTATCCCCAATGATCAATGAAACATAGAAAGGAGGGGGCTTCAACATCTTACCTTGTTGCCCTCCATGGATTCCTTGGTGGGCAAGCATTTGCAAGCACTTTGTCTTGCATTTGAACCTGCTGATTCGAAGTTGTCCAATCCTTCATGGCAGCTTGCAGCAGATCTCTTTGTCCTGGGATGGATAGGGATTCCCACATTGATATATTGACATTAGTCTTCTTCATCTGTTCAATGATACTGAACGGGGATGAAGTATCCTTTTGTTGTCCTTTGGTTTGTACACTTACTCCTTGTACGTGGGCAGCAACAGCTGGCATTTGAGTTGGCCTAGGGGTTGTTCTTGGCTGCCCTTGTGTATTTGAAATCGACTCGCTTGCCAATCATTTGTGGAGCCATGGAAGGTGGTGGATTGGCCGGGCTAACGGCTGTTCTTCACCCAAATTTCTCCTCTTTGACCTTGTGTTGGCTGTGCGACACCTTGAGAAGCCGCTTGATTCATGCCACATAAATCTTCGCGTTGTCAGCTTCACCAACGTGGTGTCATTTGGGGCTGATTGCTTTGTTGGAATGTTTCTTGTTGTTGATTGTTTCCTTGACTGCCCTCGCCCTCCACACCAGTAGTTGTCACCATCAGTGCTTGATTGAGAGCACCATTGAAACACATGGATTGGTTATGAGGCTCGTTGTATGGAAAGCACCAGTCATATTCCTGAGCAATGTTGTTCTGTGTTGGCACTAATGCCTTAGAGGCAGATATAGCATTTGGATTATAGGGCTGGAATGGTCTATTGGCAGGAGGCCTTGTTTGATTCATATTTGCAGCTGGATTAGGTGGTCTTTGTGGTTGGTATGGCTGCCTATTAGGCTGAGCTTGAGGTTGATAGGAAGGTCTGAAACCTTGGGCTTGTTGCCTCTTAATAGTAACCAGCTCATTTCCCAAATTTTGCAACTGTTTCATGACCTCTTGGAGTTCATTTGAAGCACTTGGAGATGAAGTGGAAGCTTCACTTGAACTCTGATTTCTAGGAGTGGGAACAGGAGCCAAAGTGGGTGCTTGACTAGTGCTTGGATTTTCTTAGTTTGGATACAAATGCATGGGAGGCCTAGGAGCCAGTTTACCAGTTTGAATAAGACAGCTTTCGCTCTAATGGCAATGCTATAAGCCATAGGGATTGTTGTGCCTCCCATGGACTGAATTAACATAGAAATATCAGAATTCAAAGCTTTAAGGTAATATAGAAAAGTACCTTCTGCTGTTGGCCTGACTGCCACTGGAATCCTATCCCAAGACCTTTGAAATCTAAAGTTGAAGTCAGTCAGCTGCTCGTTGGGGCTCTCTTGATAGTTGTTAGCTGCTCCAAAAGAGACAAGTTGTCTCCCTTCTCTCCAAATTTCTCGTGAAGTGCAATACACAACTGATTCCAGTTTGTGATAGAACCAGCTCCGAGGCTCCTAAACCATTGTAATGCTTTACCCTTGAAGGAAGATGCCAGTAACTTGACAGCCACTTGCATTTCATCGATTTCATGGATTGCACAAAGGTTAGCAATATCTTTAACATGATCACCTGGAGTAGTCTGATTTTCTCCGGTGAAGTAGGGAATGTTCTTCAAGGCTGCAATAGGAACTGGATGTTGTGCATTGAGAGCAAGTGGGCTGCTGCCTGTGAAGTTGACGTAGGGATTGTTCTGAGCCATTCTAATCGGTCTTAAAACCCTTCTATACTGAATGAAAGGCCTGTCAGGTGGAGGAGTTGAGAGAGTTCTATTTGGTGGAGATGGAGACCTTTGAATCCTTCTTCCTCTTTGCCTTCTTCTTGGAGATAACTGCAGGTATTCAAACAGCGCTTCTTCTTCTCCAACTCTTGACCTTGTGGTGATTCTTCTCATGAGTTTTCAGGCCTGCACTGCTGAAACCAGTTGATTCTTCCCCAGTGGAGTCGCCAGATATGCAAATAATAGCTCTTATAAGCAAGAAAAGCCAGAGAGATGCATATCAACTTCGCTGCAGTAAAAAAATGAGACCTCTAGGTCTCATCGGGCATGCCAAAACTCAAGCTGTTGCAGACTCACAAAGACCCCGGATGCAGATCAGGCTTCTAGGTTGATCACTCTAGCATCCAGTGTGATTGCACAACATTGAAACCTCTCTACAAGTGTGGGACTTGTAAAATGAGAGAGGAATCTCCAGAGAAGGCTGGTTCCTGCTCCTAAACTACCTGCCACGAGCTATTCCAGTGCAGGCAAGCTAATCTAATCCTAATCTAACCATGCCAAGGAGACAGAGAAAGAGAGAAAAGGGAAAAACAGCAAGAGCCTAAACTAAAATGGTGATACACCGTAGAAGGAGAATGTTAGACACTGTTTTGCAAATTTAACACGACCACATAGATGCAATACAAACACCATGCACGAGTAACCAAACCTGTAATAAGAGATCAAAATGATAGCAATGAATACATGAGAGGGTCGAGAGTCAATCACAACACATATATTATTGTTCAAGAGTCGATACAAAGTACATTACGCAAGTGGCTAAGAGGCAAAAAGAATGGCATTACAACCCATATGGGAGGTTTGGAAACTCCACAATTTCTCTTGTAGGCAAGGGAAGAAGGGAGGATGCAAAACAAGAATGTCCGACCCCTTAAAAATCTCCTCTTTACAATATATATCAAGAAATGAGAGGGGAGAGAGAGGAAATCCAGAATCTACCCCAACCACTTCTTGGTAGCATTTAAAATCATCTCATTATGACAGAAGTGGTGGATCCTAAAGCAAAACGGCGGGTCATAACAGGAGCGGCGAATCGTCTGCCGCATTAAAGTTGGTTGTTGAAGCATTACTTCGCTTTTATCACCACGCGTCGAGACATTTTCTTAATTTTCTCCTCCAAACTATACCAAAATGCAAGATTGATCCCGAATCATGTAGAGAATTTCAACAGCTTTCCGTTGATATAAAGAACGTGTAAATTCGAAAGCTCCGGATCGAAAGATACAAAGATCTGAAGATTTTAGGGCACAAAACAGGCATGAACAGGTTTTAAAATATTTTCCCGCGCTCTGCCATCTGGACGACACGTGGCAGGCCCTGATTTGCTGGGTAATTCTCTCTCTCCACCTTTCCGTGGGCTTTTCTTGTGGGCCCCCTTAAACTTGGACACGTGGCACTATTTCATTGGTTCGGATCAGTGCTCGAAAACTTGCCCCTTTGACTTTTTGGAACGACTCGTGTCATGCCGTGTGATTTGTCTACGGGCTTGCTGGATTTTCGCGTCCACCGCGTCCTTTTGTCTCGGATGTCCCAGTGCTTCACGAGACAGAATCCTCTGATCCGCCCAAAATGGGCTTCCATGTCCCTTTTCTGTTGGTGACACGTGGCGTGATCTGATTGGCTTTCAGCTCCTTCGGCTATCCGCGTCAGTAGCGCACGCGTCCCTTTGTCCCACATGTCCTTGTCTGAAGTTTCCTATTTCGGCCGATCCGGTCGGTTCACGTCCTTCGCATCCATTTGTCCCGGATGTCCCAAAGGTGCTTCACGGGAAAAATTCTTCCGGTTCGCCCGATTCGACCGGCCAAGTTCGCGCCCTCCACATCCATTTGTCCCGAATGTCCCAAAGGTGCTTTGCGGGAGAAATTCTTCCGGTTTTCCCGATTCGGCGGTTCGCGCCTCCGCGCACTCTTGTCCCGCTTGCTCCCGTAAAGGACTTGGACAAATTTTCTTTCTTTCGGCCGATTCGGGATTTTGAGTCCATTTGTCCCGAGATGTCCCTTTTTTGTTGGGCGCTGAGGCTTTTCGGCCGATCCGCGCCTTTCACGTATAATTATTCCAACTGTCCCAAAGGCGGTCTTGAGCAGGACTTAGCCAATTTTACGATTTTCTCCTGAATCAATCTACTTGCTTGGAACTAGAAACTCGATGCATGTTATCAAATTAACTCTGGGGGGTGAAATTTGGATAACAACCGTGAGATGGTAGTGTAGGAATTTCCCATTGACAGGGATGCCGAGTATTAGATTCATGAGCCTCTATCTTTTTAACCCGCTATGCAACTTTAGTCATTACTTTGATTATGAACTACGGATTTTGTTGAGGATTGAAATTACTTGGTATAATACCAACCCATGGATAAACAACCTTGAAACTAATATGGGTTGCCTTCATTATCTTCTAAATCCTTATCTACACCATGCTCAGCTCCATCTCTTGAATCTTTCTATGCAAATCAACATTTCTAGGTGTTGGATGGCCCCGAAATATGCATACTCTTGCTCTTGAACAAATCTATGGTTTTTGACTGACCAAACCAATTTTTACTTGGATCATATGGATATGCATAATGATTCTAAATTTTCTCATATATCGGTCTAGAGGTGTCTTAAATAACAACTTGCAAATGGATTTGAATGGCACTACTACTACAAATGAGAGTTCCATGAAGGGAATGAAGTCATGATTGCACAACTTCATGAATGGAATGAAATAGAAAGATATTGAGAGAAAAATGGATTGAAATGGATGGAAAGGGAAGGTCTACAACTCAAAAAATGGGTTGTTTCGGATTAGTGGAGTCATCAGATGTGCTTTGAACATTCCTCCAAAGGCTGATATTTTACCAAGAACAAAAAAACTTGGTGAAATGAAATAAATACTAGATGTTATAATGGAACACTTGCATAAATGACTCCAATCTTGTCCCACTAGTTGTGCCGAAATGTTATGTAGTGAAAGCACCAAGGTGGCTAGGATACACACCTATGAAAGATATGACTTCAAAGTAGTCCCGCTAGGCATTCCGAAATATTATCACCAAAAATAGCACTCTCTGATATGTCATGTAGATGTGGATGAGAAATCAATGTTTTTGGGTAACATGGGACCATCTCTCAAGTTATGGGACTTGCTAATTGAGATAGACATCCAGAGAAGGCTTGCTACCTAAACCTAGCACTAAAATACTCCTAATGAAGCAAATGTAACTAAATAATCCTAATATACCAATTCTAAGGGACCAAGGAGAGAGATAGTGCATGAAAAGGAAATCCTACACTAGTATAGGTGGTAGCACCAATATAAGGGTGGTGTGGAAACTTCAAAATGAATGAAAATGGGAGAAAATGGAGATGGAGAGGGTGGACAAAGGACCACAGACCATAAAAACACTCAATACACCAACTTCATAAGCATAAAATCATTCAAGCTTGCAATGAGAACATGAAAATGCACAAAATACCTAAAACATGAAGAAAGGTAAGATAAAGTAATAGAAATCCAAGCTACAACTTTGAAACAAGCACAAAACTTGATTTTATTGCTTCATTATTTTGTAGAATACATCATACTAGAAGTAGAAGGCATGATTCATCATTACAATAGAAAAAAAGAGGCTTCGAGCCCCAATATCTTCCCGTGAAGCTAATATGAAGAGAGAGAAGCATTTCAAAATGTCCAACAACACTAAAAATTTGAGATCCCTTTTATAATATATAGAAGTTAGAGTGAGAAAGAGGAGAGGAAACTTGAATTATGCATTCAACCACCAATAAAATTCATTAAATGGACTACAAACATCATGGAGAACCTGTCAAATCCCATCCCCTCATGTGATTTTACTTGTGCAAGAAGAAAACGACCCATGTCTCTATTAATTCCTTTTAATTCACCTGGAACTTTGATTTTTTTGAACCGGGAGAGTTTTTTTTTTTGGCCAACAAACTCCACCTATTTCCAATTTTAAATTATTTCATGAAGAAGGGATCTAAAATACAAATCCAAAAGTATATTTTTGTTAGATTTGGTGCATGTGGGAAAATTTTATCTTCATGTGGGTTCGAGGTCTCTATTTTTCTCATTCCCCATAATTTTGGGTTTCGAGCCTTTGTGGAACATGTGGAAGTGGGTCGCTCATTACTCTCAAGCTTGCAAGGCCCACATTCTCTCGCACCACACACCTTATAACTCCACGGATTGCATCATTTATTTATCATCCCCTTTGATTGATCAAGAAACCTTGAGTTATCAATAACTATTCCATGATTTGCATCATTACTCGACGTTGCACTCACCTACATCATAATAACACCAACCCCTTCGCTTACTTTCTAATTTTATTAACCCCGTGGGAAACTAGCTCCCAATGGAACTAGCTCCCGAGTCCTCCATTCTCTTGACCACGTCCTCCTCAGACAAATTGCCGCTTGTTTACCTCAAGCAATATCAAAGTTGCGGGAACCTTGGAACCCGTGGAACTTGTTCCATATGGTCCCTTGTTCCTCGCATCATACCTTGCTCCACATAACAAACGATACCCTACCTCCTTTACCTTTTAGCCTCCAAGATCAAGCGGAGAACCCCGAACCCAACGGAACTTGTTCTGTCCTCCATCTTGCCACATCTCCACATTACAAAGGTGTCACTCATTCCCTTTAACAAATCACCAAAATCAGGATTTTGAGGAACTAAGATCCCAATGGAACTTATTCCATCTGTTTCCCTAAGACTTGATTTTTCTACAAAACACTACATTTGGCCTTTTACTCATTTTTCTAAATTTTCACTAACTTATTTTATATTTTTCGTCAATCGATGAGTTAGGAAAAAGGAATAAAAGTATCCCCAAAGCAAATTTACCGAATTTTATCCATTTTTCTAAAAACATTCTAAGTGCAAAAGCTAAAGCCTAGAAGAAGGGAAATGCTCTAAAATGATTGCAAGTGCCCAAACATCATGAAATTACCTAAAATCCCGATTCATCACTAAAGACCCATGAAAGTGCTCAAGTCTAATTTTCCCCAAGTTGTCCAATTTTTACAAGGGTGTAAAAATGGACAACAATACCTAACCATGATTAAGTGAATTTTGATATACATCAAGACCATTATATTTTAAGTCACATCACATCAACCAACATAAGCAAAGTATCATATATTACCATTAACACATCACAATGAATAACTAAACATTACATCTAATCTATCTCAAACACCACATAACACATCATGACCAACATCTATACATCTAAATGTCATATCAACATCACATCTAAACATTACATCAAACAAGTCAAAATCATAATCATATATGTATATATGAGGGTATATTAATGTACATCATCATGAGTCTCAAAACTCCATGTATCAAAAATATACATCAAATAAAGTCTTCAAAAGAACCGCATACATAAAAAACAACATAAATATTTAGTAAACTAGACATCCATAAACCGGATGCTCTCTCGGGCACTTCTCCCTCCTCACCATCAACACCTCCATTTAGTCCCCTACTAGAAGTGCCTCTATCTAGAACCCATAGTGGTTGTCCCATACTCGAGTGTACTTCTTGTAGGTGCCTCATGTCCCCTCACCTAATACACCACAAAATGAGGCTCATCAGGTAGCCTCCGTTAGACTATTCCTTGTAGTAGCCCAACTCGTGCAATAATGACAGGTAGTTAGCTAAGCTAACACTACTAGGTGGTCCTATTTGACTACTAACATGAGACCTCGCTACCTGCAGCTCGTCTCCTAAAGCTGAAATATGTATAATGTTGTGGTACTTTCTCAAGAACTATTGTTGTTATTTATACATGACCTGGTCATCTATAACGTGTGTTAGCTCTACCTGTACAATGAAATCCACTGACTCAACTCATCTCATTCGTCCAACCAAAGTATCTCTCTCGAGGTCAAATTCATCCGATCAGTGCAACAATGTGGCCTTTTTAGCCTCTAAACGCTCTATGGTATCCTACACTAGTGCCCTCTCCTCACCACCACTCATATCCTCACATCCTCCACCCTCACCCTCACCACCTACCCCCGAGGAGCCACTTTCACATGAGATCATAGTCATCTATCAATTCTAGCAAGATGAGCACGCCACCATGTAACGCAGGCCTCATCGACCATGACATCATCTAATGTTGTGGGTGCACCCGATCATCTACACCCATAGCACCCTCCTCATTTGCTATATGGTGTGAATTTCTCTCGACATCTAGGAATGACGTATCCATGTCACCATCCACACACATGTGGGTTGTAGCCACCTCAAGAACATTCTAAATCAATCGAAATCTTAGGTGACATGACCAAATCTAATCAACTCCCATTTCCTTAACTATCGGCCTTATACCCATGTATCATCCGAGTTGGTAATAATCTCACCCTCCTCACTTTGACACACTAGAAATCCAATATAGGGCCTCTATCTCTTGTCACCATCATGTAATTTTGTAAGGAGCTATCGATAATGTTCCTCTTCTCTCACTAGCCCGACCTCACCCCTTTTTGACCTCCATTGAACAAATACAGCTTATCTCATCTAAGACTATCGAGGCCTCACCATGGTAGACCCCTTAGTTGAGCCACCATAATGTGGTCATAAGCCCAACAATGTACATGAATCCTAAATCAATATGAAACCTCCGCCCAATCATACATGACAAAAATCTCTCTAAGTCTATGAAAGTAATGTAGGGGCCCATGTAAAAATAATCCTCTACTCCATCATGTCCACTAATACCTCTATTAGCATCCATGAAAACCAACCGCCAACATATTCGACCAAGACATAACAACCGATACCAATCATCATCAAGGTCATGAGTGTTCGAACCAATGTCTCGGGACTATATAGTGCCCCATTGAAAATCCACTCGAAGAAAACTCCACCCCATCTACCTCATCATCATACAGTCTCCTCATCACCTCATGCCTCTGTGTCTCATCAATCAAATATACCTTCTCCCATGAATAGGTAGTCTCAAAATCCTATGTACATCCTCCAAGGTGATGTTCATCTCCCCATCAAAGCAACCAAAAAGTGCATGTAACAAGATCCAATATCTCTCAACAAAGAAAGCAAT
This sequence comes from Taxus wallichiana var. yunnanensis, assembly GCA_018340775.1. Classification (NCBI taxonomy): domain Eukaryota; kingdom Viridiplantae; phylum Streptophyta; class Pinopsida; order Cupressales; family Taxaceae; genus Taxus; species Taxus wallichiana. The sequence continues at coordinate 936,636,350 of CM031235.1, read as the reverse complement.
AAACCTTGATGTCTCGTGGATATGTCTCGTAATGACGCTTTGTTCCCAGCACTCACATCCTCTAAGTGATCACAATCATCATCTGATAAGGATGCATGTATGCGTCATCTAGAATCAACAAAATCATGTCTCATATGGTCAAATTTTCCTCGCCATACATCTACAACATAAAAACACCCATTAAGAATATTTCTTAGTTGAAAATTTCATCAAATTACAACATCAAATAAAATTACACTACATATTCATCTAGTCGCTATCAATTCATTCTAATCATTGGCATTTCATCACAATAATAGGTGATTTTACTAAATCAACGATGATTCCTACGATTCAACAAACATGTCTTAACACAAGCCCAAAATCCAAAAACAAAGCACACACACACACAAAAATATAAATAAAGGGACCTACCTCTTCTAGTATGGGCCTCCTCTGTCTCCCAGATCCTGCAACAACCTCTATTCTCCTATTTTCACTCAAAATATCTGAAGCTAGAGCTCTTTATCTAAAAAACATGTGGTAATAATAAAATTACCAGTAACTATCACCTATTTATAGGGCATGAATTTTCTGCCAAAGAATCACTAATTCACCTCAAATTGTTAAAACAAAATATTTAACCATCCAAGTCATTTTAATTCAAGATCAAGTATTCATTATTACCACTCCTTGCAAAAATTATACATTTTGGGCTCCATGACCCATGAAAAATCAATTTAAAACAATCAATTAAATTCTACCTCAACCTCACAACCCAATCAATCAAAGCTTGCCTGCACCAATATCCACCTCGGATTCTTTCACCTTAGTACCAATAATTCATACATCTATAGGACACGAACCCTTTGGTTCCCCTATCACTTGACTTCTTGGTCTTCTAAGCCCACCTTTATGGTGACATCATTGTGGATAACATACCCAACAGGATCATTTCCCATAACTACTTGTTGTGAGTCATATCTCTATAGGTTGTGAACCCCTTGGTTCCCCTATCATTTGACTCCATGGTAGTATTAAATCCACCTTTTACAGAAGTCTTGTTTTCATGCCTCATCTTGGGGCAACTCAAAGTGAAACAAAATGTCAAAGAAAACCTATCTCATTCAACGAACTCTTTCAAACTGGTGATTATTGTACTCTATTACAATCAAGCCCATTTTAAGGGGAATCACCCATCCAAAAAAAATCAAACCATCTCAATCATTTTTGTTTAGCATTTTTTGCATCACAAACCACTTAACAAAAAGGGGAAAATGTAGACATTGAGTTTTCACACTGCAGAGACCCTTGTATGCACACATTAAAATATGTAACCTATCATTCTAACATAGCATAAGACACTAACATCACCCCATAAAATCATTTTTAACCCCTACGGATCTTATTTACTTACCTAAAATTAGCCTAACCTCCATAAAACTTCTTAACCACCTATAACCCATCCTAACCCATTTTATCCCAACCATCCAACTATCTAACCACGCTTAATTTCTTCTCTATCCATTTACCCTCGTCCCCATACCCAAAATCCCCATTTTGGAAGTGGTTAAAACCACTTGTAAACAAGTTTCTCCACATTTCCCAGGATCGTCGGTGATTCCAAAAATTTCCAATGATTATAAATAAGAGCTTAGAGCTCTTGTTTCGAGGATATTCAACCTTGAATCCTTGAAAGCACCACTGAAAATCTATCACTCTAGTGATCTCCAAATCTTTGCAATGAATTTATGATGCCCCCAAAAGCCATACTACATCATCTTATACAATCATACACTCAGACAAAGGAGGAGTTCTTCTTCAATGTCTACATACCACCATCTCGGCATTGTGTCTATTGGTGCAGGTATCGAGAAACACTGCTACTTTTGAGTTTTAGGTACTTTCTACACTTGATAGCACTAACTAAAAACTACCTAATACAATATAATCATATTTAGATAAGACAATCAAGTGAAATAAAATGTAATAAGTAATCAATTAGTGATAATAGTGTAGAAATAAATTGTAGTAAACAACAATAGTGACAAAAAGATAGGAAAATAATTCAACATTGCACAAGACAGGATGTGTTAGGCATGTTGATCCAATATGTCACAAAAGACACTATGTATGTAATCAAACATGATGAGGAAGGTGTAAAGTAATATGTAAAGAAAATAAAAACACCTATATAGTATGAAGGGATGTCCCCCAAGGAGTAGTGTAAGGAACCAAGTCGACTTTGATCATATTTTATCAATTTTTGAATGTCTTACATCAATCTCAAGATACCACATGAATGCATGTGTGTAAATAATATATATGTTATCTATCAAATCAATATGAAAAACATCATGTATAGAGTAACAAGCTAGCCAAGAAAACCAAAACAAATCCCGATTTTGTATTTTCAATCATATTTAAATTTTTTTGTACTATATCATTATTTGAGTGTTTTTGCAGTTTTTTTAATATGTGTGTGTGTGTGTGTGTGTGTGTGTGTGTGTGTGTGTGTGTGTGTGTGTGTGTGTGTGTGTGTGTGTGTGTGTGTGTGTAAAAGAAAGGGAATAACACAATAGCTACCCTATGAGGGAATCATGAAGATGCATATCACATGTATCGAGAAGAAGATGTAATCCCCTCAAGAAGTAGTAGAGAACAAGGGTGGCCATTAATGATTTTTGTAGAATCCGTAGTTTGTGTTGTAGGAAAGCCAAGTTAGGAACACCTATGAGAGGTAATGGATGTAGAAGATGATCAAATCAAATATCTAGGAGAGTGTGTCCAAGATGAGAATTTTGTTCCTAGATGAACAATGAGGATACATATCCATGGAATTACAATGAGATATAACATGAAAAATAGTAGATGAAGATGTATCAACACTAGGGTCAATGGATGTATGTGTCGGGCCAAGATGGATGAGATTCAAATGGAATTACAATAATTGTAACGGATTTATTATTGTGAATTAACTTAACACATTGATGCGGATGGATGGTAGAGCCATGGAGGTGCAAATCCAAGAACAACATAGACTCATGTCACATGATGTAAGATAAGAGGCTACTAATAATTTAATATCAAAGGTAGTAGGACAACTATGAGGGGGAGTACAACATGATTGATGTGTGTTAAAGGATCAATGATGACATCCTTTTTAGTGTACCCAAGGGAGCATAGTAATGTAAAATTTCACATATTATGAGGTAGTGATATCAACCAAAATATTATGTAATGACACTAGTCAACTGAAGTGGGGATGTATATTCTATTAAAAATAAATCATGTACCATATATAAGTACAATCAAAAGTAATTACCAAAAAGGGGGCCATGGTGAAAACAATTCCAATCCTAGCGTCAAACATGTTACCAAAACATGGTGGAGGTGGGACATAATGGTTAGCATTGTGGACCTTTGTCATAAATTTAACAACATTGTGTTCCAGTTGTTTTTCACTTCATGATTTTAAATTTTAGATTAACATTAGTAGGATTAGGTTGAGTTGTAGTCTCATATTTGATAGTACCAACATAAATTAGATCTTATATAACATGATTAACTTAAAGAAACTATAATTGGGTGACCAATAGATCAGTGGTATTCACAATGAGCATTAACATAAAATATATTACCATGAGGTATACTTGTATCAACCTCGAGTGGTGGAGGGAGAGATCCTAGGTTACACTCAAGTAATTTTTTTGGTGAACATATTAAATGAGTGAACTATCTTTGGGAAAGTTGTAATCATAGTTTCATAGGTTAGAAACAACATTAACTATGATTTTAGATTCAAGTTCATAATCATTAGCCTTGGTCTTAAAATTAGCCTTGGATTGAAATATGTGAGTAAAGATGCCAGAGTATGAGAAAAATAATTTAGCTTCTTCATGTTGAGGATCTGAGCTTCATTCTCTTTCAAAGTATGAAAAATATGATCAAATGAATGAAAATTTTCAAAAATAATTGATTCGTGTAGAGGAATAAGGATACTTTTAGTGAAAAGGTCTTACAATTTAGTATCGAGATAAGAGGTTTTCCATCTTAAAAATTACAATATTATATAAGAAACATAATCAATGATAGGATCATTGGAACCTTTCCAAATTTTAGCCATTTGAGCATAAGATACTTTGTCACAAATGTTGATAGAAAATTCTATGAGGAATTGATTAGCTATAGGAGTGAATGTTCTTACAGAATTCATAGGTAGTTCACAAAACCCTTGTAAGGAAAAACTTTTAAGAATTCAAGGAATATATTTGGTAAGTAATGTATCATTGGAAGAGATTTCCAAGAAAGAAATAGGAAATGTATGGAGATTCTCTTCAGAGTCACACCTACCATCATATATAGGTAGTTTAGGAGAAATGAAATTGATAGGTAAAGGGTATGAAGCTAGTTTAGGAAAAAGTGGGTTATGAAGTCTTATGGATTAAAATACATAGTGTGTAAAGAAATAAATACACCTTGTTGTATTTGTAAGATATGGGCTTGCATAGTATGAACAATGGATTTGAGATCATGTGTGTTAGAAGAAGCATGTGAAGCACTATGAGTGTAGATAGGAGATGTAGGAATAATAGCGGTCCTAGAAATAGTCACAAAACACTAAAAATGGATGATTAGATGCCCCCAATGAAAAACTCACTATCGATGTAGGGATTATTGATGCATGCACATTAAATGATGAAGGATATGGGGTTTAAAAGGAATGCTCATTAGAGTTTTGATCATGAGTAATTTTAGCAAAAATAACATGTGGATGAGATACTCAATGTGATGAGGGATTTCATGGAGTTATGCATAGAAATTAGAGATCATTTCAACTTATGTCGTCTACATTCTCATCTTTATTAATATCATTATCAAAATATTGTTCACTAGTGATTCTTACTTCATTAAGAGGATAGTTATTAGTAATGTAGATACATGGGTCGGGGAAGATACTATGATGACATGACACTTATAGGTAAGAGGAGAAAGTTCAATGTATGTGTTCAATAGGTTGCTAATTAATTTGATTGTTAGGAAAAAATGGCATGGAAAGAAAGCATATAGAAATTAAAACCAATGATGCCTTAAGACTACTAGGATTTGAGAAATAAATTTATTTCAAGAGCATGTTTTACCAAATTTTTACAACTTAATTAATTTTGTATTTAAGAAAAGTACACAATAATAAGAAGGATGTAAGGGTTTGAAATAGGTAGACTATTCTTATCTAACTAACTTCCAACATAAATTATACACAATTAGAATAATTCAATCAAACATGAAATGATTTAAGTAATTGATAAATGATAAATGATTACTTAAATACATGAGAAGAGAGATAACAATAGTAGTTCAAGGAACAACAAATAGAATTTGGATGTGCACAATAATGAAATAGAAAGATCTAGAATTGTATATTCTACATTGGAATTTTGGAATGAGAAGATGAGTAGGGGTAGGTGTAGATTGAGAAACAGGGACGGAAGCCTGTGTAATTTTATTAATCTCAATCAACTAAAAAATTACAGTGAATAGGCTGCAATATTTATAGATATTGCACAGCCAAATACATCCGGGAGAATGAGTTGCACAGGTGCAACCAAATGCCAGAATAAACAAGCTTCCAATAACATCCGGGAAGCAACAATTACATAAAAACAAATATATTGTTGAAAACAATATAACAGTATGCATACAGACAAATATGGTTGATTAACCATATAACAATATAACCATTTATTATTTAATTAATAAAATTAAATAATTATTAAACTATGCATAATTAAATATTTATCCTAACATTCCCCCCCTTAATTGTGCATTGTCTGAAGAGATGAGGAGAGAAATGCTCAACAACTCGAACTTGTCACGTGCAAGTGACTTTGTGAAAATATCTCGCTCGTTGTTCAAATTTGGACAAAATTGAAGCCGGATGTTGTGCTTCAACACATGTTCGCGCATGAAATGAACCCGAACCTCAATGTTCTTTGTTCTCTCATGAAAAAATGGATTGCGAACAAGTTTGAGAACACCTTCATTGTCTACATACATGGTAGTCGGTTTGTCCTGTGGTATTCCAAGTCCTTCCAGTATGTGACGTAGCCAAATCACTTCACGCATGACTTCTCCCCGCAGAATGATACTCAAACTTCGTGGAAGAGCGAGAAACAAAGTGTTGTTTCTTACTTCCCCATGATATTGGTCCAAATCCCATAAAGAATACAAATCCGTATGGATTTTCTATCATCAATGTTACCCGCATGATCTCGAATCCGAATATCCAATCAAGAAGAAGTTTTCATTCTTCTTGTATTCTAGACGAAGATCTACACCGATCCTTTGAGATATCTCAAAATGCGCTTTGCTGCTTTCCAATGACAAATTTTGGGTTCCTGCATGAACCTGGATAGATAGCTCACTGCAAAGCTGATATCTGGTCTAGTGTAGGTCAGGTAAATGAGACTCCCAATCAGCTGCCGATAGAGAGTGGCACTTACCTCAGGAGATGGATCTAAACGAGATAACTGTAATCTGTTCTCCATAGGTGTAGCAATTGGTGTGTAATCCATCATCCTAAACTTCTCGAGCGTTGTCTTGGTATATTTCATCTAAGAAACAAAGATGTGATTCTCTTTTTGCCATACTTCTAGTCCAAGACAATAGTGCATAAGCCCAAGATCTGTCATGTTGAATGATCGCTTAAGATCTTTCTTTGTTTCATCAATCATCTTCACTGAACTGCCAGTGATGACTAGATCATCGACATAAACTACAACAATCACCATCTCCCCCCCTTGCTTTTTGAGGTAGAGATTGGGATCGTATGGATTTCTGATGAATCCATGTTGTACGAGATGCTCATCAATCTTGATGTACCATGCCCGGGGTGCCTGTTTGAGGCCATACAGAGATTTCCTGAGTCTGCATACCTTTTCTTCTTGACCAGGTACTACATATCCCTCAGGTTGAGTCATGTAGACTTCTTCTTGTAAATCTCCATTTAGGAAGGCACTTTTTACGTCCATCTGATGGACTTTCCAACCAAACTGTGCAGCTAGAGCAAAGATCATCCTGATCGTTTTGATCTTAGCTGTGGGAGCAAATGTCTCCTCATAGTCAATGCCTTCTTTCTGTGCGTACCCCTTTGCTACAAGTCTTGCTTTGCACTTGTCCACTGTCCCATCTACTTTGTACTTAGTTTTGAATATCCATCTGCATCCAATGGGTTTCTTCCTTGGTGGAAGATCAACAAGCTGCCAAGTGTTATTCTTCATCACTGATTGATATTCAGAATCCATGGCATCTTTCCAAGATTTTGACTGTAGGGCTTCCTGGACTGTAGAGGGCTCGTCTGATTTAATAACTCTACTCATCAAGGTAAAGTTAACTTCTTCTCTTGCTTTACTGTGAGTCCGTGGTCCAGGGGTGGATGTATCCAGTGGAGCATCCAATCTTGCATCTCGTAATGTACTTGTACACCATTTAGGCATACGTTGAACTGTTCCCATGGGTTGTGGTTCTATCTGATTAATACCATCATCCTCATCATCACTTTCATATTCTGAGGGAACATTAGCTTCAATTTTTACAACTGGTGAAAAATCTACATCTTGCGAGTCCGGAGGAGGAGTCTCTGCTTCCTTCTTCTCGAAAAACTCAACATCTTTGCTTGTGTAGACTTTTCTAGTCTTAGGATCCATCACTCTGTACCCAAGAGTCTCTTCACTGTATCTAATGAAGATGAGATTTTGTGACTTCATGTCCAATTTCTTTCTGTTCTGTTTGGGTATGTGCATGTTGGCTTTGCACCCGAATACTCTGAGGTGTGCAATGGATGGTTTCCTTTTTGACCATGCTTCTTATGGTGTAATTCCATCAAGAGTAGTTGTGGCGCTCTGCTTAACAAATACACTTTGTTGTTTTTGCTTCGCTTCGCCCAAAATGTCTTTTTGTAAGTCCGGAATCATCGATCATGCATCGCACCATTTCCATGATAAGTACGATTTCTTCTCTCAACAACACCATTTATTGTGGTGTGTGTGGAGGAGGCATTTGTCGACGAATCCCGTGAGTTTGTAAATAGTCTCTGAACTCATCATTGGTGAATTCCCCCTCTCGAAAGCGAGAGTTCTGATGTGACGACCAATTTCTTTCTCAACTGCAACTTTGAACTTTTTGAATGTTTCAAAGGCTTCACTTTTCTTGCGAAGACAAAAAATCCACATTTTCCATGAATAGTCGTCAACACAGAGCATGAAGTACTGGAACCCTGAATGACTTGGCTGCATCGGACCGCACAGATCGGTATGAACCAGGTCAAGTTTACCATGAGCTCGAAAAGTACTCTTTTGGAATGAAACTCTGTGTTGTTTTCCTGCTAAGCAGTGAGGACACTTGTCTGTATCCTTCTGAAGAGATGGTAGCCCATGTACCATATTACACCGGTGAAGTGTTTCGAGATATTTGAAACTTACATGACCAAATCTCCGATGCCACAACTGGGCTGAGGTGGAGTTTTTAGCCACAAGTGCTTGATCGTTTTTGTGAATGAAATCAAGTTGAAACATTTGTCCCACATTTGAGGCTTTTGCAATTATTTTTGAGCCTCTGGATTTATCTCGAATCAAACACATTTTCTTGCCGGATTGACTATCAAAGTCAATTTTCAGGTTGTGATCTAGGAGTTGACTAACCGAAAGAAGATTCTTTGTCAACCCAGGGACATATAGAACATCTGATAGTCTGCATTTGCGTGAACCAAGGGGTAGAGAAATGTTTCCAATCCCCTGAACTGTATATGAAGAATCATCTCCCAACGAAACATGATTTTTCGATGGCATGTCCCTCATTGAAATAAACTAGTCTCTGTGGCTGGTCATGTGTCGAGTGGCTCCCGAATCAACATACCAGACGTCACTAGATGACGTGGATGGTTCACTTGATCGAGCAGTGAACAAGAAGTCTTCATTTTCTCGATCATTGTTGTTGTTGCTCAAAGCAATATTACCTTCTTTGGTGGGGTCTTCTTTCAATTCCCCTTTTTCTGCCCGTGATAGTTGTTTGAATGTCCCTTGTAGGTTTGTTGTTGTTGTGGTCCAGAATTGCTTGATGAACCTTTCTTATATGTGTTAAACCAACATTCTTGCAAGTCATGTCCTCTTTTGCAAATGGGACATCGCTTCTTCAGTTGATTGTCCCCATGATACTGATTCTGATGTGGGGATTTCTAATAGGATTTAGGTTTTCCTTTACCTTTTCCTTTCCATTTTTGATGTGAAGACAGTGCCTGCTCCTCTTCATCATCCTTGTTGTGCATTGCTTCCTCTTGTTGCAGTAGGTTTACTAGCTTGTCAAAACTAATTGTCGTATCTGACAAGTTTAGAGTTATGACAAAAATGCGGTAAGAAGAGGGAGAGCTCTCAGAACAATGGGAACGAGAGATTCATCTTTGACCTCTTCTCCTAGGGCTAGAAGTGAAGCCCTCAACTCTGCAACTCTTCTTAGGAAGGCTTCAATTTTCTCATTCTGTTTGAATTTCAATGTATGTAACTGACTCTGCAAATTGAGTATGACATTCTTGTTCTTGGCCTCATATATTGTGCTCAGCTTATCCCAAGCTTCTTTTGCTGATGTGGCATCTCGAATGTGGGCTTGCACATTGTCGGATACTCCAAACAAGATGATGAGTTTTGCTTTCTGATCTGCTCTATCAAATTGTCATTGTTGTGTTGCATCAGTTGGTGATCTGGTTAGAGTACCGACCACACAGCGATTTCTTCAAACTCAAGCCGTGTCTTGATTTTTGTCTTCCAAGCAAAGATAGTTGCTTCGCCCGAGCAATTGTGAATCCGGAAGAAAAATTTTGGGGGCATTGGTGCCCATTTTGCAGAGATCACCGACGTGGGGTTTGGCTCTTATCACTCCGGTATTAGTTCTCCCAATCTTTATACCATCACCGATATACCGAACCTATCTATATACGCACCCTTCCGATATACCCGTCGGTGCGTGGAAGAAGCTCGCCCTTTCTATATACCCAGCCCGGTGCGTGAAAGAGGCGTTAACGTGCGTGAAAGAATTCGATACGTGGTACCAAGACAAGATCTTGATGGGGTCTCGTAATGCGATTATTGACACCGCTCGAAGAAATATCCTCATACGCGCGTGTAACTTCGCTATATACTCGGATAATTTCTCAACTCGGATTTATGTCTTGCAATCGTTCACGCAGACGGATGGGATGGTTCATAGTGTGTGTACTGTGACCTTATTACTCCCCGTCAATTTATAGGGACGATGCCTGTGAGATTTACGTTGTTGCAGCTATATTAGGCATTAAGTGCAGTAGTAGTCGCGACGGCTTTACCCGTAAGTGCTTCCTAGAGGCACTGTATATACCGAATGCTGCGAATGAGATCTAGGATCTCGTGAGTGTTACAGAACCAATTTCTTGCTTTTTTATTATAATTCTACCAGGTTTACGAAGCGATTTACAAAGTTTTGCGCTTGACTATAGCAACTTTGTAAATTAGTACAATATGCAGTACAATTTGAATAACAGGCAAAAAATTTCAGTTTCGGGGTCCTGGTGACCTCCTGAGCCCAATACGACCCAAAATGCTAAAAATTGCAAAAAAATAGCTGAAAATGCAATTTTTAGATGGGTCTCCTTTTGCAAAAAATGTCTGGAATGATAAAACAGACCAAATGGGAGAAAAAAATTTTTTTACCTAAATTAGGGATTTCTCCGCTAAATTTAGTTAGTTGTAACTAAATTCAAAAAAGCCTGCTAAATTTAGCAGTTCCACCAAAATTTCCGCCAGATGCAAAAGGAGAGTTTTTGAGTGTTTTTGGTGGGATTTGACCTCAAACCTCTCACTCCCAAGGCGCATGCACTAGCCAACTTGCCCACTTAGGGCGCTTGGGCTATGAAAGGAAGCAAATTGTATTTAATGATAAGTAAAATTGACTTACCTTTAAAAAAATGCAACTTGGTGAGCCTCCACATGGCGCATGCTGGTGAAGAGGCATTTTTAGGGTTGTATTTGCCTAAAAATGGATCTGAAGCTTTGTTTGCCTTTGTATGGCCGCATTTCCTCCTTTGGCCGCGTTTTTTAGCTTTGCACGCACAGATTTTGCTGGTTATTTGCTTGTACAGGCCGCATTTCTTCCTTGGCCGCGTTTTTGAGCTTGCCACGCACTGTACAGGCCGTATTTTTTTCCTTTGGTGCGTTTTTTCCCTTTGGCCGCGTTTTTTATTGCCTTGGCCACGTTTTTTAATGTTGTTTGCTTGTTGTTTGCTTGTACAGGTCGATGGAGGCAAAGAATGGCGCGGTTTTTGCTTAAACAAAACGTTTCCTTGCTTGGGCGCGTCTTTTTTGTTGTTCTTCTTTTGTACAGGCCGCTTTTGCTAGTGTATTTGTTCGCTGTTCTTCCTCCCTTTCTTTTTCTTTTGTGCAGGTCCGTGGCAGAGTATCAAATAGCCGCTGCCCCCCTTCTTTTATTGTTTTCTTTTCTTATGCAGATCAGAACGTGGAGAGGCCGTTTTTGCAGAGAAAAGACTCGATCCTCAAGCACATGATGTTCAGTTTGATCTGTGCAAGACAAGACTCGGCTGGGGCTTGATGAATAGCTCAATAGACCTCCAAAACAAGCAAAACAACCTCCAAATACAGTAGATACTAAATGATTCTCTAATTTAGAGACAAAACCCTTATTGGAAATTTTTTTTTTTATTATTATTTTCAATACCTGTAGCAATTTTTGCCTGGTGCTGAGTGCACCAGTGCAAAAAAATTTGCGTTCCAAACACCTGGAACGAACTGGGGGATGTGGAAAGGTAGAGATGAGGCTGGGAGGTTGCAGGAGGCTGCACAGGCTCTCTATTGCTGCATACTCTTCTCCAATCTTCTCTATTTCTGCTGCATTCTTTTTCCACTCCTTCACAGGGCCAGAATTTCGCTCTGGTACCAAATGTAGATTGAGAAACAGGGACGGAAGCCTGTGTAATTTTATTAATCTCAATCAACTAAAAATTACAGTGAATAGGCTGCAATATTTATAGATATTACACAGCCAAATACATCCGGGAGAATGAGTTGCATAGGTGCAACCAAATGCCAGAATAAACAAGCTTCCAATAACATCCGGGAAGCAACAATTACATAAAAACAAATATATTGTTGAAAACAATATATCAAAGTATCATATCTGAGACAAATATGGTTGATTAACCATATAACAATATAACCATTTATTATTTAATTAATAAAATTAAATAATTATTAAACTATGCATAATTAAATATTTATCCTAACGGTAGGGATGATATAACTACTATAGAATATAGGATGGAAATATATAGTTTTTACTTAGAGTTGTATAATACAAAAAAAATTGGAGGAAAAATGGACTAGGGGGTGAATCATTCCTATAATGATTTTTACTTCAATTACCAAACCATACATTCATCAATTAGATTGTCCATTCAACATTCATAACCATGTGTTCTTATTAATATATATAACATCAATCACAAGAGCATGAAACAAATTACACAACACAAGAACACCATATGTAAGTGGGAAACCATCATGGGGAAGAAAACCCAATGAAACTCTGCTTATATTACATAAATCAAAGATATTTATTGAAGCACCAACTTCACAAGGAGCACTAACCCCTAGTTTAGTAGAGCACCAACCCTACAATGAGTTCTAACTCCAAAAGGAGGCTATAAACCCATAGGATGACTAAAAACCAACTCATCCTCTTGAATATGTTTTATCTCTGATTTTTTTGCTTCCACAACTAATGGAGATCACTTATTCAGCTCACAAACCCTAGCTCAAACCCTAGGTCTTCAAACTTTCTCAATATTCTTCCTTATCAACTTGTCTTGCCTCTAAAATCTATCACACATATTTTAAAACCTTCCGAACATGAAAAAATATGATAATCCTTCAAATAATTCTTTACATACCTTTGAAACACTCTCCTCTAGGTCACACTTTTCCCTCTTGCAAGACTAGCTCTCAAATGGAGCTCAAACTTCACTTTTATATGCAATTATTCTCTCCAACCAAAAGGAGGTCGATCCCTCATGATAAATTTGACCCATAAACTTTAAAAAATTCAAATAAAATAATTACAATAGTCACATATGACCCATATAGGTTAGCCATGCGCAAAACCACTTATCATGTACCAACAAGCCTCAAAACTCTACCATTGAAATTAGAAAAATCGCCTCATGCCAGAATTATTTTTATTAAAGCTCCAAAAATCACCAAACATGAGTAATATTTCATTTAAATATCATATATGGTCGTAATTTACATTGACTAATCATATTATTTCATTTAATGGGCCCATTGGCTCATTTCCTTCACTAAACAACTGGAACCAAAAACTTGTTTTCATCTTTGGGATTTAAGAACACCTAAATTATGCATTTGAAAACTCCATGGAAATAAAAAAACATATAGAGAACTAATAAACAAGCTATATCTCATGAAAAATCAACTTCTCAAACTACATCCATGTTTGTCTTCACCAAAACATCTTTCTTTGAAAAACCAATTTTGAAAACTAAGCTAGATTGTACTCTTTTGGACCCTTTTAAAACCTCTAAGTGGATTAAATGGATTAAAAATTCATCCCTTATAACTTTCTAGATTATATAAAGCATAAAATTAACCATTTGATGCTTCAACCAACTCAATTTTTCACCAAGAACAACCATGTCCTGAAAAATGTCACTACAAAATTCTTCATAAATTGACTTGAATGATTGACGAAAACACCTCATCATGAGAAAAAAATACCTCATTGGAAATATATTTGAATTACCTTTCCATAACATATAATAAATCCTTCCAAATCCAAGTGGAAGGCCTTCAACCAAGCCCATCTCTGCAAACTACTTTTTAACCCTTCTTGGACTCGAGAACTAATCATTGGCCCAACATGCTCCATCATACCAAAAACAACTTCAAGCTTAACTAAATAATTTAAAACACTTATTCATGATTTATAATCCATAAAAACCCTTTAAAAATCTTGATTAAATCAGAATCAACATCTTACCTCATGTAGCCATTTTCACCCTACTTGAATGAGCACCTTCCAGATTTGACCTTCAAATAATAGGCCATAACTTTTGCATACCATGTCCAATATTCAGGTTTGATAAACCATTGGAAATATATACGAACCAGATTTTTAAAAAATTAATGGCTTCCGAACTCCCCATGTAGCTCATGTAGTATCAAATTTACTACAAGATTCGCCAAAATGCCCCCAAAACCAGTCTTCACAAATAGGGAACACTTTGCAATTTTTTGCCTTAACCATGACATGAAACATTTATGAACATATAAAAAACTCCTACTAGGATTTAATAAATTCCAATTTATACATTACCTTATTTGGAAAAATTCTTCACAAACTGAAACTCTTCATAAACAAGCATATTCAGGTGGGGCCCATAAATCACCACATACTCTAACATACCTTTACTGGAAATATGGAATAGTCCTATACATCATCCAATAATTACTCTTGCATAATAAATCAAAATAGACTCACTATTCCTCTTCTTCTGTAAGTTGCTCCTAGCTAGGGTTTCAAACCACTTTAGCTTTTTAATGATCGTTCATAAAAATTTGATGATCAAACCACCTCACTATTTTTTGAAACCTTCATAACTAACCTTAGAAGCTATTCCAAAGAGGTCAGTACCCATGTAAAGTATATAATTTCGAATGAGCATCGAGAATGTCCAACTTTGCTCTAAAAACACACTATTACTTACCCAGTTTCACCAAAACTTGCATAACTTCAAATTCCTTCTTCAACTACGTGAAATTTGTCATGAAGTAGAATTAAAACCTTATCTACCTATCCATAATCACCATCTAGCTCAAATATTCCTAAAACTATCTATCCAATATCATTAAAATGTGTCAAACTGTTTGTTTCTCACTTGTTGCTTCCCAAGGACCTCATAAATGCATCATACCTCTGAATGCAAAATACCTAAAACTGAAACTCACCTTACATTCCATGTATACCATAACCATGTTGCTACCATGCTCATACCTCCTTACGATTATGTAATCTCTAGGACTAGAAATAAGCCTAGAATGACCTGACTCAACCATGAAAACTCATGACTTGGCCTTACAGACCTATAGAAATCTGAAACATACTTCATGGACCATGAATGACATCATGAAAACCTCCAACCACCCGAAGAAGACTCCTAGCATGACTCTACCTAGTAAATCAAGCACCAGGACCACATAAGGCTTCACCAAATCACTCAATCTTATTACTTGACACCGAATAAGATCATATGGGGACTCACATGACTACATGACACCCTTTTCCATCAATGGGGTTGACATCAATGATAACACAACCACACAATGGCCAACAATCTCCCCTTTGTCATTTATGGCAACCATTTTTATAAACATTGATGGCAACCTACATGACTAATACACTTGTCTCTTTTCCATGTTTCTAACCTAATTTTTCATCTATGAAAAATGTTATTATATGACACAAATACATGGAAATGACAACACACAATGGAAAACAATGCACAAAAACAACTTACTTGACTCAAAAATCTCCCCTTGGGACTGAATTATCTTCTCTTTGACTCCAACAACAGAAAAAAACAAATCCATTAGACCTAATATGAGCCTAACATAGCTCCCCTTAGCTGATACTCTCCATCTTGTCCTTCATCCTTGTTTGTCATTACTCTTTAGTTATGTTTTAATCATATAAGCAACAATTTTTCTTCTAACTCAATATTTTCACCTTTTAGGTTGTAAGTCCCTAAAAAACTTCTTCATGCAAAATTGAACACCTTATTTATGCTCTATAAACCAATATACATCATGAAATCATCCCATATATCTCCCCTGAAGTATATCATCCTTATCAAGATGGAAACACATAAATTGGGCTACTTACCTTGCTTGCAAGTCATAGAATCAACTCATACATTTTGACCTAGCCACAAGCACTATCTCATTGTTTTCAAACTTAACTTATGCAAACATATTGATTTGAACCAAACAATTGTTCACTTCTTAGGGGCACCATCAACTTGACCTCCATTTTTCATTGCATACCACCTAACCAACTATAACACCTTCTAAAAGAAAAAAATTATGCCCCATGATTTGTTAGACTATCTTAGCCTATATCGGATCACCTTGTTTGCCTCACCATAGTGATTTCTCGATTTTGACAAGCCCCTATAAATTGTCTCGACAATTTCACGGTCATGTGTCAATCATATAGATCATCTTCACTTAAGTATAATGTTTCCTCTTCATGATGCATAGTTCTCAACATTCTTGGTTCTCAAGCCATGACAAAACCTCTTAGTGCCATCTCAAACCTGATTCAAAGTTACAAAACTCAACGTGAACCTATTTTTCTTCAAGAACTCTGCTTTACCACTTATCTTAAATCATCCTTAAATCCTAATAGATCATGACAAAACCCTTATAGCTTCACATTTGATATCATTTAACAGTCCTACTTACCACCTGTATATGCTCATTGCTCCTTCTTATTCCTCATTTCAACACCTTTAGACTTGATATAGTCATTTGTTCCACTGAAAAACTCATTACAAGACTAAAAAAACAACCACAGATCACCATATCTCACTTGGTGATACTTCATGTAAGTCTAAATGACTCAAAACTCTATAAAAACTTATATATGCATGATACACATCTTGACATCACTTGAAGAACACAGTAACTAGAATATTTATTTCTTTTTCACAGTCATAATGCATTAGAATTCCTTATTACCTTGATATAATCCCTAGACTTGAAACACCTCTTGCCACATTAAGATCATACTTCAAAGCCACATTCTTAGAGGTCATGGACACTTTTCAAACATCACGATGATTCCAACTAGAAGTTGGACCCCAAAGATTGACTACACCTCAAGAAACTTAGGCGAGATCTCTTATTCTACACCATTTACTTTGTACTCTGCATCTTCTAACACTATCAACAAACTTGTTCCACTATGTTCACACATTTCAAATTTTCTCATACTTGTTTAAGAAAATCCTTAAAGAAATTCAGACCTCCTTGCTTATGATCTTCCATAGACTCTCTCATAGCTCTCTAGTTCTGTAGATAATTGTAGTAGCTCCTTAATTCTTCATCATTTCACTCTCAGAATGTACCTTAACCTCCTTAGACATCTGAGATACTTGTAGCACTTTAATTGAGTTAGAGATATTCATCTTAGCCTTGAAGAAACCTCACATGCATGTAGGTCAACATTTGTGATAAATTTCTTCTTGATGTACTTGTATCACGGTCTATATCTCCTTTGATACCTTAAAGAATCAAGTAGCACATGATATACCTATGAGGACTCAAGAAAATGTAACCATACCCAAATACACCTTTGTTATGACTTAGACCATTGTATCATCCTATTTCTCAGTCATCACGCTTTCCAATCCTTCTCATACCATGTACCTTGATTTCTCACACATGGACCAACCTGGAGATGCTCGTTTCAATGCACTGAGACAATCTTACCTTCACTATGACTTCCATGTTGCATGAATGCTCCTGCATACATTGTAACAAGCCTTCTTGATCATGTTGATCTCTGTCATATCCCAAAACACATGTATAATTACCTTGCAATCAATAGGTCCTCATTTTATGTAATACACTGGACTATTTACGATGTTACAAACCCTTGCACAACTCTAGAAGTTGTAACACTCCTTCAAGATTGACTAATCAATATAACACTTCTTACACCTTTACACTTTGCGCTTGAAGCATAGACATACTTTAAGTATTCCACACCTAGTGAACATATACTTCCTCTAAGTATAAATACATAAAAATCTAGACTCAAGGCATTGCAACTTTCTTCAACAATATTGTTTGTCATGAGAATTTTCATGGGCAAAATTCACCCAAGAACAAGACAACTTTACCCACAGTGTCAAATTTTTTTGAAAGTCATACCTTTCCAAGACACCCCAGGTCTACCCATCCTTAGCATCAGCCTTACCCAGTCAATCCAATGACCTCCCAGTGGATGTTAACTCATTCCCCTAGGTGAATTAGGAAAGTCAAGTCAACCCCTAGGTGATTTTAGGAGTTCTTGAAGAATGCTAATTTTGGACAGTGTTGGGAAGGGCTACCACTGGCCTTCCTAGGATAGGTGCAACCCCTTGAGTGGAAAAAGGAGAAAAATCCAACATGTGGATGAATTAAATGTCTAGAAACATCATGGAGGTGATTTTTGAAGGTTCAAGAAATATTTGGAAGAGTTGGGGTAGTTTCACCAAAAATAGGGTTCACAGGCCTAAGTAGTGCACATGATCAAAAGAGCTATTGAGCTTCGGGAAGTGATTTTGGGAGATCTCATTAGAGTTAGGGGTAAAAAAACATCATTGGAAAGGTAATTCAAATCCCTATGATATATTGGAATCATATTGTTCACAAAACCTTGGCGCTATAGGCACTGAAATCAGTTTTCCCAGTGCTCAACTATAGAATTAGAACTTAAATTCAATTTTTTAGGGTATAAATTGAGGAATAAAGATCTTTTACCCCAACCATTGGATTAAGAAGGAAATTTTCAGTCAAAATAATATAATTTTTTTCCAAAACATTCCATCGGAGCTCAATTTATCATCATTTCAAGTCATCCTCTAAGAAGGCTTCAGTAGTTAGTCAAATTTACAAAAGGAAATGTGTCAGCTCCAAGAGCCTGACGTAATTTTGTTTCCTTTTCATCCCTCAAGATAAGGGACATGAGGGACAAGAAAATTATCCCAGACCCGATAATCCCTCTGGTCATGCATACAACCTCCTGGATCACCAATTCAACCCCTAGGTGCTTGCAGGAGCTCAAACCCTCAACTGTCAGATTTGTGACAAGTGTCAAGCTGAGATGACACATGAAAATTGATGACCCTCATGTCCCATTTTTCTAGGAGGATATGAGGGACATAAAAATTCACCCAACCCAAGGAATGGCTCCTAGTCCCCCATGCGACCATCTTCCATCCCTTAGGTGCTTCCAGCATGCTTTTTGGCCAAAACCCCCCATTGTTAGATCTTTGCCAAGTGTCGTTGTGATGCACCGCATGAAAATTGATGTACATCATGTCCCTTAATGCTAACAGGACATTAGGGGAAAAAAAATGCACCCAAATCCAGCTTCAAATTTGAAAAAAATTCTAACTCATTATTGATTTTCCATTATTGCCAATGAAGCTCGGTTTTGAAAGAAAGTTGTAGAGAACCTACAAACCTCTATTTCCCATCCTCATTTTTTTTCTTCACTACATTCACCCTTGAAAACACCTACTTCATTTCCAAATGACCTTCTCTTGCAATATCTAGATCTATGACCAAAATCATGACAAAAAAAGAAATATCCATGAAAGAGAGTACCATACCTCATAGCATTAGGTTGTTTAATAGGATTATACCTTCTCAAATCAGTCCTCTTAATCATCTTCTCATCTTATTTTGAACTAGGACTAGCTTCATCATCATTCTTCTTTTGCTTTCCTTCAAACCCTAGGCCGGTTTTTTCATCAAAGACTCTTTGACCTTCTTAAATTCCATTAAGTGAATTAGAGCTCTTTTCAAGATTCTCATACAACCTCAACCTACTTGATGCACTCTCCAAATCTGATTCTATGGATTTTAGTCTCTCTTCATACTTAGAACAAGTGCCTTCTTTCAATTTTAGGACTTTTGACATACTTTCAACATGTAATTCCAAACCCTTGATGGCTTAGGCATGCTCTAATTCCATATACTTGACCTGATATAAGGTATACATTAATAAATGACTAAGAGATTTCATTGCTTTTCCTCAATATAGCCTCAATATATGAAGATTTAGCCATTTCTTATGCTTCTAGGATCTCCTTCAAGTTGTTAGACTTGCTTCTCAAAGACCTGATATGATACCAATTTTTGGAAGCACAATGGAATAAGAGTGGGGGTGAATTATTCCTACAATGATTTATACTTAAATTACCAAACCATACATTCATCAATTATATTTTCCATTCAAAATTCATAGCCAAGTGTGCTTATAAAGATATACAACATCAATCATAAGATCATGAAACAAAGTGCACAACACAAGAATACCATATGTAAGTGGAAAAAACTCATGGGGAATAAAAATCACTGAAACTTTGCTTATATGATATAAATCCAAGATATTTAGTGAAGCACCAAATTCACAAGGAGCACCAACCCTACAAAGAGTACCAACCCCTAATTTAGTGAAGCACCAACTCCACAAGGATGATACAACCCCCTAGGATGACTAAGAACAAAATCATCCTCTTGAAAAAAATTATATCTGATTTATTTCTACCACAATTGACAAAGATCACTTATTCAACACACAAACCCTTGCTCAAACCCTAGGTCTTCAAACTTGTTCAATCTTCTTCCTTCTCAACTTCTCTTACCTCTAAAATATTGCACACCTACTGCCAAAACTTATTCAACATAAAACAAATCTGATCATCCTTTAAATCATGCCTTCATACCTGCAAAACACTCTCATCTAGGTCACACTTTCCCCCTTGCAAGACTAGCTCTAAAATGGATCTCAAACTTCACTTTTATATGCAATTCATCTCTCCAACCCAAAGGAGGTTAGTCCCTCATGATAAATTAGACCCATAAACCTTTAAAAAATTCAAATAAACTCATTACAATGGTCACATATGACCCATATAGGTCGGCCATGCCAAAAACCACTTATCATGCACCAACAAGCCTCAAAACCCTACCATTGGAATGAGAAAAATCCCCTCATGCCAAAAATATTTTTATTAAAGCTCTAAAAATCACCAAACATGAGTAATATGTCATTTAAACATCATCTATGGTCACAATTTACATGAACCAATAAAATTATTTCATTTAATGGGCCCACTAGCTCATTTCCTTCACTAAACAATTGCTAGACAACATCTTATTTTCATCTTTAGGATTCAAACACACCCAAGAACACCTCAACTATGGAATGTTACCACTCAATGTAAATCCAAAAACCTATATACAACTTCTAAACCAGATTAGATTTCATGAAATGATTACCTTCTCAAACCACAACCACTTTTGTCTTCACTAAAATAAGCTTTTCCCAAAACCAATTTTTTAAACTCATCTAGTTTGAAATATTTTTGACCATTTCAAAACATATAAGTGGATAAATGTATGAAAAATACATAAATATTCACTTTCCAGATGATATCATAATCAAATCAACCATTTGATTCTTCAACTAACACAATCTTTCACCAAGAACAACCTTGTCCTGAAAATTCCATTACAAACGTCTTCACAAATTGACTTAAATGACTGACCAAAACACCTCATAATAAGACAATAAATACCTCATTGGAATTATATATTAATTAAATTTTTAGAAAATATAATAAATCCTTTCAAATCCAAGTGGAAGTCCTTCAACCAATCCCCTATTTACAAATTGCTTTTAAACCTTTCTTGGACTCAAGAACTGGTCATTAGCCTAGCATGCTCCATCACACCAAAAACTAATTCCAAGATTAAACAAAACATGGAACACACTTATAAATGATTTTTAATCCTTAAAAAAACCTTCACCAAGCTTTTTCAAATCATAATCAACATCTTGCCTCATGTATCCATTTGCACTTTCTAGAATGTGCACATTCCAAATTTGACCTTGAAATAACAGGTCATAAATTTTTCATACCATGTACAATATTAAATTTTGATTAAAAATTGGAAATATATCTGATCCATATTCGCAACAAAATTTGAATGGAATCATAACTCCTATGTAGCTCGACAATGTAAAATTTACTACGAGCTACTCTAAACTGCCCCAAAAACCAGTCTTCACAAATAGGGAACCCTTTGCACTTTTTAACCATAAAATTTTCCTTAAAAATTAATTAAAATCTCTAAAAACTATTGGGATTTCATAAATCCCAATTTAGACATTACCTTATTTGGAAAAATCTTCACAAGCTGAAACTCTTTAGAAACAAACATATTGGTCATACCCACATATCACCACATGCTCTAACATACATTTATGGAAATATGGAAGAGTCCTCTACATCATTCAATAATAACTTTTTCATAATCAATCAAAATAGACTCACTATTCCTTTTTTTTTCTGCAAGTTACTCCTAATTAGGGTTTAGCTAGGGTTTCAAACCACTTTAGCTTCTTAACGATCATTCATAAAAATGTGACAATCAAACCACCTCATTATTTTTTAAAACCTTTATTACTGACATTATAATATATGTAAAATATATATTTCCCCATGCAAAATATACAATTCATAACAAGCATAAGAAAGTCCAACTTTGCTTTAAAAACACATTGTTACTTACCCGGTTTCACCAAAACTTGCATAAATTCAAATTCCTTCTTGTAATTACCTAAAAAATTTCATGAAGCATCACGATAACATTATATACATGCATATAATCACCATATATCTCAAATATTCCTGTAAATCTCTATCCAATCTCATTTGCATGTGCCAAACTACCTATTTCTCACTTGTTTCTTCCTAAGGATCTCATAAATGCATCATACCTTTGAATGAAGACCTGAAAATCACCATACATTACCTATATTCCATTATCATGCTACTAACATGATCCACCATGAGTGTTCGGATCCAAAACACACACCTCCTTATCATTTTGCATGCTTCAGGACTAGAAACAAACCTAGAATGACCTGACTCAACCATGACAACTCATGACTTCGCCTTACTAACCTCATGTCGACCTATAGAAATATGAAACACACTTCATGGACCATGAATTACATCATGAAAACCTCCAATCACCTTAATAAGACTCATATAATGACTCTTCCTAGTAATCTAAGCATTAGGACCACATAATACTTCACCAAATCACTCAATCTTCATACTTGACACCTAAATAACATCATATGCATACTCAAATTACTACATGACACCATTTTACATCAATGGGGTTGATATGTAACTTTATATGTGCTTCACTTTTCTATAAATGATATTTTTTTATGCCACTCTTGCTCACATAGTTTTGGGATGACTATCATCAAATTGAAATAAGGTATAAACTCTAGAAACATGCGGATGCATTCATCAAAGCATTATAAAACCAAAATATAAAATATGTGTGTGTGGTTGAGGCTAGAATACCCTTGGTGATCGGACTCCTAGTTGTTGAACCAATCCAAGTGTTGTACTAGATTCCCTCATTTTGGGATCAAGCCTCATATAGTTCTCCTAGGTGTTTGTGTAAGTGTGAGTAGCTAACCAACCCCTAGGGGTTTCCTTATGTCTCTTGATACCAATATAGAAGTCTAAGTGTGTAGTATGAAATGTATCCAATGTAGTAGTATTGAGATGTGGTTTTCCTCAGCTACATGACCTAACCCTTTATTGATTGAAACCATTATGAAATACTTGAAGTGACTTTGTTCTTTGTAATACATGGTTATATGATCTTTGAATTATTTGAAATGGATGACTCTTGGTGTCACCCAGATTTCACCCTGAAATCTGCGACTACCCTATCTGAAAATTTTTCGTACTTTTAAAATAATGGGTCGTTTTGTGTTTTTATGGCCTGAAAGTTCTTGTATTGTGTCAAGAAAATTCCAAAGAGCCATATTATCCTTGTTCGCCAAATACCCAGATGCCCAAAATTGTTTTATTCTGTCATCGGGATTTGTCTGCGGAAAATTTGTATTTAATTATTTTGAGCCCCGTATGAGGCTATTTGCGCTCCGTTTTAACTCTATTATGAGCGAATATGTCATTATTCCTATGTGCCAGAAGGGTTTTAACTTGGAATAAGTTTTGGGCTTTATTTGTAACTTTTGGCAATTTTTCGTGTTTTTGTGGTGTCCCGTTTCGTTTTCTGTGAAATTTCTCTAGAACAATTCCTTTGCCGGGTAAGCCCGATTTTTGGCTTGGAGCAGCTGGAAAACATATACGCACATTATGCCCGAGGAAGTCGCCATCGGAGGTCTGGATCACTGGGAAAAAGCGAAGTCGTGCACGGAAAAGCCCCTACGGGATTGGCGCATTTTTGGAAAACAAAGGATTTAAGCTGCAATGGGAAAAATAGAAGCCGCAGGCAAGGTGGGAATTTTGTACCCGCCTGGTAGGGTACTTTTTCCCATGATAGAAAATTCACTTAAGCTGCAGTGGGAAAAATAGAAGCCGCAGGGCGGTGGGATTTTATTGCCTACTTTGCGCAGGTACTTTTTTCCCGTGATATAAAGTTCACTTAAGTTGTAGTGGGAAAGTTAGAGGTCTGCAGGCGGTGGGAATTTATTGTGCGCCTTGCGAGGTTAAAATTCCCATGAAATAAAAGAAAAGTGACTTAAGTGAAATCACGGGATTTTATTGCCTGCCTTGCAGGGTAAATAATCCCATTGTCAAAGTCAAATCACTTAAGTGGATCATGGGATTTCCGGGGCTGCCTTGCAGGGTAAAAAATCCCATTGTCAGAAATTCTTAAAAATAGAATTCTATTATGCAAAAAGTGCGACCCACCTTGGGTGAATAATAATGCATTAAATAAATATTTGTTAATATTTATTCACCCAATTTTGCATCCGAGGCTTGTGGAAAAGTCAACAAAAGCAAAGGGGAATAAATCAATTGGAAATAGAATTCTAAAATTAAATAAATTTAATTTATTTAATGCAGCCCCTTTTGAGAAGGAATTAATACTTTTTAAAGTATTAAATGATTATATTAATTCCTATTTTCAGTGGCTATGGTCAAAGCACCTTTGTGAAGCTTAAATGAAGTGAAGTGTGGATGATTAAATTGAATTAATTTAATTTATTGGATGGCTGTCCTTAAACATGCTATTTTTAAAAGAGAAAAGCATGATTTTTAATTAATTAATTGCCTTTAATTGTTAGGGCAATTATTAATTATAGAATTATGAAGGTTATATAAGCATGGGCAGCCATATGGGTGAATTATTTAATTCACAGGTAAAGAATTGCAGCCAAAAGGAAAAGTGTGCCCCCATTAAAGGAAGGATTTTGTTCAGACAAAGTGCTAACAAGGCTAAAAGCTTCCAAATTTGGCGCATGCTTTGAAGGAGGTTGATCTTTGTCTGCATAATTGTTTGCACAGGTGTTACAGGAGCTCAGGTGTTATTGAAAGGATTCATGCTCTCTTTGTGTGCAAATTAAACACCATTTTTTGGGGCAGCAAGCTTGAAAAGTGCAGATTTTTACAATTAAAATTCACTATTCATGCTCCGGTGGCCATTTTTGTCTGAATAAATTGTAGGAATTCATTATAGGTGCTTTACAAAGAAAAAGGAGCTTTTATCAATGTCCAATACATTGCATATATCCTTTGAATCTGAAGAATTGTCCGATTTGCACCGATATTAAAGAAATCAAAGTAAAAAGAAAAAGAATTATTCAGACGAAGATAGACAAAGCTATGGCGAAGAAAGATGAAAAAGAAAGCACAACGGAGTCATGCATCACTTCTAAATTTACAGATACTGGAGACACGGATCTAGGCTCGAAACCTCTTGCTGAATTGATAGACAAATCCAGAGCAGGAAAGACTTCACTCATGCGTGCAGGAGAAACTTCACTCATGCGTGCAGATTAAAAGCAGTGGAATTATTCGAGTTGCAGCTTTTCCATCCATAGCCCAGTTGCCAAAGTTTGTTATGCAGGTGCAGATCCATATCCAGATGCAGATGCAGATGCAAATCCATATGCAGATCCAGATCCAGATCTCATAGTTGCAAAAGCTTCCGGCACAAAGGCTTCATCCTCTTGTTTCGAATGCAGCCCATGAAGAAGACAGTGCGTGGAAAATTCCTTCCAAGATCTTGTGCATGTGCTCTCATCTTCCAGTTGAAGCTTTCATTGAATTTTCATTCACCCTGAGTGCTTTCCAGAATTTTTAATTGCTCATATGCAATTAAAAATAAGGATGATGAGTTATCTACGGCCAACCTTGCATTGATGCATGTACAAAAGAAGAACTGCAAAACCTTCAAGGATAAAAGAGAAGACAATGCGAAGGCAAAATTCCAGCTTGCTTCCAATTCCAACTACTTGCAATTCCAGCTTGTTTCCAGATCCAGCTGCTTCTAGATCCAGTTTGAATCAGTTGCATGTAGACATGAAAAAGGACAAAGTCAGCTTTCCTCTTCCTTCTTTCCTCCGACAAAGTCAGCTTTCCTCTTCCTTCTTCTTTCCTCCGACAAAGTAATTGAGCGATAATTCAATTATACAACTTAAGTGATTGGTTTAAAAGCCATTACTTGAAGAAGTCAACTACTTGGAGATAGGTGGCGGACGTGCAAAATAGAAGCTTCTATTTTCAGTTGCAAATCATACATGTCATGCAAAGAGGAATTCCAGGAAGGAGATTGTCAGTTGTTTCTTTTTGACTTCCACATGTGCCAGTTCAACTAAAACTTCCACTTGTAATTACCCCTCTACATTCTATAAGTAGAGAAAGAACCTTTGGGTTAATGATCGATCGAAGTTGTAAGCAGCAATCTTGTGTTCTAGACTTTGTCTTTGAACCCTTGAGAGCAACTTGGAGCAAAGGAATACAAAGGAGCAGGTTTCAGAGAGAACTTTGTGTCACGGTGTCTCGTATTTCTTGCTTTGAATCTTAGATCTCTTGATAAACTTTGTGTTATTTTAGATCTGGATCTAGAGCTGCCTTTGCTTTATAATTCTGTGTGTTCATATCTATTAAGTTTCTTCTATGTGCATGCAATTAGCTCTGTTATCTACTAATTGGGATGCACATCTTCCCCATTTCTTCTCTGTATTTCCTTTACTTCTTTCTTCTATAATTTTCCTTTCTTAAACAACTGCTTACTTGCTGCAAAACTTCTTAGTTATGGTTCATGAACTAAGTGGTTAAAGTAAAACCCCCTGATAGATAATAACACATTTATATTGACAAATCTGACACGGGAGCCTCACCGGTTAAATGAGGGAGATTTATCTCATGACTGCCTAGGTTTGATGCTATGCAGAAAATCTAGCCAACAACTCTATACTCTTTGACCTAGTAGAGTGCTTCTTCCCGAATTGTAGTAGGGAGGAATTCTCTAGATGATGTTCAAGGAATTTATGAATATTTAGGAACCCTTTGAGTGCTTTTGGAATGATATTTTCAATATTATCTTGTAAGAATTCTAGATGAGTTATAAAGTGATACTATCTTATTTATATAGCCTTTTGTAGGTGAGATACTCTAATAAGGTCGACCCTAGGAAGATGAAATGACCAAATAAATATGTGAAATTGAAGTAAGAGTCAGTGATTGTGAAGGGGAGAGACAGTCACGGGTTGGCCAAAACCAAACCCTACATCTCAACCCTTCCATATGTTTTCATATCGGAGAGAAATACCAAAATTGAAAGTTGTGTCATGAATATAAGAAGTTTTATGTTGCTTAGATTAAATAATATTCTGATAATTAATGTTAAAGAAAAGTGTAAAGATAAGCAAGTTGTAGGAAAGTTTGAGAAATGAAGAGATTGGATTCTGAATGTGATCACTTATTTTAACAAGGGTATATGGTAAAAATTGACATTGCATAAAGACACGTTACCAAATTTTAGTGTATATACCAATCTAAATCTCCTTGACACCTTTTTTCAACGGTCAATAAGAAACTTAAAAGTAAATCTATAAAATTATTAATTATTTATAATTAAAAAAACATAAACAATTGTAAATGACTCATCAATGTTAAGCATGGGCTGGAGTTATGACCACAATGTCTTCCCCACCCTTGAACATATCGAACAAAAAGCCTTAAAAAGTTATGAAATATCCCATCAAAAATATACCACAAATTTAATTACCCTTAATAATCCCCAATGTAGAAACAATACAGATACATCCTGTTAGGCGAGTAATTAAAAATATAAGAACACAAAGCATTAGAAAAAGACAAGCATTAACGTTAACATGGATTACTTTACCATTTGAATGAAAAGTTCCAAACACGTAATTGACATATGTAATGTGGTTTAGGTAGAGAGGAAAACATACAAGAGGTTGTGTGGATCTACCACTCTAGGAAAAAAATAGGGTTGTTAATAATTTATTAAATATTTTTATCCTTCACTTTTATTTTCTTGTGCATTTTCTTAAACCTCCTTTAGAAGACAATTTGGGATGCCACTAAAACCCAAATAAGTAGAAGAAAACACACCACTTCAACCATAGTCGATAGTGCCATGTATTTCATAGCACAAATAGATGTTTGCTCTTTAAGAGGAGGAAAATGCCATGTTCGATATCGACCATTTTGATAGAGGTTGAGAGCATGTTGGAAAAGGTTGTAAACTCTTGGTTTACACCTCCTAATAATGTTTTCTTGAAATATTCCAAGGCATTTTTAAAATTTTCATTTTTTCATACCTTGTTGTCGAGTGTAACACATGAGACCACATATCTTTCGACATTTTGTTGAATAATTCACATTCTTCAACATTTTGTAGACATATATGCTAGGGAAATTACAATTTGAACATCAGTCAAAAGTCCCTTCTTCATAATGTTGGTGGGTCCATGCACTATTTCAAAGATCCATTTTTGGTATAGGTTAGTAGCATGCTATCAAAGGTGAATTCATACAATCAAATCGGTTGGCTGCATTTTGTGAAACAATGTCAATGCTCCGTAAGGTGGGAGAAAAAAATTATACATGAAAGAAAATATTGTTACTACTATAGAACATAGATCATATCATCGTTTTGAAACTTATCCTATATTTTAAAGAGTATCCTCTCTATTAAGTGGATGAATCTATAGAAGTGCAAGATTTGTGTGAGGGGAGGTTTCGTGTTGAAATATTTATGATCCTTAGAGCATTGCATTTTTGAGCAAGTAGATAATTATGATTTCTCATATTGCATTCCTAACATGTCATCTATGATTACTTCTTGTTGACAAAAGTTTGTGCCAACTACAACCAACACAGGGAAAAACAAATCCAAAGCACAAAATATAGCTATATATTCGATTTTAGAAAGCTATTACATACTCAAAGCTATGAATCTACACATTTTCATTTTTTGTTTCTCTTGTGTACTTTTCTCACTTTATTTTTTTACAAAATTCATTGTTCCCTCGTGTTGCTACACGTGTCTTTCTTCTTCTACAAAATACCTCAAGCTACAACTACGTCTATGCTATATTATCTTTATATGTTGATGCATATGTTTCTTCTCCTTATCTCTCTATATTATTTTTTCGAGCCAATTATATAGCTCCCCGTGTCTCTCAAACTTCATTGAATTTGACACGTAATTGAACACCTATTAAATCTATCTCTTCAAATATTTTAAATCTGCTCAAATCCTTTTCCTTTTGCTTGAATGAAATGCCTCCATGTGGCGGCCTTCAACTATTTGTGGTTTTAGGATTTATAAAACTTCAATTATCTCGATGCAAAGCTTAGATCAAAATAGCTCCATGTATTCTTCGCATTTTCACTCCCTTATAAGAACCGTAAAACCTAAACAAATGAGGAAGCTCCATAGTTGTTACACCTATCAATATTCTTTGTCAAACTTGTGAAGCTCCGAACCAATAGAAGAGCTCTACTCTCTTCGTAGTTGTTAGTCTTCTTATCTTCGTGCTTGTTTATGATTGGTTTTGGTTTCGCATCGCAAATCTCTATTTTTCTTAACATTATTACTAGTTCCACTTGAATTTAGACACATGTCCCTATCTTAGTCGGTCTATTTATGACCTTTGACCAACTTGAATAAACTCGGACCTGAAATAATATATATTTTGGTTTAATCCACGGATTTCACGTCCACCCGAAAAAAAAGGAAATCATCAAAAACTTTCCACATAGATTGTTGCTTAGGCGGTAAAATAGTACAAATAGACAACGAATTAATTACGAATTAAATTATTGTCAAAGAAACGGTTTGGGGAAATGAGCACAAGTTCAAAGTACCTCCAAAAATGGCTCAATATTACAAATAAATAATTCTAACACTCCCCCTTCATCTTGATCTGACCAAAATCACTTCATAGATTGATTTTCAAGTCTTGGACATCAATGACGCCTTGAGACTTGTTAATTTCTCAAACCTTTCTTTTGATAGAGGTTTGGTAAAGATATTAATGAGCTGCTACTTAGACTTTAAAATTAAGTTCAATTTCACCTTTTTCAACTAGTTCATGAATGAAGTGATATCTAATTGCTATATGTTTGCTTCTGCCATGAAAAACTAGATTTTTAGATAATGCAATCGAAGACATATTATCACAAAAATAACAGAACCTCCTTGTTTCTCTTTGTGAAAATTTGAGAGGATTATCTTTAGCCAAATCATTTGACAAGTGGCTGAATTTTCTGCAATATACTCGCTTGAAGTAGATAACAAAAAAACTTAATGTTTCTTTGAAGCCTATGAAATGGCTCTTGATCCAACATTAAACACATATCTAGATGTGCTCTTTCTATCATCCAGGCTTCCTACCCAATCATTATCTATATATCCAACTAATTGTAAATCATTATTAGCAGCATATAGAATTTAAAAATTTCTTGTTCCATTCACATACCTCAAAATACACTTTCTTGCTTGTCAGTGTGTCTCCTTTGGAGTCTCCTTTGGAGTTTCCATGAATCTAGAAATCAAATAACTACATACATTATATCTGGTCTTGTTGCAGTTAAATACATCAAGCTTCCTACCATGATTTTATACCTTGTAGGATCCACATTACTGCTGCAATCATCTTTGGTCAATTTTAGACTTATCTCTATTGGTGTAGATGTTGGTTTACTATCCAACATTCTAAATATTTGCAATATTTCTTTTTCATACTTTTATCAAGAAACAAATATACCTCCCTGCTCCGTACTTGACCTTAATGCCAAGAAAATACTTCAACAATCCCAAATCAATCATCTCAAATTCCTTCTTCATGGCTGATTTAAATTCATCTATTGCCTTACTTGCATTTCCAGTAAAGATTAAATCATCTACATACAAAAACAACAATTAAAATCTCACTATTGTTTACTTTGATGTAGAGTGTGGGCTCACTATTGTTTTTGATAAAGCCATTTCTAAACAGATGGGATTCTATCCTACTGTACCAAGCTCTTAGTGTTTGTTTGAGTACATACAATGCTTTCTTGACCTTATATACTTTTCTTTTATGCCCCGAGACTTCATAATCAGGTGGTTATCCCAAATACACTTCTTCTAACACTCAATTTTGGAAAGATGATTTACCATCCATTTTATAGACCTTCCATTTGTTATGAGAAGCTATGAAAATAATTTTTCTCATAGTCTCTAACCTTGCTTTATTGGAGAAAATGTCTCATTATAATCACGTCCAAGATTTTGTTTATAGCCTTTAACAACTAATCTTTCCTTGCCTTTCAATTTTCCCTTCGGAAGTAGTCTTGGTTTTATAAACCTGCTTGACTCCAATGACTTCCTTTCCTTAAAGAATATCTATTAACTCCCATGTTTCATTCTTTTCTATTGCATGAATTTCTTCATCCATTTCTTCACACCATTTATTATCTTTAATTGCTTCTTCAAAATAAATAGGATCTACTACTGAAAATAAAGCAAAATTAATCATTTCATCTTCATTTTATTCATACCTTGACTTCGATAAATCATGCTGAACATCCCTCATTCTTCCTTGGTGCTGATTTGATATAGATGATGATGAAGATGCCTCATTAGCTAGTCCTTGCATGCTTTGTTGGTTGCTTCCATTAGAAGATTCGCCCCTTTGTGAATGGGTGTCCAGCTTGGTAAATTGTTTACTCGGCCATCTATTGGTTCATCAAGAATTATAGGTTTATTCACCTTTGCTTGTGGTTGCTCCACATCTTGTGCATCTTTCCAAGATGTTTCCTCAATGAATTAAACATCTCTACTGATTATCAGTTCCTTTGTAACTAGCTTATATAATCTATAAAATTTATATTTCTCACTATATCTCGTTAAAAATGCACTTCTTTCCTCTGTTATCCCACTTTTTTCTTCTTTGATTTGGAACATGAACATATGCCACACATCCAAAACTCTCAAGTGTTCAACACTTGGTTTTTTTCCACTCCATGCTTCTTGAGGTATTTTGTTCCTCACACTCTTTGTAGGACATCTATTTAGCAAATATTGTTGTCCCAACTGCTTCAACCCAATATTATTCAGGAAATCCTCTTGCTTTCATCATGTTCCTTACCATTTCTTGAATGGTTCTCTTATTTCTCTCTGCTACACCATTTTCTTGAGGTGTATACCTTGTTGTGAATTGTTTCTTGATCTCGTGATCCTTACAAAAGTTTAGAAACTCATTTGATATATACTCTCCCCTCTATTATTTATCAATGTCTTTATATAATGGCCACTATGCTTCTCAACCATGGACTTGAACTATTTGAATATTTCAAATGCCTCTGATTTATTTTTTAATAAATAGACCCATGTCCTTCTGCTGAAGTCATCTATAAAGGTCATAAAATACTCTTTCTTAGACAAGGAGGGAGTCTTGAAGGGACCACACAAATCTGATTGTATTAGCTCAAGTGGTGAGATTTCTCTCCAAGATTTACCTGAGGGATTAACATTTCTATATTTCTTCCCCAATATATAACCTTCACATTTTCTTTGGTAAGCTATAGAATGGGGAGGGTCATATAGGGACCCATTACGGTGATGTGTGTAGATAGTCATCGTGTATTCTTCATCGATAAAGGAAATGGCTGACAACTAAGGGTACACCAACGAGCTATGTTTGGAGCATGAGAAGGGGAAGAATCATTAGAAATAGAGATAGTACTGAAGGGCATACGAAAAATGAGTGACGAGTGGAAGGGATCTATTCTATCACCAATATAGTTAAACCAATATTGTCCCAATGTGAGTGGGGAAGCACGAGGGGTACGTGCAAAAATATTGTTAAGTGAAACACTCGTAAGCCACAAGCTTTTGTAATGTAAAAATAGTCATGATAAAGATGCGTTGAATGAAGAGGAGGTAAGATGTCATTAAGTGTCATGTCAAACCTAGAAAAGCTGTCATGTGTACAAACATTATCTAAATAAGTGGAATCAACAGGGATGTGTTGCCAAAAGCACTTGTTGATAAATAAGGTGCATGTAATAGGAGGTCATGGAGTTACTTAGAGGAATAGATGAAATAGCATCAACATTGTGGACTAATTCTTTATAAAATACCATGGCATTTGTTGAAGGATGATTTTGAACCGATATTCTCCTAGATGTCATCCCATAAAGGTTTCTTCAAAATAAGTATCATCGACACTAAGAGGAGTAAAATCAAGTTGTTGCGATGATTCGTATGTGAGCTTGATAATATTTAACTCATCGTCGATTCTTCTAAGCATCAGTGTGAGGGTCAGTGTGTTGTGTGGCACTATTAAGTATGTTAGTAAGTGGTTATATAGTTGGCAAAGTAGAAGGCACTTCAACTAGTGGAGAGGAGACACTAGTAGGGACAAATACTGTAGGTGAAATAATAGTTGTAGTGTGAGTAGAAATAATAGGAGTGTTGATGGTTGCAGCAGGTGATTGTGAGACACTAGATTTCCCAAAGTCATATGTGTCAAAACTAGCATATGGAATACGTTGTGGAGGTGGTATGTGCATAGCTATGATAGGGTCTATACGATAGTACTTGAATGGCTCAGGATCAACAGTAATAGTGTGTTCATATCCCTCATGTAAAAATTTGACACACTGGTGGATAGTAGAAGGAATTGCTTGCATTGCGTTAATCCATGGTCTTCCTAACAAGAGATTGAATTACAAAGAGGTTGCAATGATGTAAAATTCAGAGAGAATAGTTTTAGGTCCAACCCGAACATGTAATGAAATATTTCCTAAACATATGTGGGTGGTAGAATTGTAACCGCAAATGAGAGTAGAATTCTAGGAAATAAAGGTATCAATTATACCTAATTGTTTTAAGAGTGAGTGAGCACAAATATTAACAACAGATCCATTATCAATTAGAATTTGTTTGATGCAAGTAGTACTAATGGTGGCGATAATGAGAAAATGAGCACATGGATTGCTTTTAGCAAATGGCAACATATCCTCATTGGTAAAAGAGATAGCACGAGGTAGATTATAAAGAAATTGGATGAGGTGTGAAAAATCCTTAGTAGAGTTATCGTGTTCGACATGAATAACATGAATGGTGAACTTTAACATGTTACTGAAAGTCGGGTGCATTACACAATAAATCTTAGAGAGATATCTTAGCGGGCATATTTTTAAGTTTTTCAACAATTTCATAGCCCTTATAAGCGGTACTAGGAAAGACCGGTGTAATGGGTGGTGGAATAGAGGTGGGTGGATCCATTGGTGGAGTAGGACGAGTGCGATGAGTGGAACCAACATTAATGGTGGGATCAACTTTAGGTGTGATAAACAATGATGATGTTGGGTGCGTACGCATGAAATCAATGGTAGTGGTGACTATACATGAGACCTTAGTGGGTGCGTAAGTAGAATAAGAAGATTGATACATTACTTGATAAGGAGATAACATGAGCAAAAATAAGGTGTGAAAGCGTGTGGTTCACCAAAATGATTAACTAAAATTAACTAAAAATGGAGGAAATGTAATAATAGTTAATCTAATCTAGGAGGACATAAACATTGTAAATAAATGCACTAAAGTAATATGAAGTGACTAAAATGATTGAACTAGTAGAAATAAAACCCTAATATGCAAGAGGAAGGTAAGGAATGAACTCAGCTAATTATGGATGACTGTCGCAGGGTGTCGCAGGTCTGACAAAAAATACAAAAGTTGGAACAGCTGCACATAGGTCCCAAAAAGAGTGGATCTGGAAGATCTGAGTAGACTGGAGCACCACTGTATGGCGTAATAAACACCCTAGTATCTGAAAAATCTCATAACCTGGTTCTTTCTGGGTCAGAAGATGTTCTGTAACCTTCGCTTCCTGTCGGACTGAATTCACTAGACTACGCGAACGTCTGAATATAGCAAGATGAAGTTAAAGACCTATAAGAGACAAAAGGATTATCAAAACCCTAAAAAATTAAATATGAAAATGAATGGGTCGAAGTGACCTCAGCTGTCACAACAGTGAGCTTACTAAATTGAGTGTTGCACTACATTTTAGACCCAAATGTAGTTATGGTGTGTGTGTGTGTGCATTTCGTGCCCTACGTTATCTTGTGCCAGTCACGAT
Source organism: Taxus wallichiana var. yunnanensis (assembly GCA_018340775.1). Classification (NCBI taxonomy): domain Eukaryota; kingdom Viridiplantae; phylum Streptophyta; class Pinopsida; order Cupressales; family Taxaceae; genus Taxus; species Taxus wallichiana. The sequence goes on along the minus strand of CM031235.1, from coordinate 936,601,019 downwards.
TTTTGAAGTAGCGAGCAATAAATAAATGTAGAAAGTGTAATAGTATGTGTACATGGAATAGAATAAAATCCCTCCCCTATGAAGTGTGTGTTGGTGCAGATATCCTAGCCTTGATGCATGGAACTATGTGGATGCAAGTGATGAAATGGATGCAACTCTAGATGGAGTGATAGTAGTAAGTGACATTAGGACCCTCATTATGGTCTCATAACTTTATATTTATAGGGTTCTCTTGCTCTAATTTTGTAATTAATCCCGACATGGCCGACTAGGAAAAAGATAAGGATGACTTACGTCTAGTAAGAGCCCAAAAAGAGGCATGAAAGTAAAACAAGGATTGGGATGCTCCAGTGGGATTGGGGCACCACTGAGTGCCCGATTTAGGATAAAAAACGGGAAAGTGCCGAAATAGTTGGGCATGTATATAAAAATGTGTAGGAATGATGAAACAAAAGATAAAACAAGATGACCAAAAGGTGGGATTAATTAGTACTTTCTTCACTTAAGAACCTTCTAAATAGTAGTATGAGACCAGCTAAATAATGCCTAAAGTGCATGATTTTGTGACTACACAACCATAACAAGATCAAATATGGTTGGAAGGCTCCTCAATAACTTATCTATTATCATGTGCCCTTCTACCACATCACCATCTCGTCATATGATTTACTATGGTCATTGTTCTTGTGAAAATATCATTTATTGATTCTGATTCTTTCATCAGAAGGGTCTCAAAATATCTCCTCAACATCTGCAATTTGACAACTTTCACTTTGTCACTTCCTTGATAAGCATTTTTCAATGTATCCCATGCTTGTTTGAAGTTTGTAGGTGTTTCTATCCTTGGGAAAAATGAAACAATGACAACATTACGAATATGGATTAAGGACTTTGCATCCTTTCTTCTATTTTCCTTTAAAGCATTCTTTTGTGCTTGTGTTGATGCATTGAATGCAGTTTGGTCTACTACCTCTGTATAGCCTCCATCCACTAGTTCCCATAGCTCTTGAGAAGAGAAAATGTTTCATTTTAATACACCATATATCATAGTTATTCTCATCAAATATTGGGGGTTGTTGCCATGAGTTGCTGCTACTAGAAGCCATTACAACTCAACCCAGAAATGAAATCTCGAACCCACGAGATACTTGAGTTTTTTGTTTGCTTTGATACTAGTGCATTTGGAAAATTTTGGTGCCAACTACAACCAACACAGGGAAAAACAAATCCAAAACACAAAATATAACTATACATTTGATTTAGAAAGCTTTTACAAACTCAGACCTCAACTCTGCAAATTTTATTTTTATTTCTCTTCTTGTGTCTTTTTCTCAATTTCTTTTTCTTACAAAATTATTTGTTGCCTCGTGTTGTTGCACGTATCTTTCTTCTTCTACAAAATATCTCAAGCTATGGCTCTTTATCTCTGTTATATTCTCTCTCTACGCTACTACATATTTTTCTTCTTCTTCTCTCTATATTATTTTTGTCGAGCCAATTATATAGCTCCTGTGTCTCTCAAACTTTTTTGACTTTGACACGGACCCAAACACATATTAAATCCAGCTCTTTGTAGATTTTAAATATGCTTAAATCCTTTGCATTTTTTTACTGAAATTCCTCCACGTGTCATCCTTTAACTGGTTATGGTGTCGGGCTTTATAAAACTTCAATTCTCTGACGCGAAGCTTAGATCAAAATAGCTCCAAGTATCCTTCACATTTTCATTCCCTTGTCAAAACTGCAAAACCCAAACCAATGAGGAAGCTCCACGGATGTCACAAATGTCAATCTTCTTTGTCATACTTATGAATCCCAAACCAATAGAAGTGATCCAAACTCTTCGCAACTATCATTCTTCTTATCTACATGTTTGTTTATGATTGTTTGTGCCTTCGTATCACAACTCTCTATTTTCCTTGACCAAATCACTGGATCCACTTGAACGTAGACATGTGTCCCTATCTTAGTCGGTCTATTTATGACTGTTGACCAACATGAATAGACCCAGACTCCGTGAAATATATATTACAGTTTAATCCATGGACTTCACGTCTGATTGATTCAGAAACAAAGGAAATCACCGGAAACTTTCCATGTAGACTATTGCATAGGCAGAAAAACAATACAAATAGACAACGAATAAATCAAGAATTAAATTCCTGTCATCAAAACGGTTAGGGGTGATGATAGCAGGTTCAAAATACCTTTCAAAATGGCTCAAGGTTATAGATAATTAATTCTGAAACTTCTCATAAATTTCCATATTTATGAGATGGTCTGTCAACATGAGAAGTTGGCATCAGATTCGACATATTAGACATGGCCCCTCGCATCATTCCTGGGTTCTCAGTGTGGAAATCACATGGATGGATGGATGGATCCACCAAATCTATGTTTAAATGCATGAATTTTGAACCCTTCGGTGAGGAATTAATCTGTTGGAAGGGAATGCCTTTTGGTGTAAAAATCATTTCATTTTATTAATTTTTAAATTTTTGTTTTGTAAGAGTGGATGTGATCCATGTTTACTCAATCAAGAATGATTACAAAAGACATAGTGAACAAGTATCAAATCCCACCATTTACATAGGGTTAAATCATATAATGGAGAAGCACATGCCACGATTGGGGTAGTTATCAATTTAATAGGTCAAAAATCAACATTACTCTGTTTAGAAAATTAACTCAATCTCAAATATCTATTCCAATAGAGGTTATGACAATACATCAAATAGTTCTTACATTTATATATGCAAATTCTCACTTTCCAAAGGGATGATAAGAGAGTATATGGTATGTATAACACAATTATATATACCCACAGCTGATAGATATTTCACCCTATACCACCCCATCTCAATCATCTCTCTCTCTCTCTCTAAAAGTAGATGCAAAATCAATATGTACATCGATTGGAGAATAATATTTTGACATTGATAAAATCAGGAAAGGGAAAAACATAAATAGAGATTGAAAATAAATGAGCTACATTTACATAAGTCAAGAAGAGCTTAAATAAATAAATAAAATGTTCTATCTAATTTGTCTTCCATGTTAAGTGTAATTTGTGTTATAGTTTGGGTTGATTTCATTTTTATATCAATATTTTTTTATTTTTTGATATGTAAAATATTGAAACAACATCATTATTCATGATGTAAAATCAACACCATTATACATTTTTAGTGTTGTTTTTGTGCCACTATTATAAAAAGATGATGCAAATAAAGCACAAAAATTTTAAAAAAACATAACATTTTTTTATTAAGGATAAATAGTTTTTAAGGGACTATACCCTGAGTACAAAAAGGCTCAAGTAGCCAGATACCAGAAGGAGAAAACCCAACTAAGAAAGGCTAAACGCCTTAAACATGTAGGCTCAAAAGCCAGATATATCAGTAAAGTGAGTACAAAAAGATCTATCCAAACAGAGATCCGAAGAAGAACAAAAGGACCAAAATACTTCAAAGAGGGATCCAAACAAGGCATCCCAACAAGAAAACAACAACAAAACCTCCAAAAATAGCAACTTCACAAAGAATTCAAACCACTCCTGGGCCGCACTATTTCACCGCCCCGTCGATCTTTCCCTTAATTTTCTGAAGAGAGGTGAATAGCACAATGGCCATGGCATGAGAAGGATCATTCATGTCCGCTTGAGCAAGGGCAAGGTCACGAGTCTCATTAGAATCCCAGATGTCATCCGAATGCCACTAAGGCTGCAAACACTTCTCACGTGTTGCTCCATAAAATTATAAACCTCTTTCAGTGCAGAGATGATGCAGTCGTGATGGCCCTTGGCATTTCCTAGCCTAGCATCAAGTGACAGGAGCTTCTTAAAAATCTCAGCAGTAGTATCATTGTCCTCAGAATTTTGTAACTTCCTCTTTCCTTTTGTTTTTTCCAAATTCCTAGGAGCAATGATACATTATTATTTATAGTTTCAAATAATTAAATTAAATCTATTATTTATTTATTTCTAAATATATATTACAAAATAATTTATTTATTTGGTTTAGTTAAAACAAATGAAATTATTCAAAAAAATCCATACACAATAATGTATTATAATACAATATTGAGGGAGTGAGATGAATTTACTCAAGCTCCATTCTAATCTAAATTACAAAACAAAAGGGATATAAATTTTGGATATTAGATGTTATTACCCTCTTTAATGGCATGATTGTATTTGATCAAGATCCTTAACTACAAGGATGGTCTCTCACTAAACCAATACACAATTTAACTATAAAGTTGTATTAAAACAAAATATATATTAACAATTTCTTATGTCTCATTAAGTTATACCTCTATAGTTTGTCCCTAGAAGAAAACAAGGGATGTCGATTACTTGTCCTAATGCACTCATCCTTATGTCATTATGAATTTTATTTGAATATATTGAAATACTTCACTTAAAAAAACTCAAAATCGTCTAACTATGTGGTGCATCCCTAAAAGTAGATGATGGACATCAAATCATCTTAACACCTTTCTCCCCCTCATCCTTTTACAATTTTCTCTTCATCCCCTTCTCAATATCAAGACTCTAAAATATGATGGATGGTATCTCAATCTAAAAATACATAATTTTAAAAAAAAATTGTTACTTTATCATTTACACAACTCTAGTAGAAAAAAACATTTTTTACATCTCATTGAGTTATGCCTCTATGGTGGTTTCGTTAAAGCAATTAAGGGATGTTGAGTACTCATCCCATCACTTTCATCCTTTCACGAATATGAAGATTTATAAGAATGTTTAAATATTTCACTTTTAAAAATAAACCTTAAATTTATACCTTTGTGGTGGGTCCCTAGAAGTAAATGTTAAATTTCAACTCATCCTAAATTCTACTACTCCTATCACCCTCCAATATGTCCTTATATAGTAACCTTGTAAATAATACATAATAATTGTGTTGATATCTCAATAATGGAGATCATAATATAATTTTTTACATAGCTAAACAAAAATTAGTTTGAATAATTTTATATTTATAATGTAATCCAAATATAGCACCCGAAGACCATTGAGGTGACTAAGAAGTATGATAATCTTCCTTTATATCCCATTGATTTATACCATGAATGCTAGATTCACCACAACCATAACTAAAGCAATGCATAACTTATGTGGTTTTATAGACCCTACCCTATGGAACTTATGTTCTATGCGACTTGAAAACTTTGAACTTGACCTTGACATCAAATGCTATCAAGTATAAACACCACAGGCTTGTATAAACACCACACGATTTCACATTAGATAATTTATGCCATATCAAAACTGTTGGATAAATGATAATAACATAAGATAACTATATTTCGATATTGTGATTTATCTAACACTTTTTTATTCTAGAAAAATTATTAATGTGAAATCTTCTTGGTTTACCCCTTGTATATTTTGACGTTTAGCATCACTTTTAACACTGCAAAATCATGAAATTAACACTAAGATTTGAAAACCATGATCCCGATATAGATTTATTTTGTGGTAAATAGCGTTAGGACCAATGAAACTAATTAGCCATTTTGGCGGAGGTACTTGACGTATATTCCATCATTTTTTGTGACAATTTTTTCCAATCACGTGTTTATTTTTTAAATTTTGGTGACATTTTTTTGTGCCAAATCCTGATGTTGTTTGTGCCATATATATAATTGTTTAAATTATTTTATTATTTTTTTATTAATGTATAGTGTATATTGATTAGATGTCGATTGCATCTAATATACATTTAATTGTTTTTTTATTTCTAACATTTTGCATATATTATTCAGCCACACACAACAAAACTATCAATAAGTAACATATTATAACATAAAATATTTATTAATGATAAATAAATTTGAAACTCATAATTGTACTTGTTATAAACAATAAAATTATTAAATTACATAAATAGATTATACAATGTTTGTAGGGAATATATGTCTCTTTTGAAAAAATATAAAATATGACTAATAAGTCATTAGTCTTTGTCATTCTCATAATAATGATCATCATTCTCATTCCCCTTATTCTCATCATTGTGATCACTACCATCACCCTTGTCATGTGAATTTCTTGTGTCCTAAAAAATAAATTTATTCTACAAATTAGGATGTTTTAAACTTTTAAAAATTAATTAAAATAACATATGTGATGAGGTATATGTGAGGTTCCTAATGTTTCATATGTCAAATCATAGATGCATGTTCCACATGGTGGCTAAAACATGACTCGCTAATTTTCATGCAGGGGTTTAGGGGTGTTAGGGAGAAGGCCCCTTCTTCCTAACCCCCTTCACACATACTACCATGTAGCTTTAATCTAATAGGTGTGGGTAAACACTCCTTCACCCAAACCCACTATAAAAAAAAAGTGGCACTATTATTTGTAACATTGTTTTCTCCTTCTCGTAGACACATTTTTGTGATTGAGCCTCCTCCTCACACCCTTTTAACAACAAAGGTGTTGTTGGGGAAATAATGTCAAGTGGGGATACCATTTAGGTGGACCACCACTTTACACCCCATGTTATTTTAAAGTTTGTTTATCAAACTTTATTATGTCAGTCTTCCACAGTTAAGAGTGAAATGGTGCGACTGGTTCACCCATCCTATTTATATAGGTGATCCCTCACGGGATTGATATAATGTTATCATCAATATTGGTACATGCGATATCATCTTGTTATGACCATTGAATTATAAATTGCAAGAAACTGTTATGCAATTATTCTGTGAGACCGAGGAGTGAAGTGGAAGTGTTGGGTAAAATTTGTATGCAAATTCTAATAAAAGGAAGTGCTTTATTTTGGAGTGGGGTTTTACCTTTGGGTTTTCCCACTATAAATATGGTGTTCTATGTCATTTACCTTATGTTCATGTTCATTAATGTGCAGATATAAACATATTAATCTATGTTTAATCACTGCACTTCATAATCTATAATCTTTGGAAATTTATTTGTGGATTTATAATTTGTTAATTATTCATTCCCTTTAATTCTCTAACATGGTATCAAAGCCGGTGGTTATGTTTGTGCATAGATATATCTGGATGTTTTTTTATTTACATGAGTAAATAACTTGAATTTTTTTGGATCTGCGAAACCCCAACTATTTCGCCATTGACTTCAAGTTAATCAAGTTCACAATTCCTATTTTTCGCCAAATATTATGAATATTGGATGATTTGTTGATTAGATATTTTTTTGTGCATAGATATCTAATTTTTTCTCTATTTGTAACCTATTCTTGGTCGTATTTCACGATGTAATCTATCATCTGCAACTATTTCAAATATTTCATTCTTTTTATATAGTCGTTATATAGCTGTGACTTATTTAAATAAGTTATTTTAGTTTGCGGCTTCTTATAGCTTTTTCGGACTTATTTCTTTTCCGAGGTAGATTTCAAATTATATTTTTTTGCTCATTCAACAAGATTGAGTTACGTGGAGTGCATCGTTTCTTTAGAGTGACAAAATTCCTCCACGTGTCCTCTTGTGTTACTTTGATTTGCAACGTTTTTCGCCCCTTGTTTTGTTCGCATGTTTTTACCTTCTTTTGTCCCATGCGAAACCCGATCTAATACAAAATCTCCAAGGCATTTCATATTCCGTGATGTCATTCTATTGTTAAACATTAAAGTAGTTTACCAATAAGAATATGCCACCATTTTTCACTACTTTACATTAATACTTTGCGAACCAACAAAACATGTCCACATTCTTTCACCTTTTTTGCTTTGTCATAACAAAGTGTCAAAGTGTGAAAAGAAAGCCATTAAGTTAACTACATGTATGTATGGTTTCATAGTTTGTTTTTACTATTAATTAGTCTTTGGACTTGTATGTTACACTGTGAAGTGTGAACTAATAGCTAAGCGCCACGTATATTTTGTTTTTCGCAATGTCAATTTTTTTATATCTTTTTCTAAGTGGTTCTTTTTTTGTTCACCATGTATTTTGTTGACTTTTCAACCCTATTGTGGACCCGATAAACTATTTGTCTTAGTTTATTCCATGGACTTCACATCCATCGGGTGCATCGCCATGGAATCACCGGAAACACGACACATGTCTTGTTGCTTTGTCTTGATCTGTGACAAGTGTCACCTTGTTTGATCATCACATTTTTTTCTATTAACCTTGTCAACCTTGTCGCGGACCTGAAAATTTATTTTCTGTGTCAAATTATGAGGATCTCACGTCGATAGGATAATATGCTTGGAAAGTTTCCAAAAAGTTTCCTTTTGTCATTTTAATTATTACAATTTGTGTCGCAAGTCGTCTTCTTCTTTGCCCACTCATCCATTAATATTTAATTAATTTTGTCTTTGCTTTTTGGTTGTGGTTTTGTAGCTCAACTCGTCCGAGCTCGATTGACTTGCTCATGAGTTGTAGTTAATTTATGTTGAGTTGTGTGTCTTGTGTGTCGAGTTGGGTTTATAGCTCATGATAAGATAGCTTCATCTTAACTTTTTTATCTCCCACAAGGAATTTTTTCTTTCTATTAAAATCTTTGTTTCATAGTTATTTTTGTGTGCCTACTATTATTATTAAAAATGGCCGGAAATGCTAGTTTCTCAATGGATAAATCTCAGTTATTAAATGGAACAAATTACAATATTTAGAAGCTTAGGTTATAAGCTTGTTTATGGCCAGAAAATTATGAGATCTTATTAATTGGTGTGGAAAAATGACCCACCGAAAGACAAACAACTCCTAAAAACCTTAGCTCCTTCTCCTAAAGATCTCAGGAAGCCCTATCAATCCTATTAAGAATAAAGGATGAATTTCTACTGCATATAGGTCATATGGATTCTCCTACAGATGGACATGGAAACAATTAGAAACCATGCATGAAGGCAATACCTTTGTAAAAAATAATTAAGCTAATTATGGAATTGTTTACAACTCCCATGAAGGGGGATGAGAAAATTGTTAATTATCTGGATAAAATTAAAAACATTAAAGCTCAGTTGGATGGATGTAATGTGAACTATTTCAAGATAAACTACTATATTTTATCATTTAGATCAATATACATGAAAAGTTCAGAAATTATATCTCCATCCTTAACTCTAAATACCAAAATGAAAATGATCTGACTTGATTTAGGCACATTATCTTCACTTCTTATTTAAGAAGAGAGTGTCATGAAAAACTTTGACTCAAAAGAGAATGCCTCGCAAGAATTGTTTTCTCATAATAACAAACCCTCTCATAATAGAAATAATATTAATCATAATCATAAAATAAACATTAAATCAAAATTTAAATCTAATCATAAATTTAATTCCGTTAGGTACACTCAAAATTTCAAAGTGAAATTCAATGACACATGTAACAAGTGTGGCAAAATTGGTCATAAGGAGTCTGATTGTCATATGAAATCAAACAAATTTGTTATAAACACTAAAAATACTAAATTTAACAATCAAAATAAAAATCAAAACTAGAACCAAAACCGAAACCATGCAAATAATGTTGAGAAATCTATTTTCCTATATACTACACTCTTTAAGACAATGAATGGATTCTAGATAGTGGTGCCTCTAGGCACATGACCTATATTCATGATATCCTCACAAATGTTGTAAAATGTGAGGAAAATATATATCTAGGGGATAATTCTATCATTCAATCTGAAATTTGTGGGGATGTAAAATTGAAAAATGGAATAATCAAGAATGTCTTATATGTTCCTTAGCTGAAGAAGAACATTTTATCTTTCTCTCAACTAACTAAAGAAAACTAAAAAGTTTTATTGTTGCAAAATGAATGGTATGTGAAAAATGAAATTAGTAACATTGTTTCATCTGGTATACAAAAAAATGGTTTATATATTTTTTATGGATTTGTTTCAAATTTGGCACGAAAGAGTTGGACATGTGAACTTTAGGAGTTTTTATGAAATGTCTCACCTAAATCTTGTAGTTGGTCTCCTAAGATGAAATATGATCATGACACATGTGAAAGTTGCTTGTGTTGTAAGAAACATGTTGAACCTTTTCACATACATCAAGATATAAATTACTCTCATTTATTAGAGTTTATTCACAAGTGATTTGAGAGATCCACTTGAAGTTCCTTCTCTTAGTGGAACCGATGTGGATCTAGCTGCAAGAGGTTGAAATCCAGCTACAAGAGGTTGAAATACCTCCAAAACACACACAAACAGTTTGCAAAAAAAAACCAAAAGCTTCTAAATATCTTTCTTCTCATTCTGGAATCCACACTAATATTTTACATCATTATAATCTTCCTTGTATTTCAAATCTACTCTTTAAAACCCCTAAAATGCCAAAAACCCTAAAATGCCAAGAATTACCTACTAGAAAAACACCTCAAATGGGCCCCAAAATTTGCATGCCAAATGTGCCTTCATAAATTAAGTTTCACACAAAAATTTGACTTATTCTATAAATTAAAACAAAAGTTATTAAAACTCTAAGACCTAGTCAAAAGCAAAAAAATGTTCGGAGCCAATTTTAGACCACTAGATGACGAAATCCGACCCCAAAAATATGTCAAAATGGCCACAACCTTAATAGAAAAAATAGTCCCTAGCATAATACTAATGAATATCTACCACCTTGGAAAATTTCAAGACGATCCAACGGTTGGATCAAAAGTTATGGCCTTTACAAGTTATGCTCCCGCATCAGGAGCCCTATATGTTGTATGCTTTATTGATGATTTCTATAGGATGACCCAGTCTTATTTTATTAAGAAAAAGTCTGATGTCTTGTCTAAATTTCAAGAATTTAAAGCCTTTGTTGAAAATGCTTCTAATCTGAAAATAAAAATAATTAGAACTGATAATGGAGGTGAGTATGTTAGCAAAAAATTTGATGAGTTCTATGTGTCATGTGGGATTCAACGTGAATTGACAACTCCCTATTCCCCATAACAAAATGGTATTGCAGAAAGGAAAAATATGACTATTTTAGAGATGGATAGAACTATGATTCATGCATAAAATTTTCCTAAGTTTCTATGGGCAGAAGTAATGAATACTGCAATCTATATCCTAAATAGAGTTCCTACAAAATCTTTACATCAAACTACACCTCATGAAGTATGGAAAAATCAAAAACCAGATATTTCTCACTTAAGAATATTTGGTAGTCCAACTTTTATCTTTATTCCCAAAGTTAAATGGAAGAAACTAGACCCAACCTCCTATTCACTTGTCTTTTAGGCTATGGTTGTCAAACAAAAGGTTTAAGAGTCTATGATCCTTTCAAACATGACATAATAGAAAATAGGAATGTTCATGTCTTAGAGAAAACATTTTGTGACACTTCTTGTGAACCCTCCTCTGTTTCTCTTGAAATAGAGCTTGATAATCCTTCTCCTGACATTATGGAAATAGAATTTCAAGAGGATGATTATCTTGATCTAGATATGATGGAGATTGAGGGGGAGTCATCCCAAAATTTGTCACATCCTAGGATTCCTAGATGGGCTCAAAATCTAGTCAAGGACTCTCATCCTGATATCCTTAGAAATATGACTCGTAGTCAGCATACTTATCATGCCTTAATGTCCCTATATGAGGTTAAGCCACAATATTTCAAAGAAGCTTGTCAAGATAATAGATGGATCAAGGCTATGAAAGATGAATACAATGCTTTAATTTGAAATAACCCCGGGAACTAGTCCTTATCCTTCTAAACGAAGCATTGTAGGATCTAGGTGGTTGTATAAAATTAAGTATAACTCTGTAGGAGAAATAGATAAATTCAAGGCAAGATTAGTAGCTCATGGTTTCACTCAGAAACCTGGTCTTGACTATGTTGAAACTTTTTCTTATGTAGCTAAAATGAGCACTGTTAGGACTCTTCTAGCATTAGCTGCTCAAAATGGCTAGGAGATTCACCAAATGGATGTTAAAAATGCATTTCTAAATGGTGACCTGAAATAAGAAATTTATATGCATCAACCTAAAGGTTTTGAAGAACTTGGTAAGGAACTATATGTGTGTAAGCTGAAAAAATCTTTGTATGGTCTTAAACAAGCTCCTAGAGCTTGGTATGCTAAAATTAATAGTTTCTTTCAGGATATTGATTTCAAAAACTACTATTCTGATAATGATTTATTTTTTAAATTTGAAAATAATCAAATTATCATTGTTATTTATATGTTAATGATCTCTTGATTACTAGCAGTGATAAAAATTTAATTGTTAGAATCAAAGAAGTATTAAAACAACATTTTGAAATGACTGATTTAGGTCTACTAAATCATTTTTTAGGCATGGTTATATTTCAGGATCATAAGTCTATTGTTGCATCTCAATCTCAGTATGCTACTAATTTACTTAGAAGCTTTAACATTATTGATTGTAATTCTATTTCCATTTCTATTGAATTTGGTGTTAAATTAGATCCTAAACATGCATGTGCTAAATTTGATCCTACTTTGTATAGACAACTAGTTGGTAGTCTAATTTATTTGACTATTACTAGGCCATATATTTCATATGTAGTAGGTGGTGTTTCTAGATTCATACAAGATCCTTATGAGGATCATTGTAAAATGGCAAAAAGAATTTTGAAATATGTTAAAGGAATAATTAATTATGGTTTGTATTATTCTTCTTTTGATGATGAAAAATTATTTGGATATTGTGATTTTGACTATGTTGGTGATGTTACAAATTGAAAATCTACTTTTGGATATGTTTTCAAGTTGGGTATAGATGCCATCACTTAGAGTAGCACGAAGAAATCAATAGTTTCTATCTCTTCTAATGAAGCAGAGTATAGAAGTGTTATGGAAGTAGCAAAATAAGCCATGTGGCTAAATAGACTATTGGATGAACTCCATATGGGCGTCAAAGGAAGTACTACTCTTCTTTGTGATAGTCATAGTTGCATTGCTCTTACTAATAATCAAGTTCAACATTAGAGAACAAATCATATAGAAGCTCATATGCATTTTATTCAAGAGAAAGTCCTAAATGGTGATATTGATCTCAAGTTACTTACGTTTGAAGATCAAGTTGAATATATCTTCACCTTGCACTCATCTTGCACTTCTAAAATTGGAAACAAAACATATTATTCTATCATTTTCAATCTTTTCATATACATCATATGAATAACAATTTCTTGAGCATAAAAATAGCCAAGTGTGCCTATCCTCTTGTATCTCATTTCATTTAGTACTTGTTTCTATTGATATATCTTGCACATTGCTACTATCTAGATATATTTTGATAAATAATTAATATTAAATTAATTAATTTTAATATATCTTCTATTTATAACATTGATCCAAAGTTTAAATAAAATCTTTACACGCTGCTTATTTTTGGGTATCATATGGTGAACCAACTTGTTGATTTAATCCTTAGCCTTGTTCAAACCTAGCCACCCTAAGATTTCTATTTCTTTCTTAGTGCACATTAAAATTTTCCTATCTCTAGGGTTGGTTCTCATTTTTTTTTTTTATGGATCACCCAAAACTATCCTATAATCTTCACCTAAATCCTAAGGGTCCACTCCTCAAATAGATTTGGGTTACCATCCCTTCAACTAATTCCATAACATTCTTATCTTAAATGAAGGGACCCATATCCTTATACTACATGTGTTTATACTCATCCTCAGCCATCTCCTACTTATATTTATTTCCAATATGAGTCCATTCTTATTACTACTAGGTTCCATAGAGCTTATGTAAGCAATTTTTTTCCCACCCTATTTTTCTTAAGCTTATATTGATACCCGAGGTCCATGTTGTTAATACAAGATGAGTGAAACAATATTTTTAGTTATTCAACATCTCCCTCCACTACTTTCTACTCCTACTTATATGATTAATGCTCCACAAAAGCGATATGATATATTGGATCAATTAAATACTATGATTGTTGTAGTATCCATCCTAGAATTGTTTAAGAGATCACATGTTTACAAGGAGATTTAATATGAGGCATTACAATACACTATCATTCCTAACAATTCTCAACCTTCTTCATTTAATTCTATCGTGATCATATTTAAAATAACATATACGACTATTAACTTAAATTATAAAGGGTTACCTCCTCATCATATACTAGATCAATGTCCACCACTACTCATGATTGTAATTATTTAAGTATTTCTAATTAAATTGGTATTGATTGATAGTGGATCCAAATTGAAGATACATTTGTGTGAATGATTGGTTGTATAAAAATGAGAAATTAGATATGAATGGTTTAGCATGATATTGATTGTCATGGTGTGAGGAAGGATCATCAATCCCTTTGTAAATGAGGTTGGTTCTCATATTGGGAGGACCAAAGGGAATAAAATATTTGACATTTGGTTAAATACATAGGTTATTTTTCTTGATGCACTATTTTTAGCAAAAACTTGAAATGGTCATATCTTTTGATCTGGGTGTCCGTTTGAGTCTTTTTTTTTTAAACCACTTGTTTTGATGAGACGAACACACCAATCAACCGGCCCTGCTAGTTGGAGCCATTTTCTGCATATTTTAGGCCCGAAATCTGCCATTTGGGGATGAAAAATTAATATTTAAGTTGTAATTTGGTTTTTTCCTATTTTAGGGCATTAGTTAATTTTAATCTCTTAAATGCATAATAGGTTAGAAAGTTGGCAATTCTTCTAATTTAGGCATGTAGAAGATGTGTGGCAATTTTTTTGCCCACATGAATAAGCATGCAAACTTACTAAGAATAACAGTTCTAGTAAACTGCTAAAAATAGTAAATTTTTCCATCTAGAGTAGATTTAGTCAAAGTTAGTTAGAGTTTTCTTGAAAACTCAAGTTGGGAGTTATTTTCTTATTTATGAAGCATTGTAATTCATCATTCAATAACGAAGAAGAATATTTATTTTCTTTGAGTTCAAGATATTTGTAGTATATTGTGTGTGTGTTACAATTTGGCTACATTATGTCAAGTCTCCCGTATGTTTTAGGTGTAAGGAGCAAGTTAAGGGCCGGAAGTTAATACTCCCCAAATAAATATGTTGCATTATGTCTAAAAACATTTCATCGTTATATAACTTAGATGAGGGGATGGAATAACTGGTAGAAGCCTCGTCGGAAGAGAGACTGAGTTTGTCTCGGGAATGAGAAAATAATTAGGTCGATAGGTCATGTGACATGCTTTGAAAGAATTTGGATTGGCAGGAACAGTTAAGGTTTTAAATTCATGTTCATACTTTAAATAACAGTGTAATGTTGATGGGATGTAATGCATGGCTCGTATCCAAGGTCTTCGTAACAATATGTTATAATGGAACTCTCCTTCTACAAGATATAAGAGCTCATGAAGGCTTTTAACACCTATTTTTATGGGTAAAATGATTTTGCCTAGGGTAGGGGTGATAGTCTCATTGAAGACGTGTAACACGACAGGTGATTGGGTAATGATGGTTTTAGGTAACTGAAGTTGTTTGAAGGCGTGAGAAGATATGATGTTGATACTAGTGCCATTTTCAATCATAACTCTATTAACAAGAGTATCATTGATTTTCAAGTGACTAAGATTGGAAGGTCATGGTATTCATGTTGCGAGGATGGGATTTCGAATCATCGAAAGTGATAACATAATACATTTTAAGAGTGCCAAAAAAATTGGTGAAAGGTTGAGGGTCATATGATGGTATTGAGATGGATTAGAGAGCCTCAATCATTGTTTGTCGGTGTTGTGGAGAATTTTTGAAAATCTCATAAAGAGACATCGTTATGGGAGCTTGGTAGTGTTGTTTGATGACAGTGTTTTCTATAGATGTGGTAGGTTGAGTATGAGGGGCTACAAGGATAAATACCTTAGCCTTAGAAGATGACGGACTAGGTGATTCAGAGGGAGCAAGGGAGATAGAGACTTTGGGTCCATTTTGATTTGAGGCCTTCGAGTCTTGTGCACGCACTCTTGTAGTTATACGAATGACATCTATTTGATGGAGTGGGGTTTTTCTAGAAGAATCCTCACTCTTTTTGGATGTGGATGTGGTGTTGGGTGATGGTTCAGATGGAGTGGTTTTAAAGGTAAGATAATTTGGTTTGACTTGATCTGGATGTTTTGGATCTATGTTACTAACAAGGTTTTAAATTGTAGCATGGACAACTTTACATTCTTCATAATTATACCAAGATGGTTTCCACCATCGTGAGTTGGATGAATTAATAGGGATAATGTTATTGTTGGTGTAAATAATCATTTACACCTAATAAGCTCATTTGAGCTAATAATTGTTATTAGTTTTATTTTATTAGGAGTTTGTTTAAATTCCCGTAGATAGTTTAGATTGGTATCTCTAGTTTAGAGGGTTTGTTATCTCTACTTTCGATTGGCATCCCTTGTATCTAGGAGTATCAAACTACTTGTTAAAACTATTTAAGTGGTTCTCTTGAATTGAGAATCATTAGAGTTAAATCATTATTTTCTTTGTTCCTTTATATTTGTTCCTAATATATTTTCCTGAGTTATTTCTTTGTGCTCACTTCTCCTGTACTAGATTCGTATGATAGTTTTTTCATAGTATCAGAGCTAGTATTGTTGCAAGAAAGTTGAGCCTTTGTTGGTTTATTCCTCCACACCGATCGTGTGAGTTTGGGTGTTCTTCAAGCCGTTTGTTCCTTTTCTCTGTAAATTTTTTGGTTGATCATGGTTTACTCAAGTTGGGATTGGTTGAGCCTCCCTGCTCACCATTTTTTCCTCCAACCTCACAAACTATTCCTTTCCCTCACGGACATGTCTTCTTTGTGCCTCTCTGCCTCCTTTCGTTTATGCGTTGGGATGATCCTCTTACTTTGTGTTTGGTGAACATTTTTTCGTGAGATCTCTCTTGACCGTAACGTGTTGCATTGGCCTTTATCTTCCCTCTGCTGCGTTCCTTCTGTTGGGTTCACAATTAAGGAATCACGCCTGTATGTGGAGGAATCGTATTGCCTTTACCAGCAAACGAATGCTATAAATTCCGTGCAGCTATTTGATTGATAGGTCAATATATATATTCTTTATTAGCGAGTGAGATTGATACGAGACTCAAGGGAACAAACATTAGTAAGTCTTTATCTGATTTTTCCGTGAATACTTTGCTACATGCACAGCCGTATCTAATTGGTCCATTTAAAGCAATTTAAGAAACTATAGTATTAAATTTTTCTATAGTTTTTTAATAATTGCATTATGGGGGAAATTAATGCTTTTGAGGCCAATTAATACTTTGTTGGTGGGCTGTTTGTAAACCGAGGACAAATTTGTATTCCTTGTTTCCTCCCGAGTCCAACGAGTGGTCATACGACCATATTTGTCTTCTATTTGGTCAGTATTATAATCAGTGAGCAATTTTTTATTAAAAATTGACTTATTTTACGAAATTGAAAGTTTAATAACTTTTGCATGGTAACTCGAAATTGAGTGCCGTTTTTTGCAAAAGTTGATTATTTTTCATTCCCGTTGCATTGAAGCAAATTTCATTAAAAAGGGGAAACTTTGGAAAATAACCTCATTGAAACCATGTCGAGAGCCTTTTTATCATCCTCATCTTCTGCCATACCGGGATCTACGGTTGTTCGAGCCTCTAAACTCGACGAATTACCATGCCTAGAAACTGAAGATGCAACAGCTCTTACAGTCTCGTGGATTATGGCGTGTGTTCGATGATACAGTTCCTGCTTTCACCACAGAGAAGGACAAGTACCTGTATGCATGCAAGCAAGATGAAGCTCTCGGATTGATCACGTTGAATGTAGCAGATAACCTCCAGTTTCATATTTCGTGGCCACAACTCTCGAAAGAGGTATGGGAAAAATTTGAATCTTTGTTTGGCAAGATAAACGAGTTCAAATTAATTCAACTGGATCATGAATTAAACTCTTTATCACCTTCAGATTTTCCTTCCATAGAAGAATTTCTGTCAAAATTTAAAGAGATTCACATTCAGTTGAAAGCAGGTGATAGAACTAAAAAGGATGACAAATGCATATATACAATCCTAACTAAACTAAAGGGTCCATTTTCTTTATTTACATCAACCTTCTTTTCTACTATGGATGCACTAGACACTCAATTTAAAATGCCTTCATTTGAATAGTTTTGTGAACGTCTCTCACGAGAACAAGAAAATTAATCTCTCTAGATGCTATGCCTACATCAAATCATGCTCTTGTGGCCAGTTCTCCTAAGAAAAATTGGAAAAACAAAGCCAAGCAAAGCTATGATAAGCATGTACCCTCTCACAATATGGTTTCTAATCCTTCTGTTGACACTTCTAAACCACAGAATAATGGTAAAAATAAGAGACCATTTCAGAAGCGGGTGTTTGATCCTTGTTCCTTTTGTGGGGGGAAAAATCATCTCGAATCCAGATGTTTTTTTGAAACTAGAAGCGTTAGAAAAGGCTTTAAAACAAAGACAAGATCACAGTTCCATCACCTTAATCGCTTCTAATGTTGGCAAGGGTAAGGCTCTTTCTACTAAAGCGTCTTATCCTTTGTAAGATAGGTGGATCCTTGACTCGTGGGCTTCTCATCATATTACATATTGCGGGTATTTGTTGACTTTTGTTTCGCTTAAAGACTTCACAAATTTCGGTGGGAAATTCGCTCAGAGATGTATTGGGTTGGGACATAAATATGCCAAATGGGAATCTAAATGATGTTCTCTATGTTCCCAATATTTCTAACAATTTGCTTTCCATATATCAAATATGTAATTCTGGTGATGGTAGAATTGTTGAATTTTCACCAGATAAGGTTGTAATCAGGGAACTTCATGATCATGATGATATTGTAGCTACAGGAACTGTGGATTCATGTTCATGTTTGTATGTATTTGAGAGCTTTGATAACTCTGCAGGATCTTCACTAATTGCTCATGCTGATTCTCTGAGCAAATTGTGGCATGAGAGGTTTGGACACCTCAATTACATATATCTGCAGTAGCTCTCTTTGCGAGAATATAGTCACGGACTGCCGAAGGTAAAATCACATGATGGTGTCTACCCCGGTTGTATGTTGGGTAAGCAACACTTAGATCCTTTTCCAAAAGGTCAAGCAAAAAGAGCTAAGGCTCATCTTGAGTTGGTACATAGTGATCTAACTTCTTTCCTCATAGATCATTTTCTAGTGCTAAGTATGTACTCACATTCATAGATGATTTTACTAGGAAAACTTGGGTGTACTTTCTAAAATACAAAAGTGATGTCCTAGAACATTTCAAAGTTTTTAAAGCTATTATAGAGAAACAATCTGGACATTGTATTAAAATACTCCACACGGATAATGGGGGGGAATATGAGAGTAATGCATTTACTACTTTTTGTGCTAATCATGGAATTGTGCACCAGTATACTATTCCTCACACCCCTCAGCAAAATGGAGTTGCTGAATGAAAGAACCAAACACTCAAGGAAATGGAAAATTGCATGGTTCAGTCCAAGAACATGGCACCTCAGTTCTGGGTGGAAGCAGTCAACTGTGCAAATCATATTCAAAACAGAATGCCACATAAAGCAGTGCAAGGGGTTACTCCTGAGGAGGCATGGTCAGGTGAAAAACCTAACGTATCAAAATTTTGGGTCTTTGGTTGTAAGGCTTGGGCCTTTGTTCTTGATGACACTCGAAAAACCATGGAGAAGAAAAGAAAAGAACTCATTTTTGTTGGTCATTGTGAGCATGTGAAGGCATATCACCTCTTCGATCCCGCTACCAAAGATGTTGTGTTTCGGCGGGATGTTCGAGTTGATGAGACCGAGGCTCCTTTAGATCATATAGTAGTTCTTCCATCTCCATTATTGCCTCCTACTCCTACCACTGATGATGATTTTGATGGGCCCCCTGATCCTGATCCATTGCTCCTGCTCTGAAATGGATGAGATCTACATTGGCTGCAGCAAGTGATTTGGAGGGTGATTCACGAGATATACAATGTACTAGAGCTGAGACTTCTGGTTTTTTCGATCATCAGCCCTATTCTGGTATGGCTCTTATGAGCCAAGCTATTTCTAATGATCTTGTTCTTTTTTCATAGGCATCTAGAAACCTAGAATGGGATTCAACAATGCAGATGAATATTCTTCACTTATGAAGAATAATACTTGGGATTTGGTTCCTCTTCCTAAGGGAAGAAATCTTGTACGATGTAAATGGGTCTATAAGACCAAATATGTAGCTGATGGATCGGTTGAAAAATACAAGGCACGTCTTGTCACTAAGGGGTATTCTCAAGTTGAAGGAGTAGATTACTCTGAAACTTTTGCTCCTATCGCAAAGATGGATTCTGTTCACCTTGTTCTCTCTCTTATTGCTTCTCATTGATGGTCAGTACATCAAATGGACGTGAAGAGTTCATTTTTTCATGGTGATCTCCATGAGGAGATTTATATGGAGAAACCTCAGGGGTTCATACATGACTCTTCACTGGTTTGTAGATTTTGGTGTTCACTTTATGGTCTCAAACAAGCCCCTCGGGCTTGGTATGAGAAGATGGATGCTTTCTTGTTGTCTATTGGCTTTCATCATTGTAAGACCGATCATATAGTTTATGTCCTGAAGACTGATGATGACTTGCTTCTATTGGTATTATATGTTGATGATCTCCTCATTACTAGTAGTTCAAATTCTCTAACATAGGACATTAAATAGAAATTGAAAGTAGAATTTGATATGACAGATATGGGATTGTTGCACTACTTTCTTGGCCTACAGGTTCACCAGTCTGCTAAGGGCATCTCTATTTTTCAGAAGAAGTATGCTACAGATCTGCTTCAGAGATTTCATATGGCTAATTGCAAGCCATCTCCCACACCTTACCAGTCAGGTATTGAATTGACTGCATGTGTAAGTCTAAACTAGTTGATCCCACTTTGTATAGACAGTTGGTTGGGAGAATTTTGTATCTCACTCATACTCATCCCGATATCACCTTTGTTGTTAATCTTGTCTCTCATTTTTCACGTGAACCTCATGATATTCATTGGGAAGCAGCTAAGTGCATTTTGAGATATCTTCGGGGACTTTGAGTTTTGGTATTCATTACACACCTCGGGATTTGCTCCCGATTTGAGGGCTTTGATTTTGATTGGGGTGGATGTTGCGATACTCGCAAATCCACATTTGGCTATTTTTTTCATCTTGGTTCTGGTCCAGTTGCTTGGTCTTGTAAAAATAGAATACCATTGCATTATCATCCACTGAGGCCGAGTATCGAGGTGTTGTGATAGCAGGAAGGAGGTTCTTTGGCTTCGTCAGATTCTTGGTGAGTTTGGTTTTTCACAGGAGTCTCCTTCCATTCTTTGGTGTGATAACCAAAGTGCTATTCACATTGCATGTAATCCTATTGAGCATCAGTGCACGAAGCATATAGAGATCCACATGCACTTCATTCGACAGTTGATTCAGGATGGGGTCGTTCAGATGGAGTTTGTTCCTATGGCCGATCAGCTCGCAGATATCTTCACTAAACCCTTGGCTTCCCCTCGCTATTTGGAGTTGCGAGACAAGCTTGGGGTGAAGGAAGTTGTCCTTGGGGAGCTTGTATAGTCCTTCCTTCTTTTCTAGTATTGTATCGGGTACCTTATCAGGCCTAGTAGCCGGGACCCTTCTTTCTCTTTTCTCCCTAGCATTCACTTATGGGAGGGTGTTGGTGTAAATAATCATTTACACCTAATAAGCTCATGTGAGCTAATAATTGTTATTAGTTTTATTTTATTAGGAGTTTGTTTAAACTCCCGTAACTAGTTTAGATTGGTATCTCTAGTTTAGAGGGTTTTTTATCTCTACTTTAGATTGGCATCCCTTGTATCTAGGAGTATCAAACTACTTGTTAAAACTATTTAAATGGTTCTCCCGAATTGAGAATCATCAGAGTTAAATCATTATTTTCTCTGTTCCTTTATATTTGTTCCTAATATATTTTCTTGAGTTATTTCTTTGTGCTCACTTCTCCGTACTAGATCTCGTATGATAATTTTTTTAGTTATGATAGATGATTGAATAAGATTTTTAAGGATCTTAGTATAGGATCATGTTATACCTATCTGGGAGGAAGGTGAGGGTGAAGCAATCTATATATTGTTTGGTGATTTAAAGGCTTGAGATAACAG
This sequence comes from Taxus wallichiana var. yunnanensis, assembly GCA_018340775.1. Taxonomy (NCBI): domain Eukaryota; kingdom Viridiplantae; phylum Streptophyta; class Pinopsida; order Cupressales; family Taxaceae; genus Taxus; species Taxus wallichiana. The sequence goes on along the minus strand of CM031235.1, from coordinate 936,578,938 downwards.
GGTTGTGCTCATGCGACACATTTAGGTGCCAATTGAGGAACAATATTAGGTTATGTAATGGTACTCGTAAATTTAGATGAGGGATGAGGACTACCGAGAGAAGGAAAGGGCTACCTATTTCATGATAAGGTTGTCGACGATTTGTGATCCAATTTGTATTTTTCTGGATGAATGATTTATGGATTGTGTAGTGGGATTATTGAGATTATTGATGTGGTGTCAAGTGACGTGGTATTTAAAATATATTTTTGTAATTTCTATGACAAGTTTATTTTCTATGGATTTCAAAGAGGCAATACGAGTTTTTGAAGAAGATGTGTTCATCGTAGGAAGATTTGTGATCTCAATAGTGACAAGACCTGGAAGAGTTAGATGACTTGGGTAGTGTCTCTATTGTATAAACAATAGGTGTTGAGAGTGTAAGAGGGATATATTTGATAATATTAATAGTATGATTAGAATTGATGGTGTTAGATTGAGGTTAACTGGTGGACAAGGAATGATTCGTAAAGGTTGTTTAAACACATCCAAGTTTTGATTTGAGGCATTTGGATTGTTAAGCTGTAATTTTCCTTAGTCAACGAGATCTTTAAGGACATTTCTAAATTACCAACACCTTTTGATTTCATAGCCTTAGAATTGATGGTATTTACAATAATTGTTATCTCGATACCATGAGGGGTTATATGTGGATATGTCAATAGATCACTTGGGGATTTTGATCATGTACGTGGATAGAATTTTGTTGAAAATGACACTATAATATTTCCCAATAGGTATAAATTTACTTTGAGGCCAGGTTTGTTTGAAGTCCAAATGACCTTTGGAGGTAGATTTTACAACAATCACATTTGTTAAGCCTTTGTATTTATCATTTCTAGAGGAAGTTTTAAATGAGGACTCAAGTTTGGGTTTCTTAGACCTGAGTTTGACTTTACCATCTTCAAGATCGCAAAGCTCTAGTTTACGAGCTAAGGTAAAGGCCTTGTTGAATTTATAGAATGATTGGATCTAGAGAGTTGATGATATGTGCTTAGCATAAGATCAAGAAAATAACTTGATCAAATCACCAGTTTGTGGAAGAGAGAAGGATAATTGATTGATAATCCCCCCTATCCGGTCATGAAGTCTCAGTAACATACTTGTCTTAAAATTGTATGATAGCATAAAGATCGGTGATGGAGATCTTATGGGTGATAAGGATGGAGAAATGTTTTAAGAATAATTGAGTGATTTATGGAAAAGAGGAGAGAATATTGTAGAATGTTTTTGCACCAAAGGTGAGTCCTACCAAGGACATGGGAAATTTCCTTAACATGAGATCCTAGTCATGGGAAATCAAATAGTACGCATGATGAAAATATTTGATGTGTTATTACGAGTCCCCCTTCTTGTATAATTTAATGAATTATGAGAGTTCCTAGTGTGGGGAATAGGATTTAAAAGGAACTAATGGGTGGATGGGTTCGTTACAAAAATTTTCGTAGGAAAGGTTGTTCTTATGACCAATAGTGATGGCTTCAAGGCTTGTAATACTATTCATGAGTGTTTGTAGAGGATTGTTTTGAGGTTTTTATTGAAGATTTTAGGATGAAAATCTAGGCTTACTATAGACATGTGGGTTTGATTGTTTATATAAATGATATGATAATGAGATGTTATGATGAAGAGGGATACTCATCGGGATATTGTGGGAATGTTAAGAGATTAGGAGTTGGTAGGGTTGAATGTATTGATAAGGGATAGGAATGGAAGTGTTGATAAGAGGTTGGGATGGTTGTGGTATATATTGAGAAGGGATGGTGCTATACCGTGTGAGACATGGGTAGTGTATGTTTGTTGTGAAAAGGGGTGAGTACTAGAAATGACACTCGTATTGACATGGGATATAAATGTGGGAATGGATAAGACTAGATTTTGAATTGAGGATGTAGGTTGCTATGATGTGATGATTTTTTGGGGTGTGGAGGTTTTTTTAGTCTTCTTTAATCAAGTGTTGAAGTGCTAGAGCTCAAACGGTTAAGTTTGGAGACTTCGTGGATCATTCTAGTCATTTCGTGACGTTGATGTGCATTTGTTGTGCCATTGATGTGACGTTGTTGTTAACATGTTGTTAATTGGTTGTTAACATCGTGACTATTTTTCCAGCCGTGGGAAGTTGAAAGGTCGTGACTTTCAAACTTCTAGGGTCAGCTTTAGGACTTCTTAAGAGGATTTTAATCCTATAAATAGAGGTGTTAGGGTATCTTAAAGATATCTTGAGTGTTCAAGAGGTCTTGAGTCTTAATGATCAAGAGGTGATCAAGAGTGATCAAGGTTATGCAATTGGGTGTCAATTGTGGTTTAGATGTGGTTTAGCATCTTTGGAATTTTGTTGTGAGTTCATAACTGAGAGAAGACTGTGAGAGTTGTTTTACTCTTGTTGATAATAAAATATGAGCAAGTTCTTGGTGGACGTAGCCCACATTGGGTGAACCATGTTAAATCTTGTCTTTTCTTCTTTTGTGCATTATTTATTTATGTTGTTATATTTCTGCAAGTATAATTTTGCTATATAGTTTCCTATTGTTGTGGTTTGAGGAATTTTTTCCGCATATTTGTTCTCTAATTCCTAACAATTGGTATCATAGCTTTGGTGGTTTTTTTCTAAAGTTGTAAATCACAGGGAAAGTTAAGCTTGAGTGGGAGCTATGGAAGATGAGGGAAGATCGAGGGTTGAGAAGTTCAATGGGAAGAACTTTAGTTTGTGGAAGATGCAAATGGAGGATTACTTATATTAGAAGGACCTCCATGTTCCTTTGGCTGGAAAAGCAAAGAAACCTACAACCATGTCAGATGAGGATTGGGAGTTGTTGGATAGAAAGGCACTCGGGCAATTCGTTTATGCTTTACATCTTCGGTTGCTTTCAAAATATCACAGGAGAAGACCACGGAAGGTCTCATGAGTGCATTGGGAAGTTATATGAAAAGCCCTCTCGCCTCTAATAAAATATTTTTAATAAAAAATTTATTTAATATGAAGATGTCTGAGAATGGTTCTGTTGCTGACCATTTGAATGAATTTAATACGGTTGTGACTATGTTAAACTCGGTAAAAATTGACTTTGATGATGAGGTCAGGGCTTTGTTGATTTTGTGCTCCTTACTAGATAATTTGGGACAGCTTGGTTATGGTCAGTAAGTAATTCAGTCTCTAATAACTCAAAGCTGAAGTTTGAGGATGTAATATGCATGATCCTAAGCAAGGAAATGCGAAGGAAGATCACCGGAGATTCTTCTACTTATGGAAATGCTTTGATGGTGGAGAGCAGATGGAGACAAAAGAACAGAGGGAAAGGTAATCGTGGGAAGTCGAATGATCGTGGAAGGTCAAATTCCAAGAGTAAGTTAGAATGTTGGCACTGTGGGAAGGTTGGTCATGCTAAGAAAGATTGCTAGGCTCTTTGGGATAAGAAGAACAATAAGGAGGAAACTAAAGAGATAAATTTGGCAGCAGGTGATGTTTTTCAAGATGCCTTAATTCTTTCTTTAGATAATATTGCTGAATCTTAGGTGTTAGATTCAGGGGCTTCTTTCCATGCCACCCCACATAGACATTACTTTACTAATTTTGTTCAAGGTGATTTTGGACATGTATATCTTGGTGATGATGAACCATGCAAAGATAGTAGGGAAAGGTTGTGTTCGGTGAAAATGCGTAATGGGAACACATGGCTACTTAAGGATGTCAAGAATATGCCTAAGTTGAGGTGAAACTTGATATCAGCGGGACAACTGGTACCGATGGTTGTACAGCTTAGTTTTACAAAGGATTCTTGGAAGGTTACCAAGGAGCTCTTGTGGTTGCAAGAGGTAAGAAAAATGGTACTTTGTATTTAACCAAAGGGTGTTGATTATTGCAATTTAGTTGTTGTAGATGGAGATGCAACTTTGTGGCACCAAAGACTCAGTCATATGAGTCATAAGGGCATGCAGATTATAAAGGATAGGTTGCCCAGATTAAAGGAGTTAGATTTGGACTTTTGTGAGGACTGTATTTATGGGAAACAGAAGCGGTGAGATTCCTCAAGGTTGGACCTACCAGGAAGGAGGGTAAGTTGGAGTTAGTGCATACAGATGTATGGGGGCCAGCTAAGGTAAACTCTATTGGTGGTTCATGTTATTACATCACTTTCATTAATGATGTAACTAGAAAATTTTGGGTATATTGCATTAGAAAGAAATCTGATGTGTTTGAAACTTTCAAAAGATGGATAGCCTTGGTTGAGAATGAAACAGGTCTCAAGTTGAAATGTCTCAGGTTGGATAATGGAGGGGAATATTGTAGCAATGAATTTCTTGATTACTGTTTGGTAAATGGGATCCGCAGGAAAAGAACAGTTCCAAATACTCCACAAGAAAATGGAGTGTCAGAGAGAATGAACAGGACAATCATGGAGCGTGCTAGGTGCATGAGGTTACATGCGGGGCTGCCACTCATGTTTTGGGCGAAGCGGTAAGCACAACTATTTATCTGATTAACAAAGGACCCTTTATGGCCTTGGATGGAGGTATACCTAAGGAGGCTTGGTCTGGTAAGAAAATTGATTACTCATTTCTTAGAGTATTTAGATGTGAGGTATTTGTTCACATTGATAAAGATGATAGGACCAAGTTAGAGGCTAAGTCTGAGAAATGCACCTTTTTGGATATGGTGAAGATGATTTTGGTTTCCATGTTTGGATTCTTAAAGACAAGAAAATATTTCAGTCTAGAGATATTGTCTTTAATGAAAAATTTATGTATAAAGATCAGTTGCAAGAACAGAAAGAGAAATCAAAGAAATAATACACATTGTTAGAGGAAATTGCAGATAGCAAGGTGTCCAAGGGGCCGGTTTAGTTACAACATGTTCTGGCACAGCCAGTTCAGGTACCTACTCATCAGGAACCCCAAACTCCTGAGGTGAGAAGGTCTTCTAGGGTAAGAAGGGAACCTAAACGATTTACTCCATCTTTGAATTATTTATTGCTCACTGACAATGGAGAGCCAAAGTGCTTTGAGGAAGTAGTGCAGGTGGATGCCAGGAAGAAGTGGGAGTAGGCCATGGATGAAGAGCATAGATCTCTTATGGAAAACTAGACTTGGGATTTGGTGGAGCTACCCGAGGGCAAGAGAGCATTACAGAACAAGTGGGTGTATAGAATCAAAGAGGAAGATGGAGGCAGAAATGATACAAGGCCCGATTGGTGGTCAAAGGATTTGCACAGAAGAAAGGTATAGACTTTGATGAAATTTTTTCTCTGGTTGTTAAAATGACTTATATTAGGATTGTTCTTGGTTTAGTTGCAGTGGAAGACCTGCACTTAGAATAGTTGGATGTGAAGACTGCATTCCTTCATGGTGAGTTGGAGGAGGAATTTTACATGTAGCACCACAGGTTATGAGGTCAAAGGAAGGAGAGGTTAGTGTGCAAATTGAAGAAGAGCTTGTATGGCACAAAACAAGCTCCACGGAAGTGGTAGATGAAGTTTGACAATTTTATGTAGGATGCTAAACCACTGGTACTCCTTTGGCATGTCACTTTAAATTATCAAAGGAGTAGAGTCCCAAGACTGAGGAGGATAGAATACAGATGTCTAGGGTACCATACTCATCAGAATTAGTAGCTTGATGTATGCTATGGTATGCACTAGGCCTGACATTTCCCATGTAGTGGGAGCAGTGAGTAGGTTTATGAGTGATCCCGATAGAGAGCACTGACAAGCAGTAAAGTGGATCCTTTGGTATTTGAGAGGGACCATGGGATCAACATTGTGTTTTAGTAGATCAAACACTACATTATGTGGCTATGTAGATTCAAACATGGAAGGAGATTTAGACAACGAGGAGGAGCACGATAGGTTATGTATTTATGGTTGGTGATACAACAATGAGTTGGATTTCACGGTTACAAAAGGTTGTGGCTTTGTCAACCATAGAGGCTGAGTATGTTGCTGCCACAAAGGCAAGTAAGGAGATGATTTGGCTACAACAGTTGCTTGATGAGTTGGGTCATAAGTAGGAAGTTAGGAGACTACACAGTGATAGTCAAAGCGTTATTCATTTGGCGAAGAACTTCTCTTTCCACTCTAGGACGAAGCACATTCAACTAAGATATCATTTCATCAGGGCAGCTTTGGAAGAAGATAAGTTGAAGCTGGAAAAGATTCATACTAGTTAGAATCCTGCGGATATGATGACCAAGGTAGTCAAAAGGGAGAAGTTGAAGTTGTGTTCAACTTTGATTGGCCTTCATGGTTGATAATGAAGGGTTAAGAACTTTTCTCAATGGAAACAATCTCCAAGTGGGAGATTGTTGGGGTGTGGAGCCTGTTTTTGGTCTTCTTGAATCAGTGTTGAAGTGATGGAGCTTGAGCGGTTAAGTTTAGAGACTTGAGCATTCTCGTAGTCATTTTTGTGACGTTGTTGTGTCATTGTTGTGATGTTGTTGTTAACATGTTGTTAATTGGCTTTTAACATCGTGACTATTTTTCAAGCCGTGGGAAGTTGAAAGGTCGTGACTTTCAAACTTTTAGGGTCAGCTTTCGACTTCTTAAGAGGATTTTAATCCTATAAATAGAGGTGTTAGGGTATCTTGAAGATATCTTGATTTTTCAAGAGGTCTTGAGTCTTAATGATCAAGAGATGATCAAGAGTGATCAAGGTTATGAAATTGGGTGTCAATTGTGCTTTAGATGTGGTTTAGCATCTTTGGAATTCTGTTGTGAGTTCATAACTGAGAGAAGATTGTGAGAGTTGTTTTACTCTTGTTGATAATAAAATCTGAGCAAGTTCTTGGTGGACGTAGCCCACATTGGGTGAACCACGTTAAATATTGTCTTGTCTTGTTTTGTGCATTATTTATTTATGTTGTTATATTTCTGCAAGTATAATTATGCTATATAGTTTCCTACTGTTATGGTTCGAGGAATTTTTCCGCATATTTGTTCTCTAATTCCTAACCGATTTGAGATACAATAAGAGGGGTCATAGTAAGAGGAACACTAACTAAGCTTGTAGGATGTGGAGGAGGAGAATTGGAGGCTATGGGAATGGATGTGGAAGGAGATTTCGTAGTGTTATTTTACGCAGATGATGAGCTCGACGAAGGAGATGATGATGTAGATGGTTTTGGTTGGATATGTCTTGTGATGAGATAGTGCTAAGGTCGAAACTAATTACAGGAACTGATGAAACAAAGATTGATGTTCTTGATTCACTGGCAGTGGAATAGGGATGATTTGTTGGATAACAAAGCTCATGATCGTGGTCAATGATTCGTATATATCGATGGTGAAATTGGTAATGGGAGGTCATTGTTATAGCTCTGGTTGTCGAGAAGGAAACCTCGAGAATAAAGGTAAGAATTAAGGGCCATTGGGTTAGAATCTAGAATTTTTGTAAAGATTGGATCACCACTGTTGAATAAGCATAGGCTAGATTAATTTGGAATCTCGAATGTAGTTGATTGGTTACTAGGAGAATGTGGCATGGTTCTTGGTCACTCTCTAGAGTTCATCGAATCACAATTATGTTTTTAATATATTGAAGGTGAGACTTGAGAGAGTCCAAGGATTGTTGAAGATGATTTTTCATATTGTCGATGTTTTGAATATGGGATTTTTGTTTGGTTAAAACCATGAACTAATCAAACAATTAACAAATCAAAAATAAAATAAAAATGGTTCTTTAAAACAACTGAAAACAAGTCACACAAATAATGTCATTAGCTTGATTAATTTTTAAAAAATGTGAAATAAAAATGGATGAAAAGATACTAAGAAAAGGTCAGCTAAGGCTGGTTTTAGGTGAGTTTAAGGTCAAAGTCCTCGATATACCTGAAGGTATGTGAGGCCCAAATCTATGTTGGTGTCGGTACAAGGTGTGGTATTGGGGCCTACCCCTCACTTTCCATTCCCATCAATGATAAGGGTGTCAGGTTCTTAGGTGATAAAACTCCCACCGATTGTTTATACTCGGCCAGAACACCAAGTCAGATTTTCCTCTTAGTGATGAAATCCAAGTAGGTCCACCTAGGAGGGATTGTTTAGATGAAAATTTTATGTGATATGTGATTTGGTTGTGTGTGAAGGGAGTTTTTGTGAATGTAATTTGTTCAACTCCTAATTAGACTAGATGAGCAAGTAAATATGAAAGTTCATTTTAAGATCCAAAAGGAAATGTTTAATTCGATGAAAATAAGACAATCAAAATGCAATGTTGAAAGAAAGACATGTGATTGCTATTCCTTTTTTATTTTAAATTTTAATTTTTTTACGCATTTTTGAAACAACGATGATGAATTACTCCAAACTAAGAGGTTAGATGATATTGACAAGAAAAGAAACAAAAAGATATGAAATATAATCAAAAAGGGACTAAGTGTCCCATTGGGCATGCCAAGATGTTTATGGTGATTTTCAGTTAGTTGTTATTATGCTAAAATACCAAAATTCTAAATAAAATAGGGTTTACCAATACCTGTGACAGCAAACGCAATGTCGGGATGATTACATGAACAATGCAAGAGACTCTTCCTTTCACCGAGTATTACAAAACTTTTGTCAAGATTTACAAAAATATTATTTTACTAGATAAATTATATCATCTTTAACATTTTTTATCTTATGGGACTTAGTCATTTTTTCATAACTTTTTCCCCTAATCGATCGTATTTCCTCTAGGAAGAACATGTGGACCTTCTTATTTTGTTCTCTTATTCCATGTTGAGGACAATTAGCTAATTAACCTTATAAGTTTGAGTTAAGAATTGATTGCGCATCTCTTCCAAAAGTTTTGCGTGCTTCTAAAGAATATAAAGAATAAAGAATGAAGTATTGGTTCCCAATTGGAACTCAACTAATAAAAGCATAGAATAATTTTGGGGTCTGATATATATATATATATATATATATATATAATGGTTGTTATTGAGTTGATTTATACTTGGGTGAGAATTGAATATTTTGGTATGATCACCTTGTTTTAGGGATTGTTTTTATTTCATTCTTTTGGGATAAATATGTGATTGTGATCTTCAAATACTTTGATATCCATAAAAATTTAATATTACCTGATTTGAATTGAATTTTTGATTGAATTGAAAGAAGTAACTAGATTTTAGATTTGGTAATGTTTAGGCCCTTAAACTAAAATTTTGTATAGTCATATGTTTCAAAAGAATCTTCTTCCTATTCAAAATCAAGAACCTTGTTTATTACAGCTTTAAAATATGTATGCTAGTTATAATTACACTGATACGATTTGTTTATATCTTAGAATTGATTACAAGATCTCTTCCAAAAGTTTTGCGTGCTTCTAGAGAATATAAAGAATAAAGAATGAAGTATTGGTTCCCAATTTAGAACTCAACTAATAAAAGAATAGAATAATTTTGGGGTCCGACATATATATATATATATATATATATATATATATATATATATATATATATATATATATATAATGGTTGTTATTGAGTTGATTTATACTTGGGTGAGAATTGAATATTTTAGTATGATCACCTTGTTTTAGGGATTGTTTTTATTTCAAAGATTTTGGGATAAATATGTGATTGTGATCTTCAAATACTTTGATATCCATAAAATTTAATATTACCTAATTTGAATTGAATTTTTGATTGAATTGAAAGAAGTAACTAGATTTTAGATTTGGTAATGTTTAGGCCCTTAAACTAAAATTTTGTATAGTCATATGTTTCAAAAGAATCTTCTTCCAATTCAAAATCAAGAACCTTGTTTATTACAATTTAAAATATATATGCTAGTTATAATTACACTCGATACGATTTGTTTATATCTTATTGGTTGGTTACATTATAAGATATGTTTGTTTTATTTTTTTAACTTCCCTTCTCCTTGTTTTTGGATTCACAATACCAAAATAAAAATCTTATTCATTTGCAATATCCATAATAGAAAAATCCTTGAGAAGTAGGATTGTTGGTAAAATCTAACCTTGTGCTTGAGGAGTGCCTCACTTGTGTTAGGTTGTGGAGCCTGTTTTCATGTGTGAAAGTGTTGAAGACTATACACTAAGAGTACTATACACTTTTCCCGTATCCTCGCCAGTGGTTCGGGTCTGGTGGTAGCCTCGAAAAAAATTGGGCCTTAAAACGTGCCCAATATATCAGGAAACGTGATTTTTTCATATGGGCCGGATTTTGACCCATAGGTTTATGGAACGGTTTTTTCCCATGGTTTTGATACCCATGGTTTTGTAAAACTACTTAAGCATTTGTCTATTTATATAGTTTTATGCATAGGATAGAAGGATGAAAAACATTGCAGATGTGTTTTGAATTCGGCTGTGAATTCTGTAGAGTTTGTTGAGCATAGCTCCAAACAAATCTAGGTATTGTATTGAGAGAGCGGTGGCTTGTAATAAAATCTGAGCAAGTGATTCTTCGTGGTCATAGCCCAAATTGGGTGAACCACATTAAATACTATCTATTTGTGTTGTGTTATTTTATTCTACACTTTTATTTGAGATTTGTAATATTTTCTGCATATTAGTTTCTACTGTTGCGATTCTGTGAGGGATTATTCTGCATATTTTATCCATTATTTCCTAACAATTGGTATCAGAGTCTGGTTTTGGTTTGTTGAAGTGTTGAATTGCATGGAAAGTTTTATCTTGAGTGGGAGCTATGGCAGATGATGGAAGATTTAGGGTTGATAAATTCAATGGGCAGAATTTCAGTCTTTGGAAGATGCAGATGGAAGATTACCTTTATCAGAAGGATCTTTATACTTCATTGTTTGAGAAGGTGAACAAACCCTCGAGCATGATAGATGTGGAATGGGATTTGCTAGATAGGAAGGCACTTGGGACAATCCGGCTGTGTCTTGCATCTTCGGTATTATTTAATGTTTCAAAGGAAAAGACTACAAAAGAACTGATGGATGCATTAGGGAAGTTATATGAAAAACCCTCTACCTCTAATAAGATATTTTTAATGAAAAATTTGTTTAATATGAAGATGTATGAGAATGGTTCAGTAGCAGATCATCTAAATGATTTTAATACGGTTGTAAATATGCTAGCTTCGGTTACAATAGAATTTGATGAAGTTAGGGCTTTATTAGTTCTGTGCTCTTTACCTGAGAGTTGGAATAGCTTGGTAATGGTGGTAAGCAACTCGGTTCTAGATAACTCAAAGTTGAAGTTTGAGGATGTTGTAGGGGTGATTCTAAGCGAGGAAATGTGAAGAAAATCTCTGGTGAATCTTCTACTTCAAGGAATGCTTTAACAAAGGGAAACTAAAGGGAGATAGAAGAATAGAGGAAGCCGTGGAAAATCAAAGGATCGGGCAAGGTCAAAATCCAAAAGCAAGATTTGGAAAATCAAAGGAGCCGCACCGTGGAAAGTCTAGGGATGTAAAGAAGGACTCATTGGGAGCTTCGGGATAAGAAGAAACAACAGGAGAAAACAAGGAGGCAAATGTGGCAACGAGTAATGTATGTCGATGCTTTGATTCTTTCTTTACACAATATTATCAATCTTGGGTTTTAGATTTGGGGGCTTCTTTCTATGCTTCTCCACATAGGCATTATTTTGTTGATTATATTCAAGGAGATTTTGGGCATGTTTTTCTTGGTGGTGATGAGCCTTGCATGAAAGATAGTTGTAAAAGGTTTTATTCAGGTTAAGATGTAAAATGGGAATACTTGGTTATTGAAGGATGTCAGACATGTGTCTACATTAAGATGAAATTTGATATCGGCAGGGAAGTTGGGAAGTGATGGTTGTACTGTGATATTTACAACAGACTCTTGGAAGGTTACCAAGGGTGCTCTTATGGTGGTAAGAGGTAAGAAGGTTGGAACCTTGTATTTAACCACTTATAGCACTAATGTTTGTAATCTTGCGGCTTCAAAAGTAGATACAACATTGTGGCACTATAGGCTCAGTCATATGAGCCATAAGGGCATGGAGATCATAAAGAAGGATTTACCTGCATATACAGAAACAAGTTTGGAGTTCTGTGAGGACTGCATATATGGGGAAAAAAAGTGAGTAATGTTTCTCAAGGTTGGACCTACAAAGAAAGAGAGTAAGTTAGAGCTGGTGCATTATGATGTGTGGGGGTCGGCTCAGGTATCATCTCTTGGGGGTTCAAGTTATTATGTTATTTTTATTGATGATGCAACAAGGAAAGTTTTGGTTTATTGTATTATAAAAAAATCTGATGTATTTGATACTTTTTTAAATGGAAAGCCTTGTAGAGAATGAAACAGTCTTAAGCTAAAATGTCTCAGGTCAGATAATGGAGGGGAGTATTATAACAATGAATTTGATGATTACTATTCTAAGAATGGAATCCGTAGGAAAAAGACGGTTCCAGGAACTCCGCAATAGAATGGGGTGTCAGAAAGGATGAACAAAACAATAATGGAACGTGTTAGGAGCATGAGGTTACATGCAGGACTACCTCTTTCTTTTTGGGTAGAAGCGGTGAGCACAGCTTGTGTACTTGATAAACAGAGGACCCTCAAGTGCCTTAGATGGAGGCATACCTGAGGAGGCTTGGTATGGTAAGAAAGTTGATTATTCATTTCTTAGAGTCTTTGGATGTGAGGTGTTTTTTCATATAGACAAGGATGATAGGACCAAGCTAGAGGCTAAATAAGAAAAATATACTTTCATTGGTTATGGTGGTGATGACTTTGGATATAAATGTTGGAGTATTAAGGACAAGAAAATCATTCAATCTAGGGATGTGGTCTTTAATGAGAAAGTCATGTATAAGCAGCAGAGGAAAATAGGGAAGAATCCAAGAAAGAATATGCAGCAGTAGAGGATCTTTTGGATGGGAAAGTGACACATGAATCAGTTCAGAACCCCTCAACAGGAACCCCAAACTCCTATATTGAGGAGGTCTTCTAGGGTAAGAAGAGAACCTGAACATTTTTCTCCTTCTCTTTATTATTTATTACTCACTGATAGTGGAGAGCCAAAGAGCTTTGATGAAGCAATGCAGGTAGATGCTAGGAAGAAGTGGGAGCAAGCCATGGATGAGGAGCATTAGGCTCTCATGGAGAACCAAACATGGGATTTGGTAAAGCTACCCGAAGGAAAAGAGCATTACAAAACAAATGGGTGTTCAGAGTGAAAGAGGAAGAAGGAGGAAAGAAAAGATACAAGGCCCGATTGGTGGTTAAGGGGTTTGCACAGAAAAGGTATAGATTTTGATGAGATTTTTTCTCCTGTAGTAAAAATGACTTCTATTAGAACTATTCTAGGAATAGTTGCACAGCAGAAGACTTGCACTTAGAACAGCTTGATGTAAAGACTACATTTCTCCATGGTGATTTGGAGGAGGAACTATATATGCAACAACCAGAGGGCTATGAGGTAAAAGGTAAAGAGGAGATGGTGTACAAACTGAAGAAGAGCTTGTATGGCTTGAAACAAGCTCCACATCAATGGTATAAGAAATTTGATAGCTTCATGATGGAGCAAGGTTATATTAGATGTCATTCTAACCATTGTGTGTATACAAAGAAATTTGAGGATGGCAGTTATATTATCCTTTGTCTATATGTGGATGACATGTTGGTTGCAGGTAAAAACATGCAAGAAATAAAAGTACTCAAGAAGCAACTAAGTGAATCCTTTTCTATGAAGGATTTGGGGGCAGCCAAACAAATCCTTGGTATGAGGATATCTCGGGATAGGAAGGAACAAAGCTGACTTTATCTTAGGAAGAGTACATTAAGAAGGTCTTGGAGAGGTTTAATATGCAGGATGCTAAACCGGTTGGGACTCCTTTGGCAGGCCATTTCAAGTTATCAAAGGAACAATGTCCTAAGAGTAGGAGAGAAACCAGATGTCCAAGGTACCTTACTCATCAGCGGTTAGTAGTTTGATGTATGCCATGGTGTGCACTAGGCCTGATATTGCCCATGCAATGGGAGCGGTGAGTAGATTTATGAGTGATCTAGGTAGAGATCACTGCAGGCAATAAAGTGGATCCTTTGGTATTTGAAAGGGACCATGGGGATAGTTTTCTTGCTGATAAAGGATCAAACACCACTTCATGTGGTTATGTAGATTCAGATATGGCTAGAGATGTAGACATCGGAGGAGCACAACAAAGTTATGTTTATACTGTAGGTGGAACAACAAAGAGCTAGATTTCATGACTACGTAGTTGGTGGCTTTTTCAACCATGGAGGCTAAGTATGTTGATGTCATAGAGGCAAGCAAGGAAATGATTTGGTTACAACAATTACTTGAGGAGTTGGGGCATAAGCAGGAGGAAGGAAATTTACATAGTGATAGTCAGAGTGCTATACACCTAGCTAAGAACTCTGATTTCCACTCTAGGATGAAGCATATATAGTTAAGGTACCATTTCATCAGGACAGCTTTGGAGGAAGAGAAGTTGAAGCTAGAGAAGATTCATACCAGTCAAAATCCTGCAGACATGATGACCAAGGTGGTCACAAGGGAAAAACTGAAGTTGTGTTCAGCTTTGGTTGGTCTTCACGGAAACTAGTGAAGGGTTGAGAAGCTTGCTCAGAGGAAAACTAGTCTCTAAGTGGGAGATTGTTAGGTTGTGGAGCCTATTTTCATGTATCCTCATCGGTTCGGGCGCACTTAGCCTTGAAAAAATGGGCCGTAAAACGTGTCCGATATATCGAAAATGTGATTTTCTCATATGGGTAGGATTTTGACCCATAGATTTATGGGACAGCTTTTTTCCCATGGTTTATATACCCATAGTTTTGTAAAATTGCTTAAGCAAATTGTCTATTTATATGGTTTTATGCATATGATAGAAGGATGAAAAACATTGTAGATGTGTTTTGAATTCGTGTGAATTCTCAGAGATTTTGTTGAGCATAGCTCCAAACAGATCTGGGTATTGTATTGAGAGAGTGGTGGCTTGTAATAAAATCTGAGCAAGTGATTCTTGGTGGACATAGCCCAAATTGGGTGAACCACATTAAATATTGTCTCTTTGTGTTGTGTTATTTTATTCTGCACTTTTATTTGAGATTTGTAATATTTTCTACATATTAGTATCTACTGTTGCGATTTTGTGAGGGATTATTCCACATATTTTATCCCTTATTTTCTAACAACTTGTTGATATAGGTTTCCATATTCAATCTCCATGTAATTAATCCCTTATGATATGATCCTTACACAAAGGGAGTTGGCATCACAATGAAAAAATTCCACTTTCTAACAAATTTTTTATTGGATGCACTATTTTGTTAACTTTCTTGACCTCCCCCTCTCCTCTTATGTGGACCGATAATAGTAAAAATACCCATTATATTACATCTTTGAAAGCATGACTTGCTATTCATTGTGTTGGATATGCCTTTAAGTACATCTTGAAATTTATTCTACAACTCTAAAATCCTCATTCATTCAAAGAATTAATCCCATATTGGATGGTATACTTTTTTATGGTATCATATGCACTCCAATACACCATGACCATTATACACATAAAATTGAAATCAAAATGGAAGTATATTTTCTATTAGCATAATAATTTAATTGCGTTTGAACACATAGCTATTCCATTCCATGGAGGATCAACCATCAAAGTTAACATTGTGCTCAAGGAAGTTTCTCACTCATCGCCCTTCGTTTTCATTATTAATATCTATTATTCTAACTCAATTATAATAATGATCCCTATATGGTCAATGGGTTTAAATCCATTATTTTAAATTCATCCTCTTACTAACGAATTTTTGGGTGGTCAAACAATTAACTAAAAATAATGTTTTCTTTCTTGTCCTCCTCCTCTACTCTTTTGTAACCATGTGATACCATGAATACCCATTATATTGTGTTTTTAAAATGGTAACATTACTTCAACTACATCCGATAGTTTTTACATCACTCAAGAATGTTCATTCATTAAAAAAAATAAACCCAAAATTGGATATCTTGTTCAATTTTATTTGTTTACATCATTTATCGGATAAACAGTTCCTTAAGAGTTAGGGAAAACCATCAAATATAAACATATTCTAGAGGATTATATCATTCATTGACCTGCATTTGCATTTTGAATTTCCATAATTCTAACTCATTTAAACTATGAACCTTGTGTCGATGGGGTTGACATAATGCTTGATTAGATGCATTGCAAAGATGAGTGTGTTTGATTTTTGACATTTCCTTTTCTTTTTTGGGTTCATCATACCATAAAAGACTTGTTTAGTTGTGTTTGAATATATAATTGCCACGTAAAATTTCCTTGAGGGGTAGGGTTGACCATCAAATTTAACCTTCTTCTAGACAAGTTCCTCACCGATTGACCTAGGTTGCCATATTTAATCTCCATAGTTACTCCATATAGATAAATATGAAATTAGATAGGTTATAAATTTGAGTTTTTTTAAATGTTAGGGGTAACAAAAATGTGATACAAATAACATCATGTTTGTGCCAAAATCACCTCTTGTAAACACTAAAGCATGCACTTGGGTACATTTCTAGCTCTTAATTGCATACCATTATTCATATTATTCCTAAGCGATAAAAGTAGTAATTGACATCTATCTTTGGCCTCTTTGCTTTATTTCTTGCTTTATATGTGGTCTTGCACACCTCACTTCCTAGTCTGATTTCACTACTTTATCTTTATTGGCTCCAGACGCCATCACCTAACTAGGATGCCGAGCCTAGGTGCCCTCATCCCCTATGGGAACCCTTGACTTATTTGTATCTTACTCGCCCCTTTTGGGCCTCTTTTATATTTTGGGCATCATGTTTTCTTGGTGGTCAGCATTTTAGATGTTAAATACGAAATTCAAACTAGGGAATCATATAAATACAAAGCTATGTGACCATAATAAAATACCAAGCTCTAAGCATCTACTATCTCCAACTAAGGTTGCATCCAAAGGCATTCTAAGAGCATCAACGCATCCATCTATTCAAGGGATAAGGGACTACATTATTCTACATACACTTCATAGGAGGGGAATTTCATTTTGACATCCACACATCTATCTATATTTATATTGTTTGCTATCAAGTGCATCTCACATAAGAGCCACTTAGGGAATGATTCTACACACAGAGAGAAATACATGGATTCTCGAGATGTAGTCACGCAACGCCTCGCTTGTAAGTTCACTCTTTTAGGTGACCATCTAAGGTCAACTTAAATCCCCATTTGCATATTGTTTTGGGATTTGATGTGTTTTGGGTTTTACAGAGACCATTTGTTTTTCATGTTACAGAAAATTCTATGGACATCCAAAGAAAATACATGTGATCAAAAACAAAGGCTAGTGACACTCATGCGACACGTAGAAAATCATTTTCTAAGGTTCTAACGTGTATTCACAGTGCCTACGTAAGGTCTTTGGTGCCTAGCGCCCCTAACCCAAATCCTGCACAACCTATTCCCAACATTTTTATAGTTCTGCAATTTTATGGGCTCAGTTTCACTTGCTTTGTCCTCCTGTTCCATCATTTTTTAGCTTAGTACATCTTTGGGATTATTGTGAAATCAGCTAGGTATCTTACTCCATCTCTTGCACTTATGGTTTTAATATCCATTTACTTATTTCTTAGGTCATATTTGTACTTTATCATTTTATCCATCAGTATGTGACTCTTTGAAATATATAGGGTTTTACAAATTTCTATATTTGTCAAATCACCTCTAACTTCTAAAAACATAAAATGGGGTGAAAAAGTGCCTCCCACTTTATTTCATTTCATTTTAATATCAAAGAGAGTAAATAAGAAATAAAAATGGAGAGAAGAGGAGAATTATAGTAAAAGAAAAAAATGACAACAAAAAAGACAGAAAAAGAAAAAAAGGAAGAGGATAAAGGAAAAAGGATAGCCAAAGGATAACATTGAAAAAAATTCAAACTAACACAAACATGGAGAAAATTAAAACCTTCAATACAAGAAAACCTCAACTAGAATAAGAAGAGTATGTGACAAATCCCATATTATAGGTATGTCGATTTTCATCTAAATTTGATTAAAAGTGTATATGGGGTAAGTGCACCAAGTTGGGGGGCCAAAAGGGGGTCTTAAGTGGATGCATTTTTCTGAAAAAATAAATCTTCAACTTGTAGAGTTTTTCAAAATAGTTACACTCAAAATTGGCGTAGATGTTGTAGAAATATGAATCGTAGCATTTTGAGTCTAGTTTCTAAGCTACTAAAATTTATTGAAAACAAATAAGTTTAAGTTGGTCAAACAACTAAAATACCAACAGATGCTTCTTTTTTGTTTAAAAACATAATAGAGTGACTTTCGTGCCCCCACCATTTTTTTAGCAAAATTTAGTATTTTTGAAAACCCTTTGGTAGAAAGATAGCTAGGAGTATCTATTTTGGGCTCCATTTTTTTAGATTTATTTAGATAATATTTTGTTATTTATGATTTTTCTAGTACATAAATTTTATGTTTTGAAAAATAATGAAGCTCCCACCGTGCCCCCCCCCACCTAACTACCTCAAAAAATATCGAAAATTAGATTTTTTTTGTTTTTGAATATGTATAGAATTATGCCTAGTTTAGGCTAATATAATTTTTTTAATTTCGATCACCCAAAAAAAGGATACACCATGAAAGATAAACATATTTACACTTCAAACAATAGCTATAAAAAGGCATAGTTAGAAAATAAATAATATGGAAACCTTATATTAGTCAGAAAATTTGAAAAAATATATTTTTAGAAAGAAGAGACTCTGCTCTACATCATGGTATAATGTTTTTAAAATGGATCAATTTTTTAATTTTGATTTATCATAGAGGAAGTGTCATTTTTACATTTTCTTGTAAAAACTCATTGTTTGATGTGTTTGTGTAGGTCCATGCGTCGGCTTGGGATCAAACTGATCCCAAGCCTTAAGGCATGTCTTGGGAAAAGAGAAAATGAAAAAAGTGTACGCTACATACATAATGTGTACGTATTTTTATTTATTTTAAATATTATGGCCCCCAACGTCCCTTTCATCTCTTTCACGGAATTCTACAAACATTCTGTTTATCTACAATTTTCTACATTCTTGCATGATTTTTTAGTATTTCATTTTTCCCCTACCCCACTAGTTGATTTTTTCTAATCATGGGTGATAAATGTCGAGCTAAGGACAAGAGTAAAGTCAAGAACAAGACACCTGAGCAATTGGAAGAGAAGAGAATAAAGAAATTGAAGAGAATGCAAAAACTTCGAAAGGGGCAAAGGTACATCTGCTATATCGAATATAGCTAATGTATTAGAAAATTGGGATGAAATACATAATGAAAATGTAGAGAATAATGATTTTGTAATGAATAATGATATTGAATTGAATGATAATGTTGGTATGGATGAAGAAATTGATATGAATCCAATTGTTGAACCCTTACTTGAGAATCCAAATGTTAATCCCGAAATTTGTCCAAAACATTGAATGAAGAAAGTAACCTTGTAAATGAATCTTCACCTCTAAGAAAACCTCCTTCCATTTCGTGAAGAAAACCAATTCACTTAATTTAAATTGATGAAAACATTATAAAACCAATGCCTAACAAAATGTCTAAAAGAAATGCTAGAAGAAAAGCTAGTGGAATTTGGGATAATTACTTTAAGAATTTAAATGACACACAAAAATGTCAATTATTTGTTTCATTTATGAAATTAATTAAGATGAGACATATAATGAAGACCTGTGGGGTTAAGAACATCTAATGTTGTTGATCAAAATGTGTCAATTGTTGAAAACATACATAAAGCATACCAAACTGTAGGTGGCAAAAGACACACAAAGATAGTAATGCTACATGACGTGCACTAATTAATTGTATAGTAAGTGATAAAATAGTTAATAAATGCTTGATTAGAAAAACAAGCAGTGCTTTGAAGCTAAACAGAAAAACACTAATGAAAGCAATAGAGAGGCGTAAACGTCTTAAGTTAGTCAATAACACTGACTACTGGGATTTCTCTAGCAGACTTCCATGAAAAGACAAGAATACATTTGATATTCTACAAGAATTAATTGTAAAATTTTGGAATGAGAACACAAGGGTGTCACCGAATAGAAGAGATACAATAAAAAGAAGAATAGGTTCTCGTAATCGTGAATCATGTGCAAAACATTTCTTAGATATGACTCAAACATAATTGTTCTCTAAGTTTAAAAATGAAAATCCACAAATTAATAATAGCCAAAGATTCTTTGAAATGAGCAAACCCTTTTATGTGAAAATCAATCGCTCATGTACCACTTGTTGTTGCAGGCATCATGTTGAATTTTCAATGCATTATAATGTTTTTTCTCGAATAAGTCGTGGTTTTTACATACGACATCATGTTGCGAAGTGTGGAATAAATGTCCCACAAAAATCTTCAAGGGAATTTATTCTCGACAATATTTTGTGAAAAATCAACAAGACAATTTTTTATTACAAAGCATGTTTGGATGGAACATACAAGAGTATGCGGTGGCTTGCCAAATCTGAAAATTTGTATCCACGAGGAGTGTACATATTCAATAGGAAAAGAATTGGTTGATTTCACCAAATATAAATCGGTGGCATATCAATTAAAAGATGGAAAACAATCTAAGAGGTGTGAGCTTGTTAGCAAATAATTACCCGTATCGTAATATATGGTCAAATTCGAGAGGAAATTTTTATGAGTATGCAAGGCACACACATAGAGCTTGATGGTTGGATGAACAATTCAATTTAGGAAAGGAAACATTCCCACTTGGTACTATTGTTTCAGTAGTTGACTTCGCAGAGAATTACACATTGCAGCCACAAATGGAGGTTCAGTCTCAATATTATAACTCAGTGCAAGTTTCTATTTTCGTGCATATAACATTCATGCACTCTCCTAAAAGCACTGAGCAAGATCAAAAAATATTAAGAGTATCATTTCTACATCAAGTGATGATCGGGCACATTCTACATAATATTTATAAGGGTGTTTCCAGGTGTTTTATGTGAACTTGAATGAGAGGAACATTAGTTTCGATTAACAGTACATTTGGTCGGATAAACCGCACATCACAATTCAAGAATGCATGGATGTTTTATTGGATAAGAAAGATGCACAAAGAAACAAATGTGCAACATATCTAGAGTTTTACTGAGGCAGGGCATGGAAAAGGAGAGCATGATGGTGCAAGAGCATGTGTGAAAAGAGCACTTACAAGAGAAGAGTTAAAGTTCAAGGATGGTGCTAAATTTACGATGCAAAAATATTGTTGATTGGTGTGTTAAGAATATGGGCCATGAATATCAAAAGAGATCAATGGTTCGTAGATATTACTTGGTTGATAGAGAAACAACATCTGACAAACTTTGAAGATTGTATGACAGTTGCAGGATCAAGTGATATGCACTCATTCCGTAGTTCAAATGCAAATGCTTGGACTATTTATACTAGGTGCATGACATGTTTTTGTATATCATGCATTGATTTTGCGTGGAATGAATGTGAGTCACAAGAAGTGGGTGGATGAATAGACTTGTAGACCTCTAATTCTACTCGACACACATCAAGTTCCACGAGCATTACAACTTGTAGGGTCTTTAGATCAAATGACAACATCACCTGACTTTGACCAAGTCTTTGATTTAGTGCAACAAGGTACATACATATATATACATGCCATGTTTTAGATTTATAAATTATTAAATGGTCAAATATTAATGTATTTATAAATTGACCGAATAGTTTTATTTTGTGATACATAGGGCACGTTTTTACGCTTATTGCGATGGAATTTAACGAAGAGGGAATAGACTACTTCTTATCTCGTTGTGTAGAGGGGAAAAAAATTGGCTTCCACAACTCATTGATGGTGAAGACCTTGAGTATCCCAATCGGATCAGCTGGTAGTCACCGGAACTTGGCTTCGACGATATCCTATCAAAAATCAAACATTTGGTTGTTTGAAGACTATGAATTACATCGAAGATACTTCACTATTCACATTTGGTCTTTGCAACAAATATTAAATTGATCAAATATTGAGGTTGGCGATCAAACAAAAATCGGTGGAAGGTTCATGAATAAGATCATGAAGCAATTCTTGCTACTGTCAAGAATAGAGTTGATCCTTACGGTTCATTGGATTGAATTTGCAAAGGTATGTTCTTCATGAATTTAATTTGAATATTTACTTAAATGATTTTGTTTAAATTTTGTATGATTTAAAATTCTATTTAATTTCTTACTAACATGTTTATGTAGGTTAGTGGTGCCAAAAAGATTCCACCTTCGCTGGTTGGCACTCACAAGAGAGAATTTATTATTCTCGAAGCCAAGTGAAGCTAAGAGAAATTAAATATTAGAAAGGAACAACAAACAGAAATTCTCATTTCACCACCTATATTATTCAAGTGATTGGCAATGGACAACCTTACACTCGACTCGGTCAATGGAGATGGAGAAAATACAAGAGGATTTCCTAGAGGGCCCCAAGTGTGGAGGTCTTAGATCTTATGAGATGTCTCTAGGTGCCATGGAGTCTCGAGAAATCACCGGTCGAAGATATGGCGTGATTGGGCCTCGTGGCTCTTAAGCTACTACGCTGGACAGGGTAGCCCGAAAGCATGAGGAGCATAGGGAACCAAAAAAATACTCCACTAGCATTCACCTGGCCACCTCGACGTGTTGGCATAGTTGGTTCGGTCCCACGAGCTTCCGTTTGCAAAACTACAACGCCTCGACAGCCCTCTACACCGACTTAGATCACACGTTTGCAAACAATAGCACATTGAAAGAACCGGATGGAGAAGGAGAAAACCGCGAGAGGATTTTGTAGAGGGCCCCGGCATGGAGGTCTCGGATCTGATGAGATGTCTCTAGGTTCCATGGAGTCCGAGAAATCACCTGTCGAAGATATGGCGTGATTGGGCCTCATGGCTCTTAAGCGACTACGCCCAGATGGGGTAGCCCGAAAGCACGGGGAGTGTAGGGAACCAAAATGAATGCTCCACTAGTGCTCACTTGGCCACCTCAACTTCTTTGTGTAGTTTTTTCGGTCCCATGAGCTTTCGTTTGTAAACTACACCTCTCTCCTTAGCCCTACACTCGACTCAAGTTACACTATTTCGCGTGTTTGCAAACAATAACACATTGAGAGAACTAGATGGAGACGGAGAAAACTATGAGAGTATTTCATATAGGTCCCCAATGTGGAGGTCTTAGATCTAATGAGATGTCTCTAGGTGCCACAGTCCAAGAAACCACCCGTTGAACATATGGTGTGTTTGGACCTTAGGCATCTTAAGTGACTATGCCCTGGACGAGGTAGCCCGAAAGCACGGGGAGCGTAGGGAACCAAAAAAATCCTCCACTAGCGTTTACCTGGAAATTTTGACGTGATGGCGTAGTTAGTTCGGTCCCACGAGCTTCCGTTTGCAAACTATAGCGTCTGGCAGCCCTACACCGACTCAAACCGCACTATTACGTGCGTTTGCAAACAATATCACAAAGAAGAGAACTAGATGGAGACAGAGAAAACCACGAGAGATTTTCATAGAGGGAGCTGATGTGGAGGTCTTGGATCTGATCGACGTCTCTAGGTGCCATGAAGTATGAGAAATCACCCGTCAAGATATGGCGTGATTGGGCCTCGTGGCTCTTAAATGACTACGCCTGAGACGAGGTAGCCCAAAAGCATGGGGAGCATAGAGAACCAAAAAAATCCTCCACTAGTGTTAACCAAGCTTCCCGATGTGTTGGCGTAGTTGGTTCAGTCCCACGAGCTTCCGCTTGCAAACCATGCGTTCCTGGCATCCCTACACCGACTCAAACCGCACTATTATGCGTGTTTGCAAAACAATAGCACATCGAGAGAACCAGATGGAGATGGAGAAAACCATGAGATAATTTCATAGAGGGCCCCGACATGGAGGTCTCGGATCTGATGAGACATCTCTAGGTGCCACGGAGTCTAAGAAATCACCCGTCGAAAATATGGCGTGATTGGGCCTCAGGGCTCTTAAGTGACTACGCCCTGACGGGGGCCCAAAGCACGAGGAGCATAGGGAACCAAAACCAAGTCTCCAAAGAGCATTCACTAGGCCACCCCGATGTGTTGGAGTAGTTGGTTCGGTCCCACAAGCTTCCATTTGCAAACTACAATGTCCGCAGCCTCTACACCGACCGAGACTACGGTATTACGTGCATTTACAAACAATAGCATGACGAGAGAACCGGATGGAGATAGAGAAAACCATGAGAGGATTTTGTATAGGGCCTTGACATAGAGTTCTAGGATTTGATGAGACATCTCTAGGTGCCACAGAGTCCGAGAAATCACCCGTCGAAGATATGGCGTGTTTGGGCCTCAGGGCTCTTAAGCGACTACGCTCGGACAGGGTAGCCTAAAAGCACGGGGAGCGTAGGAAACCAAAAAAATCCTCCACTAGAATTCACCAGCCACCTCAATGTGTTGGTGTAGTTGGTTTGGCCCTATGAGCTTTAACTACAACGTCTGGAAACCCTACACCGACTCGGAGGCACCGCAATATTACGCGTGTTTGCAAACAATAACACAAGAAAGAACCGGATGAAGACGGAGAAAAACCATGAGAGGATTTCGTAGAGTTCCCCAATGTGGAGGCATTTCATTTGATGAGAGGTCTCTAGGTGCCACAGTCCGAGAAATCACTCGTTGAACATATGGCGTGTTTAGGCCTCGGGGATCTTAAGCGACTATGCCCTGAGGAGGTAGCTTGAAAGCACGGGAGCGTAGGGAACCAAAATGAAGCCTTCAATAGCATTCTCCTATCTATCTTGACATGTTGGTGTAGTTTATTTGGTCCCATGAGTTTCCGTTTGCAAACTACAACGTCCCGGCAGCCCTACACCGACTTAGATCGCACTATTACGTGTGCTTGCAAAACAATAGCACAACGAGAGAACCAGATGGAGACGGAGAAAACCACAAGAGGATTTCATAGAGGTCCCCAACATGGAGGTCTTAGATATGAATAAATGTCTCTAGGTGCCACAGAATCCAATAAATCACCCGTTAAACATATGGCATGTTTGGGCCTCAGGGATCTTAAGCAAATACGCTCGGATGAGGTAGCCCGAAAGCACAGGGAGTGTAGGGAACCAAAACGAAGCCTCCACTAGTGTTCACCTGGCCACCTCAAATTTTTTGCATAGTTGGTTTGGTCCCACGAGCTTCCATTTTCAAACTACATCCTTTTGCAGCCTACACTAACTTAACCGCAATATTTCACGTGTTTGCAAATAATAGCACAACGAGAGAACCAGATGGAGACGAAGAAAACCACGAGAGGATTTCATAGAGGTCCCCAATGTGGAGGTCTTGGATCTAAAGATACATCTCTAGGTGCCACAAAGTCTGAGAAATCACCCATCAAAGATATGACGTGTTTGGGCCTCATGGCTCTTAAGGGACTACGCCCGGACGAGGTAGCCCGAAAGCATGGGAGCATAGGGAACCAAAACAAAGCCTCCACTAGCATTCACCTAGCCACCCCGATGTGTTGGCGTAGTTGGTTTGGTCCCATGAGCTTCCATTTTCAAACTACAGCCTCTGGTAGCCCTACACTAACTCAAACTACATTATTTCGCACATTTGCAAACAATAGGACATCGAGAGAATTGGATGGAGACGGAGAAAAACATGAGAGAATTTCATAGAGGTCCCCAATGTGGAGGTATTAGATCTAACGATACGTCTCTAGGTGCCATGGATTATGAGAAATCACCCGTCGAAGATATGGCGTGTTTGGGTCTCATGGCTCTTAAGCGACTACGCCTGGAGACAAGGTAGCCTAAAAGCACGGGGAGCATAGGGAACCAAAACAAAGCCTCCACTAGTGTTCACCTAGCCACCCCGATGTGTTGGCATAGTTGGTTCAGTCCCACGAGCTTTTGTTTGCAAACAAAAACCTCTAAAGAACCATACATTGACTTAAACTGTAGTATTTCGCACGTTCGCAAACAATAGACATCGAGAGAATCGGATGGAGACAGAGAAAACCATGAGAGGATTTCATAGAGTTCCTCAACATGGAGGTCTCAGATTTAATGAGATATCTCTAGGTGCCACGGAGTCTGAGAAATCACCCGTCAAAGATATGGTGTGTTTGGGCCTCAGGGATCTTAAGCGACTACACCCTATTGACAAGGTAGCCCAAAAGCACGAGGAGCATAGGGAATCGAATGGAGACGGAGAAAACCACGAGAGGCTTTGGTAGACTACAAAAATCTAACCTAAATAGTCGAGTAATAGACTAAATCGGTGACCCGAAAATAATCATATTATTACTACCTAATCTCGAGGACCCTTGTAGGCTTTAGTTTATTTGCTGACAATTTTCTCCTTTTAAGTAATCAATTTAAAATAATGCAAGACAATAATGACAATTGCACAAAGATTGATTACGAGTTTGGCAATTGCCTACATCTCTAGGTTCTTATCGAACCGTTCCACTAGTCAAAACTTGTAAGTTACAATAGTACTTTCATAAGAAAACCTAATGGAAACTATTTAAACTTGCTTAGAAGAATAACCAGACCTTCGACGACAAGGGTGAAAAATAGCACCCGACTTCCACCTTCCTGGTGTATTCGGCAAGCTTGATGGCTCCAGCTCCACTGTTCGGAATCCTCCGGTTCTCGATCAACCTTCTAGACGCTTCATAATGCCCTATGGCACTCCGGTCAATATTCCAGATTCACAATAATTGGTGTGGCGCTATGGGCCGACTAGGTAGTATTAATAACTCCTAGCCACAATAATGCCTATTTAAATAAATATGTCTTCACAACTTTATAATAAGCCTAATAAAATAGGTCTTATAAAATGAACGCTCCTCTGCTTGCTCGGGAAATATTCCTCATGCTCTTGCTTCGAGCTTCCAAGTTGTGTGTCCATTACAATGAACTAGGTACCCTATTTATACAATTTTAGAGCCCTTAAAAAATGGATCACATATAATCCTAAATTTATCTTTAATCCTTAGCCATACATGAAAAATGGGATCAAATACCCATATTGGTGGATGCATTTGTTTAATCCCAATTTGGGCGGCATTTGTTGAAATGGGATTAAATCCCATATTTGGTGGGATGTAATTTGTTTGAGGCTTTAAAGCCTCTTTTCCCACGCAAATGTATAGTGGTCAATGGACCATTAGAGGCATAACCGCCCCCATCTCCACGTGGATTAATACCATGCATGGCTTTAAGCCCCCTAACAACCGCTTCATCACCTTCCACGTGGTCATAGCATATGTTGGCGGTTAGGAGAGTTATGTGGGTAAGGTGGAATATTGCGGTTTATACTAATGTTTGAACATTAATATATATATATATATATATATATATATATATATATATATATATATATATATATATATATATATATATATATACGTGGCATTTGGCAATAATGTGTAGTGGACTTACCAAGTAAATAAAAATTTGACCCATACCATGGGGTATCAACAATAATTAACTCAGTCATCATGTAGTCCACTTTTCATCTCCCGATAGGCAAATCGATCGTATTTGATTCGTGGTGGAAAGCCACGTGGTGGCTTGTGGAACCACCACGTCAGCGATAATACCGTAGTCCACCAGTGGCCGGCTCCTCCATGATAAAAGTTGAGCCTCTTGTTCCGACGTGCCATTCCATTCCACGATTGTCGACGACCGGTGGTTAAAACCCCTCCAATTTTACCAACACCTTTTTGCCACGTGTCATAGTGCGATTGGTCCAATATTGACCAATTGACTAGAGTTGACTTTCCTCTTGACCGAACTTTGACCGGAAATATCTAGAGCTCCCGATGTCCATTTGTCACGTTCTCATAGTCATTGGAAATCTCTCGAGATGATCTTCTGCACTGACACCATTTAGGGATGTTTAGGGAACTTCCAAAAATGATCCCCTGATCAATCAGCATTCTAATTCTCGCATATAAAATGAATTTCTACCTTCAAAAAACAAACTATGGGTGATTGCTCAATCAAAAATAAATTACAATTCTAAACGAGTTTCGTGCTCAATTATCAATACTTCATTGCAGTTTTTCTTGCCATTATGCTACTTTTGGAACTACCCGGTTTGATTTTTGAAGTCAAGCAATGGGATTAATAAAAATAATCAACTTGACATGTCCTTAAGATTATCCATGATTCTATCGACAACATCACATAGATTTTCCATTCCAGCTTAAGTTGTGATCCTATCACGCTTCCCATTTTTCCTTTTCCTCTGCTTCGTATCTTCTCTTTAAGTTCTTCCGATGTTTTTAGGTAATCAAATTGACTTCTTTATGACTTTCGTGAGGCATTTCTTCTTGAATCATAGTGACATCTTCACCTAATTGTTTTTTTTTCACAATGTTCATTGTCATCTAAAGTTGAAGACTGAATATTTATATGGCCTTCAACTTCTTTTTGGGCACAAACAACCTTTTGTAATGTCCAAAAAAATCCAGGCTCTTCATTCTCTGTTTAATTAAAGATATTCATTCTTTCAAAATGAACAATTGGAACATTGGTGGTTTCCCTAACAAAACTAAGTTCATAGTCTACATAGTTGCATCCTGTGGCAAAATCATTGAACATTGGTGGTTTCCTCCACCCATGCTTTCGGGCTACCTCATCCGGGCGTAGTCCCTTAAGAGCCCTAAGGCCCAAACATGCCATATCTTCAACGGATGATTTCTGACTCCATGCACCTAGAGATGTCTCGTTAGATTTGAGACCTCCATGTTCGGGACCTTTACGAAAGCCTCTCGTAGTTTTCTCCGTCTCCATCCGGGTTCTCTCGTTGTGGTATTGTTTGCAAATATGCGAAATAGTGCGCTTTTAAGTCAATGTAGGCCGCCGAGGTCAGAGTTTGCAAACGGAAGCTCGTGGGACTGAACCAACTATACCAACACATCGGGGTGGCCTCGTGAACGCTAATGGAGGCTTCGCTTTTGGTTCCCTACGCCCCATGCTTTCAAAGCTACCCCATCCGAGCGTATGCCCTAAAGAGCCCTAAGGCCCAAACACGCCATATCTTCGACGGGTGATTTCTCGAACTCTGTGGCACCTAGAGACGTCTCGTTAGATCCAAGACCTCCATGTTAGGGACTTGTATGAAATAATCTCACGGTTTTCTCTATCTCCATCCGTTTCTCTTGTTGTGCTATTGTTTGCAAATGCGCAAAATAGTGCAGTTTGAGTCAGTGTAGGGTTGTCAAAGGTTGTAGTTTGCAAACGGAAGCTCGTGGGACCAAACCAACTACGCCAACACATTGGGTTGGCCATGTGAACACTAGTGGAGGATTCGTTTTGGTTCCCCTACGCCTCCCGTGCTTTCGGCTACCCCATATGGGTGTAGTCGCTTAAGAGCCTCGAGGCCCAAACACACCATATCTTTGACGGGTGATTTCTCGGACTCCATGGCACCGAGAGACGTCTCGTTAGATCCATGACCTCTGCATTAGGGACCTCTACAAAATCCTCACGCGGTTTTCTCCGTCTCCACCCGGTTCTCTCTCAGCAATTGTTTGCAAACGCGTGAAATAGTGTAGTCTGAGTCAGGAGTCGGCTATTAGACGCAGTAGTTTGCAAACGGAAGCTTGTAGGGACCGAACCAACTACGCCAACACATCGGGTTGGCTAGTTGAACGCTAGTGGAGCACTATTTTTGGTTCCTGTTAGCATATGGATTTGCACCCATGCAACAGTGTGGGAACAAAGTCCCTCCTCAATGAAGGTGAGGCTTCCTTTATTGAAAACCAAAACTGTATTTACATATGTACATTCAAAATTGTATGTGGGGAGTGTTTTGGAACATCAATGGAAAGAAAAGTGAATGAAGGAAAGGAGTGAAATGGAATGAAATGAAAGAACATGCAAGAGTTAGGTAAACACAGAGCCTAATATTGCATGAAGAAGAAAGATGAATAACCAACACAAATAAAATAGAGTTTGAGTTAGCCAAACAAGAACATGTAAAAGGGAACACACATGAGCAAGTAGATAATTAGAGCTTGATCACTATGAACTAGAACAACTGATTAATAACATTGACAATAAGATCAAAGATAATATTTGCATGCAAGATTCAAACACCTAACATCTAATGAACATAAGAACATCAAATGTTACAAGAGATAATGAATGAGACACAAAGTTCGTATTTCATTAACTCCAAAATGTTTTCACAAAAGAACAAAGTTTCTTCCTAAAACAAAGCTTACACACAAAAGTATTTCTTCTCCTCTCTCAAAGTCACCCTTTACAAATGAGCCCCTCACTTCCTTTTATAACCCAAAAGTTGGTTATAAAGTAGTTAGGGTTTTACATGATCATTAAATAAGGCACTTAAGTGACCTTTGACTTTTTCAACAACTTTATTAAAGACAACTCAAAAATAGAAATTACTTAAAATATCCATAGTTTCCCAAAACAAATAACAACACCTTTTAAAATATACAATAATAACCAGTGCCTTATCCATTGAAATGGGGTCCACCTATCTCAAGCGTATGAGAAATGGACTCTCCCACTTCGTTAGATACTAAGAAAATCAACTCCCTGAACCGCCGGTGAAATTAGGATCTGCCGCTTTTTCCAGTTGAAAGGATCTAAACCTTCCCAAAGTTTCAAACATCTTTTCTTCTTCTGGAGGTTCACTTGGTCGAAGAATAGCCTCACAAAATACCTGCAATTCAAGAATTCTACTTGGCATATCATTTAAATTAACAATTTTGGATTGAGCGTCTCAAAATAAGTTCTTTAATTTGATGCACCACTCCATTGAAACTGACGAGAAATTGTTGGCGGGAGTGTACATGTCCTTAAACAATTGTGAAAATTGTTCTTCCACCTGCTCCGATGAACACCTTTGATTATGCTCATTTACGAGGTTATAAGGAATCTCAGCCATGAATTCCTAAATCAAGGAGAGTGAAGTGAAGGCTTCATTGCACATGCTTTCATAATGGATCATAGAATCCTCGAGAAGCATTTTTCTTGATTTGAGATGCAGACACCAAAGAAAACGTGTCCCTCGATGTTCAAATTCGAGAATTCCTTCAATAGCTAAAACTAAAGATTCCATACTTGTCATCTCCTGTAAACTGGGCAATATCTCATCCAAATTTGATATAGTAGAAACAAAAGTTTCTTTGAAAGAAAGAATTGGATCAAGATACGCACTGACATCTTCATGAAGCTTAACCACGGTCTTGATCGTCCCCTGGCCTAAAACGAGAATCTCTGAAAGCCAAGTTTTAGTGACATGGCCCAATGTGTTTATTTCCTTTGACAAATTGAGAGTATCTTCATCTGGGGCAGCCACTGCATCAGGTACTAGGAAGGTGGATGATATGGGATTTATCAAATGTTGAACATATTCCACCAATTGATTCTTTTTGGCCTTGAGCTGAGAGTTTTGAGACTTGTATTTCTCAAGTCTCTTTAGCACGATATCAATTGAATCTCGAGCCATCACCATATCACTTTCTAATGTAGATATTCCAAGTCCAAGTCTGGAAACTTCATAGTCGGCAGGTGTCATAGCATCGCTCTTTATCCACTTGTGGAATGGCAAGGTCTGCAAATTTGTTTCCATCATTATCCACCATTATTCGAGAAAGCACCTTAGGCTTCTTAGGAATGGCATCATTCAAAAGTTTGAAAAGGGCATCAAAATCAATGTCAATTGGCTTGACAACTCTCTTCCTTTTCTTTACTTTGGAATCAACCCAAGAAGGAGTATCATTCACTATTTCAGCATACAAAATCTTGGAGCTCGAATCAATATTCTCATTATTCTCAACATCATGAGATCCTACTTGAATCCTACCTACGACCTCGATTTGAGGAGAAACAACCTCAATATCCACTTCCTGATTATTCGGGAGATTTTGGGAAATCCCTTCATGAACTACATGCTCCGAAGTGTTTGATATTTGAATTACTTGCACCTGAGTGGATGCTTGTTTGAAGCATGGCTGAGGATCATTTGGCTACTAGCTTCTGAGCACTATTAATGATGTGGGTAGAAGAATCTCTACTCGAGGTAGAAAATCCAGACACACGCTCTCTTCCTTCTTCGGGGTTAGGATCTTTAGATCTTTCTCCTTGTGACACGTTACTTGGCGAAGTGGATTTTGGCAACCACTCTTTTCTTGCTTGTTGTGTATGATTGGATGGTAATGAGGTTGATCGAGAAGAGACTTTGGTCGAATGGAGGCCCCCTCGTATTGGAAATTTTTGTGATCCCGAAACATGATCTGGAATTGATTGCAATTTGGCAAGTTCTCTGTCATACCAAGATATGCTTCTTTCAATAATTGGTTGATTCTTGCTATCAAGAGAAAATTCATCTCTTTTGGTCCAGTCGATTCGAGGCAATGGGGTAAAAGAAATTGCATCATATGAGGGATCAATGACATCCTCATCATCATTTATGAATGAATCGGGAGGACTCTTGATGTGGAAGGCCTTGATCTGAGAAAGTGTTAGGTGAGAGTACTCTCATCTTCTTACCTCATGTTCATCCGAACAAGCAGCCCAAAAATCTTCCATGGTAGGATTATGTTGGTACTTTTCTCCCAGAATCTTTTGCATATATCCATTGATATCAAACTGGGCTCTCTTCACATATGGATGGATGGTTATGAGAGTGAACTCTTTTTCCATGAGTTGTGCACTGAAAAGATTTGGACATTGGTATTCCCCGATTTGGATTGGGAAATGAATTCCTGAACGGTGCTTGTCACTAAGAAGGCAGTGAACTTGGAATAATTGTCGTGCCAACTCCATTAATTCCCATCTGTCACTGACGTACTTAGGAAGTTTCCACGGGGTACTAGCAAATCCACTCATGCGAATGTAGGAAAAAGATGAAAATTGAATAAACCAAGTTCCCCATTGGGAAATGACACTCATGGCTTCTTTAGAAAACCTTTCCTCAGTATTCTGATTCAGGTTCCGGATCACACGGAAGGTGAATGCATCGTTGAATCTTCTAAAATGGTGAGAACTATTTTTGAAACTGAGTTGAGGGTAATAATGAAAAACACTATTCGATGGCCCCATGACTCCTCTCGTTTCAAGTCCCAAAATAGCTTTCTTCTTGCTACCGCATAAGTCAATATATGATGTCATGTAGAAGCATCCAGTCATCTTAACTTCTATCAATTGTTTGTGAAGGGTGTTACTGATGATGGTGGCCCAATCCACAAACTCTTTCTTGGCTAGGATGATACAGATAAACTGATACATCCATGGGTGGAAAATCCTAGTAGAAGGTAGACCGAAAACTCGACTTAGGAGAGTGATCATATCCCCAATTTCTTCCACGAACTCAATGCGGTACAGTTCTTTGGGAAGCTTGTCAATTTGAGGTCTCTTGGTTACTAACCAGTTGTTATTAACCATCTTGCTCCATCTCAGGGGTTCTTCATCCCAAAATTCTTGTGTTGATTGGTGAGTGATATCCACATTCTCGGAAAGTCGGGTATGCTCGAGCAATTCCTCAATGTGCTCTGGTGTGATTAAGAGGAAAGGCTCATGATTATCTTTAAAAATTCCTCGTCTCTCAGGGTCATAATGCTCCATGCAAGCAATAACCAATTCCGGACACTGCACCGAGACAAGAAATGTTGTTGCTTGGGGTAGACCACTATGGTAAAGTCTATCTGAGAAAATGGTTTTGCCTTCAGTTTTCACCCGCTCGTAAAACTGTTGCACATTGATGTGACCTAGATTTGTATCAGTGATGTTGTCATATGCTGACTTAATGGAACTGGGAGGGATAATTCCTTGGAATTCATACTTCAGGGTGGATTTGTTAGATTTCTCCACTGGCTTCCTCGATCTCCCCATAGATTTGGATTTTTCGGCCATTATGAATTTTACAGAAAAATGACTCAGGCATGCAAGACAACGCAAACGGGGCCGGGTCTCAGTCTCTGAAACCCCGTTGATGCAAGAAAATATTTTTGTTATAATATTATTATTATTATTTTAAAATAATAATAATAATAATAATGACAATAACTTGATCAGGTTACAATTTCTGATTCCGGTGATGATTATTTATTTATTTTTAATTTAAAATAAACAAAATCACCTAATTTTAATATCCCGATATTTGATTTTTACTTCTTTGGTGCGTGAATCCTCCTGAGAACGCGTGATTCCTTGTGGCAGAAATAGGAAATATTTAATGTTCTTCTTTGCAAAATTTATTATTTTCTTTGGTTGTGCGTAGAGATCTTCTGTTCTTGGCGTGTGGCTGCTTCCTTGGAAAATGCGTTGGAATTTAAAGACTCTCTTTTTAAAAAATTCCAACTTCCTTTCTCCTTTCCACGTGGTCTTGGACTATTCTTGCATGAGTATTTTGCTGTCAAACTCCTGCGTGGATTCCTCCTTCAGGCTGCGTGGGCTATCTTGTTCTTGTTTTCTTTGCTATTTTGGACTGTTCTTTTAAAACCTGCACATTTTTTTACCTCCATGTGGCCTTCTACTTTCTCCTACAGCGTGTGGTCTTGGAAACTATCTAGATGAATGTGTGGAGACTATTCTTTATTAGAGATTGTTCTTTATTGCTCTTGGATTTTCCTCTCCCTCTCCTCACATGTGGTTTGGCCTGGAGAATGCGTGGAGAATGTTTTTGGGTAATAAATGAATTTAAAGCTTTCCCTTTGCCCAATGCGTGGCTCTTGTGTTAGACAAAAAAAAAATACTTTGTTGTTATCTTTCCTCCTACACGTGGATATCTCCTTCACCCTTGCATGCATGGGAGTTTGTTTGATTTTTACTTACTGTGTGGGAAGCTTCTTGGATGGGTGTGTGGAATTTTGGACAGCTCCACCTCTCCTTGGTGCATGGAAAACCTTCCTCTTTGGCACGGCTTCCTTTAGCTTTCAATTTTCTGAAGTGTTGTTTTCCCCGATAATGCGTGGAAATAAAAAAATCTTCTTGTTTTCCTTCTCTCTCCCAAGGCGTGAAACTCTTTCTTTTCTTTGCACGTGAGTGAGTTGTTTTTGTTCTACCTCTTTATCCCTAGCTCAACTTCACATTGCAAAATCAAATAAAAACTAAAGAAAAATGTATGTAATTTTACTCCATGTGTGGGAAATGATTTTTGCTGTTCCCCTCCAAGCGTTGGAATTGAAAACTGTCTGCTGTCCTATTTTGGACTATCCTCTTTTCTTCAGCGTGGATTTCTCTATAATACAAAAACCTTCTTACTTGGTGTTCGTAGTATTGTGGGATGTGACAAAATATTATGTCCTTCAAGAAAAAAAAGCAATCGAAAGCTTCGCACGACTCTTTCCAACGAGTTTGACAAAGGAAGTTATGAGGATTAATCCAACTTCCTCTCTTCTCGGGTAGTGGAATTAAGTGTCAGGGGGAAATGGGGAAAGCAATGGCCAATTGCCAATGGGAATGGCAAAGTGGGCTGGCAATCCCCATTCAATTTCCCCATGTGGGAAATTGGGAGATTTCTTGCCCGTTAACCAATCCATGATTTGGCAATTGGTGGAGAAAATCCCACAAGCGGGAAATTAAAACAAGATTACCAGGAAAGGGGAAATTTGGGTTCGGAAACCAATTTGGCATTCCCAGCAGTTGGAAGCATAAGCTTACTTCCCCGGCAATAAAAATTTGTCGAATGAACTTTCAATTAATATTTATTTAATTAAATACTCCCAAGTTATTTAAAAATTAATTTAATCAAACAAGGAGCAATTAATTAATTAAATATTAATTAATTAATTTTAATGTATTTTAATGTGATTTAAAGCCTGTCAGAGGAGTTCTCACCCAAAAAGGATGAAACGAAGACCGAAACGATCACAAAAAGGAGACGGTTGTCATGAGGGTGATAAACCATGAAAAGTAATACTTTTGAAAATTTTCAAAATTTCCATTTTTTATTTTAATTTTTTTATTAATTTTGTGAAGTCAAAATTGGCTGATAACAGTTCCCTATGCTCCCCATGCTTTCGGGCTATCCCGTCCGGGCGTAGTCACTTAAGAGCAATGAGGCTCAATCACGCCATATCTTCGATGGGTGATTTCTCGACTTCGTGGCACCTAGAGATGTCTTGTCGATCTGAAACCTTCACGTTGGGGCCCTCTATGAAATCCTCTCACGGTTTTCTCCGTCTCCATACGGTTCTCTCGTTGTCTTTTGTGTTTGCAAACATGTGTAATAGTATAGTCCGAGTCAGTGTAGGGCTCCCAAAGGTTGTAGTTTGCAAACGTGCTTTTGGGGCCAAAAACTACGCCAACACATCGGGGTGGCTTGGTGAACACTAGTGGAGGCTTCGTTTTGGTTCCCTATGCTCCTCGTGCTTTCGAGCTACCCCATCCGGGCGTAGTCCCTTAAGAGCCCCGAGGCCCAATCACACCATATCTTCGACGGGTGATTTCTCGGACTCCGTGGCACCTAGAGATTTCTCATCAGATCTGATACCTCCATGTTGAGGCCCTCTACGAAATCCTCTCATGGTTTTCTCTGTCTCCATCCGGTTCTCTCGATGTGCTATTGTTTACAAACGCGTGCGAAATAGTGTAGTTTGAGTCAATGTAGGGTTGCCAGAGGCTATAGTTTGCAAACAGAAGCTCATGGGACCGAACCAACTACGCCAACATATCGGGTAAGCCAGGTGAATGATAGTGGAGGCTTTGTTTTGTTTCCCTATGCTCCCCATGCTTTCAGGCTACCCCATCCGAGCGTAGTCGCTTAAGAGCCTTGAGGCCCAAACACACCATATCTTCGACGGGTGATTTCTCAAAGTCTGTGGCACCTAGAGACATCTCGTTAGATCCAAGACCTCCACATTGGGGACCTCTACAAAATAATCTTGTGATTTTCTCCGTCTCCATCCGGTTCTCTCGTTGTGCTATTGTTTGCAAACGCGTGAAATAGTGTAGTCTGAGTCAATGTAGGGCTGCCAAACGCTGTAGTTTGCAAACGGAATCTCGTGGGACCGAACCAACTATTCCAACACGTTGGGGTGGCTAGGTGAATGCTAATGGAAAATTATTTTTGGTTCCCTACACTCCCCATGCTTTCAAAGTGCTACCCCGTCCAGTGCGTAGTCACTTAAGAGTAATGAGACCCAATCACGCCATATCTTCGACGGTGATTTCTCGGACTCAGGCACCTAGAGACATCTTGTCATATCTGTGACCTCTACATCGAGTTCCTCTATGAAATCCTCTTGTGGTTTTCTCTGTCTCCATACAGTTCTCTTGTTGTGTTATTGTTTGCAAATGCGCATAATAGTGCAGTCTAAATCATTGTAGGGCTGCCAGACACTATAGTTTGCAAACAGAAGCTCATGGGACCAAACCAACTACACCAACACATCACGATGGCTTGTTGAATGATATTGGAGGCTTCATTTTGGTTCCATATGCTCCCCGTGCTTTCGGGCTACCCTGTCTGGGCATAGTCCCTTAAGAGCCCTGAGGCCCAATCACGCCATATCTTTGACGAGTGATTTCTTAGACTCCGTGGCACCTAGAGATGTCTTGTCAGATATGAGACCTCCATGTCGGGACCCTCTATGAAATCCTCTCGTGGTTTTCCGCATCCATCCGGTTCTCTTGTTGTGTTATTGTTTACAAACGCGCGAAATAGTGCAGTTTGAGTCAATGTAGGGCTACCAGAGGTTGTAGTTTGCAAACGGAAGCTCGTGGGACCGAATCAACTATGCCAACACGCGAGACAGCTAGGTGAATGTCATTGGAGGATTATTTTTGGTTCCTTACACTCCCCGTGCTTTCGGGCTACCCCGTCTCGGGTGTAGTCGCTTAAGAGCCTTGAGGCCCAAACACGCCATATCTTCGACGGGTGATTTCTCAGACTTCGTGGTACCTAGAGACATCTCGTTAGATCCAAGACCTCCACATTAGGGACCTATATGAAATCCTCTTGCGGTTTTCTCCTCTCCATCTAGTTCTCTCGTTGTGCTATTATTTGCAAACACGTGAAATAGTGTAGTCTAAGTCAGGTGTAGAGGTGCCGCTGACACACTCGTAGTTTGCAAACGGAAGCTCGTGGGACCGAACCAACTGCTCCAAAACATCGGGTGGCTAGGTGAATGCTATTGGAGCATTTATTTTGGTTCCCTACGCTCCCCGTGCTTTCGGGCTACCCCGTCCGGGCGTAGTCACTTAAGAGACTTGAGGCCCAATCACGCCATATCTTCGACGGGTGATTTCTCAGACTTCGTGGCACCTAGATACGTCTTGTTAGATTCAAGACCTCCACATCAAGGCCCTCTATGAAATCCTCTACAGATTTTTTTGTTTCCATCCAGCTTCTCTTGTTGTGTTATTGTTTGCAAACGTGCGTAATAGTGCAAATAAATCTAAATCGGTGTAGGGCTGCCAAACACCGTAGTTTGCAAACGGAACCTCGTGGTACCAAACCAACTACACAAAAATGTTTCAGTGGCTTGGTGAACACTATTGGATGCTTTTTTTTGGTTCCATATGTTCCTCGTGCTTTCAGCTACCTCGTGCAGGCGTAGTCGCTTAAGATCCCTTAGGCCCAAACATGCCTTATGTTTGACGGGTGATTTCTTAGAATCCATGTACCCTAGAGATGTCTCTTTAGATCTGATACCTCCATGTTGGGGAAATCTACAAAATCATCTTGTGGTTTTATCCGTCTCCATCCGGTTTTCTCATTGTCTTTATTGTTTTGCAAACACGCGTAATAGTGTAGTCTCGAGTGAGTATAGGCGGTGACAGACGCCGTAGTTTTCAAACGGAAGATCATGGGACCGAACCAACTATGACAACACATCGGAGTGGCCAGGTGAACGCTAGTGGAGGATTCATTTTGTTTCCCTACACTCCCCGTGCTTTCGGGCTAACTCGCCTGGGAGTAGTCCGCTTAAGATCCCCGAGGCCCAAACACACCATATGTTCAACGGGTGATTTCTCGGAATCGTGGCACATAGAGATGTCTCGTCATATCCAATACCTCCATGTTAGGGACCTCTATGAAATCATCTCACGGTTTTCTCCGTCTCCATCCGGTTTTCTCGATGTGCTATTGTTTACAAACACACGTAATAATGCAATCTGAGTCAGTGTAGGGCTGCCAGACACACTAGTTTGCAAACAAAAGATCGTGGGACCAAAAAAACTATGCCAACACATTAGGATGTCCTGTTGAATGCTAGTGGAGACTTTTTTGGTTCCTTATGCTTCCCGTTCTTTCAAGCTACCCCCGTCCGGCGTAGTCGCAAAAGAGCCCTAAGGCCCAATCACGCCATATCTTTGACGGGTGATTTCTCGGACTCTGGGCACCTAGAGATGTCTCATCAAATCTAAGACCTCCATGTTGAGTGCCTATAGAAAATACTTTCACGGCTTTATCCATCTCCCTACGCTTTCTCTTGTTGTGATATTGTTTGCAAACGTGCGTAATAGTGCGATCAAGTCGAGTCGGTGTAGAAATTTTGCTGCCAGAGAAGCGTAGTTTACAAATAGAAGCTCGTGGGACCAAACCAACTATGCCAACACATCGGGATGGATTGGTGAATGCTAGTGAAGGATTTTTTTGTTCCCTATGCTCCCCGTGCTTTCAGGCTACCCCGTCCGAGCGTAGTCCCTTAAGGGCCCTGAGGCCCAAACACGCCATATCTTCGACGGGTGATTTCTTAGATTCTCGTGGCACCTATATATGTCTCGTCATATCCGAGACCTCCATGTCGGGGCCCTCTACAAAATCATCTCATGGTTTTCTCCATCTCCATCCGGTTCTCTCGTTGTGCTATTGTTTGCAAATGCGCGAAATAGTGCGATCCTGAGTCATCAAGGTTGCAGCAGAGGTGTAGTTTGCAAATGGAAGCTCGTGGGACCAAACCAACTATGCCAACACGTCAAGGTGGCCAAGTGAACACTAGTGGAGCATTATTTTTGGTTCCTTACACTCCCCGTGCTTTCAGGCTACCCCGTCCTGAGCATAGTCGCTTAAGAGCCCTAAGGCCCAATCACGCCATATCTTCGACGGGTGATTTCTCAAACTTCGTGGCACCTAGAGATAGCTCATTAGATTCGATACCTCCATTTCAAGGCCCTCTATGAAATCCTCTCGTGGTTTTCTCCGTCTCCATCTGGTTCTCTTGTTGTGCTATTGTTTGCAAACGTGTGAAATAGTGCAGTCTGAGTCAGTGTAGGGATGTCAGACGTTGTAGTTTGCAAACGGAAGCTCGTGGGACCGAACCAACTATGCCAACACGTTAGGGTGGCCAGGTGAATGCTATTGGAGGATTTTTTTGGTTCCCTATGCTCCTCGTGCTTTCGGGCTACCCCGTCCGGGCGTAGTCGCTTAAGAGCCCTGAGGCCCAATCACACCATATCTTCGACGGGTGATTTATCAAACTCTATGGCACCTAGAGATGTCTCATCAGATCCGAGACCTCCATGTCGAGGCCCTATAAAAATTCTCTCATGGTTTTCTCCGTCTCCATCCGGTTCTCTCATTGTGCTATTGTTTGCAAACGAGTGAAATAGTGCGGTGCAGCGAGTCCAGTGTGGGCTGCAGGACACCGTGGTTTGCAAACAGAAGCTCATGGGACCAAACCAATTACACCAACACATCGGGGTGGCCAAGTGAATGCTAGTGGAGATTTATTTTTGGTTCCCTATGCTCCTCGTGCTTTCAGGCTACCTTGTCCTCGGCGTAATCGCTTAAGAGTCCCGAGGCCCAATCATGCCATATCTTTGACAGTGATTTCTCGGACTCCGTGGCACCTAGAGATGTCTCGTTAGATCCGAGACCTCCTCGTCAAGGCCCTCTACAAAATCCTCTCACAGTTTTCTCCTTATCCATCTAGTTCTCTCGTTGTGCTATTGTTTGCAAACGCGCGTAATAGTGCAAGTTTGAGTGAGTGTAGAGGGTCATCGGACATTGTAGTTTGCAAATGGAAGCTCGTGGGACCAAACCAACTATACCAACACGTCGGGGTGGCCTGGTGAACACTAGTGGAGGATTCATTTTGGTTCCCTACGCTCCCCGTGCTTTTAGTCTACCTTGTCTAGGTGTAGTCGCTTAAGAGCCTCAATGACTGGATTGACTTAAAAATGAATTTGATAGGGGTATGTATAAGAACAAACGGAAGTTATCAATCACCTAGTAAATATTTCTTGTTTAGTTTTGGATGGGAGTCAGCTAGCCTACGGCTTAGTGACCTTCCATTCATTGATAATTTATGTTATGATAAACCCATGGATGCTTTCAAAAGCACCTTAAAAGATAGGGGTGGTCATCAAGCCTAGTGAAGGGTGTGATGTGATTTCCAAATAACTTGAAATTCCTATAGATTTAAAGGTAATAACATGAATTGGATAGGATTAGACAATCAAGAATCATTGAGTGTCTCGAATCGTAATGTCATTGCATCCGAGACATTCTCAAGCATTGGAGTAATGTATATGGAGAGACATTCTCAAAATATCAACAGATGAAAGGCATCAAATTGTGACGATCACCGTGTGTTTTAACAGGGAGAAGACTACAAAGCATAGAAGAATGTAGTAAGTGCATGATAAAATAGGAATCAATACAAAGAGACCATGAGTAAGAAGAAGCGCAAGTAAGGTAAATACACATATACACATTGATAAATTGAATGAATGATTACTCGATTAGGTAACTCTTTATATACATACATTATATAAATATTGATTTCCAAAGTTTGATGCATATTATACATTGAAAATGATAGTACATGTACATCACTAATAAATGAAAACATAATCCATAATGTTTTAAATATTGTCAAGTGCACATCATATTAGATTCACGCGAAAATAATCTCAGAAATGTAAGGTCTCATACAAAATTATCAAGTTCCAAATAGTATTTTAATGTGCATAATAAATACAAAAATGCCCAAATAGGTCATATACTATCAAGTTCAAATGCCATATAGGCGTACATATAATGCCATGTACATAGGCATACAAAAACAATGTCATGTAAGACATATATATTTCCTACTCATCAAAATATATCCCTCTCTCAACCTTACTCAAAGAAGGCCCTCTCTTAGATGAAGATGGAGATCCATGAGATGACTTTGGATCATCGAGCCCATGCTTCGAGTCCTCTTCTGCTAAATACTCACCTATAGATGAGCCTCGTAAATGCAAACAATGTTTTTTTGTCAAAATTTAATTTATATATGTTTTCAACATGTATTTAAGACCATGCTTAGAATGAAAGTATTTACATAGATACACAAACTTACCGCAAGTTGTCGATCACCCCGAATTTGTATCTCACTCT
Organism: Taxus wallichiana var. yunnanensis; assembly: GCA_018340775.1. Taxonomy (NCBI): domain Eukaryota; kingdom Viridiplantae; phylum Streptophyta; class Pinopsida; order Cupressales; family Taxaceae; genus Taxus; species Taxus wallichiana. The sequence goes on along the minus strand of CM031235.1, from coordinate 936,536,612 downwards.
TAGATGAGTCATTGGGAGCTCTGCTGCAGGTATGAACGGGGCACGAAGACGACAAGATGGAGAAGTCCGTGCCCTCGAAGTCAAAATGGAGGGATTGAAGTTCCCTACATACACATAAGATCGAAAATATAACATCGAATTAGCAAAAATAGAGCTAAGTACATGTATGTACATAATGACAATATTTTAACTAATTTTATCAATATAGAACTATTATTTTTACCCTGCCATGCATGTGAATCAAATGAATAGGGCTGCTACTTGTCGCAAGTAACTCCTGCATATACACAATGAAGGACATTATTAACATAATGTAGTAATTCTACAATGAAATACATTACTAACATGTAATTTAACATAATATGAATTACATGAGAAATTTAACAAAATTTACGTGTTGTTTGAATACCTCAGTGAGTTGTTGCGTAGATGAAATCACAACGACAACACCTTTATCTACTTATCGTAGAGATGGTGGGGTGTCTAGTGAAGTCAACATCTTTATCAAACATGTATATCACGTGAGTTAGATGGACATACAAGAACATACATATATTTGACTTCAAAACTAATACACACACACACACACACACACACATGTATGTGAAAATTTTACATAATTAACATTCTAAATTACCTCTGTGAATGTATGTGTATGCATGGTGCTCGCCGCCTATGGTTGGGATGAAGATGCGCCTCTCGCACGCTGTAATATCAATGCATGTACATGTACAAATACAATTATTTCAAAAATTTAACATATATAAGTAAATCAGGTACTCCAAACTTTTTATAACACACATAACAAAACATAACAAATTTACTTGCGAAGGTGACGCCGATGAATGTAATCCAAATGTCTCACTCAAAAGGACATCTGACATAGTGACATTATCGTGTTCACCCCTAGCACCAAGTGCACCAAAATCAGTACGCATGAAAGTATCGTCCTCCTTGGGCCCCAAACATATGCTACCACATGACGAGAAAAGATGTGACCTCATGTTAGTACTCCCTGAGGGAATACTCTGTGTACCTCCACGAGCATCTAGCTCAAAAATATCCCTCGTATGTCAAACAAGGGTCACAGATAACCCCGAAGCATGTGCGAGTATCAATCTGTATTGTCTCATTCACTGCTTGAGGGACAATCTCAGGGTGAGGGGGCTTACGTGCGGAAATCTACCCTATTGAATAGGTGCACGTTGTGCACTGGTTGATCTGTGTAGATCCTTTTCATTGTACCCGAAATCTCAAAACCAAAATAATTTGGGATCTCGTTGAGGATAAACTCGCAATAGAGTTTCCTCATAAAGTATAGTGGCACCTCATTGTTATTACAAGGTGAAAAATCAAACACCATCCACCATCAGTCCCAAAATTTATTTTTAATCAAATTATTATTGCACCAATGGATGGGAAATCGTTTACATGTCAACAGAACAGGAAAATTAGTGTGGGGTTCCGTGAATAAGGCGCATATGAGTTCTTTTGAAATTTCTTTTTTCTTTACATCCACATATGACAATTTGTTGGAATAATAAACCCTACAACCCTCTCTGTAATTTTTCCAATGATCAATTTGCCCCATTGCCACGTCAATTTGAACAAGTAATGCCTCCAATGTGTTTGTAAGAGAGGCGTGGTGGGGGTTTGTAGATTGTGCATCCCTCATTGTTTTGATTAAATCCTCAATTTCAATTTTGTTTTCAACTATTTGGGTTGTTAAGTCTTCTTGACTACCCGAGGGATGTTGAGTAATTGTGGGAGTGTCGAGAGGGATGACAAGAATAATAGGGTTTGGTTGTGGTTGATTCCCTTGACCTCTAACTGTAACAATAAAAAATATGTATTCAATTCAAATTTTAATCTATAATTATCATATTTCAATGCAATTTTGAGAAAATAATTATGCTTACCTCTTCTTCATGGCGCCATCATCGATTCAGATCTTCCTAGCGATCCAGAAATGATCCTTTGAGCTTGAGATCCAGCTGAATGAAAAACGCGAGGGCACGATTAAGCTCTGAAACTCACATTTGAGGGAGGTAAAATGATAGAGGCTCGGGCCTCTTTTTTTTTTATAGTAGGCATAATGTGTACGTGTTATGCTTCGGTGATTCCCGAGCCAAACAAATTAAAACACATACATGTTTTGCTTTTTTTGGATTCTTGTCTGCGCTTTTGGCCCCCAATTTCGTGCACTTACCCTATGAACCCTAGAAGTAAATTGTGTAAACCCTAGGATACATTTTAAGGGAAATTATTTAAATCCTAAAAAAATTGTAATAAACACTAGGATACCTTATGTAAACCATATGGAAAAGTGTGTGTTATGTTAGCCACAGCTTGGAAATTTTGGAACTATTCTTTTGTTCTAATCATTCCCGGTCGATTGACTTGAATGATTTCTGTAAGTTGGGAAAAGTTATACCGGTGAAAAAAATTATAATTTACACCTATGGAACCATTAAAATTTTCCATCTAGATCCCGCCCAAGTGAATAACACAGGGGTTGTCGGCTTTACTGTCATTAACGAAACTCAAGGAACCTTTCTCGTGGTTTTGATTCAAAGTTGATTCATAGAATAAACACAAAACTACACGCTTTAAAAGTGTTCCTCTGGTCTTTTCTTCGCGAAGGAGTGGAGGGTATAACAAAATTTAGGTCATTGTTTTAAGTCAATTAAATCTCATCCAAAATGAATTTGAGTTCTACCCACTTGTCTTAGTCATTTCTTGCCTCTAGAAAAAAATTCAACTTGTGGAATTCAAAAGTGGAGATACATTTGGGAAAGCCTTATCGAGCTCTTCATTTTGACACTCTTTGTAAGTGATTCCATCACTATTTGAGTTAGTCAGTAATTCCTTTTTGTATCCTCATTTTCTCTGGGTTCACAAAATTTCCTCCTCTTCACCCAATCTTCCCATGAAGTACTTTATTAAAGTCCATAATCGATAATATGAAGTTTCTTTATGTTGTATATGAGCCCATTTCTTCCCTTGAAACCATTTTATTCAAAAATTGGGGACAATGACATTAAACACATGGAATTACTAGAATTTTGTACAAGAATGGAGGATGGCAAGAGAATTGCATTAATAGAAAGGATTTTCAACAAAGGTGACATTTCTCATGCAAGTGGATTTCATAATTTAGTGCAATATGTAAACATCGTCTTGTCTTGCACTCAATGTTTTGATTCCCAAACCAAATATCTGATAGACTTAGAGGGGAGATTTATTTCCCAACTTAACACTCAACATATTAACCTAGCCCTTAGAATTACTCCTATAGAAAATGTTAAAGTGGCAACTTTAGAAATGACATAAAAGGAGTATGGCCTCACAAAAATAAGTATAAATAAATTATTTCCAAATCTTGGCTAAATAAGAATAAAGTGCCTTCTAAACTTGTTAAAACTCTATACATGAATGATTATGTGTAATAATTATTAAATATGATCACCCCGCTAGTAAGATTGATGGGACTCCTTTCCATAAGGGAATTTCACAATTGGATGAGTATCTTCATCAACTTGATTTGTGAAGGAAAGTAGGCTTTAAGCTGGGGAGAAATCATTTGTGAAAATTTGATGAGCCAACTCACCCAATTGAATAATACCAAGTCATTATATATGACTTCATACCTGATGTATGCCATTTTATGGTTTAAAATATGGGTTAGTCTTTTTGGGCAATGGAGGAAAAATTTATCCATGCCCATATATGACTTTTATACTTAGTGGACTTATGAAAATATCAAGAGTCATTTTTGAAGGGTGAATTATGCATTCACCATGTTCATAGTGATATTATTGGAAGGATGCACCACCAACCGTATCCCTAAAAGGAGAAGCGGCTTGGTAACAATATATGGAAGCTTCTTTATCTAGTTTCAAATCTTTTCTTATATCAAGAAGTTGCAGGATTTGAAGGAATCCAATACAAGCTCCCTATCTACTGCAGTGATAAAATTATCCTCATTGAGTTATGTGAGTAGTTAGATATCCTCCACAGAGTTTGTAGGGATAAGAAGGTGCATGGAATCAAGTTCCCCATCACCATTTGAACTATGTGTACGAATTTGGTATTGATGCACAAAATTTTAAAGTAACAATTGTTCCTTTCGACATGCATTCATAGTTGAAAATATCCTCCTTTGACAACAAGAGCTTCCATCCACAATAATCTTGAGATACCCACAACATATTCTCATGTTCCTAGTATTGAATACTATTGGTAAGATTATGACGATGAGTTTGAAGTATGTAGGAGATCATTTGCAAGAATAAATTTGCAATAAATTCAATGTTTCCAATTAGATCAAGTTCCAAAAGGTATGGTTGATGATGGTTCGGACCTATGTGGGCCTGCATTTAAAAGATCTATTAAACATACTTCCCTTCCTATCATATATTTTTTTCATAGAAGGGAAAAGATAACATTGATGATCTTACAACACTAGTTATCACCAGACTAAGAAATAGTATCAAAATAAATTGGTAGATTTCAAAGCTTCGAAAAGATTGTTTCATCTCAAAGTAATCAAGACATGCATTCTTCCTTAGCTCAAAAACTTCAAAATACAAAGTTTTATATTCATAATCTAAGAGTTGACCCTATGTCTAAAGAAGAATAAAATCTCACCAAGCCCCTTTGTAGAATGTAGATGGAGTAAGTAGCTCAAGATAGAAGTTGATTATAAGGAGAGATCATGACTCTCCATACGTATCAAGTGAAAAATACTCTTCTATTGAAATCATACTTATGTAAGCCCCTACACCACATCCTCTCATTCTAGATTCTTCTATTACAAGTTCAATGGAGGCGACTATCATCGATACTTCATTCGCATGGGTCCAACCTCTAGTTAAAAAAAAAGAGAGGAAATTATATCCAAAAGTAACTTCTCTAGATTATGATGTTGCAGTTGCTCTCCTCAAGTTACTCCAGTTCCAAAGAAATAAAAAGAAATTCCCACTTTGTATCGTATACATTAGACCAATGAGATTACGCAAGCACCATGGTTAATAAAAATGAAAATGAAATCGTTTAGGTTGATTATGAGTTGACAAGGGTCTCACCAGGAAAACCTAATCCAAAAGGGGATGTACACAAATTAAATTAGACAATATCAAGATTTGAGAAAGATAAACAAACACAAGAGCAGTGGAAGGAACAATTTTATACCCTCTCCTCTTATATTAAATCGTGTATCTCCTCTAATCCTATCCCAATAACATCTCTTCCATCTTCCACTTCAGTAGGAGAAATTGACACTAAGCCCGTTATTGAAATCCATAAGCACACACGAAGGGGAAAATCAGAAGCATGGGTTAAAATATTGTTAGTAAATGGATTATAATGCATTGATTAGAGCCACAAGTTTTATGAAAACTCGGTGGAAGCACAAAAGAAACTAAATTCTGAGATAGAGAATACGGAAAAGGAAGTTAACTTGTGGGCTAGCTTAATTCAAAATTTAAGAACTTTGGTATTTACTCGTGAGAAAATCCTTCTCTCCTAGAAGATATTTAATGATTCAAGAAATAATATATCTTCAACTTGGTCCCATAGTGTTGAGTGGCAACTCAAATTATTAGAGGAGAGTAGAACAAACCTTCAAACTTATATACAAAGGGCGAGGCTTTGAAAGCCGAAATATTTACAGATATGAAGGACCTTCATTGTGATCTATTTTAGGATAATTTCTCATGGCTCAAAAAAATTGCATCAAGGAACAATTCAGAAAGATTACCGACGAAGAAATTTTGAGTGCTGATAATTTCAATTAGGAGAAGATTGATAAAATCTCATAGTTGCACAGTGTAGAAATAGAAGCCTTCAAAAACTTGTCTCAATTCATAGGTATCAGTGTTGAGATGTTGAATGATATGGGAGTTTGTCTTAATAATCTTGCCAAAAAATTGATTCCAAAGGAAAGAGAAGTTGCAGGGGAAGTAATCAAATTCAGAATGCATGTCTTGAAACTAAAAGTTCCAGCTTTTTCTCTCTCCTCCCATTCTTCTAAATTAATATTTCTTCTATTTTTGTGTTGTAATTTTATATTTATTTTCCCTCAATTATAAAATGTAAAATTCACTTAAGTAAATCATGTAGGAAATGTTAAATGTAAATTACTAGTAGGTAGTTGTGATCCCTCTCTCTTTTAGTAAGGTTATTAATGATAATTTTCAGAAATCATATACATAATAGAAATTTCTTTTCTTCCCACTCTAATTCTCTATCACAAAACTGTACATTTTATGCAATAGAATATAAAACTTTGAGTTCATTTTTTCTTCAATAAAGTGTTGAAATTTGTGTCTCGCATGTATTTGGATAAAAATTATTCATTTATGAAATTATTTGATATGTGGGTGATTATTTTCTATTATAAAATATTGTAGTTCTCCTTTGTTATTGACATGTTAAATATTTGAATATATTTTTTCAAAAGTGTTGTCCTCTTTCTTTTTTTTTTGTTTAGAAATTCTACTTTCTTATTTTTGTTCTCTTCCTTCCCCCTTTGTGGAAATATCAATCAATGAGATTAAAACCTCATATCAAGACAATTTTAGTGTAAATTTTGTAGATAATCTTTTGATTCTATTTTTGGTTTTCAATAAGATAACCTCCCAAATAATAGAGGAGAGACTTTGATTCCCTTAAACTGTTGTGGAATTCTCATTTTTTCTTGATCAAAATATTCTTCCAACGGTTCATATGTAACTTAGATGTTCCTTCTAATAGATTCCCTCCTCGAGAATTCTCCTCCCTCCATCAACTTATTCAATCTCCCTCTTCCCCTACCATGTTTAACCGTCAATCCTACAACATTAAATTCTTCAATGCCTCTCTATCGTGTCTCAATTGCACTACTCTTCTCGTTGCCTCCTGCCAAGGATATACCTATGTATGTTGTGCATTCATATGGGTGACCCTTTGGGTAATCTTTCATAATTCTATCACTTTGTGAACAATCATCCACCTATGGTTCCTACCCATTACAAGTCTCTTTTCACCATCTCCACCAACAATCTCCTGCCAAAGTGGTTCGAAAGAAGGAAAAAAGAGTTCCTTTCATTTTTCTTGGTAAGGTTGAATATACAAAACAACAAACATCAAACAAGCTTGGTGATGATCGAGTACAACTTACAATTCATTTTTGCAAGCATCCAAAGGTAATTTTTACCGCCAACTTATGGGATGAAGTTGGGCTTATCGGTGGAGTAAATGGACAAGTGGTTGTAATTGTCTACTATGTTAGTGAAAAAACCACTTGAACAACCACATTTTGGATTGTGGATCATCACATGTTTCTATCTACTATCAATGTGAGTAGTTAGGTTTTACAATACCTCAACCTAAATTTTTAGCGTCGACTTGGGTGTTTCGATGTTGTTGACGTAAACTTTGAACAATGCATGCAATACATACACAAAAACATGTGCATGCATTTGCTTTTGGAATAATGTTAGTTTTGTTTCTTGCACACCGTGTCACCTTTGAATGGACATAACAATATGTGTTGGTCAAATATAGAGTTAAATGAAGAAATGTAGTGTTCATTTGTGTAGATTTGGGTATTTAGATTGTTGATGATAAACAAATGTATGAATAAGTGTGTTAATAAACTTTTTCGAGATCATTTTTCATATGGCAAATATATTCTTGCCGAACATATTTTACTTGTACATTTGTTTCATATTAATCTTTGCATAAACCACGTTATTCTTCCTTCCTTTCTATTATTAAGGATTATCATTTAAGAGGTTAATTTAATATTAAAATTTATCTTATTTAAAATATTTTATAGGACATCTTTTTGTTTGAAGCCTTTGTTAAGTGACACTATTTTTTGTTTATGTAAGTTGGAATTCTTTGTGTCTTTGTACCCTTGGTATCTCACGAGTGTTGAAGGAAACTCGCTCGAAGATGGCTTGGGCAATCGGAAATAAAGAACATGATCTTACATTCACAATTGTTTCAAGAGTCCTAAGCCTCAACCACCTATGTATATTGCTGGTTTTTTCTTCTTTCAAAAGGTGCTCCAAGATGTCTTGTGGGGCTAGTGTCCACCTCTAGAAACAAAAAGAGCAACAACTCATAGCTCTACACCTTATGTGTGCTTCTTCAAATCTTTATGTGTTTAACTCATTGCTTCCTCCTACCTTCAATTGATAGATCTTTTTCTTTTTCATGCACTTCAGTGATTGATTCTTTCTCCATATTCAATAATTGTTATTCCCTCCTATTCAAAACACTCTTACATGACACTCCCACCTACATCTTCCCTCAATTGTACTAAAGTTACAATTCCATCAAACCCTTGCTTTTAGATCCTATGTACACATCATAATGTCTGCTCTTATACCGACATTTACATTGCACCCCTTCAATGTGATTGCTAGTACATATATACATTGGTCCCATTAGCTTATGGACCACAAACACACTGGAATTCATCTTTATAGCAAGTACTCCGAAAGGAAAAAAAAAAAAACCTACATTACTACTTTGATAAGGATGTTTCAACATCTACATTACTAGGTACTTATTGGAAAAACATTGGGTACCAAGCGAGACTATTTCTATGCGTTCCTCCACCTCCCGCGCTGATCTTTTTATATCCACAACGCATCCATGTGGTGCCCATTGCCTGGTCTCAGATATTTTCCAGAATGCACCACATTCAGCAAAGCGCATGTGCTAAACTATCATATCAAATGAATATTGTCGAAATTATTGTGGGCCCAGGCTCCAGCATTGCATACCTTTACACTTTATCCTGACAGAGACTGATTAGCTCAAAAGGCGGCCAGTGGGGCCCACGTAAACCATCTATAAGACACCACCGCCCTTCCCAAATATTCTCTGCAAATGAAAGTAAGTATCTGTAAATTATTTATCCCCCATAGGAAAGGGCCTGGTTGATGGATTCCAGCGAGGCGGAGGTGGAGGTGGCGGAGGGGCGGCGAGTGGAAGTGGAAGTGGAAGAGCAAGGAGGAGGAGGCAGGAAGCGGAGGGAAGAGACGAGACACCCCCTTTACAGGGGTGTGAGGAGGAGGCCCAATCACGGCAAATGGGTGTCAGAAATTCGACAGCCCAAAAACAAGTCTCGGATATGGCTGGGGAGCTACGACAATGCCGAGATGGCGGCGCGGGCGCATGACGTGGCGGCGCTGACGCTGAGAGGAGCCTGTGCGTATTTGAATTTCCCGGAATCAGCCGCTTCCTTGCCCCTGCCGCAGTCATCTTCTCCCAAACACATTCAGGCCGCCGCCGCCGCCGCCGCCATTTCGTTAGCGCCGCCACAACTGAGTCCTTGCGTGGAGGAGGAGGTTGACAACATGCTGTTAAGTATGGCGGAGGGCATGCTCCTCAGCCCGCCTCGCCTCTATCAATCTAGTTATGACTTCTTCGACTACGACGATTCCCTATGGAAATAGTTGCTTTTCTGGGTTTCAGACCATTGTATTTTCCTTCTTATATCAATGTGATATGTCTAAAGAGAATAAATTGCATTCTTGTATTAATTGTAACAGATCTCTGCTTTAATCTTCTTCTTTTTAATTGTAACTTTGTTCATTCCCTCAACAATTTGGACTACTAGCCTAAGTTCATATCATGTGTTCCATGTTTTGTTCCATGTTTTTGGTCATCTTCAGCCAAAGTTCATGGTTTTTTTGTTGTCTTCTAATGTTGAATGTTGTTGTGATATATTATACACTTAATATGTTATGATCATGGTGTGCGTATTCACTAACATCTTGAGGTTTTGGTATAATGGCTTGTTACATTTGGTGCATTGCAATATTCTCCCAAGGCTCGTATAGGGCTGAGTGTGGTCTCACTATACGGGCACAAATCTAGCCCCAGTCTGGGCTATAGGCGTGGTGGGATATGATCTTAGAGTGTGGATTCACTAATGCCTCAATGTTATGGTGTTATAATTCGTTACATAATATTAAATTTATTGGGAATGAACACTATAATAAGAATTGTTTTGCATAACTTACTATACTTGTAATAAGGATAAGGATACATTTCTATCCATTCAATTAACACCTTTCTATTGCCCAATCACATTCACCTATTAGTTAACAAAAGTGAAGCAAACTCTTGTTTTTTGCTAGGTATGCCCCTTTACCTCATTGTACTCTACATGTTATATGGAGGTTTTGTAATTAATTATTAAATACAATCAACGTATTTTATTATTCATTACTTGTGTCTACAAAATCATCATCTTGATGTCAACATATTGCATCTCGCCAACCAATATTGCTTTTCTTATTGTGTATACATAAAATATTCAAGCATTTTAAAACTTATTAAATTGGAGCAAATTTTAAATACTTACTCGTAGTACTTGATCTAGTAGTTATTTGTTATTTTTGCATAATTCTAGTGTATTTGTGTTTTTTAATTATTGTTCTATATTGGGTTCATATTCACATGAGTTCGATGTTTTTGACCATCTTCTAGTTACTGATCGTATCATGTAGACATATTTAGTCAAGATTGTCTATTGGCATGCCCCTATGTATTAGTGTCACCCCTCCCTATCCTCGTCTCCATCTATTATCATTTTCCCCTTCATTCTATAATCGCCATACATATACTCTCTCGTCCGATGTCATCAAAGTGATAATTTTATGACCACTTTTTCCACCTAACTCCTAATAATCATTTTGAAACCCACATTCTTTCAACTCCATTTTGAACAATTATTTTTCACACAACATTATTCATGGGCATTTATCACATCCAATCCCTCTAGTATTTGATGCCACCAACATGAAAACTAGTGTTTTTCTCGATTTCGACATCCACAGTACATAAATGTGAACAAGGCGATAAACATAAACACATAGCCGATTGAACTTGTGTTTTTCATTATTTTTCTTAGTTAGTCATAATAACCTCTAAGGTCCAGTTTGGACTACTCATCTAAGGGTTCATTCTCGCACATTATCATTTACTGAGAGAATTTTTTGTTTGATATTATTGTTATTTACATAGAACTATGTATGCTTACATAGGAATTGGTGCATCCTCCAAAGTCAATATTTTCTAAACTTAGAAAATAAAAAACAATGGTAGTTATATGCCGAAAAAAAGCTTGTGTTTAAGTGTTAGAGTTGTGTTCACATAGGTAGTAGTTTGATTTATTATCTACCTAGTTGCAAGTTGGTGTTCACACTTAGTAAGCTCGTTTATAGGGAGCTACGAAGATATTTTGTTATAACCAATTTTTTCTTTATATTTAAGCTTAGTTTCCTATATAGTTTATTTTAACAATATTTGTTTAAACAACTTTGTGTTTGTTATTCATAACCTCCATGAAAAGTCTATTTATTAGGCATTCATATATATTGAAAACAACTAGAGAGTGTGGAATTAATACAATATTATTACTTTATTGGTGCACCTACATTTTGTGTTCAAGGATTTATTGTGTTATATTGAAGGCTTAAATCATTGTCGGTTTCTTGCCTAGATCCTATTGGTTGTTCTCATATAAGTATTATGGAAATGGGTAAAATATTTTGGTATTTGTAGACACAAAATCATGCATTTTGAGTCATTATTTAGTCCTAGTCTCATACTATTATTCAAATGGTTCTTAAGTGAAAAGAGTAATAATTAACCCATGTCTTTGGCCATTTTGCATTGCTTTATGTCGCTATTTTTGAGCTTACACTTGTACTTTCCTAGTCGCAGGGCACCCACCAGATCGGGGCGCCTAGGCACCCTAGTCCCCACTGGGCACCTTGATCCTCTTTACACTTTCCTCTCACTTTTTGGGCACTTTCCAGTTGTTTGAGCATTCTATATTTTTGGTGGTTTTTCTAGGGTTAATTACAAAATTAGAACAAGAGAAACATATAAATATAAAGTTATGAGACCATAATTAGGGACCAAGCACTAAGCACTACTATCATCACCTAAGGTTACATCCATCAAAGACTCCATTTGCATCCATCTAGCTCCATCAAAAGGCACAAGGTTGGTTCATCTACATCACACTACATAGGAGGGAAGTTTATTTTATTCCATCCACCATTCTATTACATTTCTACACATAGTTATTGCTCGCTACTTTCACAAAGTACAACTGGCACAAGAGCACCTAGGGCATGATTACACACACAAGCACATATAACTACATCGGGTATGAGATGTAGTGCAACACTCAGTTAGTAAGTCCACCATTGTGGTCGTTGAGGACAGTCTGACCCCTTCATATGCATCTTTCTTTTTTAGGGGTTTGATGCTTGTCTTGGGGTTTTGCAGGTCTCATCTTCATTTATAATTTCTAGCGACATATCGTGCAGTCCAGCGAAGCTAGTGTGATAAGAAGAGAACACAGGTGATCACTTAAAGAACACCTCAAAGGGGTTTACAAAGTGTTTTCACATACCATGGTTCGCATACCTCAAACTAGGGCACCCATAGGCGCCCTTATACATATCTAGGCGTCCCAATCCACTCAAAGTGCCCTTGTACTTTTCCTCGGACCTCGCTTGACGTCATTTCGAGTAAGTGCACCAAGTTGGGGGCCAAAAGGGGGTCTTAAGTGGACGTATTTTTCTAAAAAATAAAAAAATTCAACTTGTACGATTTTTTTGAAATAGTTACACTCAAAATTGGAAGATGTTGTATAAATATGAATCGTAAAATTTTGAGTCTAGTTTCTAAGCTACTAAATTTTATTGAAAATGGATAATTTTAAGTGGGTCAAATAACTAAAATACCAACATGTGCTCTTATTTTTGTTAAAAAACATAACAAAGTTACTTTCGTGCCCCCCACCATTTTTTGAGCACCATTTAGTAGTTTTGAAAACCCTTTGGTAGAAAGATAGCTAGGAGCATCTAGTTTTTACTAGATTTTTTAAGCAAGTATTTAGTTTTTTATGATTTTTCTAGTACATAAATTTTATGTTTTGAAAAAAAAAAAGCAGAGCTCGATCGTGCACCCCTAACTACCTCAAAAATGTCAAAAATTAGATTATCATTTTTTGAATATGTATAGGAATAGGCCTAGTTTGTGCAAGTATAATTTTTTTCAATTTCGATGACCCAAAAAAAGATACACGATGAAAGATAGACATATTTAAACTTTAAAAAATAGCTATAAAAAGGCATAGTTAGAAATTAAATAATATAAAAACCTTATATTAGTCAGAAAATTTGAAAAATTATATTTTTAGAAAGAAGAAACTTTGCTCTACGTCGTGGTATAATTTTTTTAATGAATTGATTGTTTTATGTTGATTTATCATGGAGGAAGTGACATTTTTACATTTTCCTACAAAAACATGTTGTTTGTTGTGTTTGTGCAGGTCCATGCCTCATGCTTGGGGATCCAAACTAGATCCCAAGCCTTGAGGCATGGCTTGGAAAAATTGAAAACGTATAACGCGTATATACACATTCTTTATAGTATAAACATTGTATATGCTTTTGGCATGCTTCTATTAACAAAAATAAAAGTATAAGTTTTTCATTTATTATTATTTATATTTTATTATTTCTTATACTTTAAATTTATTTATGTAAATATAAGAAATTAGGGTCACTTTGCACCTTATGGAATTAGTCTCACAACTCCATGAGTCACAGTTTAGGAGATAGTTTTTATAGTATAATCTAGTCAGTACATAGGTAATTTTTAAGATTTTAGCATTCACCCTAAAGCTTTTAGCATTTAACTTCTACAATCGAAACCCTAAACCCTAGGCCATAAACCTAAACCCTAAACTATAAACCTTGAGCCCTAAACCCTAAACCCTAAACCTTAACCATGATCCCTAAACCCTAAAACCTAAACCCTAAAACCTAAGCCCTAAACCCTAAACCTTAAACATTCAACCCTTACCCTTGAGCCCTAAACCATAAGCCTTAAGCCCTAAACCCTAAAACCTAAACCATAAACCATGAGCCCTAAACATTAAACCCTAAACCCTAAACCGTAAAAAATAAATCATAAACCCTAAACCCGACCCCTAAACCTTAAAAAGTGTCAAATCCTAAACCCTAAACCCTAAGCCTTGAACCCTACACCCTTATTCTTGAGCCCTAAAATATAAACCCTAAACCCTATACCATATAACCTAAACCCTAAACCCCGAACCCTAAACCCCAAGCCGTAAACCATAAATCCTAAACCTTAAGCCATAAACCCTAAACCCCGAATCGTAAACCATAAACCCTAATCCCTAAAAACTAAATCCTTAACCCTAAACCATAAAAATTAAACCCTAAATCCTTAACCCCGATCTCGTAAACCCTAAACCTAAATCCTAAACCATAACCACAAAACTTAAACCCCGAACCCTAAACCTTAAACCCTAAACCATGAGCCCTAAACCATAAACCCCAAACCATATTTCATCAATATTTCCTAGTCTCGTGCCTAAAACCATCATTGAGTCTCAGCTTATAGAATCGCCTTGTTTATGAGAGGTGGGACAAGTAACTAAATGGATATGACATCTACCTTGTGCCTTGTAATGCATATTACACATATCTTCCAACTTGTTTCTTCCCACATATACTTGTGCTCTTGAATGTAAATTTATTCACAATGTGAAATAAAATTCACATTTCTCATATTTCCATGTATGGTATTATGCAAGCCAGATAACCCATTGGAAGATGGAAAAAATAACCATCACAACACAAAAATTAATTTTAAAGGAAACAAATAGAAAATGTACCAATGTGGAGGTGTAGGATCATAATTGAATTTCCTACGATCCTCTCCTCCTGGGAAAGATAAAGTTCTTGTTCTACTAGAATAGATAGTAAATTTGATTGAACTTCCGAAATGTTCAAAATAAGCATACAAACAGGGAGTGGATAAGAACACAATGAGGTTATTAATCACCTAGTAAATCTTTTTTAGTTCTAAATGGGAGTCACCTAGGCTATGACTTATTAACGTTCCATTCATTTATAATTCCTTATATGATAAACCCATGGATGTTTTCAAAAGTTCCTTCAAAAAGATAGGGGTAGTCATCAATCCTAGTGAAGGGTGTGATGTGATTTCCAAGCAACTTGAAATTCATATAGATTTAGAGGTCATAACATGAATTTACAAATATCTCTATCATTATAAATGGAAGCCAAGTAACGGTGTCTCCCTGTATCCAAGGATTGAGGACTACTGGGTCTGTGGAAGGATTAGACATTCGAATCTGACATTTCCCTCCTTCAAAATATCAACAAATGAAAGACATCAAATTGTGATGACTCTCTTTGAATGTTACGCTATGAAGTCGATGATCCCTTTTCGATTGAACACTCTCTCACATTACTAATAAGAATGGATAAGACAAAGAACATTAGAATGAGTGAAATATTTCCCATGTGATGGGAAAATGAAGATAGCCGTATTGGGTAATATTTATTTACCATGAGCCCTTAGCCCTAAACCTTAAACCCTAAACCCTAAACCTTAAATCTTAATTCTTAAACCCTAAACCATAAAACCCAAACCCTAAATACTGAGCCCTAAAACCTAAACATTAAACCTTAAACCCTAAACCTAAAACCCTAAACCCTAAACCCTAAACCATAAACCATAAACCATAAATCTTAAATTTTAAACACTAAACCCCAAACCCTAAAATATGAAACCTAAACCCTGAACCCTGAGCCCGAAACCCTAAACCCTAAATCCTCAACCCGAAACAATAAATCCTAAACCTTGAGCCCTAAACCCTGAACCCTTAACCCTGAAACCTAACACCTAAACCCTTAACCCTGAGCCCTAAACCCTAAACCCTGAACCATGAGCTTTGAACCCTAAACCCTAAGCCCTAAACCCCGAACCCTAAGCTGGAAATCCTAAACTCTAAACCATACACCCTAAACCCTTAGCCCTAAACCTCAACCCCGAGCCCTAAACCATGAACCCTAAACCCTCAACCCTAAGCCCTAAACCCTAAACCCTAAAACCCAAACCCTAAATATTGAGCCCTAAAACCTAAACCTTAAACCCTAAACCCTAAACATAGAATCCCTAAACCCTAAACCCTAAACCTTAAATTCTAAACACTAAACTCTAAACCCTAAACTATGAAACCTAAACCTTGAACCCTTAAGCCCGAAACCCTAAACCCTAAATCATAAACCCTAAACACTAAACCCTAAACCCTGAGCCCTAAACCCTTAACCCTAACCCCTAAACCCTCAACCCTGAGCCTTAAACCCTAAACCCTAAACCTTGAGCCCTAAACCATAAACCCTAAACCCTAAACCATGAGCTCTAAACCCTAAACCATAAACCCTAAACACTAAATCTTAAACCCTAAACCCTTATCCCTAAACCCTAAACCCTTAACCTTGAGCCCTAAAACCCCGAGCCCTAAACCCTAAATCCTAAATACTAAAACCCAAACCGTAAATATCGATCCCTAAAACCTAAACCTTAAACCCTAAACACAAAATACCTAAAACCTAAACCTTAAACTTTAAACCTTAAATTCTAAACATTAAATCTTAAACCCTAAACATCATTTTAGTAAGGATCTCATTTTAGTAAGAAGTAGACAAGCATCATACAGTTGATCTGTGGTCTCTAAAGTGAATTATGGACTAAATTTCAAAATTAAGTACGACTTCAAGATGGTAGGGACAAAATCCAATCCAAAAGGTCAAAAACCTACAAGACAACTATACATTTTCACAAAACAAAGACCGACTACAATATATATGGCTTGAAAGTTTTAGGTCATTGTTGAAATTCTTAAAATGAGTGAGTACTCGACTATTGGTTGCTCAAACATGCGCTCCGTCTTGGATCTCGGAAAGGGCCGAGGTGTTTGAGACCATAATGGAACCATCCCCAAGTTGTGGGACCTTGTGAGCTTGGGACGGATCTCTGGAGAAGGCCGGTTCCTCTTTGTATTTCTACTGCTACTGCTACTTCTAGTGCTGAAAAGGGAAACTAAGCTAAGGATGCCAAGGGACTAGGGGAAATAAGGATAACATAAAGTAAACTACACTAAAAGGTGATAGCACCGAAAAGAGGGATGAACACTATTTGTTACGAGCGAGAATGCCAGGAATGTGTGAAAGGAAGCTAGGCATGAGTAGCACAGAAAAAACATGCATTCACCAAATCATTCTCATGGAACACAACCAAATATGGAACCAAGTAGGGGACTGAAATAACATAACCAACACACAACATAAAATTACAATGATGAAGGAGGACGATATCCACATGTAAGAGCTATACATAGAGGTCTCAGAACTCAAAATAAAGAAAAATATGGTGTCCTTAGCAAAATGCGTAAGGATCCGAGTGTCCAACCACAACAAAGGAGCCTTGCTCTTACATTCATAGATGAATCCATGGAGGAAGAAGGGAAAAGGAGGAAAACCCCGAATTTGAAACTCAACCACCAACAAGAAGCATTCAATGTCTACAAATCTACTTAGAAATCTATGAAATATGCTTCCCCATGCATGTTTGACGTGTTGAAGACAAAAGAGGGTGGATCATACCAAATTGGGTGGTTGGAGCAATCAGATCTACTCATCCATGTTCAGAAAGACATTTTCTCATTTCTCACCTACCAAATCTATCAGAATTTGAATTTTGAATTTTTGGCATTGTAGTTGATGTCGGCACTCTCTGAAAATTCCAAGCGTACGCATTCTAAGCTCTGTAGAGAATATATGGCTATCATAAGATGTCAGATTCGTCGGTGTACATAAAATACGTGGCATGTTCTGATTGGTTGAGATGGTGGCCAAATGTATAACTATTTATCGTTTCTCCCAAGTGTCGCTTCATTGATTTGTTGCGGGATTTGGCACCCTATTGGCACGCTTTGATTGGTTGCACGCGGAACACTTAAGTGTGTTAAAATATTATCTAACACATAAGGGTATGAGGGAAGGGTGCATGGAGAAAACAGAGGAAGGCGCATGGGGGTTGCGCGGGATGCGTGCGGGAAGATAAATAAAAGCTGGTGAGTAGAGAATATATGGTTAAGGTGTAACTATTACAAAGTAATGGGTGCAGCATGCGAAGGGCCAAGGACTTAGTAGTAAGTGCGAGGTGCGTGGGATGGGAAGAAACTGACTAGGAAGAAGGTGAACGCACGGAAGGTGGGCGCGAGGGGAAGTGGAAGGAGAAAAGGAAAGGGGCGCGCAGGTAAACTGTGACCAAGGAATGTGCCAAATGATTTTGAGCGTGTGCAATTCTTCAATAGATAACTTAGGGCCAGAATGTGTATGCAAGTTATCCAAATCGCTAGGAGAGCTATTTGGATAACAGTTTTGGTGACTTTTGGGGCCATCTTCCTACTAGATGAAAGAGATCAGTAGCTTGAAGCATCCATTAGGCATGGAGTCTACTTGTTCAATTATGAAAATTCCCTTGTGATCACTTGAGAATCATTTCTACACTCTGTTCTAAATCTCACAACTGTTGAGAGAAGCTCTGCACTCTAGAAGTAATAAAAGAGTGCGCGTAAGAAGCACGCGAGAGGAAAGAACTATGTACAAACAAACAATGTGTGTGGAGCACACTTGGAGGAATTGAAACTACTTTAATATATACAACATGATGCAACAAACCTAATGGAAGGGTTTGAGATAGATCCCGTTTACTAGGATTTGTAGCGCACTTCCATCCAGGATGAGTTAACTCGAAAGAGTTAGCTTCTTTGTAGGACTTGATGATGTATGGGCCACTCCAAAGTGCATCAAACTTTGAATGGCACCCTGGCTTAGCTCTGTCAGCATCCCATTTTAGAACTAGGTCCCCAACTTTGAAAGCTTGAGGCCTAGCCTTTTTGTCAAACCATTTCTTTGTTGCTTGTTGATGTTGTTCTAGCTTGATCATGGAAAAGTTTCTAAGCTCTTCAAGATGAACCAGCTCTGCCATCCTGATTTCTCTTTGATCCATGCCCTCAAATTCCAACTGTTGGGCAAGCACCAATGAATTTAGTTCTAGTGTCAAAGGAAGGGCAGCCTCCTTGCCATAGACAAGCTTGTAAGGTGAAGTTCCTATTGCCTTTTTTACTGTGATTCTATTTTCCCAGAGCGTGCACAAGACCTTCATATGCCACTTGTCTTTGGCTGATGTTCATCATGTGCTTCATGATTCTGATTAGGTTCTTGTTTGTTGATTTTGTCTAGACCATTTCCTTGAGGGTAATAGTTGGAAGAGGTTTTCAGTAAATGCCCAGACTTAGAGCCCAATTAGTGATTTTAGCACCAAGGAAGGCCTTTGCATTATTAGAGATAATGGTTTGAGGAATGCCAAACCTTGTGACTAAACCTTCGAGAAATTCAAGGATGACTACCTCAGTTGATTCTTTAAGCGTGACAGCTTCATCCATCTGGTGAAGTAATCTGTAGTTGTCAGCACCCATTTATGTCCAGTGCTTGAAGGCGGATTGATCATGCCTATGAAGTTGAGACCCCATTGTGCAAAGGGATGATCCACTTGGATTGGTCGGAGGGGAAGCACTACCAATATTTTCTTTCCTAAAAAAAGTACATTCCTTGCATTTTGTGACCCACCTATGTGCATCTACAAAATAGGGTAGCCAAAAGATACCTACCATTATAATCTTTATTGTTGTAGTCTTGGCAGAGAAGTGTCCACCAGAGAATCCATCATGAAATTCTGCTAACACTTTTTTAGTCTTTGCGCATCGTTGATACATCTTAACAACACGCCATCAAGATTCCTTTTGAAGAGAATTCCATCAATCAACACATAAGGGATAGATTGTAACCTCAGATGTCTTCTCTTTGCTTTATTTAAACCGAGGAGGGTATGCACCCTCGAAAAGGAATGTGATCATGTCCTTCATCCAGTCACGTGCGCCAAGGTCTATATTCTGTTCAATTTCTACACATGGAAGGTCTTCATCCAAAAATAATGAAGCCTCAGGTTCACTCTACGCATCCTCAACAATCTTCTTGCAGAGTGCACTACCTCTTACCAACTTTGTGGCCTTAATATTCACATCATATTCCATGATTTTAGTCACCCATCATGCTCTCTTTTCACTAATTTTTTCTCCCATGATGAAGTCTCTGACAGATGAGTGGGAGACTAACACCTTGATATGATTTGTGGTGAGCATGCTCTTGAATTTCTTGAGCGCACATATGATGGTGAAGACCTGCTTCTCTATGTGATTGTATTTCAATTCATAATCCTTCAATGCCTCTTGAAGAAGGCCACTGGCTATTCCAACCCTTGTTTGTTTTCCTATATTAGGACAACAGCAATGCTTGCATCAACACCATAAGCATAAAGGATGAAATCCTTTGAGTAGTTTAGATTGATGAGTGTTGGCGCATAAGCAATCTCCTTCTTGATCTTGTTGAAGCTTTCTCTTCCTTTTGCTGTCCATCTAAAGGCTATGTCCTTCTTGAGCATAAGGGTGATGGGCCAAACCAGTCCCATAAAGTTAGGGATAAAATGCCTAACAAAGTTAATCTTGCCAAGGAAGGACTGTAAGGCCTTTTTGTGTGCTGGTAAGGAAAGGGCTAGGATGGTTGAAACACATTCGGATCAATTACGATGCCATCCTTTGAAACCACATGGCCCAAGAGCTTGCCCTTTCTTCACCACAAAATTGCACTTCTTGGGGTTAAGAGATACCCCAAATTCTCTGCATCTCTCAAAGACCTTTTCTAGGTGTGCCATGTGATCCGCGCTCTGCTTTGAGAAGACAGTTATATCATCAAGGTAAACCAAGATGAACTCATTGATGTAACCTTTGAAGGCAATATCCATGGCATTTGAAATGTTGTGCCCGCATTTGATAGACCAAAGGGCATTTTATGATATGCATATGTTCCCCACTTGGTTGTAAATGCTATTTTGAATTGATCCTCTTCCTTGACCAGGATCTGGTTGAAACCCGAATACCCATCTAGCATGGAGAATGTCTATGCACACTCTACGGTCTACGTAGAATCTGCTCCATTGAAGGCAAAGGATAATGATCCTTTAGAGATGCCTTATTCAAATCTCTGAAATCAACACAGTCTGATTTCACCATTTTTCTTGTGCACTAGAACAAGATTCGCGACCCAGGTGGAATATTTGATGGGAAAGATAATTTTTGCCTCAATGAGTTTGGATAACTCCTTTCTCATGAGGGGCTCTATTTTTGATTAACTGGCCGTTGCTTCTATCTAACGGGCTTTATATCAGGATCAAGGTCAATGGAGTGTTGAGAAACACTTGGATCAAAACCTTTGAGGTCCTCATACTCCCATGAGAAAATATCACTATATTTTTGATAGAGAGAGATGAAGGCCTATTTTTCTTCATGCGCACAAGTCCTGCTAAGCAACAACTCTTTTCCACTGCAATAGTAATGGGAGAGCAGTCTTCTTGCATAGCGCACATGTATCTTTCTTCACCCTTGAACTCATCATCAGGGCTGAAAATTTTCTCTAAGGTGACCAGCCCTTTAGGTAACTTATTTGTCTTTAGTTGTATTACTTGGTCACCATAGTTGTCATGCAAGTCAACTTGCATACTTGATGAAAATTCAGCTTCATTCTGGATAAACTGGACGATCTGTGCATCACTGTTGAACACTTGCCAACTGGTGTTATTATCTGGAATGGATGGTTTGATTACCATCTTAATGTGTTGAGTGTTTCCTTTGAAAAAGTCCTCAGCAGGAGAAAACTGTGAACCGAGTGCGGCCATTTGGTCAGCTTCTTTGTTCATTCTGCGGGGACTACCTACATTAAGGGCATCAAAGCTCTCAAGTAGGTCCCAAAATCTATATTTATAAGCTTTAAGAATCTTATTCTTTGTCTGGCATTTTTGGTGACTTGGTGGATGATCAATTTTGTGTCCCCAAAGATCTGCAACACTTTAATTTTCTTCTTTTCAACAATGAGCAAGCCATGCACCAATGCTTCATATTATGCCACATTGTTAGAGCATGCAAACTACAGCCTATGCGTGAAGAATAATTTCTCATCCTTAGGGAAATGAGAACCACTCCCTCCTACGTCATTTCTGCTTCTAGATCCATCAAAGTACAACTTCCATAGACCAGTTTGAACTTTTTCTCCCATGAGCACGTGCGGAAGCATGGTGTCTTCTTCTAGAATGCAATAAGTACCAAGCCCAGTTTCATAGGCTTCTAGTTCTTCAACATAGGGATCAAATTTGTGATGCCTTTCCACCCATTCATCAAGTACTAGGTCTGGAATAGAGGGTGGAAGAGACTTCTCTTCAGGAACTGAAACTTGTTCTTCTTGGATAAGACAATTGGCTTGGAGAGGGGATGGGACATATGGCTCTACATGATAATAAAATATAGGCTCATCTTGTATGGTAAACCGGGTACCATACCTTGTCTTGAGTAACATATGATACCAATCAGAAGACAAGTAACCACCCACCTTGGCAAGTAAATTCTCTTGATAGACATAGGGAAAACAAAGGAGGAAGGTCAATAATTGACACATCTTGAGTAATTGTTAGGCTTGGACATACATGGAGGGTTAACTCAAGATCCTTGATGACTCCTAAGGTGGTTACAATTGAGCCATCAAGTTGTAGGACTCCTTTAGACAAAGGGCTATATTTCAGACCTAAGACATCAGCTATCTTCTTAGGCATAACAAAAGTACTAGCGCCTGAGTCAATCATGCAGTTATGCACTAGGTGTTTTCCTATAATCAAAGACATATAGAAGGGTGGGGTTTTAGCAACTTTACTTACTTATTTCTCCTCTTCTTAGAATATTTTGATAGAAGCACATGGCTTGTGCATAACCGGGTCAGTGCGTGGGAGTTGTGCCAGAGCTTCATGCAACAGATCCCACTGAGATGGAATGGTCAGGCATCCCACATTGTGACGTTTATGTTTGTTCTCTTCATCTGGTCAACAATGCTGAATGGAAGCCCCCCATCTTGTGTATTTGGGAACAACATCCCTTCTTGACTATTTAGGTGTGGAAGCTTGAATTTTAGCTAGGGCTAAGGCTTGGCCTACCAAATGAGGGCGCGTGTTATTTCAGATGGAGCTTTACGAGGGGCCTCCTACATAGGGATTTGAGTGCTTTTATTGCATGATGCCTTGTCTGATTCTTTCTTCTTCTAGGATCTACTTGCATTTCGAGGTTATAACCTACGCGCCTGACTCTAACATTATTTTCTTGTATCTCGTGTTGTCTACAACTTGGGCACGTGGTCTGTTTGTATCTTCTGCAGCTTGGTTGATTGCACAAAAGTTCTTACGTGCCAAAGAACATCAAATTGGACTTCGGAGGAACTTCTGGTCCTTCTGGATTATCTACTTCATGGGTGCTTGTTGAGGGCTCATAGGATGAAGCATTCTGGATCATGAAGGCTTGGGTGCACGCACTGTAGCATTAGCACAATGATATTGAATATGAGGCATGTTGCAAGGGAAGCACCATTCTGACTCTTGTGCCAAGTTGTTCTGAACTAGAATGAGATCCCAACTCGCGTTGGGTGTTGGGAGAGAAGTCACGGGAGGAACAACTTGCAAGGGTAGATGTGCATTAGATGCCATTTGTCATTCTGCTTGATTGGTCACGTATCTTTGATTTCCATATTGATTCACTAGGGCTGATTGCCTTGGCCATGCGCCTGATTGGAATTGCCTCTATAGGCTTGCACTTGCTTTGCTTTTCTAATGATATGACCTTGTTTGATAAATTTCTGATCAAGGCCTTCAATTCTTCATCTTCCTTTTGTTGTGATGGAGAATAGGATGTTAAGGAAACTAGTTGTGCATTTTCTCAGGGATAGGAATAGGGGCCACAAAAGGTTGGGGTGCCTATGATATCTCTGGGAACTAGGGCATGGGCGGTCTAGGAGCCAACTTTCCCACCTGAATGAGACTATTTTCTGCCCTTACTTGCAATTTTATAAGCAGTTGGTAGTCCTACCTCCCATAGATTGGATCATAACTGAAATGTCACTATTGAGCGCCTTCAGATAATAAAGGAAAGCATGTTGGGTTGTAGGTCTTACCACAAGAGGAATTTTGTCCCAAGTCTTCTGAAATCTGATGTTGAAATCAGTCATCTACTCATTGGGTGCCCTCCTTGTTGTTTATCAGTTGCTCCACCAAAGATAGGTGATCTGACTTGTCTTCAAAATAATTACATAGAGTTGTTCCCATCTCATCCCAGGTGCTAATAGATCCAAGTCTCAAGCCTCTATACCACTAAAGTGCTTTACCTTTGAAAGAGGTTGCAAGCAACTTATTCTTTACATCATTATGTGTGATCAGATAGAGTGAACACACATTTGCTACATCCTAGATATGCTCTGAGGGTGACTTGATTCTCACCAGTAAAGTAAGGAATACTCTTAAGCGCACCATTTGGCATATCATGTTGCACGACCAGGAGTAAGGGACTCCCTCCATCAAAGTTTACAAAGTTTCTTAATGGGGGTTTCTTATGCGCCATTGCAGGGCGCGTAGGTTGTGTGTTTTGAGGAGTTGAATGGGCGTGGTGTGCTGGAGATAGAGATGTGCACGTGGGCCTTCTGAACAAACTCTTCTCGGGGATAGCTGGAGGTATTCAAAAGAATCTTCAGTTGTTGCACTTCTTCTTGTGTGCACTCTTCTCATGAAAGGCACTTAGGACTACTAAAACCAGAGATTTTAAAATATTGGGATTTTCCAGATGTGTTTGAAATGAGCCTCCAAAGGATGAAACACTAAGTTCACACACCAAAACTTAGAGATATGAAATTTGAGCTTTCAATGTTGGTCCCACTGGGCGTGCTGAAAACTCTGTTGTTGCTCAAATATGCACCCGCATCTCGGATCTCGAAAGGGTTGAGGAGTTTAAGACCACAATGGAACCGTCCCCAAGTTTTGGGACCTTGCGAGCTTGGGACGGATCTCCGAGAGAAGGCTAGTTCCTCTATCTATTTCTACTACTACTGCTACTCCTAGTACTAAAAGGGAAACTAAGCTAAGAATGCCAAGGGACCAGGGAAATAAGGATAACATATAGTAAACTACACTAAAAGGTGATAGCACTAGAAAAGAGGGATGAACATTATCTGTTACGAGAAGAATGCCGGGAATGTGTGAAAGGAGGATAGGCACGAGTATCATAGAAAAACACGCATTCACCAAATCATTCTCATGGAACACAACCAAATATGGAATTGTAGGGGACCTAAAGTAGCACAACAACACATAAAATAAAAGAAAAGGCAAGAAGAAGGAATGCAAACACGTTAGGACATAGAATAGTCACAAAATGATGCTTCTATTACTTCTAGAAATGTACAAAACTATTATAATGATGAAGGAGGATGATATCCACATGAAAGAGCTATAAATAGAGGTCTGCAACTCAAAATATAGAAAAATATGGTGTCCTTAGCAAAATGCGTAAGGATCCAGTGTCAAACCACAACAAAGGAGCCTTGCTCTTACATTTATAGATGAATCCATGGAGGAAGAAGGGAAAAGGAGGGAAAACCTAATTTTAAACTCAACCACCAATAAGAAGCATTCAATGTTTGAAAATCCACTTGAAATCTGTGAAATACACTTCCCATGTATGTTTGACTTGTTGAAGAAAAAGAGGGGATAGATCATACCAAATTGGGTGGTTGGAGAAATCAGATCTACTCATCAATGTTCAAAAAGATGTTTTCCCATTTCTCACCTACCAGATCCACCAAAATTTGAATTTTGAATTTCTAGCACTATAGCTGATGTCATAGCTCTCTGACAAGTCCAGCGCACGTCGTTCTGAGCTCTATAGCAGAAGATATGGCTGTCATAATATTCCATAGTCATCGGCATGTACGCAAAATACGTGGCATGTGCTTGATTGGATGAGATGGTGGCCAAATGTATAACTATTTTTCATTTCTACCACATGTCACTTATTGATTTGTTGCAAGGATTTTGCGCCCTTTTGGCACACTTTGATTAGTTGCGTGCGGCACACTTAAGTGTGTCAAAAGATGATCTGGAACATAAGGGTATGAGGGAAGGACATGTGGAGAAAATATAGGAAGGCGCAGAGGGGGCATACGCGATGTGCACGGGGAGATGAAGCAAACCGGTTAGCAAAGAATGTATGGTTAAGGCGCAACTATTAGAAAGTAATGGGTGTGGTGCGTGAAGGGCCAAGGACTTAGTAGTAAGTGCGAGGCGTGCGGGATGGGAAGAAACTGACTAGGAAGAAGGTGAACGTGTGGAAGGCGGGTGCGAGGGGAAGTGGAAGGAGAAAAGGAAAGGGGTGCGTAGGTAAACTATGACCAAGGGAATGTGTCAAATGATTTTGAGCGCGCACAATTCTTCAATAGATAACTTAGGGCCATAATGTGTATGCAAGTTATCCAAATCGCTAGGGGAGCTATTTGGATAACATGTTTTGAAAAACTATCTTCTAGATTATCATTGTCGAACTACGGGACCACTTTCATCAGGTGCAAAGTGACCCTAATTTATTATATTTAGTAAAATAAATTTAAAGTGTAATAAATAATAAAAGTATAAAGAAATAATAAAAGAGAGCACATTATAAAGCGTACGCATTTTAGGTTCATGAATTCCCAAGCCTAGGAAAACATAACGCGATCGTGTTATTGCAAAACACGATCGCGTTTTGTTCATTTTAGGTTTTTGTCCACTTTTTGGCCCCCAACTTCATGCACTTACCCTTCTTCCTCCCGTATCTCCAGCCATCTTGTGACACATTCCAAAAGACTCGTTGAATCACCGAGTTCTTTCTAATTCTCCTTGCACTCTAGGGTTTTACATTTCTACTTTCTTAGTTGTTTGGGTCATTTTCCTTATACATTTATTCATTATTTACTAATGTAATTCTTAGATTAAATCTCTAAAAATCCTATTTTAGCTAATCATTTTAGTGAACATGTACTCATATTTCACGCTTATATGACCTTCACTCATTGTTTATCATCCTAGGGTTTTCTCATCATGAATATCTCTATTCACACTTATCTACAAAATCACCCTGATTATATCAGTAAGCTTAAAAAGTACTTAGCTACTAATTATATTCCTCCTCACACTTCACTCGAATATGTATACCATAAGTTCACTTCTTCTCTATCCCTCAATGAGGATCAAATAACTTTCACAACCGATGACTTACCTTCTCAAGAAATACTACAACATGACCCTCCCTTATATATTCAAGTTTGTGTTAACAAAGTTGGGGTCAAATGCACCTTAGTTGACTAATGGATCTGGCCTTAACATTTGTAACATCACTTTCCTTCATCATTTAGGTATGTTAAAAGCATCTCTAGCTCCTTCCTCCATCTCTATTTGTGGCTTTGATAACATTCCCAAGCGTGTATTAGGTATTGTCAACTTACATGTCACTATTGGTCCATGTACAATCACTATTCTGTGTCATGTCATGCATAATAACCTTAACTATAATATTCATTTAGGATAGCCTTGGATCCATACAATGCATGGGGTCCCTTCTACATTACATGCACGACTTAAATTCCGTCATCAAGGAATTGTTTATGATGTTCTGATGATCCTTCACCTTTTGAGTATTGTAATTCTATTAAAAACCTAGTGATACTAAAATTTTCTTTGATATTCTTCAGGACTTTTCTCAATATGGGTTAGGGAATGCGAATACTACACAAATTTAGATCAACAAGAACATAAGGTCACAACACTTTGGGATCTCCCTACACAGTCACACAAGTTTGGGCTAGGGTATCAACCTCCTTCTCTACCAACTACGGATGCTTATACTACCTTTCATGTTACCTCTCTTTCCGTAGTACATCCTAAACTCATTAGTGATGATGCATCTACCACTTGGGATACCTTATATACTTTTCCTATTGATGATGCTCTACTTGGTTATATGGGTGTTTATGATCATCTTCCTTCCTTTCACCATAAACAACATCTCCCATCATCTCTCAATGATACAGCTTATTTCAGAGAATATGATGTATCCCTTGATAGCGTCAATCCTCTCAATACTATTCCTCTTGATCTATACATCAAAGATCACTCAAAATTCAATACACTTTGGTACATCCGAACATCCGCGAATAATTTTTCTAACTTCCTCCTTACTCCTTCCGAACAAAAAGATATCAAGCAATTCCTTCACGATTTATCTGATATTTTTGCATGGGAATATAGTGATATGTTGGGTATTGATCCATCGGTCGCAATGCATAATATTTTACTCGACCCTAGTGCTAAACCCGACTAAAAATTCACAAAATGCATCCCAAAGTAGCACTCCTAGTTAAAGAAGAGATCCAGAAGCTTCTCAACACTGATTTTATTTGCGTTGTTGACTATCCTGAATGGGTATCTAATATTGTGCCAGTAATGAAACCATATGGTTGGGTTCGTTGTTGCACTAATTTCCATGATTTAAAAAAATCTTTTCCTAAGGATAGTTTTCCTTTGCCACACATCGACACTATTAATTCTACTAGATATGATATTTTTTCTTTTAAGGATAGATTTGCAGGTTATAATCAAATTAAAATCAACCCCATTGACCAAGAAAATACCTCCTTCACCACACCATGGGGAACATTTTGCTATACATTTATGCCCTTCGGTCTTAAAAATGCAGGAGCTACTTATCAATGGGAAATGACACATATATTCCATGATTATATTCACAAGATCATCAAAGATTACATAGATGACATTTTGGCCAAATCTAGATGACGTTATTCCCATGCACAGATCTATGAATACTATTCAAATGACTATGACAATATCATGTGTGTCTAAATCCCAAAAAGTGTGTTTTTGGGGTCACAATGGTAAGCTCCTCTGGATATATTATCTCCCAACGTGGCATTGAGATTGATCCTAACAAAATTAAAGCCATTATCGATATGCCTCCACCCAAAAATTGCATCAATTATGATCCTTACAAGGAAAAATTCAGGCTATTCGGTGATTCATTGCACAACTCATTGATAAGACTCAACCATTTACACGGCTCATGAAGAAAGATACTAATTTTTTTTGGGATGAGAAATGTCAACAAACATTTGATAATATCAAATCCTACTTGTTAAACCTGCAATTTTAGTTCCTCCTTTAGTTGATCGACCTTTTTATTATATATCTTTGTTATGTTTCATGCATTAGGCGCTCTACTGGCACAACATGATGATTCTCAACGTGAAAGAGCGATATATTATATCATTCGTACCCTACTTTCTTATGAATGTAACTATAGCTACATTGAAAAACTATGTCTCGGCTTGGTTTTGTTGTGGATAAATTGTGACATTATCTCCTAAATAATGAAGTACATATTATCACTAAAGTTGATCCTTTGTGGTACTTATTATCTTGCACACATCTTTCGGACGCTTGACGCGCGATGGGTTATGCTTCTCATTGAGTTTGATTTCAAGTTTATACCACGAAATCCATCAAAGGACAAGTTATAGCCGATCAATTAGCTGTAACACCCCTCTCAGATGCATCACCCATTTCAGATTCTTTTTGTGACGATTTCAATACCTATATTGTTGGTGTCCCCAGATTTCACCTTGAAATCTGAGACTACCCCATGTAAAAATTTCATACTTTTAAAATAACGGGTCGTTTTGTGTTTTTATTGTCAGAAGATGCTTGTATTGCACTTAGATATTCCCAATGAATCATAGGAGCCAATTTCGACAAATACCCAGATGCCGAAAATTGTTTTATCCCTTCATCAGTTTTGTCTCTGTGGAAAATTTTATTTAATTATTTTGAGCCCCGTTTGAAGTAAATTGTGCTCCGGTTTAGCCCTGTTGAAATTTTGCATGTCAATATTCACATATACCAATGTAGGGTTTTCACCAGGAATGGATCTTGGGCTTTATCTATGACTTCTGGCAACGTTTTGTGTTTTTGTTATTTTTCTCGTATTTTTCTCTGTGAAATTCCCCTAGGTCAATTCCTTCACCAAGATACTGATCTACTTTCTTTCCTAGAGTATCTGGAGATCATCTACGACTACCATGCCAAAAGGAATCAGCCTCTGGAAGTTAGATTCTCTTTAAAAAGATGAAGTTGTGCACAAAAAGCTTCTTCTGATAGGTCACATTTTTGGAATGGATGGATTTAAGTCTGCAGTGGGATTTTTGGTCGCAACAAGGTGTGGGATTTTTGTACTTGCCTTGTAGGGTACTTTTTCCCATGAAGGCAAAGTCACTTAAGTCATGATGGGAAAATTAGAGGCAACAGGCAGGGGCTGGAATTTCTTACCTGCCATGCAGGGTGAAAATTCCCATTGTGAAATAAAGAAAAATCACTTAAGGCATTGATGGGAATTTCTTACTGCCTTGCAGGGTAAAAAATCCCATTGTGGAAGTCAAACAACTTAAGTGGATAATGGGATTTTTGGAGCTGCCATGCAGGGTGAATAATCCCATCAAATTTGACTTTTAAAAATAGAAACCAGCCTTTACCAAAAAGTGCGACCCCTTTGGAGCATTGATTAATTTATTTAATGGCATTTATTAATAGTCTCTCTTCCAATTTTGGCGCCCAGGGATGAGGAAAAGTCAATGCATAAAGGGAAGTCAAAGTAGACTGGAAGTAGAATGCTAAAAATAAATTAAATTTATTTATTTAATGCAGCCCTAGAGCATGCTAAAAAGTGCGACCCATTTGGAGGAGAAATAATACTTTTTGAAGTATTAATTAATGGCTTTTATTCCTATTTTTGGCGCATGGAGAAATAGAAGGTCAAAGCATGATGTAAAGTGAAGTAGAATGCTAAAAATAAATTAAATTAATTTATTTAATGGCAGCCATGAGCATGCACAAAATAGGCACCCAAATTGAAGAGAAAAGCATGTTTATTAATTAATTAATTGCCAGGAATAGGAGAGGCAATTATTAATTATAGAATGATGAAGGTTATATAAGCATGGGATGCCATAATGATGAATTAATTAATTCTTCTAGCAAAGGAGTGCAGCCCTGGACAATTTTGGCACCTAAAGGAGGAGGATTTTTTTGCTCAAAGAAGTGTTTTCACATCGGAAATCTTCAAGTTTTGGCGCCTAGGATTGGAAGAGCTTGTTTTATGCTTGGTTAATTATCTGCATAGTGGTACAGGTGCCCGGTGAAGTTGAAAATATTCATGCTTGCTTTGCATGCAAACAAAGCCTCAAATTTTAGGGCAACGGGCTTTATATATGTAGATTTTTATGATAAAAATCAAGTGTTCATGTTCCGTTGCCATCTTTGTCTGAATTAATTGTAGGTATTCATTACAGGTGCTTATATAATTGAAAGGGAGCTTAAATCAATGTCAGATACATTGAATATATCCTCCGAATCTAAAGAAATTCCCAGATCTGCACCAGTTGTAAAGAATTCCGACCGAATAAAGAGAAAAAGAGTTGCTCAGACAAAGATAGATCCGGCCATGGAAAAGTGGGATGAAAGAGAAAGCTCACAGGCGAAGCATGCATTACTTCGGGTTTGCTAACATCATAGATACGAGATCTAGGTCCAGAACCCCTTTCCGAATTGATTGACAGATCCAGAGCTGGAAAGACTTCTCTCATGCATGCAGTCAAAAGCAGTGGAATCATTCGAGCTTTAGCATTCCCATTCACAACCCAATTGCTATAATTTGTCATGGAGTGTGCAAGGTCATACCACCCACTATCTAGATCAATTTGAGATGTTGCAGGGAAGACAATAATCCGGCTGGACGCACAGTTCATCAATTATTGTCTGAAGATTCCAACACGACAGGTGGTGACTACTATCAGCATATTGGATGCCAGAAACAGATGGGAAAAGCATAAAGTCGACTATGTGGGCATAATGAACAATATGTATATAAAGAAGCCCAGATCTCCATCCAAGTTCCCGAGGACTCTTCCACGATCTAATCTGGTACATGAGGTGGATGACATTACCAAATTGCTATGTAGGATAAATGGCGAAGCTAACGCTCACAACTTCCGCTCATGGATGTATGCCTTCATCAGGACCATTGAAATCAACAAAGTAGATTCTATAATCAATTGGTCAGAAATCATTAGTGACAACATCGGTGAGCAACTCCGAATGTGAGGCAGACTTACAACTTCAAGATGACTTCATATTTGGTATATGCAGCAGCTTCGTAGGGTATCTTCTCCAAGCTAGATAGACGTGGTGTGCTCTTCTAAGGATCCTATTTTTGAGTGCTATCCATAACTTATCGCTGCATACATGCAATAAAGATTATAAAGTGGTTAACGATGGATTCTTTTACGGGTTCATTTGCAGTGAATAGTGATCTAAAGGCCAACAGGTAAGCAAGGAATCTTGGGAAGTCGTCCTAGATTGCGATATCTTCATCTAGTTTTCAAACTTTACATACCTCAGGGTCACCGGATTTTCGGGAGAACCAGTCAAGTTGCCCAGATATCCAAGCGATAGATTGGTCATCATGGAGTTGAGCAGACAACTCGTGGAGATGCATGACCTTCAGTTGAAATGACATAATTCTACAGCTTTTCCCGATCACAGTGGGCTATTACAACTGCCAGAGCATTCACAAAGCCAGAGGAATTGAAGCGAGATGTTCTCTGAGTATGAGCATGAGTTCTTCCCAGCATGGCTGAACTTCGATCCATATGGGGTAGCAAGGAAGACAATATCCCAGCGAGTATGTGTAGCCTTTGTTAGAAGATTTCTGGATGAAGTGCAAAAGCGAGTACGAAGTTAGGAAGAAAGACTTCAGCAGGTTATCAGCGTGACAAGTGTTTGACTTTGGATTAGCACAGATACCTACGGATCTTAAAGATGATGGGCATGTGTTACTTGATGCATACCATCGATGGGAAGAGATAAAGCTATATTTCAAGAGAGAATTAGTGGTGCCATACGATCGAGGAAATGTCTTCTACATGCTCGTCAATACTTTGAAATCCGGTTTGATAAAGGTTTATTGCCTTGATGAAGCTTTGATGAATCAAATCACAGTAACCTCAACATAGGAGATTCCCTCAAAAGGAAGCATGAGGGAGAAAGTAGCAGAAGACCTGAAAAGATTAAAGTGCACACAAAGTCTCATTCAAGGCAAAAGATCACTTCTAGGGCTATGGTGTTAGTTCCAACTTCTCCAGTGTCAAATACTTCACCAATTGTTTCTCCTTAGCAAGATACTCTCGTTCCTCCTCCATTGAATACGAAAAATTTGTATTTTTCCTTAGCCACTCCAATCAACACCTCTTCCCGAAGAAACGATGAAGTTGGAGATGACAGAATTTGAAAGATCTTTGTCGAGGATGGTAGCCACGACACTATATAGCAGATTTCGGATGGAGAGGAACCAGAGCACGAGATGGTGGTACACTCGGCAACTTCTCATTCTCGAAGAAGTAATTTCTCAAAATGGTTGGCGTCACAGTTGGTCCCAGAGGCTAGAGAGGATATCAACTTGGAGGAACATGACTTGCAACTGCTCCTAAGTTTGGGCGGAAAAGACAGAAAACCTAAAGTTGTTAAGGTGACTTCGAGGTTGATTATTGAGGAGTCAGGGTAGAAGTTCGCTGAGGTGTCAGTTCCAGTAGAAGGAAAGAAGAAGGATGGGCTCATGGCAGTGGATATAATAGTGACCAAAGTACCCATAGGTCAAGCCACTATAGAAGGATTAAAGCAAGACACATAGACATTGATAAATGCTTTATTCCTTAGGCTTGACAAAGAAAAGGCGAAGAAAGTTGAACTTCAAAAGCAGGTGTCTTAGTTGTGCGAGATTATTTCCAAAGTTTCCAAATCTTCCACTCAGCCAATTTCAGTGCATAAACAGGTGAGTGATCATTTGATGCAGGAAGTGGAGGATGCAGGTAACCAGGTTAAAGATATCGATGAATGGAAGAATATAATCATTCACCAAGCTTCTGTACAACTCAGGGAGGTGTCGGCCAGTCTAAAGGTTATGAAAGATACATCGATTTAGGTGAAACAACTAATGATGAGCACGATAGACATGAACACAGTAGCTAAAAGTAACCTGAGTACTTTGGTTGAAATAAATAAGCTACCGAGAGAGGTGTTTCTTCAAGGGAACAAATTGTGCCCGATGGATCAGTTGAGAAGGGGAAGCAGCTTGAGTTTGCAGTATCTTTCCACTTGGAGATCTTCAGAATCATGCTGAAAAGGATGCGGGCACTTGAAAGTATGACATCATCACTACTAGACAATGTCATTGCTTTCACCAATGAGGAAGTGGTCGGGAACGTTTCTTCATACACAAGGACCATTCCTAGTAAAGTGCCTGATTTCCGTGAAGGATCTCTTCTGATGGTGCAAGAGAGGATTGATGGAGCTATTAGGCCTTTCACGATGGATTCCATCGAAGTGGTAATGCTTTAGATCGATATTAAGAGGTTTGGGCCTAGATTGAAGGATGTGGAAGTGTGCACGGGGTTTTGAACGAAGGATTACTACAATTCAGAATAGAAAAAGAAGCTATGGCTAAAACAAATGGGAAGTTGTTGAATTACATGTTCGACAAGTATATTTAGTATCAAAACAAAAATAAGATGTAGATGTTACAGCTAGCAGATCTTTCTTCTTCTACTCTTTCTTCTTCTATTTCCATGTTCCCGGATGTAATTGTAAAACTTTAAAGTTGTTGGTTTTAAAACCATTACTTTAAGTTATGTGGAACGATTTTATAAGTTAAGTGACAGATGTGTATAATTTTGACTATAGATCTAGATGCATGTCACTTGGAGAGGAATTAAAGGAAGATGATTGCCAGATGTTATATTTACTTCTTGTTTATGTTCTAGTTCAGTTAAGTTTCCCATTTGTAATTTCCCTTCTACATTCTATAAGTAGAGGAAGAACCTTCGGGTTAATGATCAGAATTTGTAAGCAGCATTCTTGTGTTCCGTTATTGCTTTGAAACCCTTGATGCTATTTGAAGCAAAGTAATATAAATGAGCAGATTTCTGAAGAACTTTGTGTCACGGTGCATTTTATTTCTAACTTTTGTCTCGAGATCTACTTATAAACTTTGTGTTATTCTAGATCTAGATCCGAAAGCTTCCTTTGCTTATAATTATGTGTGTTAATATCTATTGGTTTTGTCTATGTGCATGCAATCAACTCTATAATCTATTGATTGGGTTACATCCCCCTCTTTCTTTCATGTGTTTTTATTATTTCGTTCTTCATTAGATATTTCCTTTCTTTATGAGACGCTTACTTACTACAAAAACTATACAACTATGGTTCATGATTTACATGGTTAAAGTAAAACCCCAAAATAGATATTAGCATATTTAATTAACAAATCTTACACGAGAGCATCATCGGTAAATGAGGGAGATTTATCTCATGGTGCTAGGTTTTCATTATGCAAAAATCTATCCAACAATTGTCGAGCCACACACATGGACAATGTATTTTGATGGCTCTCATTGTCGATCTAGTGTTGGAGCTAGGATAGTATTCATTACCCCACAGGGTGACCCACTCCCCTTTACATATCGATTAGGTTTTTCTTGTACAAATAACATCGTTGAGTATGAAGCCCTCATTTTAGGCCTACTTACCACTCAAAACTTCTCATTCACAATTTATGCATACACAACGACTCTCAATTAGTCATCAATCAAGTCAATGATACATATAATACAAAGGAGGAGCATCTAATCCCATACAACACACTTGTCAAAGATCTCCTAGCTACATTTGAGTCCTATTCCATTACTACCATTCCTCATAAGGATAATCATCATGTAGATGTTATGGCTAGTGTTGTGTCACTCATCCCACAAGACATCATAGATGAACAAGCCACATTCATAATTACACACTTACGACATCCTTCTATCTCTTGCATTACCTCTTGCAGCTTGCGCCATAATGTGCAGTCAAGACAACTTTGAATGGTTTTCACCTATTTACAATTACTTATATAAGCGACTATGCCTGACAATCTGCAACCTCATAAGGCTAGAAGGTTACGACATGAGGCTACTCGTTATGTCATTGTTGGCACATAATTATTTAAGAGTGCAATTAAGGGTTGCCTCGATGTTTCCTCACACTTGCGAGATATACCCACTTCCATCTTGCAAATACATGATAGCATGTGTGGTGGTCATTTTTGGTAAAGCTATGTCACAAAAACTTTTACGCTAAGGGTACTATTGGCCTACAATGGAACAATATTGCCTTGAATATGCCACTCATTGTGAAAAATGCCAAAAGCGAGGTAACCTCCATCATCCGTCAACATATGAACTCCATTGCATTGTGCTACTTGGCCTTTCTCCTTTGTTGATTTGAACTCATTGGTATAATCAATCCTAAGTTTTCTAACGGACATAAATTCATCATTAATGTTACTAAGTAATTTACTAAGTGGGTCGAAGCAGCTCCCTTAAAAATGGTCTCTAGCACAGACATTTGTAACTTTCTCACCACACATATTATCACATGTTTTGGTGTGCCTTCTACTATAATCACTGATAATGGGTCTTCCTTCAAAAATAAGGACGTTAAAATTTTTGTGCCAAATTCAAAATAAAGAAATTATTTCCACCCCTTACTATCCACAAGGAATGGCCAAGCTGAGGCCACCAACAAAACCATTATTAAAATCTTACGCAAGACCATTGATTCTAGTGGTATTGATTGACATAACCAACTATTATATGCTCTATGGGCCTATCGTACTAGTGTTTGCACACCTACTAACGCTCTCCCTTTTCCTTGGTTTATGGTGTTGAGGCCATTATCCCGCTTGAGCTCGAAATATTGTCTTTGAGGATCTCTCTTAAAGGCATCCTTAAAGACAATGAATATCGTGAAAACCACTTACATGAGCTAGAAATGTTGGACTTGTGTCGTGTCCAAACACTTGAACATATTCACGCTTATCAATCTCGCATTGTTAGGTTGTGGAGCTAGATTGCTTCACAATAAGCATGCATTACATGTGGTTGGTTTACATAGTAATGCTGTTATCACCGAATCACCACACCCTTATGTTTATACAAGTGCATATACTTGAACTCACGGTGTGATTGGATAACATGGGTCTTATCTCCAAGTTGTGGGACTTGCTACTTGAGATAGACCTCCGAGAAAGGCTGGTTCTTGCTCCTAAACTACACCTTACAATCTACTCTAATGCGAGGAGGATAACTATTCTAATCTAAATTTCCAAGGGACCGAGGGAGAGAATGCATAAAATGAAAGCCTACACTAAAGCGGTGATACACCGAGAAAGGAGGGTGTGAGAGTAGTCTTGAATGAATGAAATACGAGAAAGTGCACACTAGAAGAGGTGATGACAGTTCTCCATAATCTAGCAAAATGCATTTACAACAATATTTCGAACATACACAATGATAATGGATCCCTGCAAGAACATAATAATAGACACAATATTCTTGTAACTAAGATGGGAGGGGGCAGAAGAATGCGAAAACACGGCGAGGGAAGATGCATCCACAAACTTATATTTTATTGCTTCCTGATATGCACAGTTCAATCGGTTACAAGAAAAGGGCCTAGATCACCATGCAAGGAGTCCACAACAAGGGCCTGCAACACATTGACTTCACAAATCAATTTTGGCAGATCTTTGCTACAAAAACTACCTCTCCTTTTCTGATGAGCCCAACACTCCAATTTATAGAAAAGATGAGAAGAGAGAGAGAGGAAAAATGAAAATCCCAAAATCTGTCCTTCAACCACTTGTAAGAGGCATTAAATGGATTAAAATGATTATATATTACTTGCAAAAGGCTCCCCATACTGTCCCAGTGCTTCAACGAGAGAAAGAATGATGACCATGCCTCTTAATTGCACTCCCAACCACCAAATACAACATTGTTATGAACCCAGCCACGTTTTATAAAAAATATCCATCAATATCTCATAAAATCTAGAATTTCTTGATTTTTACGCATCGGGCTCGAGCCACTATCCCAATGGTAATAATTTTGTGAGATTTTGTTGAGAAATGTAAAAGTTATGGCCTTCGAGTGCGGGCAACTATTTTGGGTATGGCGGGTGTTTTCTACGTCATTTGTGGGAATGAGCATTAAGCGGACTGGAGCCAAATATGTTTCTTTTAATTAAATATATCTACCCTTATTAAAAATAAGAAATCCAAACTTTTTGGCGTAGAGGACATTGTGCTTGTTCCAAAAAGTCCAATTTTGTGAAAATCGGAGCTTGGAGTCAAAAGTTATGGCCGTTTGAAGTTTCACGGGTCAAACGTTGACTTTTCTTCTTTGCCTTTGGCCAATTCAGATTTTCGCGTCCCTCACGTCCCGTGCATACCTTTGTCCTGGCTGTCCCGGATGAAAATCTCTTGCTTCGGCCGATTCGGGATTCTTTGTTCTGTTTTGCGGTTTTTCACCTTTTCGCGTCCCACGTGTCCTTGCGTACTTTTGTCCCAATTTGTCCCCGGGATGCACAGGACAAATATCTCGAACCGCCCGAAAAGGACTATCTCGTCAAAAATCAGCCGATTCGCGTCCCGCATGTACTTTTGTCTGGCTGTCCCAAAACTGCGCGAAACAAAAACTTGACGATTTTCCTTGCTTTCGGCCGTTTCGGCTTTTCGCGTCTGACGTCCCAACTGTCCCGTGGACCGCCTGGGACAAAAATGTCTGACTTAGCTGATTTTCTTTGTATTTCAGCCCCAAGCTTGGTACGACCCGCATTGGTACGACCCGAACCCTTCAGACCCGAAATTCTTTAAAACAATCCTGCAACCTTATTTTTTGCATTTTTTGCCTTTTTCTAACTCGTTGGGATTTCTTCTTGGATGGGAGAGTTAGAGAGAAGCCGAGGGGCCCCCAAAAACATGATTTCGGGCCTTGAATCAATCTACTTGCTCAGGACTGAATAATTTGATGCATGTTATCAAAATTACCTTGAGGGTGAATTTTGGATAACAAGAACTAGTGTCAACCGCATATTAACCGTTTTCACTTTCGGCGTATTAACCATCATCGGTCAACATATTAACGCGTGGCCGGTCGGCATAATAATAGCCATCGGTCAAAAATGAACTTGCCATCGATTAGGTGTAATCTGCATTACCTATGCGTGAAATTTTATATTTAACTCATGGGAATTAGATCTAACTTTGTTATAAAGTTGATCTAAAGGTTGTAAATGCATAGCTAAGGTGCCCTAAGTTTGTAGATGCTTATATAAGCATGAAAGCTAGGGTTAGATGTTATGATGGCATGTAATTGATTATTATTGCATGTGGAATCCTTGATTGAGAGGATGAAGAAGAAGAGAAAGAAAGAATAGGTTACATGAAGACAGAGCTTCCATGGAGAGGAGTCATTGGCGGAAGGAAATAACGGTACATTTGAATGGTGAGAAGAGGGTAACATATTCTATTGTATTTCCTTTATATAGTTATTGTCTCATTGTAATGGCTTGCATAGTATGCAAAGCACATAGAGTTTCTTCTTGTAGATCCACATGTTGGTGAGATCTTGTATTATAGATCCATGTAGATCTAGTCTTATATTGTTAGATCCACAAGTTGTTGTGAGATATTGTATTGTAGATCCATGAGATCATATTGTATTGTTGATCCATGTAGATATAGATATTGTAGATGAGGTTGTCTTCATGTTTACACAGTTATGCAGTGATGGAGAGACAGACTTACTTCTTGGTGCACAGTCATGGTTGCACATTGGTAGACCCATACAAGAGTTCTTTCCGCATATCCACAGAGAACTTGGTAGCGCCTCATAGATGCGGTAGTTTTGAGTTATGTGATATCGGATGATGGTGTTTGGAGGCACGGATGCGGTGCACTTATGTAGATCCGTTTAGAGATCTAGAGGAGAGGAGATACTCTTGGAGAGATGCATTGTACTCTTGTATTGAAGAGTTGGTTTGTACTCTTGTTATATTATATATATGAGATCTCTATCTTTTGTGGACATAGCCCGCATTTGGTGAACCATGGTACACGTTGTGTTATGTGTGTGTACTTTGTTTTGATTTGGATTATTCTAGTTTATACTTCCACCTTTGTTGTAGATTTTGGGGATTGTTTAGATCTTACGTGCATGATTGGAGTGCATTGTTGAATCATAGCACTATTCTCGTTAGTCTTGAATTCTCGATAACTAGTATCGAGCTTGGTTAATTCAAACTAAGGTTTTGCTTCGATATATTATTAGTGGTTTACTTGATAGGTGGATGATAAATAAGGTTTGTTGTGTCTAATAATAAGATCATAGAAGAGATTCAATCTTAAGTGTAAGCTACAAGAGTAAGGTTGCTAGAGAATACAATGACCGATGTCGCTAGGTGGCAACCGGCATCGGCCCGGGTGGTGATTGTGGTTGGTTACGGGGTAATCGTGTTTGGTTATAGGGTGACCGTGGTCATTATTTGGGTAGCCTAGATTTAAATATAAAATCACAAACTGAAGATTTTAGAAGATGTATGGAATGTGTCTTGTTTGCTTTGAGGTGTCCCTAGTTCTTGGAGGCACAAGTATGTTGGTTAGATTCTAAATACAGAGTTAGATGTATCGTTTTATCTTGGTATTGCAGTTCTTGTATGTTTTGGTTGCATGGGCTTTATTAGAGAAGCTGAATATAGTAGAACGAGAATGAAGATGGGGTTTCCATCAGAGAAGCATGTTCTTCAATTGAAGATGTGGTTGAGTATCTTGTTGTTGGTAAGGTGATGTATTTAATCTTGGTGTAGTTTTATTACATGTATTATTGTTGTTAATTTTTTTGTGCAAGATTTGAGTGCTTCTTGAAATGAATGGCTCAACACAACTATCGGATTTGGTCGGAGTAGGCACCTAGTTTGGTGACCTATGCCAATTTTTGGTGTTGTGTTTGATCCAAAGAACACCGACATGTGTCGTGGAACCGATATTGGTCATAGAGGGTAACCAATGAACACTTAGCAAATCTGTGGTCGCATATCTGTGACAATGAGTTTACACAAGGTTTCTTACAGTAGAAGAGGGCATGGATGGTTTAGTGTCCTATTTTAGAGGATCAGGTTTCTGGCACAATGTGTACAGGCAGAAACAGTGCAGATCACTTCAATGTTTGGATTAGAAAGAGGATGGAGTTGGCTTGGTTAGTCTAGTGAGACTTTGGGTCAGGTATCTCTATATGGTTCATGTTTTATTTATTTCATTTAGAGAAACTGATATTATGTTTGGATAGTGTGCACAGATTTACACCATGGTTTTTTGGTGTTGTTTGAATTTTATTTCCCAGTTGTGTGGAATCTTGAGGACAAGGGTATTCAGTCTAAGGAAGAGATCCTCAATGAAAAGTCATGTTTAGACATAGTTGTAGTAATGAAAGATGTTGAGTACACAGGATGAAAAGAAGTTGATTCACCTACTTCACAAGAAGTCCAAAAACAAACTTATTTACAAATATACAAAATATGATTTTCTGGTTAAACTTGGATATTACGAAAGTGTCTTTTATAAAGATCATCAATTACAAAAGGACTGAGGAATGAGAGTGCGAGAATGAGCAGAAAGGCAACATGCAGAATTATAGATAACAGAGTAATTCTTTATGTATGGGTTACAAAGAATTGAAAACAAGATCATTCGTATCGTATAAATAAGATGGAATTTAAAGACACAAAGTTCTGTAAATAACATCTGCCAGAACACAAAGTTTCTTAACGTAACACAGATTCATTAATCAAGGACACAAAGTTCCTTCTTGGTTATACAAGATCACCATGCTTGCAAAGTCAAGAGTATGCAATCAAAAGACTAACAAACTAGAGACAAATGATCTTCACAAAATTAAATGAAAGCTTAGAGATAACAGAGATCGATAGACAAAGAATGGAAAGTCCTTCGTATTGATTTCTTTATGATCTATTTACACTTTTTTTAAAAATAAACCAAGTTCTTCCTCCCTTTCGTAATGGCGAGAGAGGCCATTATATAACTTACAAATCAGTTACTCTTCAGAATCCGCTTCTTTTAACCAAGAATAGTTAAGGACTCGCCAACCGCAATACCTCAACTTTTACAAAGAAAACGGAAAAGAAAGGGAAGAAGAGAAAAGAATAAGGAGAAGAAGACAGTGGCAAGCATCGGGAGGGACCCACCGACTTCAAAATCACCGCCCGAATTTCTTCAACGCCTCGCCTGTCTCTCGCCACGAGGGACTCGACGTGTTGGCCGTAGACTGAGTCCAAAATCCAAGACACTTCTCCATCTCTTTATCAAACTCGACATGAGTATGATAATCTTTATTTGCTTCTTCGATGGCAGATTGAAGAGAGCAAATATCCTTCATTTTCTCCTTGGAGATGGAACTTTCCTTGAATAAGTTATCTTTGACAAAAGCTCTGAATTGAGCTTTGATTTCTTGCAAGGAAAGGGGCATACCAGAAGTTTCATCTTGAAGATGACAGTGTATGTCTTTGAAAGCAGAGACCACCAGTGTCTTGAAAGCTTCACCCTTCTGCCAGCTGTTCTTCAGCTCTCCCAAAGCCTCCTCCAAGACTTTGATCTTCCACTCCACGCTGTAAACCCAGGATTTTGATAGATTATCCTTTGCATCATCAAAAACCTTATTCGCCAGTAAGATGTTCTCATCTGTCTGTCCCATAAGGCGGAGGTCTACTATGCAACTGCTCCAGAGTTTGAGCTCTTTATCCATGATCCCAATAGTAGAGGAGAGCTTCTGTTGCAAATTGTTCACTTTTCCATGGAGTTTAAAAGCTTCATCGATGAAGTTCAACCCTGCAACAAGCATATCATCCACCATGGCTTCCATAGCTCTGCCATAGACGGAATACTTGTGCATGTCTTTGATACTCTGTACTTCATCTTGGCTCAAAATTACAGGTGGTGGAAGAGTGGTCAACGGAGTAGGGTCCAAAACTTTGTCCTTAGACAAAAGAGACTTGATGAAACCTGTGAGAATTTGGGCCTGTTCTTCCAACTGTTCAATAGTTTGCTGCCCTTTCTCTACCCTCCCAATGACTCTTGTGACCGTTTCCTGGAGGTTGTGAATCTCACCTTCAGGAGTAGACTCTCCCATTGGAATTCTTGAGAGCTCTAAGTCGATGACCTGTAAGTCCTGCTCTGATTTGTCCACTGTAGGCTTAGCAATCTCCGTGAATTGCTGACCTTGAGCATCGACACACTATTCTCGGGAGGTGGTTCTCGCTTTCTTGGCACGAGAAGGAGTGGTGCCCAACAAGGCCATGACAAAGATCAAAATTTGGCCCCGAGCTCCGAGAGGAAGATTTCCTTTCTACTATCACAACAAGAGGTCAACCCATGCAAAAGAGAAGAGGAAGCAGCAGGAGGGGCAAGAGTACCAAGAGACATAGAGCTCATGACGCTCAAGGTTTGCACGGCTGTGGTCTCAAGTTGAGATGTGAGTGGGGCGCTGGAGACAATTGCTGCAGAAGAATCAATAACACTTGGAAGTTCAGTGCTCTGGACCTCTTTGTCCTTATCAGTTGGGTCTTCAGGAGCATTTGCAGGGGTTGGCATTTCACTTTCTTCACTTTCACTGAGAACAATGATGTTCTCTGGTCCCATAGGCACTTCTACCTACTTTCTTTGAGGGTCATTTTCCACAGGCTCCTTCTTAACCTCCTTGAGTTTCTTCTGGTACACTTGAGTGGATGAAGAAGGAGTGGAAGCTGCAGGTCCTTGTGTTGATGAGGCAGGTGGGGTTTGCACTGGTGTTTCTGACCTAGGGAATTGATGCCTCTCTCCTTGGTGTTGAAACATCCTTGGAAGAGGATTCTCCTGAGTGCCTTCTGAGCTCTCGAACTTTCCTCACAAACCAGCACCTTAGTCCCGACTAAGACTCGGAGCAAGGATCTCACCATCATCTTTTTCTTTCCTATTCCAATCTAAGTCCTCCAAGGGGGTGTGCTTAATCACACTTCTGTCATACTCATATGAGTATAGATCAGAATTGTCATCCCCGAGTCCTTCAAGAAACTTGGTACAAGCCGAGTTCTGATCAATTGCAGGAGAACCTCCACACATGCCCTTCTCCTCGCCTCAAAATCATCTCGCACAACACCCAAAAGTCTTCCGTATCTCCCTATGATGGTAGATTATCTTGATGTTCTGTTCTTTGCGTCAATGAACTTCTTCAAGTCAAGCAGTGTTCTTGCTTGAAGAAATGAACGGTGATAGGACCAGGCTCTCTATGTTCTGTTCACCATGGCAGGCCCGTGGCTTCATTTTACAAGTGTAATTTCCCAAAGAGATGGGAAAGTGCAAACCAAAAATCTTCTTGTCTGTTTCTGCAGTTCTCTGGTTCTGTGCTTTGTCTAATTGCCTCGCATACTTCAATCAAAGCCATCTTATCATTGCAACATGGGAAGCCTCGCAGAGGGGTGCTTCATAGCCGCAAGCCCGATATAGGAGAATTTTCTCAATTGTATGAAATAAGCACCGTAGCGTGATATCGATTCATGGCTTCATCGTGAAATCTCCCATTGGTGTAGATCACCTTCGAAGCAAATTTCACCACCACGCACATGGTGAAAGCATCATATCGACCCTTCTAAATTATTTGCGCTGTCTCCGTGGTGAACAGGCAAGTAGGGGCATATACGGATCATCTTTGGGCATCAAGCGCAATGTAGGAAAACCAAACCATTGGTTTTGACGCGATCGCCTTTGTGAGCAGAAAGTAGGTATACATCGTAAGAAGTCATGTAGAACTTCTTCATTTGCATTGTCATGTAGATCGATTCAATCGACAAGCTTCCGCCAAATTCATGCCGATGATCTCTCGCCAGCTTGATATTTTGTGTTCCTCGCACACCATGCCGATGAGCGGGCACATCCAAGTGAATTTTGCGCTGGGACAGAGGGAAAACCCATAACCCGAGCCAAGAGAGAATT
This sequence comes from Taxus wallichiana var. yunnanensis, assembly GCA_018340775.1. Classification (NCBI taxonomy): domain Eukaryota; kingdom Viridiplantae; phylum Streptophyta; class Pinopsida; order Cupressales; family Taxaceae; genus Taxus; species Taxus wallichiana. Next base: position 936,491,683 of record CM031235.1, on the reverse strand, counting down.
ATAAAGTCGACAATTCTTCATTAAAATCTACCTTAAAAGAGTTTTGACAAAGCGAGAGGCTCCCTTCTCTTAGGGTTCTTCACCAGACTTCGCCACCCGCGCCTTGTATTTGTCGCTGCCTTGATCAACAGAGCCTCGTGCTTGATCCCGGAAAACGACTATCCCGGTGCATTATCCTCTGGCTTATCCATCTCTCTCACGACTATGGCATTATCCATCTCTCGGGATTCTCAAGGCGCATACTAATGGCGGCAAGCTGGCCTACCATGATGAGTTCCCGTATATTGGTTAATTCACTCGAATCAGTGGTCGGTGAGCTCCGCACGAAAGTACAAAAGATCGCAAGACTGCACCGAGATCGAGAAACCTCCAAGAAAAAGCCAAACCGCTATCGTGAATCATTTGTGCCATCGGTGTAGGGTCAGATCTCGCCACCCTCGCCCAAAATCACCGAAGTCAAGATGCCGAGCTTCACTGTCCCCAATATTGGGAACGGCAGATTCTAGTGGCGAAATTTGTTCCCGTCCCCGAATTTGATCTTCATATTGATAGTAACAGAGCCGCAACCTAAACTCGGGAAGGAATTACAGAGAAAAGGGATACACGCAGGGGAATTAGATCAGTAAGGGTTCGAGCAAGGATAACATGGAAACAATGTGAAAATGCAAAGGGGTTTGCTCGTTATATAGCCATTTAGAGAGAGAAAGGCCATGAATGCGCATTTAATACATACCCACCAATTTAAATAAGCCGATATTCGGTAGAGCGGCAAAACTAGCACGAATGGCTTGGTTCATTAGGGACATGTGAGACGCGAATGCGCGAAACACGCGGCTCGGCCGATTCGGCGAAGCGGGGAAAAGACGCACAAATGCCTTTTGGGACACGCGGGACATGAGTGCGCGAAGTACGCGATTCGGCCGGATCGGGTGAAAAGGTTACAATGGGTCCGGAAAAGTTTGGGACATTTGGGACGAAAATGCGCTGAAGTACGCGGTTCGGCGAATCGGCCGAAAATGGAACAACTTGCACAATTTGACTTGGGACATTTGGGACATGAAAGTGCGAAGTACGCGGTTCGGGTGTTTCGGCCGAAAATGGAACAACTTGCCCGATTAACTTTGGGACATTTGGGACGAAAAGTTCCGACGGGCCCGAAAATGGAACAACTTCGGGAAATCGGCCGATCGGGGAACAGAACGCACTTTTGAACTTGGGACAGTTGGGACAAAATGTCCGACAGGCCCGAAAAACACACAAAATGACCCAAAATGCAGACTTTTCTCAATTTCACGACTTTTAACAATTTCAGCACAACAGAGAAGACACTAAAACTCAAAATTTTGAAAGTTCACTTTCTTTAAGAGTAGGGAATTTTGAGTGGACAACAACTGGCTCCTTCTGGGGATGACTTGGCATAAATTCAAGGAATGAGACAAGGCAAGAACTTAGACAAACTCGGGAAGCAGACCAGTACCTTATCCATTGGGCAACGGAGTCAAAAAGCAGACCAATACAGAGGACAACACACCAAAACAAAAAGGAAAGAAAAGCAAAAACGCTGTACATAAAATACAAGGGACTCCCTAATCACCTAGGACTTGAACAACTTGAGGTACTGCCCACTATAAGGAAGTGGGAGAGGAGAACCATCCATGTAATCAAGATAAAAGGAATTCTTACCAGCAAAGTGTCTGATCTTGAAAGGTCCGAGCCAAAGGGAATCAAATTTTCCATGGCTGCCACGAGGTTCATGCCTTTTATCCCATAACAGCACAGTGTCTCCAACTTGGAAATCTCTGAACCTAGCTTTCATCAAACAGGACCTTTACCTTCTCGCTGGTGAATGATATCCGATCAGCAACCTCCAATCTGTCCTCATTTAGTTTGTGAAGGTACATAATTCTCTTATCCAAAGCATCACTGAAACTAGTATCTTCAATGGCCTTCATTAGATGCAAGGCCGGCAGTTCCACTGTTACTGGCAGTTGAGCTTCTACTCCATATACCACTTGAAAAGGAGACATTCCAATAGCTCTCTTTGGTGTAATCCTGTCTGCCCAAAGAGCATCGTAGAGCTTCTTGTGCCAGTTTCGTTGAGACTCATTTACTAACTTCCTTATAATAGTCACCAGATTTTTGTTAGTGGATTCTGCTTGCCCATTTCCCTGAGGGTAATAATCTGAAGAATGAGCCAGGGAGATGCCATACCCATAGCAGAAATCCATTATCTCAGTTGAAGAGAAATTCGAAGCATTATCTGTCACAATCTTGTTAGGTACACCATACCTTACCAAGATGTTCTCTTTGATGAAGCTGCACACCACTTCGTAAGTAGTACTTTAATCGAATAGCTTCCACCCATTTGGTGAAATAGTCAAGGCAGGCAAGCTAGTACATGAGTATGACCAGCACTAGAAGTAGGATTAAGTGTTCCAATGAAGTCCAAACCCCACTGTTGAAAAGGTTCTTCAATTACAACTGGCTTAAGAGGCAAAGAGGCCAATTTGGGTCTTCCCACGAAGGTCTGACAAGCCTCACATTTATCAACCCACTTGGATGCATCTTTGAACAAGGAAGGCCAGTAATATCCTCCACGGAGTATCTTATGAGCCGTAACCATTGATGAATAGTGCCCTCCACATGCCTGATCATGAAAAGCTGAGAGCAACTTTCTCTGTTGTTCCTTGTCCACACACTTCAAAAATCTCCCATCTAACCCACGCCAACAAGGCGTTTTCCCACAATACATATTGACCGACCTCAATTTAATGGGCCTCTTTTCTTTGGCGCTTAAATGAGAGGGGCATTCCCCATAGGTGAGAAAATGGGCGATGTCAGCATACCATTCATCAACCGAGCTAAGAAAAAGAACGGTAGGAAGGTCAACTTTCTCCTCCAGCAACTCATGTTTAGCTCCTTCAGCAATGAGCTCACAAAGGCCTTTTCCACGAACCAGCTTGGTCGGTTTGATGTCAATGTCATACTCTTGACCTTAGCAACCCGCCCTCTCTCTCGATCCAAATTCTTGCTGTGTGAGAATTGACTTAACAAATGATCTGGGACCAACACCATGGAATGAGAGTTGAGGATGTAAAAGTGAAACCGCTGACAGCCTTTAACCACCGCAAAAGCATGTTTCTCCATCATAGTGTATTTCAACTCATGATCTTTTCGTAATATAGCTCATGAACGCAATTGGGAGCTCATGCTCATTAGAGTCTTCTTGAGTCAAAACAATAAATGCTAAGGTATTATCTCAGTGGCATAGCAATAGATAATAAAATCTTTGTTGAAATCAGACAAAGCAAACAGAGTTTTAGCGATAGCTCTCTTGATACCTTCAAAGGATTCCTTTCCTTCGTAAGACCAACCAAATGTTTGCTTCCCTTTCATCATCTCGAGAAATATTCAAAGTTAACTCGCAAAATCAGGATGAATCTTCTTAAAAAATTGATCTTACCAAAGAAGGAGTGCACGCCCTTTTTGCTGGTTGGGAGAGGAATTTGCTGGATAGCTTGTACTGCTCAGATCAATCTTAATACCATCTTTGGAAACGATGTGCCCTAATAATTTTCCTCTCGTGACAAAAAGACAGATTTTTTAGGATTCAAAGAAATCCCATGCTCTCTGCATCTTAGCAGAACTGTCTCTAGGTGATCAAAATGATCCGCTCTTGTCTTGGAAAATACTGTCAGGTCATCAAGATATATGACAATACACTTCCCTTTCAAACTTCCAAAAGCCGGTCCCTAGCTCTTTGGAAAGTGGCACCAACCATTAATAAGCCCAAAAGGCATTCTCTTGTAAGCAAAGGTACCCCAAGGAGTAGTGAAAGTTGTTTTGTGTTGATCTACAGTATCAACCTCTACCTGATTATATCCCGAGAATCCATCAAGCATAGATAACATTTCAGATCCTGTTACTGCTTGCAAGACCTGATCCATCATAGGCAAAGGATAATTATCTTTCAAAGAAGCCTGATTCAGGTTCCTGAAATCAACACAGATGCGGATCTCACCATTTTTCTTCCTAACAGGCACAATATTTGCAATCCATGTTGAATGGTGAATGGGAAAAATGATTTTAGCCTTCAACAACTTCTGTATTTCCTGAAAGATGGTGTCAGCTATTTTGGGGTTGTATTGCCTCTGTTTCTGCTTGAAAGGCTTAATTCCAGGCTTAAGAGGAATAGAGTGTTGCATATCTTTTGGTTTGAAAGCTTTCAAATCTTCATAAGAATAAGCAAGAACATCCTTATACCTCTTTAAAAGATCAATTGCTTTTCTCCTCTCATCTGCTGTGCAACATTTTCCAATATTCACTAGCTTAGGGTCATTAGAACTCCCAATATTAATCTTGTCATGTTCAGCTGATTGCTGAGGTCCAGTAGAAGCTCTAGACTTCACATACCTGTCATGTTTATCAAATAGTTCCTCCAAACTCACCAACCCTTTAGGAATCTTGTTTCCTTTGAGATTGATGCATCCATCCTGATCTGTTTCTTCTCCTTGGGTGACTGCTTTGTCAAAGGGCACACTCTCACGAGGTAGGTTGTCACTTCCCTCAAAATACAATTGTTCGAAATTACCCTTGAGTTCCAGGAAGGAAAGCAAGTGTTGATCATCATTGAAAACTTGCCAGTTATTGGTATTATCAGGTACACTAGGCCGATGGACCATCTCAATGGTGAACTTATCCTGAGAGAAGTCAGGATGAGGAATCAGTAGTGACCCTGAGACTGCTAGTGAATCAGCCCTGCTGTTCTTCTCCCTAGGTATTGCCTCAATGGAGAAAGCATCAAGAAATTCAATGGAATCCCAAACCTGATTCCGGTAATGTTTCAGCCTCCCATTTTTTACTTGAAAAAGGTTTCTGACTTGCTTTACAATCAATTCTGCATCACCACGAGCCAGAAGATTCTTTACACCTTGTTCTTTGGCCACTTGTAGTCCAAGAATGAGAGCCTCATACTCTACTGTATTATTAGTATTTTCGAACTGCAACTTAAATGAAAAAGGATGTAGGCTTCCTTCAGGTGACACCAGAGGGCACCAGCTCCGTAACCACCGAGGAACAACTTCCATCAAACTCTAAAATCCAAACACCATTAGGATCTTTAGGACACTTTGGGAGTCGATTTCATCAGGGACATAATCATGTAGTTACCATGTCCCATATCCTCATAGAGTATTTGTGCTTTAGGATCATCCGTTTTTTGCACAATATACTCAGATTGCTTCTCAGGCATCAGCTTCTTCATTTGTCCATTAACAGGTACGAGTGCATGTGACCAGTCCATTTGGATTTCTCCACCCACATCTTTGCAGAAGTTCCTACTTAGCAACATCCCGTATGAAGGAGGGATATCTGCTACTAAGATGGTAGCCAACACTTTCTTTTCAGCAAAGCAAGCAAAAGCCACTTGTGCATCTTTAATTCTTCCGACCAGGGGCACTTCTTTACTCTCCATGGAGTAACAAGATCCATAAGTGCGTGTGAGGGTCAAGCCTAAAGCATGAGCTACTTTAGCAGGCATCACATTATCTGAGGCTCCGGAATCTATGACACAATTACTGAGCCTATGGCCAGCTATAAGAAGTGTTACATAAAAAGGCTTGATTTTGTCATTAGGCGAGGTGACAGAGCTACCAGACTAGGCTGTGGTGCAGAAGAAGGAGTGGGCAAAAGGCCTTTAGAGGTGGTCTTAGAATGGGAATTAACAAAGTGAATCATTTTAGCAAAAGCTTTGGGATGGGTTTGATAATACTCAGCCTCTGAGATTTGGACCTTGGTCTTTTTCAGGTGATCAACAATATCAAAGGACCCAGAAGTGGACGGGCCATCATCATTTGAAATCCTAGGCTTATCAACTTTAGGAGAAAAAGAAGTAACTTTACTAGTAGGATTGACAGGACTCACCTTTGGTGTAGATGAAGTAGGGATAGGAGATCCTCTTTTTGCAATTACGGGAATAGTTGCCGACTGCTCCTTAGATTTCTTGATGGGTTGTGTCACCTTCTCCCTCTGATTTGTCTGCTCTCGAGTCATGACAGCAAATGATTCGCTATTCATGTCTGCTACCACTTCATCATAGTCATCTCCATCATCAATGCCCTCAGTGGTGAAGAAATTTACTCGAGATCCCTCAAGTTCATCTGCTTCATCATCAACTTCTTCCACAAACTCCTCGCAAGCTTCATTATCCTCATCATCATCTGGTTCTTCCACTTCACAGGTCGCATTGACAGGGACTTTAACAGGAGGTCCTTCGAGTGCTAATCTTGTTTGAGAAGCAGGCAAACGATTTCTGGCTGGAAATTCCTCCTTGGAACATCTGCATAAGGAGCATGCTGAGCCAATTGTTTCTTTATAGAGAATGAGATCATTCGCAAGTTTTTGAACTAATGGATCAGTATTAGGTCCAGGGGTGGAGGAGGAGGAAGCAACAGACTTAGATTTGGAAGGGTCTCTCCTCAACTTCCCTGACATGATCAGATCATCCTCGACACTAACAGCAAGAGTTTGATCCTCCACCAATGTTGCGAGATTAGCCCTTCTCAGCGCATAGCTAACTTCAGGCGTTTGGGCATTTAGGAAGAAACATTTTTGGATTTGATCAACAGGTCGAGTATTTACCGGAATTTTATTAATTAGCCTGTTGAATCGGGCCACAAATTCTCTCATGGGCTCTTGCGAATCTTTCTTTATCTGAGAGATTTGAGCTAGCAAGGCATGCACATCTTCTGCTGGTTTGAAACGGTTTTCAAACCTAGTTCTCATGGTGTCCCAGCTAGTGATAGTGCCAACCGGAAGGTGATAGAACCAATCAGCAGCATTATCTTGTAAAGTCTCAACGAACAGTCTCACGGAGACGTCTTCATGTTCAACTCCCAGGACTCCACACGCAACTATGAAGGCTGCGATGTGTTCATCAGGATGCACTTTTCCATCGCCTTTGAATTTAGGAAAGTTCTTCCGGTTACCTCTGGGTAACTCATGCAAAGGCTGAGGAAGAGCAAGGGGCCCGACACGATGACCCCAGGGCAATGGTACCGCCATTCTTGGAAAAACGGCTTGGAGAGGAACTGCAACACCAGCAAGAATCAAAGCTCGAAGATTAGGACTAGCAGGCTCTGAAGGAACACCACCCGTAGGATTTCTATCTTCAGCAGGTGGGGTGCTTATTGAACGAGTTCTTCTATTTGTTGTCGAAGGGAAAGGAAAACCCTGCTGCTCCAAAAGCTGAAACTGAGAATCTTCAATACCAAGGGCCCTCCTCCCTCGAGTAAAACGCGGAGTCGCCAGATCAAAAGATGATCAAAAATTACAGAACTGGAATATGATTTTCCCCAGCGGAGTCGCCAAAAACTGTTGGTCGTCAAATAGGACTTTACGAAGAGCAACAGTCAGGGGACAAGAAGTCCCTCCTCTTTAATGGGAGAGGTTCCCTTATTCAGAAACAAACTTATTTACAAATATACAAAATATGATTTTCTGGTTAAACTTGGATATTACGAAAGTGTCTTTTATAAAGATCATCAATTACAAAAGGACTGAGGAATGAGAGTGTGAGAATGAGCAGAAAGGCAACATGCAGAATTATAGATAACAGAGTAATTCTTTATGTATGCGAAGTTACAGTGAATTGAAAACAAGATCATTCGTATCGTATAAATAAGATGGAATTTAAAGACACAAAGTTCTGTAAATAACATCTGCCTAAACACAAAGTTTCTTAACGTAACATACGATTCATTAATCAAGGACACAAAGTTCCTTCTTGGTTATACAAAGATCACCATGCTATTGCAAAGTCAAGAGTATGCAATCAGCAAGACTAACAAACTGGAGACAAATGATCTTCACAAAATTTAAATGAAAGCTTAGAGATAACAGAGATCAGATAGACAAAGAATGGAAAGTCCTTCTGTATTGATTTCTTTATGATCTATTTACACTTTCAGAAAATAAGCCAAGTTCTTCCTCCTTTTTTTAATGGCGTAGAGAGGCCATTATATAACTTACAAATCAGTTACTCTTCGTAACCGCTTCTTTTAACCAAGAATAGTTAAGGACTGCCAACCGCAATACCTCAACTTCTTACAAAGAAAACGGAAAAAGAAAGGGAAGAAGAGAAAAGAATAAGGAGAAGAAGACAGGTGGCCAGTTACTGGGAGGGACCCACTGACTTCAAAATCTGCTGCCTGAATTTCTTCAACGCCTCAGCTATGTCTCTGCCACGAGGGACTGACGTGTTGGCCGCAGACTGAGTCCAAAATCCAAGACACTTCTCCATCTCTTTATCAAACTCGACATGAGTATGATAATCTTTATTTGCTTCTTCGATGGCAGATTGAAGAGAGCAAATATCCTTCATTTTCTCCTTAGAGATGGAACTTTCCTTGAATAAGTTATCTTTGACAAAAGCTCTGAATTGAGCTTTGATTTCTTGCAAGGAAAGGGGCATACCAGAAGTTTCATCTTGAAGATGACAGTGTATGTCTTTGAAAGCAGAGACCACCAGTGTCTTGAAAGCTTCACCCTTCTGCCAGCTGTTCTTCAGCTCTCCCAAAGCCTCCTCCAAGACTTTGATCTTCCACTCCACGCTGTAAACCCAGGATTTTGATAGATTATCCTCAGATCATCAAAAACCTTATTCGCCAAGAAGATGTTCTCATCTGTCTCGTCCCATAAGGCGAGGTCTACTATGCAACCGCTCCGTAGTTTGAGCTCTTTATCCATGATCCCGATAGTAGAGGACAGCTTCTGTTGCAAATTGTTCACTTTTCCATGGAGTTTAAAAGCTTCATCGATGAAGTTCAACCCTGCAACAAGCATATCATCCACCATGGCTTCCATAGCTCTGCCATAGATGGAATACTTGTGCATGTCTTTGATACTCTGTACTTCATCTTGGCTCAAAATTACAGGTGGTGGAAGAGTGGTCAACGGAGTAGGGTCCAAAACTTTGTCCTTAGACAAAAGAGACTTGATGAAGCCTGTGAGAATTTGGGCCTGTTCTTCCAACTGTTCAATAGTTTGCTGCCCTTTCTCTACCCTCCCAATGACTCGTGTGACCGTTTCCTGGAGGTTGTGGATCTCACCTTCAGGAGTAGACTCTCCCATTGGAATTCTTGAGAGCTCTAAGTCAGATGACTGTAAGTCCTGCTCTGATTTGTCCACTGTAGGCTTAGCAATCTCCAGGAATTGCTGACCTTGAGCATCAGACACTATTCTGGAGGTGGTTCTGGCTTTCTTGGCACGAGAAGGAGTGGTGCCCAACAAGGCTGCGACAGCATCAAAGTTTGGCCCTGAGCTCCGAGAGGAAGATTTCCTCTTTCTACTCACAACAAGAGGCTGAACCCATGCAAAAGAAGAAGAGGAAGCAGCAGGAGGGGCAAGAGTACCAAGAGACATAGAGCTCATGACGCTCAAGGTTTGCACGGCTGTGGTCTCAAGTTGAGATGTGAGTGGGGCGCTGAGACAATCACGCGAAGAATCAATAAGCACTTGGAAGTTCAAAGGTTCTGACCTCTTTGTCTTTATCTGGGGGTCTTCAGAGCATTTGCAGGGGCCGGCATTTCACTTTCTTCACTTTCACTGAGAACAATGATGTTCTCTGGTCCCATAGGCACTTCTACCTACTTTCTTTGAGGTCATTTTCCACAGGGCTCCTTCTTAACCTCCTTGAGTTTCTTCTGGTACACTTGAGTGGATGAAGAAGGAGTGGAAGCTGCAGGTCCTTGTGTTGATGAGGCAGGGGGGCTCAGACCGGTGTTTCGACCTAGAATCGATGCCTCTCTCCTCGTGTTGAAACATCCTTGGAAGAGGATTCTCCTGAGTGCCTTCTGAGCTCTCGAACTTTCCTGTCAAACCAGACCTTAGTCCTGACTAAGACTGGAGCAAGGATCTCAGCCAGATCATCTTTTTCTTTCCCTGTTCCAATCCAAGTCCTCCAAGGGGGTGTGCTTAATCACACTGTCATACTCATATGAGTATAGATCAGAATTGTCATCCTGGAGTCCTTCGAACTTGGTACAAGCCGAGTTCTTGGATCAATTACAGGGAGAACCTGCCACAATGCCTTCTCCTGGCCTCAAAATCATCTCGCACAAACACCCAAGAGTCTTCTCGTATCTCGCCTCTATGATGGTAGATTATCTTGATGTTCTGTTCAATGAACTTCTTCAAGTCGAAGCAGGTTCTTGGCTTGAAGAAATGAACGTGATAGGGACCAGGGCTCTCTCTATGTTCTGCAAGGCCCAGTGGTCATTTTAAGTGTAATTTCCCAAAGAGATGGGAAAGTGCAAACCAGAAATCTTCTTGTCTCTCGCAGTTTCTCAGGCAGCTTTGTCTAATTGCCTCGCATACTTCAATCAAAGCCATCTTATCATCAGCAGTAACATGGGAAGCCTCAGTAGGGGTGCTTTCATAGCCGGCAAGCCTGATATAGGAGAATTTTCTGAATTGTATGAAATAAGCACCGTAGCGTGATATCAGATTCATGGCTTCATCGGAAAATCTCCTAGCAGTATCACCTTCGAGCAGATTTCCCGACCACGTACATGGTGAAAGCGTCATTGACCCTTCAAATTACGATTGCTGGTCTCCAGGGTGAACTGTGGGCAGTAGGCATATACTGGATCATCTTTGTGAGCGTCAATGTAGGAAAAACCAAACCATTGCCGTGACGCTGCCAGGGTATACATCAGGTAAGAAGTCATGTAGAACTTCTTCGCTTTGCATGTACATTGACAACCGCTCCGCCAAATTCATGCCGATGATCTCTACCTCAGCTTGATATTTTGTGTTCCTCGCACACCATGCCGATGAGCTGCACACATCCGTAAGTGAAATTCGTTGGTAGAGGGCAAACCCATAACCCGAGCCAGTAGAATTATAAAGTCAGACAATTCTTCATTAAAATCTACCCGGAAAAGAGTTTTGGACAGTGAGAGGCTCCTTTCTTAGGGTTCTTCAGCCAGGACTTCGCCACCCGCGCCTTGTATTTGTCACGCCTCTTGATCAAAGAGCCTCGTGCTTGATCCCGGAAACGACTATGGCATTATCCATCTCTGGGATTCTCAGTGCGGTACTAATGGCGGCAGCGTCCAGCTTGGCGATGAGTTCCCCGTGTATATTGGTTAATTCACTGGAAACAGGGTCGAAGTGAGCTCCACACGAAAGTACAAAGATCGCCACATGACCGTACCGAGATCGGGAAACCTCCAAAGAAAAAGCCAAACCTATCGTGAATCATTTGTGCCATCGGTGTAGGGCTCATCCTGCCACCCTCACCCAAAATCACCGAAGTCAAGATGCCGAGCTTCACTGTCCCCAATATTGGGAACGGCAGATTCTAGTGGCGAAATTTGTTCCTGTCCCTGGAATTTGATCTTCATATTGATAGTAACAGAGCCGCAACCTAAACTCGGGAAGGAATTACAGAGAAAAGGGATACACGCGCAGGGAATTAGATTGCAAGGGTTCGAGCAAGGATAGCATGGAAACAATGTGAAAAATGCAAAGGGGGTTTGCTCGTTATATAGCCGTTTAGGAGAGAGAAAGGCCATGAATGCGCATTTAATACATACCCACCAATTTAAATAAGCCGGATATTCGGGTAGAGCGGCAAAAACTAGCACGAACGGCACTTGGTTCATTAGGGACATGTGAGACGCGAATGCGCGAAACACGCGGCTCGGCCGATTCGGGCGAAGCGGGGAAAAGACGCACAAATGCCTTTTGGGACACGCGGGACATGAGTGCGCGAAGTACGCGATTTGGGTGGATCGGGCGAAAAGGTTACAATGGGTCCGAAAAGTTTGGGACATTTGGGACGAAAATGCGCGAAGTACGCGGTTCGGTGAATCGGCCGAAAATGGAACAACTTGCACAATTTGACTTGGGACATTTGGGACATGAAAGTGCGAAGTACGCGGTTCGGGTGTTTTGGCCGAAAATGGAACAACTTGCCCGATTAACTTTGGGACATTTGGGACGAAAAGTTCCGACGGGCCCGAAAATGGAACAACTTCGGGAAATCGCCGATCGGGGAACAGAACGCACTTTTGAACCTGGGACATGCGGGACAAAAATGTCCGACAGGTTACATCAAGCTTTGGTCACATGTTTGACAAAGATGTGTTTATTTACCATATTTAGATGGTACCCTTGTTTTTCTTTCATCTTGGTTGGTTCGTGCAAGTATATGTTGATGACATGTATGTCTTGGTATTTACACATGGTATTAGTTGCATAGTTTAGCATGGTTTTTTGTTATTGACATTGATGAGCACAAGATTTATATTTGAATTTTGGATTTAGTTAGTGGTATACTTGGAGCTTTTTGAGAGCTGGTGATATGGATGGATGCAAATTGTGAGTTTGTACATGTGGACGATTCATTGTGTGAGTCTATGATGATGCAGATATTTGATTTTCACATGGATGCCTATGAGAAAAGTTTAGATTCCTTGAGCATGAGTAGGGAATGTTTGTATTTCCTCTTAATTACTATGTTACTCTATGGGAGATCTTATATACGTATGAGTGTCTTGGACATGCTAGTTGTTTATGCGGGTTTGATTTACGATTGTAGTGTTTGGATTCTTTAAATTATGTAGGTTTTTATGGATTGATCACCCACCGTTGCATGTAGAACTCATTCATGGTTATTTTTACCCGCGATATTTTTTGCTTTTGCATATTCCAGTATTGACTTGTCTTTGGACAGTTGTATTGGTGGTTGCATGGATACATGGATAGATGGATGGAGAACATGGTTGGTTTTATAGGTATGGCTATGGTTGTAGTTGAATCTTGGTACTTTAGTTTGAGTGGGAGCTCTTGTAAGTGTGTTAGTCATGATGGATTATTACATGAGGAGCTTGGTTGGCTTGATTGCCTAATACCAACAATTGGTATGGTGTTACGATTCAGTGGGAGCTTGAGGCTTGGTTTCATGGATCAGTTGTAGCTTCATGTAGGTTTGGTAAGTCATGATTTTATCTTCTTGGTTTGAGAAGATGGTTTGATCTTCCTGGTTTTATTTTTGAGAGAATTGTTGAAGTAAAGAATAGATGGTCTTCACGGTATGTAGAGGCGGTGATGTATAGGTACAAGTACAGAGGTTCAAAAATTTATCTCCAAGTGGGATATTGTTAGGTTGTGGAGCTAGATTGCTTCACAATAAGCATGCATTACATGTGGTTGGTTTACACAGTAACCGACATTGGTCAACATATTAACCATTTTCATTTAGCATATTAACCATTTTCGGTCAGCATATTAATTGTTTTTGGTCAGGTAGATGAACCACCATCGGTTAGGGTAATCATCACCGGTTACATGTGCGTGAAAGTTTATATTTAACTCATGGGAATTAGATCTAACTTTGTTATAAAGTTGATCTAAAGGTTGTAAATGCATAGCTAAGGTGCCCTAAGTTTGTAGATGCTTATATAAGCATGAAAGATAGGGTTAGATGTTATGATGGCATGTAATTGATTATTATTGCATGTGGAATCCTTGATTGAGAGGATGAAGAAGAAGAGAAAGAAAGAATAGGTTACATGAAGACAGAGCTTCCATGGAGAGGAGCTGGATAGAAGGAAATAACAGGTACATCTGAATGGTGAGAAGAGGGTAACATATTCTACTGTATTTCCTTTGTATAGTTATTGTCTCATTGTAATGGCTTGCATAGTATGCAAAGCACATAGATTTTCTTCTTATAGATCCACATGTTGGTGAGATTTTGTATTGTAGATCCATGTAGATCTAGTCTTATATTGTTAGATCCACAAGTTGTTGTGAGATCTTGTATTGTATATCCATGAGATCATATTGTATTATTGATCCATGTAGATCTAGATATTGTAGAGGAGGTTGTCTTCATGTTTTCACAGGTTATGCAGTGATGGAGAGACAAACTTACTTCTTGGTGCACAGTCATGGTTACACATTGGTAGACCCATGCGAGAGGTCTTGTCGTAGATCCACAGAGAACTTGGTATCATTTTAGAGATGCAAAGAGTTACTGAGTTTATTTGAGATTTTCTAGCGGTGTTTGGAGGCATGGTTATAGTGCACTTATGTAGATCCGTTTAAGGATTTGGAGGAGAGGAGACACTCTTAGAGAGATGCATTGTACTCTTGCATTGAATATTTTGTTTGTACTCTTGTTATATTATATATATGAGATCTCTATCTTTGGTGGACATAGCCCGCATTGGGTGAACCACGGTACATGTTGTGTTATGTGTGTGTACTTTGTTTTGATTTGGATTATTCTAGTTTATACTTCCTCTACTGTATATTTTGGGGAATTTTTTAGATCATGTGTGCCTAATTGGGTTTGTTATTAAATCATAGTACTATTCTCGCAATCCCGAATTTCCAACATGCATCACAAATGCATACAATCAAAAATTTGTTCTCATGAGTTCAATATATGTGACCTCGTCTTAAAAGAGAATCAAAAGAATACAAATGTTGAGGCACCTCTCAAAGGAAAATTCAAGCCTAATTGGCTTGGTCCATACATTATCACTGACAAAATTGGTGGTGGAGTTTATTGCCTCACCACCCTTTTAGGAAAACCACTCAAAATACACTCAATGTGATGCATCTTAAGAAATATTATGCTTAAATGCAACATCGAATATTTCTGACGACACGTTATCATTTTTATTCATTCTTGACTACCGAGGGGGCATACTAAATGAACCTCACCGCATACAATTCCATTCACTCACGAGGGGCATGCGGATATGTTATGACCCCCGGTGTGCGGATTCACTAATGTCTCGAGGTTTTGGCATAACGGTTCGTTACATTTGGTATTAGTGCGACTACCTGGTTTGAGTCCCAACACGGGTGGTTCCGCCACCATTGCAAGAGTCACCCATGGCTCGTATAGGGATGAGTGTGGTCTTGCTATACGGGCGGCCACACCAAAGATTGTACTACTCTCTTGGGGGCCGTATAGGGATGAGTGTGGTCTCGCTTATACGAGCAAAAATCTAGCCTTGGGTTTAGGCTATGGAATGTGGTGTGATATGTTCTTGGTGTGCGAATTCACTAACGCCTCGATGTTATGGTGTTACAATTCTTACATAATATTAAATTTATTGGGAATGAACACTATAATAAGAATAATTTTACATAACTTACTTTACTTGTAATAAGGATAAGGATACATTTCTATCCATTTAATTAACACCTTTTTATTGGCGAATCACATTCATCTATTAGCTAACAAAAGTGCAACACGCACTTATTTTATCTCGCTAGAAATACCCCCAGTGCGTCATTGTACTTCACATGTTATGTGGAGGTTTATAATTAATATTTAAATATAATCAACATATTTTATTATTCATTACTCATGTCTACAAAATCATCATGTCGATGTCAACATACCGCATCTAAGTAAACCAATATTGTTTTTTAATTGTGTATACATGAAATATGTTTACCTCTTTAATATTCAAGCATTTTAAAAGTTATTAAATTGGAACAAATTTTAAATATTTACCTATACTACCTAATTAGTAGTTATTTGTTATATTTGTGCATTGCTCTAGTGTATTTGTGTTTGTTTTGATTATTGGTCTATATTAGGCTCATATTCACATGTGTTCCATGTTTTTGGTCATTTTCTAGTTCTTGATTGTATCATGTTGACATAATTAGTCAGCATTACATCTACATGGCATGACCCTACATATTAGTGTCACCCCTCCCTATCCTCCTCTCCATCTATTATCATTTTTCCTTCATTCTATAATGGCCATATGTAAACTCTCTCTGTCTCAAGTCACCAATGATAATTTTACTATCACATTTCCACCTAACTCGTAATAATCATTTTGAAACCTACCCTTTGAACCCCATTTTCAACAATTAATTTCACACAACATTATTCATTAGCATTTATCATATCCACTTCCTCTAGTATTTGATGCCACTAATATGAACACTAGTGTTTTTCTTATATTTCGACATCCATGGGTAAATAAATGTGAACAAGGCAGACACCATAAACACATAGCTGATTGAACTTGTGGTTTTCATCATTTTTCTCAATTAATCATAACAAGCTCTAAGGTCCAAATTGGACTACTCAACTAAGGGTTCATTCTCGCACATTATCATTTAAGGAGATTTTTTTGTGTGATATTATTGTTATTTACATAGAACTATGTATGTTTATATATGAATTGGTGCATTTTCCATAGTAATATAATCTAAACTTAGAAAATAAAAAACAATGGTGGTTGTATGTTGGAAAAAAACTTGTGTTTAAGTGTTAGAGTTGTGTTCGCATAGGTAGCAAATGATTTGTTATATATCTAGTTGCAAGTTTGTGTTCACACTTAGTAAGCTCGTTTATAGGGAGTTACAAAGATATTTTTTTATAACCAATTTTTTTCTTTATATTCAAACTTAGTTTCCTATATAATTTGTTTTAACAATATTTTTTTAAACAACTTTGAGTTTGTTATTCATGACCTCCATGAAAATTGTATTTATTAGGCATTCATATAGATTGAAAACAAATAGAGAGTGTGGAATTAATACAATATTATTACTTTGTTGGTGCACCTACATTTTGTGTTCGTGGGATTGTTTATGTCATATTGAAAGCTTAAACCATTATTGTTTTCTTTCCTAGATCCCTCTTGGTTGTTCTCATATAAGTATCATGGAAAAGGGTAAAATATTTTGGTATTTCAAAGAGCATAATTTAAAGTGTAAAATGGTGGTCAAACACAATGACCATATGTGGTGGCCCGAACCATATCTTCTAGCCACTAACCATATCTTGTTAGTATTGGTACAATATATTATGCACATGTTATTAAGTTTACTTAAGATAACTACTACAATAAAAGTGCTTTTATGTAAATTATTGTGCTCGAGAATAGGAATAAACATAATTCTTTTATCCATCCAGTTAGAACTTTTGCATAAGAAATTCACATATGTGTATTATGTGAGTGATAAAAAGGAAGCAAACTCTTTATTTAGCTACATATACCCCTTTACCTCATTGTACTCCACATGTTTTGCAATTACTTAGTGAATATAATCATCATATTTTATTATTCATTACTTGTGGCTACAAAATCATCACATCTAATTAGTAAACTGGTATTTTTAAAAAAATTATGTATACATGGAATATGTTTAACTCTAATAAAACATTTTAAAACTTATGAAGTTGGGACAAACTATAAACATGTACTTTTTGTAAAGGCCTAGTTTAGTTGTTTGTTATAGTTTTGTGTTTTTTAGTGTATTTGTGTGTTTTTAATTATAAGTTCATATTAGGCTCATACTCATGTGTTTTGCATATTTTTGGTTATCTATGATTCGTTGATCATATCTCACCATCATATTCAGTTCAAATTTCTTACATAGTAGGTTGACCCTCCACATTGGCACCACCCTCTCGGATGTCTCTCCATCCATTATCTTCCTCTCCTCTGATCTAAAACCACTATCCATATCCTCTCCCATCTAATTTCTCCCATGACAGACTTTACCACTTGAGTAAGATTAGGTAATTTTGGGCACATGTAATGAAGGCTCCAACTATGAAAGCTATCTTGTTCGGATGATTTTGGGGGCTTCAAAGGATTTGGGAAGAAAATAAATAATCAATATAAAGGTATTGGAATCCTCTATATGATGCAAACATATATTTTTTCTAATTCTTAAATAGTTTTGTGATAGCTCGGTTCACATGTCGCATCTCTTTCATGCTTGAAAGGGTAAATGGTGCCAAAATTAAAATTTCAGGAATAATTAGCTCTTGATAATGGATGGTATGATCTCAAAAGGTGATTTGGAGTCAAAATAATATAAGGTTTGACCCCAAAACACCATTCCATGCTCCCGGGGCAGAAAAAGCACTCTTGATGTCTTAATTTGCACTTGGCGGGTGACATCAACATCCTAAAATAACATGACCAAGATTTTGAGCATTTCTTGTCCCCTTTTTTGTCCCTAAAGTGTAAGGGGGACACTAATGTGCACTCCCCATTAATTTGGATGTTTTTTCACTTAAAAACATGACTTAAGGTGTTAAGCAAGGTGTATGAGTGAGTTGAGTTGCAAGGCCCACTTTTCACGATACCTTGACCCCATAAAGCACATTATTGAGCACATGTTGTCCCCTTGTATTTTCCCCAAGATGCAAGGGAAAACCAAAGTGTGCTCCCAAATCCTGTAAAACGCCTCGTAACTTAGGCTCACCACTTTTACACCTAGGTTTCACAAATGTTATTTCTAACTTGTCCCCCTCTCATGTGCTTGGACACATGGCATAGTTTCACTCATTTTATGCTCCATTAGATTGAAACAAATACAAATAGGACAAGGGAGACACAAAATTTTGCCCCCATCTAACCATTTAACCCCGACCACATGTGGAACCAAATTTAAGCCCACATAAGCCATTTTTCAGCCCATGCATCTCATTCACACTGAACAAGAAGTTGTCACTTGTCACCATCTAGTGAAAAGTGCACTTGGGTGTCCTTGTGTCCCCTTTGTCCCTCTTTTATCGGTGTAAATCCACTTTAATCATCCCCTAACCATGGTTAAGATGTTGGGTCAAGTGGTGGGTTAAGATTTTACAATGGAAAATGACTAACTTCTCCTCTCAACATTTAGTAATTTTCAAACTTTCAAAAAAAAAAATTCTTCCTCCAAAACCTCCATTGTTGTATAGGTATGTTGTTTTATTTTTCCTAGAACATCAATCTTACAAACTAAAAATGCTCATAAATCTCTAACCGTGCACATGATTTCCACCAAACTCACACACTCCTTCCAAAAATGCCTTCAATTTTATTATAAGTGCATTCAAATATTCTACGTATAATTTATATAAACTAATTGAAATTTACATACCTGAATTTTCCTTTTCGAGATCTTTAGATTTTTGGCAAAATAAAAACCTCAAAAACTGGAGCAGAATGTCCAAAAGCAAAACCTAAAATTTTGAAACCAGTTTCATTTCAATCTGACACCCAGAAGACCTTTGCCTAAAAATATTATGGGAAAGGATTCACATCTATGAATATATTAAGTTTCCAAAAATGGTGAATTCTCAACACTTGTGTACTCTAAATAAGTAAAAACCATCAGAAATTAAAAATTGGGAAAACTTACTAGAAAATGGTCATCCTAGTCGACCTACTAAAAATAGAAATTATTACAATCAAGCTCAAATCTCTTGTATAAACTCACATTCCACCTATCTCATTGATTTTTTTCAACAATTGTAAGGCTGCAAATTGTCTTATGATTCAAACGAGGATGAAATCCCTCTCAAAGTCTAAAAAAATTACCCTAGTAGTGATATTCATTACTGTGTGTTTTAATCCATCTTGGAAGTCACAAAATGGGATCATCGTGTTTAAATTATGTGTACCATTAAAGGAAAGTTATATCAAATAGGTTTTGTAAAGGTGATCCCTAATTCTCAATCATATCCTTAGAATTTGGCATGGTAATGTGTTTGATGAGTATGATGGTGAATGTGGAGTTTCTTCTTTCCTCATTTGTCATGCAGAAAAATGTTTTCAATAAGAATCATGTGAAAAAAGGTACTTAGGTATCCCGAGGTTGTTTCCATCCAAGAAGGAGATATATTTTTGACTAAGGTGAATTTTTGAGCTCTAGACCAAGTATATAGGAGCTCCAAACCAAGTCTATGCAAGCTCTAGACCAAATACATGGGAAGCTCCAAACCAAAATCTTGATGGAGTCTTTCAACCTTTGCAAACATGAATTGAGCCTCCCAAGTGAATAACAATGATGCTCCCACATCATATCCACTTTGCTCCCACTGTTCTTTAAAGGTCACCTGCTTACAAGAATTCATCACAATTCCACTCAATGCAAGTCTCACAATAATGTTTTTGAACACTTATCCAATGATTTGGAGTGTGCCCGCACCTCACAAAAGAAGGAGATTATAACCACAATGTTTCGGTCCAACAGAGGTCAAAAGTAAAGAGTTTCATTCAGTGGAATAATTCTTGTATTTGGAAATAAACCTATTCCAAAGAGAATTAAATGAGAAAGAAGGTGTCTAAACATCCTAAATTTGATTCCATTCAAAAAGGTGTAATCTTTTTCACAGAGGTGAAATTTTAATCCAAGGAGATTCAAGTGATAATATCTATGTTTTGACTCGAACCTTGTGTTTCAAAAGAATTATCATATTTCCATCTCATGTTCACATAAGTAGTTTTACTGAACACTCATTCAATACCTTGGAGTGTGTGCACACCTCACAGAGGAAGCATATGCAATCAAAGTATTTCACTTCAATGGGTGATCATAGGACAAGAATTTTATTTAAGGATAAATCCTTCTATCTGTAAGATGAAGACCTATTTCAATGAGTAACAAAAAACATGAAAAGGTTTGAGCATCTTGAAGTTGATTTTATTTAGAGAGGAGACATCTTGGTCACGAAGGTGAATTTTGAAGGCCAAGAGGAATAAGGTAGTGATCTTCATGTCCTAACTCCTACCTTGTGATCAAATAAGATCATCATGTTCCCATCTTATCAGTAGATCTTGTAACAATGTTTTTGAACACTTATTCAATGCCCTAGAATGTTTCCATATCTCATAGAAGAAGGATATTGTAATCACAATGCTTCAAGTCAACAAGTTATTCATCGGTAGAGGCTTCATCTTCATCAGATTGATCAACCCTCCTCCTCCTCCTCTCTCTCTTTCCTCTTTCTTCTCTCTCCATATTCTAATTCTCCATTAAGAATGTACTTTTTCACTATTTTGTCTTATTCACTTAAGTGACCTTTAATTTTACATTGTAAGATTTCTTTTTCATTAATAAGAAAAATGATCACTTTTATTCCCTAGGAATATGAAAGGTCACAAGTGATGAGGAAAGGTGAAAATTCATGTGGGGAGATGAAAAGACATTTTGTAATGCTATAAATTGGAATGACTTCTCCATTCCAAGGGGTTAGCATTTGTTAGTTGTTAATAGTTGTTGGCTTTCACTTCCACTACAAGAAATAGCTATGATCTTCTCTCCTTTCCTCCCTTATGTTCTTCCATACTCTTTATTTTCCAACTTTGCAAGCAACTACAATCTTGTATAACCAAGAAATAGCTTTATGTCTTTGATTAATGAATTCATAGAACTTTGTGTCTCCAATTTGTTAGTCTTATTGTTGATTGCGTGGTTTAATTAATCTAATTAAATGTGGGCCTACTTTGGTTATTATTAGTGAGAATCTTCTAGTTCCTACTCACAACATTAACCCTTTCTCCTTATTTCTCCTACTCCCCTTTACCTCTCTCCAAGATAATTCCTCCTTGTACATTGTATAAGCAATTTTACATAGGTTTAGTTGAGTATTCATGTGTAATCCCTGCCTAATATCCACCCCATAGTTTATTTAGTTTAAATTCAATAATGGGATCCTCCCTATACCCAAGAAGGGGTGCTTAGCCCCATGACCATTGGTGAAAACCAATAATCTGCACTATAACAATTTATTAAAACAACACTAACCAAACTATATCAGTTTTTCCTATAGAGAATGAGGGTCTCGCAACTTTTAATGTCATTGTGTGTCACTATTTGTCACTATTTGTCACTCTTTGATATATTCAACTTCACATAAAACCCTATATGTCACACTTGAACCTAAAAAAACCCTAGCTATCTTATAACACACTCAAACAATCATTAGCTCTAAAAATAAAGATGCAAATTCTTGAGTCAAACTGACCTCAGTGGTCACCCCGTTTGTGAGTCACCAAGTACTACATTACATTTTAGACTCAATGTAGTTTTCCTAGTGCTTTGTGTTGATGTGCATACAACTATCCCTTGACCTAGGTTGGCCCTTCGCCTCGGTGTTGATAGCATACACTATGCTACTTCATCCTAATAGAAACCCTTGTGTGCAGATGAAAAAATTTAATTTATGCCCTCCTATGTTGTGTATGCAATATGCAGATGTATCTCTTGTTTCCTTAGCTCAGTAGATGGTAGATAGATAGGTGTTTTCTAGATGATAAATGCTTACATTAGACTTGTATATATATGAGTTCTTACTTTGAAATTCAAACCTTAGTGGTGGGAAAGCATAACCCGATAATAGAATTTGAAAGATAAAAGAGTAACAAATGGGCCCATGAAGATAAAACAATAAAAAAATAGGTCAAGACCATATAGTAGAGGTCAATACTTTGTATGCACAATCCTAACCTTGTTGTATGGTTCTAGACCGAAATTATAAACAACAAAAAGTAAAAGTGAATTTCTAGATATCTCGTAAAGTAGATCATAATCAAACCAAAAAGGTGAAATAGTAAGAGGTGGGGTTGAATCAAGGCATAAATATTAATACAACAATAAATTTATGCCACTAAGACCATTTTCTATTGTTCAAAACTCGTGTATATAGAAATATAATAAAAGCATGATGTAATAATGCTCTTATCCAAATTTTAGTGTCTATATTTCCCCCTCTTTATTCTAATGAATGAAATTTATTAGTGTTAAGGAGAATAAATTTGTACTTGAGAAAGTGTTGAAGCAAGAACAACCACAAGTGTGTCAAGAGAATGACAAGATAAAATATTGAGCCCAAAACTTACACCAAATGTGGCGTAATCAAATATAACCATAGGCAAGAGAGCCAAACAAAACCACAAGAATCAAATTAAGTAAACAAAAATGAACTTATTATCCAAGTTATCATAAGTTTCAAGAGCATTGAATGTTAAGGGCACATCCGCCACTAACCAAAACCATTGTTGCTAAAAACTAAACTTACCAAAATAAAAAAACTCTACCACTTTAGTTATTATACAAAATGCCCTTGAAATTGCCTCTCCAATTTTAACTATGCACATTTCCACTTAAAACATAGTCATCATCATTAATTAATGTAATTTAAAGCATACTTTATATGATATCATGTCCATATGACTACATTTATGAAGATTTAAAATATAGTTCATACTATATTAAAAACCCTAACCCTAACCACCTTATCCTTTATCATAAACCAATTCATATCATCATTTAAACAGCAAAAATCAATCACCACCATGGTATACAAAAACTTAGGTGGTAATTTTTGGGTGTCTGAAAGGGTTCAAAATAAATGTGATACCACTTACGCCAAGGGCATTCGATTTATGACAATACGACAACTTTAAGATTATGAATTTCTCATACTCGTGAATGGTTTGAATATGCAAAATGTGAATCAAAATATTAACACAAGATGCTTAAAACAATTAATATACATTTTGAAAAATAAATACAACCATCTTCCACCACGAATCGGCCCCTACAAAATCGGAGGACTACATATTGAAGCATAATTCAATTTGTTCAAGGGTGTATCACAAGTACATTTTTCCTTGAATTGTTATGCACATATACCTCTTTGTTTTCATAAGTGGGGGTGAGATACCAAATTATCATGAGCGAAGAAATGGGGAAAATACCACTAGGAAGTATGGGTTGAAAAGGGATTTCCATAATTGAAAGTTCCACTTTATTTACAATTAAGCACAAAATAATGACAATTTATTATATTCAATTATGAAACATAATCGACAATTCTCAAGAAAATTTCATTTCTTGACTTACTTGCATTATCTATGATATATGTTAGGTTATAAATCATCAAATTAAGTTGATCATTATTTACATGATCACTTGTTATAACCAAAATTATATTTCTACAGAACAACAAAAGAAACAACCCACAACAAGAAACATAAATAACCAAAACTATCGAAATTATAAAACAATTTCAATTATGAAACGCTTTAAGTGATGACCATTGATTGATTATATCATCCAATCACCATTCAAATATTATAAATGGAAAGTATTTTTACCAACAACAATGCCAATTTTATAAGTACCAAGCCATAAGGAGTCAAATTTACTATGTTTTCTTTGTTCTTCACGTGATTTATCCAAAGATAAGACTAAGTGACATACCTAAAAGGTTCTCATGGAGAATTTCCCAAATAAGTTTTTTAGATTTTCACTAGATTATTCTAATTTCTATGAGGTCGTGGCTTTTAGCTCATCTAAGTCCAAAAGGCCATCTAACCTTAATTGTATTAGATCATTTTTTTTGTGACTATTTTAAGGAAATCCTAGTTAAATAAATATGCAACTCAATATGCATAGTTGCTTCATATTTTTACGCTAGCATAAAATAAGAATAACCATTTCTTGCTTCGACCATGTCCTATTAGCAAAAGGGATTTGAAAATTTTGAGATAATAGCTACGCTTATTGTTGCAGACTAATTTTTCATGATTGAAATCATATTTGTGTTTTTTTATTTATATTTTCCATTACCATGTAGGTATTACTTAGAGAATTGGATTGAGATAATAAAATATCATGTTAATAAATCAAGGTATTCTTGTGAAAATCAATTGATGGCCATTATTAGATATTATCTCATAAAGTAGTCTAAAGCAAGATGAATTTTAATTCTCAAATAAAGTAACTACTTCTTGAATAAATGAACTTTTAAGAGAAACTTATTCAATCCATTTCGTGAAATAATCAATAGTGAGAATGTACCTATGACTAGTAGATGGAGGATGAATATCTTATATAAATTCAATGCCCCACTTCAAAAACAAGAATTATCATATAAAGGGGCATGGTAGGTAGGGGATCTCTTCCTAAAAACTAGTAGGGCATGCAAGCTCACACTAAATGATAACCATCTTTAAAGAGCATGGACCAATAATAACCATCAAGATTTGGTTATAATAGTGGAAACCATGTTGAACTCTTTTGGAAAAGTGAAGGAATATTTAAGCATAATTCAATTGCTCAAGGGTATGCCTCAAGTACATTTTTCCTTGAATCGTTATGCACGATGCCTCTTTGTTTTCATACGTGAGGGGTGAGAGACAAACTTATCATGAGTGAAGAAATGGGGAAAGGATGACTAGGAAGTATGGATTGGAAAGGAATTTCCATAATCGAAAGTTCCAATTTATTTACAATTAAGAACAAAATAATGACAATTTATTATATTCAATTATGAACCATAATCTCGATGATTCTCAAGAAAATTTCATTTCTTGAATTTAAACAAAAAGAGTTACTTGCATGATCTATGATATATGTCAAAGCTATAAATCTTCAAGTTAAGTTAATCAAGATTTACATGATAACTTGTTATAACCAAATATATATTTCCACAGAACAACACACAACAAGAAACAGAAATAACCAAAACTATCAAAATTTTATACACAACAATTTCAATTATGAAATTGCTTAAGGTGATGACCATTGATTGATTATATCATCTAATCACCATATAAATATTGTAAATGGAAAGTATTTTTACTAACAACAAAGACAATAAGTACCAAACCATAAGGATTCAAATTTACTATGTTTTCTTTGTTCTTCACGTGATTTATCCAACATAAGACTAAGTGACCTACCTAAGGTTCTCGTGGAGACTTTCCTGTCAAAGAATTTTTAATATTTTCTTTAGATTAATCTAATTTCTATGAGGTCGTGGATTTTAGCTCATCTAAGTCCAAAATTCCATCTAACCTTAATTTATTAGATCAAATTTTTCATGACTATTTTAAGGAAATCGTAGTTGAATAAATATGCAACTCAATAGGCATAGTTGCTAAAAACATTTAAGCTAGCGTAAAAGAATAATAACAATTTCTTACTTTGACCATGTCCTATCAGCCTAAAGGGAATTGAAAATTTTGAGATATTAGCTACGCTTATTATTTCAGACAAACTTTTTCATGATTGAAATCATATTTTTGTCTGTTAATTTAGATTTTCCATTACCATGTGGGTATTACTTAGAGGATCAGATTAAGATAATAGAATATCATGTTAATAGATCAAGGTATTCTTGTGAAATCAATTGATGGCCATTATTAGATATGATCTCATAAAGTACTCCAAAGCAAGATAAATTTTGCTTCTCAAATAAAGTAACTACTTCGGAAGTAAATGGACTTTTAAGATAAATCTATTTGAACCATTTCATGAAACAATTAGTAGTGAGAATATACCTATGACCAAGAGATGGAGGATGAATATCTTATATAAATTCAATGCCCCACTTCAAAAACAAGAATTATCATATTAAGAGGCATGGTAGGTAGGTGGTATCTTCCTAAAACCTAGTAGGGCATGCAAGCTCACACTATGATAATCGCCTTTAAAGAGCATGGACTAATAATAACCATATCTTTGGTTATAATCGTGGCAACCATGTTAAAATCTTTCGGAAAAGTGAAGGAGGACTACATATTGAATCATAATTCAATTCATTCAAGGGTATAACACAAGTACATTTTTCCTTGAATCGTTATGCATAGATACCTCTTTGTTTTCATAAGTGAGGGGTGAGATACTAACTTATCATGAGCGAAGAAATGAGGAAAAGATGACTAGAAGTATGGGTTGGAAAGGCATTTCCATAATCAAAAGTTCCACTTTATTTACAACTAAGCACAAAATAATTACAATCTATTATATTCAATTATGAAACATAATCTGACGATTCTCAAGAAAAATTCATTTCTTGAATTTAAACAAAAAGAGTTACTTGCATGATCTCGTGATATATGTTAGGTTAAAAATCATCAAATTAAGTTGATCATTATTTGCATGATCACTTGTTATAACCAAATATATATTTCCACAAGAACAACAAAAGAAACAACACACAACAAGAAATAGAAATAACCAAAACTATCAAAATTTTATACACAACAATTTCAATTATGAAATTGCTTTAAGTGATGGTCATTGATTGATTATATCATCCAATCACCATCTAAATATTGTAAATGGAAATTGTCTTTCTAACAACAACGCCAATTTTATAAGTATCGAGCCATAAGGAGTCGAATATACTATGTTTTCTTTTGTCTTCACGTGATTTATCCAATGTAAGACTAAGTGACCTACCTAAAAGGTTCTCGTGGAGACTTTCTTGTCAAATAATTTTTTAAGATTTTCATTAGATTATTCTAATTTATATGAGGTAGTGGCTTTTATCTCATCTAAGTCCAAAAGGCCATCTAACCTTAATCAGTATTAGATCAATTTTTTCATGACTATTTTAAGGAAATCCTAGTTGAATAAATATGCAACTCAATATGCATAATTGTTTCAAATTTTTAAGCAAGTGTAAAAGAAGAATAGTCATTTCTTGCTTTGACCATGTCCTATCAGCCCAAAGGGATTTGAAAATTTTGGGATATTAGTTACGCTTATTGTTGCAAACTAACGTTTTCATGGTTGAAATCAAAATTTGTTTGTTGATTTAGATTTTCCATTACCATGTGGGTATTACTTAGACAATCGATCAAGATAATAGATTATCTTGTTAATAAATCAAGTTATTATTGTGAAATTAATTGATAGCCATTATCTCATAAAGTACTCCAAAGCAAGATAAATTTTGATTCTCAAATAAAGTAACTACTTCAGAAGTAAATGAACTTTTAAGAGAAACTTATTCAATCCATTTCATGAAATAATAAGTAGTGAGAATATACCTATGACCAAGATGGAGGATGAATATCTTATATAAATTCAATGTCCCACTTCAAAAAAATAATTATCAATGGGCGCGAGATATGACCCAAACAAGGATCACTAAAAATAACATTGTAATAATATTTTTATTTTCATATTTCATCATTTTCTACCCATTTGAATTCACCCCCAAGGTGGATGCATGTCATCTCCATGTAGGATGACCTTTCGATTCCCATTTGGAACCCTTCATTTACTATTCCTAGAAACTTTCCATCTTCTATATTGTTTAGGTATAACAAATATGGTTTTGAATAGAAACATAAGTTTGTAAGTTGAAAGTTTTTTGTAGGCATAAGTTACAAGTCATGCAGTTTACAAGTTTTGAGGCATACATCTCTCCTATAGAGTTTTCCATTTGTATGCATTTTCATTTGTAGAGGATTTTGAGGCATACATATCTCCTACATTGTTTGGAATTTTTCATACATCCTTAGTTATAAAGATATTCAACATACATCTCTCCCATTTAGTTTTCAAATTTGTATATATATTCAATAAAATTATGTTATTTCTACAATTACATATTTACTTGGAAATACATTTATAAATGTGTTAATTATGTGATATAGTTCATTATATCAACAATTTCAATTACTTTATTATTAATGTATTGTCATAACACATTAAATGCCATCGTTAGTGTGTTGTCCACTGAATTTCAAAAATAGTTTGGATCATCATATCCTTTAATTGTTTTAAAGAGGGTTTTATTTACATGTCATCATCAATGTAAAGGATGTCCAAATTGACATTTGAGTCTACGTTTTCAGTTAAATGTTTTGCCAACTCATTTCGCTTGATCATTTTTTAGTCTCTAATTTGAAGTCAAAATCTTGAATCTTGAAGATTTATTTGGATAACCTTCCATCAATGATTGGTTATTTGAGGAGATATTCTAACACATGCATGTTATAACAGAATGATTTTATAGACCATAAGAAAACATTTGAGCTTCCCAAGAGATGAAATAAGTAAATAAGTAATTTTTTTGATTAATGGATATGTGACTTCAACATATTTGAGGATTTGGTTGAAATAACTTATGGGTCTCTCATCCTTATCATGTGTATTGAGTAATAATGGCACCTAACCTTATTAGTAGCATTTATATACAAAATAAAAGGCTTGTTGAGATTAGGTTTAGCTATTACCATGGTCTTAGTAATTGCATATTTAATGTTTGCAAAAAGATAGATCAAAATTTTGATCCCACAAGAATTTATTGTCTTTTTTTCAACAAATTTTTTAGACTTGCACAATGTCAAAACATTAAAAATAAAATTTTGTACAAAATTAATGTTTTCAAAGAAATAACATATGTTAAACTAGTCATTTTGGGAGGTTATTCTTTAATTTCTTACATGTGATCGGGGGTCGAATGAAATGCCCTTTTTGGATATGATATGTCGTAGAATTTTACCTTTAGTAACACCAAAACATTTTTCTCTCGCATTCATTGAAATACCATGTTCTATACATCATATCGAATTTATTTTACACACCCGACATAAATTTTGTGCTTTTTGGAAAGGATAGTCAAATCATCAAGATAAAATGAATGATAACCCCAATGATATCATCATAATCGAAATGCATTCCTCTTTGAAAAGTTACACTAACATTGATGAGGCCAAAAGGCGTCTGATTAAAAGTAAATGTATCTCTTCATGTTGTGAACATGGTTTTGTGTCTATCATAGAGGTTGAAAAATATTTGGTCAGAACCTAAAAATCTATACAAGAGAGACATCATTTCAAATCTGTGACCTCACACAAAATTCGATCAATATAAGGAAATTGAAAGTTATCTTTAACACTCACTCTATTAAGATCACAAAGTAAGATCACAAAAAAACACACAAGTGAAAATCACCATTCCTTTAACTAATATGTACAAGATTAGCTACCGAATCGAATATATTACAAGAAAAAGACACCACCATCAAGCATTTTTTCTAGATCTTTGTTGATGGTGTCTTCCAATAAAGGGTTGAGTTTTCTAGTTTTTTCCTAGTAGTTTTTATACCAAACATGATATAAATTTTGTGTTCTATTATTTCAAGATGATTATAACCTATCATATTCTTCTAGGACCGTAAAAAACATTAATCAAACTCTTTGAAAATTTAAACAAAACTAATCTTTTCACCTTCAAAGGTAATTATTTTATATGTAAACATACTTCGAGTCCTTTTAGTACCAAGGTTGGTGAAAATAGTCTCTTCAATCAGTCATCTAAGTTTCTCTTCAAATTTATAAAGTTTAGGATGATTAATAGAGGAAACATCAATTCAATACTAACTAGTCTAACAAGAAAATTATTTTGATAAAGATTTAAATAATCACAATAGTTCAAAGACATAATCGTGGCAAAAATGTTTTCTTTCATAAAACAATCAATACATTCATCGTATTGAAAAACAAGCAAATTAGTGGTCAAATCAAAACTTAAGGTCTAAATAATTATATGGGAATATAATAAGTAGGAATGTCAACAAATTCTAAGAAAAAATAGAAATTTTATCTCGTTTAGAATTTAATTCCCGTAAATGTGAGATATGTTAAAAGCATCAAATTTGCGAACAAGAGATCAAACACATTAGGTATACCTATACATGCAAGTATGATTGGTTTTATAGATTTTTCTAACTTTATGCACGTTAGCTCGAATCGCCAAAAACTTTCAAACAACTAATACCTAACTCAATAGGTTTCCCCAAGCCTTAATATAAGGATTCAAATTCAATAGTACTATTTGTGACTTCAAAGAGTAGATGAAAATCATACTCTAAAACCTTACTCATAAAATACATGGGATAATAACAACACTATTCCAAACTTGGGAATAAACTCCTTAAAAATACATAGTCCACATTTGACTCTTAGAAATAAATCTAGCATACTAATGATATTCATCATCAAAAGTATTGATCTCTAAATGCATTATCCTATAAGTATCAATACTCATATCAGCCAAAGCAATAGTGGGAGGTTCTAGTTCAATATTGGTACTAAACCTATTTTATCTACATAAAATATCAATCTCATTGTTTATTGACTCCCAGTGTCACATCTTTTCCAAGATATGCCCCCGTAAAGTATGATCAAGATCTCCTTAACAATAATGAATAATTAGCACTAATATCCAAAACATGCACATTTTCAAATAATCTTATTCTTTCATCTTATGTAATTTTAATGAAAATGTCACAATACTTACCACAACTCATGGTTTATCTTTTTTTTAGATAGGGTAAAAATGGTTTGGTTTTAAGGGGACCAAAAAACCCCAATGACAAAGGGAGAAAGGATATAGCATTGATGCTCAAATGAAGAGGCCTCTGCCATTAGCTAAACCACAATGACAAGTCAATACAAAGGATGGATCAACAACCCCGTATAATCCGAAAGGTATGCAACAAAGCACAACATGGTACAAAGTGAAGCATGGTCCTTGACCAAAATACAACACCCCTAGTAACATCAACCAACAAAGATGATTACCCAAGAGGCACACGTCCATGGGATCTCAAGTTCATCTAAATAGGAGCAAAGTGATGTCCTTCCTTTCTTTTCTCTCTCGCTCACAACCTGTCAACCTTCACTCTTGTTAGGATTCAAGTTTTCATCTGAATGTATTGGAACCAAGACCTCCAAGCTCTCAATGTTCCCAACATTTGAGTTCTTCAACAAAATATCTTTTTAATGACTTCAGAGGTCATTCCCGAAGGGGACTACTTATTCAAAATAGGCTGCAATAAAACCATGCTCGCCAACCCCACATCAACAGAGGAGAAAACGAGGGTTTCATCCGTATGTCAGAACTCATGGTTTATCTTGATTTGAAACCAATTAACTTGAATTTTCATTTTCGTAAGGAATTCTGTTTGATCAAGCAATGAATTTAGGAATTGTGTTTTTGGAAGCACATGTGTCAAGAATATAGTTATGGATAATCTTATCTCCGATTTTAGCTGAAATTTTAAAAGGAGGAATGTAATCACTGGTGAGTTTCGAATTGATTAGGAATTTCCTCTCGTGTTCATGATTTTCATCCAAAATACCAATGGTGTTCTTAGGATCATGGGTGTTTTTCAATGTTGCCACAAATTTGTCATATTTCCTGTAAGTCCATAGCATCCCACATATTAAAATTGATGTGAGTGTTTTTCATATCAACCGCACCGTAGTAACCTTCGTAAAAATTGTTTGGTTTAGCATAATTTCCTCTCTATACGCAAGATCATAATTACCTTGATTGCTTGCAACTTTGAAGCATTAGAATTATTTATAATTTTGTCGTGCTCCTTGTTTTTAGAACATTTTTTAGGAGAAGAATAATTCAAATCAGGTTTAGCAATCCCCTATTTCGATTAAAGTATTTATTTCTTATTTGGAGTGCATAAGTTTCGTTATGGTTTTCATCCCAACTACATACCTATGTTTATGTTATCATCATATCTGAAATTCAAACTTTCTTTTCTTTTCAGCATGTTATTGAATTATCTACAACACATGTTTCAAGGTCATGGTTCGATTTGTATACCGAACGATAAATTTTTTTACGACAACCATCTCATTGCCTAGGATTCGTATAACACATATCTCATAATTTTTAGCATATACAATAGTTGATCCCCTATCTTTATAACCCACTTTCTTTAGCTTCTTTTCATATGCTAGATAGAATTTAATATTTTCATCAAAATCAATTATGTATTTTCTTCTAAGGTCATGTGGTATTTTAAAGGTAATGCATCGCAATAATATAGTCTATATAGACATTTTGGAGGTCTAATGTCAAAGAGGAATCTTCTATCTCATTCTTTTGAAATACATTAAAAATTGATATATGGTTTCTCTGGGATTAATGGTAATGTTAGACAATTCATTAACCAACTCATACTCATCTTTATCTTTCCCAAAATATTGTGCTAACCAATCTTTAATTTTAGTCCAATGTGATATAGACCTTTAGGGAATAACGATAAAAGTTTTGTATGCTTTGTCTTTCAAGGTTTGGGAAAAGAGGTAGAGAAAAATATCTCATTTGGTAATACCTATAAAAACACAAATTAAGTTAAAGGCATCTAAGTGTTCTTCCCATGATTCACCAAGTTAACTAGAAAATTTTGGGATTTCAATACCTTTCAAATAAGGTAACTTAGGAGGGTTTCTCGCCACATCAATAGGATTATTTTTAATCCAAGGATTGATATTTTCGTCATCATGCTTAGGCTCTTCTTCATTATTTAGGTTATCTCTATCCATATTGTTTTGAAACTCCCTATTCCTTTGAGCACTATTCTCATTATTATCAACATTGCCTTCATATAAATCTTCCATTGCAAAAAGAAATCATATGATCAAAAACGAGTTTTATTAGATTAGAAACAACCAAATGAAAATATTAAAAAATGCTTAATAAGTTTCTTATCATTAGAGGGATCCAAAAAGTGAGGTTTGGTGATGTGAGGTACCTCTAAAGCTTTTTATTTTTATTTTGAAACTTTCTTATTCAATCTAACAATAACTTGGTGTGTCTAGGTTTGGGAAACAATTTCAATGCAAAGATCAAAAGTGTTTTATTCTTCTTTCTCAAGCACTTTAGCAAAGTTGAGTAAATTGTTGAAGATTTTCTTGTTCAAACCAAATGAAAGCTCTAAGGTCGGAGGAAATATTATATTTTTCAATTTCAAGTGGGATATTGGGTTGGTGAATAGGTGTGAGACTGCTTCATGATGGTCATCAATGAAAACTTCAAAATTGTGCACAAATACTTGATAGAAGTTTGCACACAAAAAGAAGTGGTTCTCAAATAAAGAAAGAATAAGAAAGTTCCTAGTGGAGTCACCAAATTTGTCAAATATGGAATATGTACCATTAATGAATTAACCTTTAAGCCTATTCCTAGGATTATGGTGGAATCAAACCAGTTTAATTGTGAGGACCTGATGTAATTCTTAAGCATGTAAAGGATAGTTTATGTTGTTAGGTTATTGATAAATACATAAACAAGGAAACCTAACAAGATTTTACGAGTTTCAAACAAGATAATCACTTATAGAAAATAGAAAGAAAGGAAAGAAAAAAGCCAACAAAGAAAAGAAACACATAAACTAACTAAAACACACGAGTCTAAACTAGAATGTAATCGACCTCTCATAAAGTGAGGCCTATTAAAGAGGAAATTCTTGAGGGTACAAAATAAACAAATACAAGAAATAATCCAAGCTACATTTTTATTGATGAAGAATATTGAAAACATGTAGATTAATGTAATCGGATAATATCGAATCAAAATAAGGAGCTTTGCATTAAATATAAAATCGATATTAAAAATTCTTCTTTAAACAATTCAAATTTCACCATCATGAATGTCATAATTGTGTTGAAATAGTTATGAAAATCTTAAGTAAAACGACAAAGGATGATAAAATATTCAATTAACATGTGATATATCTCATGCTTCCAATGAAATATTAACACATGTAGTAATAAAATATTGATAGCTTCGTAAAGTACAACAACAATGTATAAATTTTAAAATGAAAATGTATACATTCTACAAGTGGTCACTCCGACCAAACACCATGACTTTGCAATCAAATAAGCATGTTATTGATGAGAACAAATATCTACAAAATAAATGTTACATTCAATGAGATAAAAATATGCAAGTAGTTACAATACTTATCTAGAGCCAAATGATCATGTAAATCTCGATAAATCCACCCAAAGAATCCAAAAGTAGTGGATATCCCAAGACATAAAAATAGCTACAATCAGCTAAAGTTAGAAGATATAAATATTTTCTAGATAATTTGAAATATTATAATATAAAAACTAGATATACATGTTCCAACTCATAAATTATGCTTTCAGTCATCTAAAGTGTCGTTGAAAAGATCTAAGAACAAAACCAATCTAAGAAAAATGTAACACTAATTTAATTTCATTTAAAATTGACTATGGTCTAGCCAAGTACCTATATTTGTTATCTATTCTTCCATCTTCTAGAAGCCCTTTTATAACTTTTCCTTCACAAAGGAGTTGATAACTAACTTATTTTGAAAATAAATATTCTTTAAAATAAAGAAAGTTACATTCTTTATTTTAGGCTATAAGTAACCAAAGGAAAACTATTATTAAATGATATGAGCCTTTTAATTGAAAGGACTTAAGAATAGAATTAATCTATTATGACTTAGATGACTTGAAGAAAGGCATTCAAAAATAAGACTAAGGCAAACATAAGTTAAACATAAAATATAATATCCATAAAATGTATCCACATGAAATTAAAAATGTCACTTAACGTATTAACATTTTACATAGTCAAAATAATATGGAAACCATAAAATATCAACCACCTGTGCAATTCAAATAGGCCAATTATACCTCAAACTAATTCAATCAACATATTATTCAAAAAATCCAACTAATTAATATTCAAATCAGCATGCATATTATTATCAAAAATCACCATGTCATAAAGTTATCATCACTAAAATCAAAATTTCATGTAGAATTTGGTATATCAAATCAAATATCTCTAAGAAGATCAAACTCTTAAATCCCATAATGTCATAGTATGCAACCTAAAACATCACATTATATAAAAAAATAAAAACAACCCCTCCTAATTCTCATCTTGAGTGAGATCAAGCAATGGAATGCTCCTATCAGTATCATACTCAACATAATCAAAGGGAACTCTTTGCAGCTCCTATGTGAAATGATTCCCACATCATCTTGAATCTCAAGTTTTACCTTCTTTAAGGCCCGAGTGACATGTGACACGATCAAGAGGACCTAACATGCTTAGCAAAAGGTTTGGGGTTAACCAAAGGGGTATTCAAATCCACACATGAATGTGAATGTGTGAGAGGAAAATGAATGGATACATTGTTGAGGCCTGTAATAGGTAATTTCTAACCACTATGAAAAGGATAGGACCCACGGACAACATCATGTGTGACCAAAAGGTATCTAGGATGTGAATGCTTGAAATGGACAATAATGAGAGTGTGTATGAATAGGAGGATTAGCGTTATGAAAAATAGGTGCATTAACTTCATGATTGTGAGGAGGGGGATGCACATGAGTTTGATCCATAATGTTCAAAACTTGTCATAATTGAGGTTGGTATGCATTAAAATGAATTGATACACATGTACCTTGATTATTTACACATCTATTTACTCCTCAAAAGGAATGACATCCACAAAGCATGTCAAATCCCCTTCGATCCCTGGGAGGTCAATCCTCTAATATTTTGCTTTTGTTTAGGATTTTGACTTTGTCTTCGTCCTCTATGAGATCCCGAACCTCGGGAGGAACTACCGTGATGCCAAATGACATACCGAAAATTGTTAAACATAGTTAGAAAGTTCCCAAATGGCCAAGTGTCGACTTCATCTCAACCAATAAACATGTTGTAAGTCAAGTTATGATGTAACAAACCGTTACACCAAAACCTCAAGGCGTTAGTGAAATCCACACATGAGGATCATAACATCCCACCATGCTTTCGTAGAGCCCAACTCGGGTTGGGTTTGCGCCCGCACTCCCATACATACGAGCCCCGCTTCACCGACGTTTAGGTGCCCCACGTGCCCCGGCTACACGACATAACCAACCGAGTGGGATTCGAACACGAGTGGTTGCTCTGATACCAAATGTAACGAACCGTTACACCAAAACCTCGAGGCGTTAGTGAAATCCGCACACGAGGATCATAACATTTGATATGGTTAAAAGTGATCACAAAATTGAACTCATATAAAGCAAAATGCATAAACAAACCATTTGTTATATCATGAACTCATATCCTTTACTTCCAAAAATTACACTACATTGTACTTGTGACTCGCAATTTTAAATTAAAAATAAAACTTGGAAAAAATATTTTAATGCAAACTAGTTTTAAAACCTTGACATCATCATCAATTCCATAGAAAACTACAATTCCATTTATCAACTACAAAAACTCAAATCCTCATTCAACCCAATGTTTAATATGAAATGAATATCTCTCATCGTGATTCTCTAATATAGAGAAAAAGTTTGACATATCACATGATTATATGAAATTTGCATTGCTAAATTATCGTAAATGTCATTCTCGTGGATCGAAACCATGTCATGAATGAAAACCCCATCCGAAAGTAAATTTATAACTTTGTTTTCATGAAGGGCATATACACAATCAAAGAAAAATACCATGCATTTAAAATAAACACAATGATCAACTCAAGAAAAACATCACAATTTCACCAAAACCACATCATCTTTTTGGTTGAAAACAAATTCATCATTCCTTTCTTGAACCAAAATTCATCTTTAGTAAACAACCAACTTTTTTGTGTATTCCAAGAGTTTGGCAATGAACAACATTGTTACCTTATGACATTGAGATGATCACTCTGAGATCAAAATCCAAATGTAAATACACAAGTTAAACATGAAAATTTCATTATAGTTTATGAATAAGAGCTTTCTTGGTCTCCATTCAAAGAACACCATCACATTTAAAATTGCATGTGTCATTTTCCAAAAATCCATGATAGAGATGAAAAAAAAACTTGTACTTTTCGGTTTTTAATCAAATTAGAAAATGCCCATCATGAACATCATCATAACTCCATGTTACGAAATCTAGGGAACCATGAAATGAAACCTTGAATATTAAATGCAAAGAAAATTATAGCATTTCATACCAAAACTCATTACATAATCTTATATGCATTTAAAATGCCCAGATCTTATTTTGTTTCCATAAATTTGGCCACAATATCTTAATTTCCAAGTCTTCTAGACCGTGGAATGTCATTTTTCCAAATCACACACCATGAGACCACTTAAAACATTCACAGTATTCAAACATTTAACATAGATGACTTATTTTTAAGAAAAAATATTTTCAAGCTCTAAAACACCAAATGAAATACCTATAAGCTTATAAACAACTCAAAACTTCTACACAAATTGAATATTCATGCATGCACATGCTTAAACTTCTCATGTTAGAGAACAAAATTTGGGATTATATCTTAAAATGCGTAGGAAGAGAAATTAAAAGTGCTCATATCATAAGACCTTATTCAACTTCTTTTCAAAAACTCATTAACTCAAATAAGGTGGATGATATATATAGGGTATGCAAGAATCTATTTTATTCCAGTAAAAAAATTCCACAAAACCCTCACCACCACCATTACAATTAGTGAGTTACAAGTGCAATACTAACAAACGAGCATGCTTCAGCATTATGAAAGACTTAAAATGAGGTAAAAGAATAACTCAACAATAATTGAAAAGGCACGAAGAAATATTACTCAGCTTGAAATAACAAACATCTCAACAAATAATTGATTATACAAGTATCAAACCAAAAAAATGATCACAAAGACCTTAGAAAATTACCACATTCCATTACTCCACCAAAATATAGTCGAGATGGGTATAACATACTTGGTAGACTGTGAATAGTTAATTAAAACTAGCTCAATTTGAAGTTAATGTGACTAATTCACATTGTGACAAAGCCAAGCAACACAAGAATCTGACAATCCAAAATATTGAGCCCAAAACTTACACCAAATGAAAAAGAGAAACAAAACCAGACATGACAAATCCCAAAAAAACCACAAAAATAAAATTCAATAAAAAAATAAAACTTGTCATCGAAGTTAACCTGAGTTTCAAGAGCATTGAATGTTTATTGCATGGCTATCATAAACTAAAACCGTTGTCTCCAAAAACTAAACTTTCCAATTAAAAACCTCTACTAACGTGTGTATTGTCACTTAAAATACAATTAACATCAATAATTAATTTCATTTAAAACATACTTTGCATGATATTATGTCCAAATGTCTGCATTTATAATATAGTTCTTATTATATTTAAAACCCTAACCCTAACCACCTTATCCCTTATTACAAACCAATTCATAATGTCATTAAAACACCAAACCCACCATAGTATACAAATTAAACATAAGTTGGTAAGTATTAGGTGCACACACACCCATCATGACGAAAAGATTCAAAACAAATGTCATTCAATTTTGACAATGTGACAAGCCTGCAAGTACCTCAAGATTACGATATTTCCAACCTCATGAACACTTTAATAATGTGAAATGTTAATCAAATATTAACATGAGATACCTAAACCACTTAATATATGTTATGAAAATAAATGCAGCCATTAAAGCCACACAAGTGGTGGGTAAAACACGTGGAGCAACTTGTGTTTGTTTAAAAATAAATAAAAATAGGCATGGATATGTATTAATTTAATTATTTTTGTGATGGAGGAATCCGATTATCTCCCTTTGTTCTTCTCATTAACATTATTTAAGGGTGAGACCTACACTAGTATATCTTCAAGCTTTCAATATTATCTCTTTCTCTGAGGATGGACACATTGTGTCTGAAATGTTAGTTCAAATAATCTCAACATGATGAACCCATAAACCTCTTCAAATCTACAAGATCATGGAAATCTGCAATGTATTAAATGCAACCATTATCAAGCATGAATTGGCCTCCGCAATAGGAAAGGTGACTTAGCTTGGACAAGATGGAAAGTTTAAATTTTTTGAAATTATGATTTTGGGAAGGGAATTTTGAGATGACAAGATTGAAGGAAAAACATTAGGTATTCATTGCCCAATTTTTAGTTTGATTTAGTGGTTTATACATGAAAATACATAGTTCATAACATGTTTTGAAATTACAACCACCAATTCATAATTATATTGATTAGAGTCATGAAAAATGAGGTGAACAATTGTGAAGGCCAAGAAATTGAAGAGTGAATGAAAATCTATAATATGTAGAGTATTTAAATAATTGGTAGTTTTATGAAGTGTGTTAAATTTTAGTATTTTAAATTTTAGAAAAAATGTATCTATTTTAAATATCAATTTTTTTAAATTGGTTATATGATAATGTGCATGAAGTTGAGATTGGGATTGAGATTGAGATTGACATTAAAATTGCGATTTTGAGACAATTTCATTTTGATTTTTTTTTTTCGAATTTTTTGAAAAGGAAATTTGTATACAATGACAAAGCCCTTAGAAGAAAGAAACAATAGGTATTCATTGCCAAAGTTTTTTTCAATTCAAAGATTCTTCATAAAAATGGAAATATTCAATCGATGACATGTTTTTGTTTATGAGAGACGTAAAGAAAATGAAACAAACAATGTTAAACGAAAATCGCGTTGTGAATTACACACATGTACAAATAGTTATTGAATATAACTCAAATGATTGATACTTTATATTTTTACCATTCTTCGTTACATATAGTTCAAGCACTCACAATCATTTAATTACATTCAGTTCTTATGGAATGGGTTTCTTTTAACCATCCTTCATTACATATAGCTCAAGCACTCACAATCATTTAATTGCATTTAGTTTCTTATGGAGTGTACTTTCTTTCGTCTTGTCGATTTTTTATGGGTTTTCAATGAGGCTTCCATGGCTAGATATTCGCATTCGGATTTTTCTTTTGATGGGTGCTTTCTTCTATGAGATCATACTCATGTTTTGAAGTTAATGGTAAGGGACAAAATTGTGTCCTGCAAGTGAGTTTGATTCAAATGGTTGAGGATAATGTACAATATATTTTTTTATTAAAACATGATAGATTCATGGAGCCCTTCTCAATTATTAAACAGTTGTTTGGAACTCTATCCAACGTAGTGAAAGAAGAAGTGGGGTAGGTCAAGTGTAGTTGGAAGTGTGGAAGGTGTTGAGGATGTGAGCATAAGCTCCCCTTCCCAAGGGACTTATATGGTGGATAGTCATTAATTTTGGGAGTTATATCCCCGATACTTTGATTACACCATTTTTTGGTCAGTGATGGTTAATTAACTAAAAATGGGGATATATGATAGTACTTAATCTAATCTAGAACGACATGTAAATATAGTAAGAGAAGTATGGAAATGACTTAGCTATATATAATGACAAAGCCCTTAGAAGAAAGAAACAATAGGTATTCATTACCAAAGTTTTTTTCAATTTAGTATTCTTCATAAAAATGGAAATACTCAATTGATCACATGTTTTTGTTTATGAGAGACGTAAAGAAGATGAGACAAACAATGTTAAACACAAATTGTGTTGTGAATTACACACCACATGTAAGAATAGTTATTGAATATAACTCAAATGATTGGTACTCCGTATTTTTACCATTCTTCATTACCTATAGTTCAAGCACTCACAATCATTTAATTACATTCAGCTTCTTATGGAATGTGGTTTCTTTTAACCATCCTCCATTACATATAAATAAATCACTCACAATCATTTAATTGCATTTAGTTTCTTATGGAGTGTACTTTCTTTCGCCTTGTCGATTTTTTGTGGGTTTTCAATGAGGCTTCCATGGCTAGATATTCGCATTCGGATTTTTCTTTTGATGGGGTGCTTTTTTTATGAGATCATACTCATGTTTTGAAGTTAATGGTATGGGATAAAATCGTGTCTACCAAGTGAGTTTGATTCAAATGGTTGAGGATAATGTACAATATTTTTTATTAAAACATGATAGATTCAGGAGCCCGTCTCAATTATTAAACAGTTCCTTAGAACTCTATCAAACTTAGTAAAAGACAAAATGGGGGTAGGTCAAGTGTAGGTGGAAGTGTGGAAGGTGTTGAGGGTGTGAGCATGAGCCCCCTTCCCAAGGGATTTATATGGTGAATAGTCATTAAGTTTGGGGTTTATATCCCCTCAATACTCGATTACACCATTTTTGGTCATGATGGTCGATTAACTAAAAATGGGGATATATTATAGTAATTAATCTAATCTAGAATGACATGTAAATATAGTAAATAAATGCAATAAACAAGTATGGAAAATGACCCAAGCAACTAATCTAATAAAAGTAGAAACCCTAATATGTAAGAGAAGTATGGAAATGACTCACTGATTTGATGAACTTACATGACTATATCGCAGAAATGACTGGAGGAACGGAAGTAGGAACAAGTGTGCACATGTCTCGAAAAGGACGTATTTGGATTGATTCTCTGACTGGGGTGCTTGGAGAAGGACTAGGTGCTTGTGGGTGCTCGGGTCTATCAAATGAGCGCTATTGTCTATGTAAAAGGTCTAAAACTAAGTTTCACAGGTTTAGAAGGTGGTCTGAAACCCTCGTTGTGTGTCACATCAGATTTGTTGCACTACGCCGATGTCACTGATAATCCAATATGTATAGAAGACTTGCAAAAAACCAAAATAAGTATCAAAATCCTAAAAAATAAGAATACAAATGAATGGGTTAGACTGACTGCGGTTGCACAAAGCTTCACTTACTAATTGAGCATTGCACTACATTTCAAACCCAAATGTAGTTCTAGTGTGTGTATGCATCATGTTCCCTAGGTGCTCTTGTGCCAGTCACACTTTGTGAAGTAGCAAGCAATAACTATATGTAGAAAATGTAATAGAATGTGTGCATGGAATAGAATAGAATCCCTCCCCTATGCTTGTGTGATGCAAATGAACCATCCTTGTCCTTTGTGATGGAGCTAATGGATGCAAATGATCTCTAAATGGATGCAACTCTAGGTGGATGATAGTAGTGACTAGTGCTTGGTCCCTCATTATGGTCTCATAACTTTATATTTATAGGGTTCTCTTGATCTAATTTCATAATTAACCCTGAAATGGTCTGACCACCAAAAAGATAAAAATCTCAAATGGATAGAAAGAGCCCAAAAAGTGGCGGGAAAGTTCAAAAAGGATCAAGGTGCCCCTGGTGGGACCAAGGCACCCATGGGTACCCCAGTACTAGCCCGGCACCTCACCAAGGCTAAAATAACGCGAAGTGACAAAAGTTGACTGGGCATGTGGGTGCAAGAGGTCGGGAATGATGAAAGAAAATAAAGAAAGATGGCCAAAAGATAGGGGTTAATTAGTACTTTCTTCACTCAAAACCTTATAAATAGTAGTATGAGACCGGAACTAAATAATGACTAAAGTGTATGATTTTGTGACTACATTTCCCCACTTTATGTTGGTGAGAAGAAAGCTCAGTAATATAAAGTAGATAGAGATGTGTACCTGATGTCCATGAAGATTGTAGTAGAAAATGCGCCAAAGGACTAGACAAAGCGTGGAATGACAAAAAGATGATGGAGCATGGAAACTAAAGATGAAAAAGTACAAAAAAATTTATGAGAGTGAACTTAGGGTGGAAATGTGTGTGTAGATGTTGATTTGTGTAATGCACTTGCATGGTTCATATGGTGTGTGTCACCACCGTAAAATCCCATTTTAAGACTTTAGAAACAAGGAAAAAAAAATTGTATGATTAATGTTCTCTGTTCTAAATACATAATTTAGAACACACATTTCATAACAACCATTCTTATAACAGATAACCATATGCAGTTGTAATGACTCGGTGAGCAACCGATCTATTCATTCCATGACTCGGTGAACTACCGATCTATTCATGTGTAACATTGAGTTTTGAGTATTCTCCTAAATACTTCATATACTTGGTTCTCTTACCCTACTCTGGTATTGAGTGATCTATCTAAGGAACCTAACTAAATATTTGCTACCAATATTCATCGGCATCACGATCCTTAGACTAGGTGACATAGGACAACGCAATCAAGCAACTTGTGATACTTTGGCCAAATATTTCTAACATACTGTTTGTATTACTTATTCCTTGATGGCATACTCATCAATCCAGAATACATCCTTCACCCCACTCCATTGTTATCTAGAATGTCTTATACTGACTTCTGTCAGTCCCCTTGCCCAAGGTTTAACTCTAGTTTAGGTTAACAACATAGGTCATGATATGAAGAGGCTCACAAAGACTTAGGATAAATTGGCATACTGGGTCAACCTAGGTTATCCCCATGTGCCAAGGTACCCTGAGTCCTAGAGGGCTACTTCATATCCTAACTATGTTACTATCCAAACCTAGAGGGAAAACTTGTTCAAGTTCAAAGGTGTGTAGATCCTGACGATCAATGTAGAAGGGTGTTGCCACATGTTAACTATATTATTGTATCCTCGAGAAGATCCTAATCTTCTCAAAGGTACAACCCTGCAGTTGACGTGTGCCAACATCCTACAGAACAACCTCATTAGGATGTACATACCTCCAAGAGTTTACTTATGTTAAGTTAAATTTGGGTTAATAGACGACATGTTTCGGCAGCCCATCTAACCCTGAGTCCAACACTCTTTAAGTCCTTTTTAAAAGTCATTACAATTAATCCTAAGAACTTAATTAACTTAAGGTTGCTTCCAGATTTGTTAGTTTTGGCATAACATCCCGTTATCCAAAAACAGGACAGCAACAACACAAGTTCCTTTCTTTTAAAATGACTTAACCACTTAAGGAATTGTAACAACCTACTAGGCTGAAACTTATCAGACTTATTACAATTAAGTCTTAATGATTTGCAATCATATCTTCCTCTTTTAAGTATATCTTTGTTAGAGAGGAAGAGTCTTCCTCCTATAGTAAAATGCTAGGGTATAACACACCCCATTTATGTCCTTTATAATCTCAACAATTTTCATTATAGTTTTACTTCACATCACATGATATAATGAAATACTTAGATAAGAATGTTGCATTCTACACTTATTTAACTGCAGCTTACTTAGGGAATTCATCTAAGTTCCTTTTACAATTTTCATCAAAATTCACATCCAATCATATAGATAATAAGTAGAATATCCTCAAGACAAGATACCATCCTATAGACAAAGGTACAAGAGAATTTATACAACCAATGCCAGAAAATTCTCAACTTTCAATTCATAGTCAAACTTATACATTTACAAAATCTATGCATCTTAGACACACGGCATAACAACAACCTTTCCTCAAAAAGAATATAACTTTTCTTGTTCAATACAATCAATGCCAATCAGATTTCTTTAAAAGAATCAGATTTAAAACAGCCAAT
The DNA here is from genome assembly GCA_018340775.1 of Taxus wallichiana var. yunnanensis. Classification (NCBI taxonomy): domain Eukaryota; kingdom Viridiplantae; phylum Streptophyta; class Pinopsida; order Cupressales; family Taxaceae; genus Taxus; species Taxus wallichiana. The sequence goes on along the minus strand of CM031235.1, from coordinate 936,447,038 downwards.
GCATCATATAAGTTTGTGCCTTCTTTTATCACTTACGATGTCCATCTGCAAAAATTACTAGCATGAGTCAGTTCAATGAACTGAGCATGATAAGCACTAAACCTTAAAACGAAGTGCACTCAACTAATTGCTTCCATAAAACAACCCTGCTTTAAGGATCAATTAGTATATCATACAATAGGCGTAAGTAATTACAATCAGTAAAGAAGAGCAATAACATCCTGAATCACTTCCAAGGGGGAAGAGCGGAATATGATATATATTATCAATCCTAACATTTTAACATAATATTTATTCCATTGATTTCCTTCAACAACAATAGATCATACTATCACATTGTATTCCAAACCTCATCACAATAGTATAGGATACTTAGTTATTTATCTTAAGATAAAAAGGTTTCTTACAACATGATTCAAATTAAGATGATTCATCTAACATTAATTAAGATGTTCATCACAACAGGATAATATAAGAATACCCAATAAGGAGAGAGAGAATATCACCCAGTCCATAGTTTGTATTCCCTTTTCAACAACTAATCATCATTCACCTTCTTTTCTATTTCAGTGCAAGATAAGTAAGAGAAGGCTAACCAACAATGTTTAACTTTATCCTAAGAACATTCAATCGTAAGTCCTTACAATTGAATTTATTCCAACTGAATATAAAAGAAGCATAAGCAATAGTGTACCTACTACAACAATCATCTCTTTCACTTTCATTAATAATAGTTCCTTTTTCAATCCAATAACAATTTTACAAATGTATAAAAGGTTCCAAGGAAGAGATCCAAACACTTTTTAAGCAAGAAGGAGAAACTTATAACCTATTTAAAACAAGATCTCCCAATCAAACAAGTGATCCCTTTCATTTAATTCATTAAACACAGTGAAGGCTATACACAGCCATAATACACAAAGAGTCATAATAATTCCTTATAAACTCTATATTAATTCAATGAACCCAATCAAGAATTGAAACCCGAGTAAGAACTCATACTCAGAAGTTACCCAAGAGTTCAACTAAAGATATAATTAATTGCTTACTTCTCAACTTAACACTCCTAAGGTAAAAGATTGAATTCCTAACAGGAATAGAAATTACAAAATGATTTCAAGTCAAACCTTCCATGGTTACCCAAAATTAGGCAAAACTATCATTTCCAGTTTCCTCCAAAGTACATGCAACTAATCCTTTAACATGCAACTGAGAATGGTAACTACTAAACTAATTACAGTCAACTTTTAATGTTTACCAAACAATTAGCAAGTTATCATTTCCAGTTTCCTCCAAACACATGCAACTATCCCAAACATGCAACTGTCTCATTTCGAGTTCGTTTAGTTCAACCAAAAATAGACTGAATTTTAAATGACAAGAGCTAGCAGGATTTACAAAAAAATACCTTTATGCCCAAGTCTCAAAATACAACTCGAGCACCTTGTTCAGCTTGTGCTTTTACCAAATCAAATCATTTAACCATGTATATCCAGCTTGGGTAATTACAACCCTTTAATAATTTACAATTCATATAAAGAAAACCATGATACTCTTTGACTGGACCGACACCTTGCCTAGATATCATTTCATTCATTATAAAACAATTTCATTTAATTTCCTTGCAACATAAATTCCCCAATGAATCAATAAAAGTTTCCGAATCATAGAATAAGATCGAGAGTGGTAAGAAAACCATAAAACTAACTTAGTCAAGATAGTTTTCTCAAACACCTTACAGTCCTTGGTTATCAACAGGGATGATTTGAAAGATTAAAATCAGAGTTCAAACCAAACTCCCATAAATATCAAAACCATTTCCCTTAAAGAAAACTCCCTATAAACCTTTATAGGGTCTCAATAAAACATTCAACTCCAACCAAATACGGGTTCACTACAGGCCCTAGTTTCCTTGTTTATATCACACAGTTTCCAAACTTCACTCATAGTTTTATCAAGTTGGACGAACAAGAATAACCCATCTTCAACACAACGTGGTTCTTACCACTATGAAATGAGTCACAAAAATCATAAGATCTGGGCACTAAATCCACGAGAAACCCAGATAAACAATAAGTTTCAACTAAGAACACCGTTGCAGATGAGATTCCTCAAACAATAACACGGTTCTATCCAGATTAAAACCATAAATCATTCATTTCTATAGAAACAGAAAGAACCCAAGGTTCCCAAGAAAACTCAGCGAGTAACAGTAGTATAAATTTAAACAAAAACCAATACCTATGATTACCAGCTCCCATTATGCCAAACAACTTACAGAGTTCCCTTTTTGCATAAATTTTCATGTGCTAACACTAACACAACGAATATTCTAATCAAGATTATTCTTTGTAATGGATTTCAAGCCAAGAAGAGCAAGATTTAATAAACCCAATAACAAATAACCAGGCAACATGCAATGTACTAAACTAATAGAGCAGAGTTGTTTCAATGAAATCATTTAGAAGAGAGCAAAAGATTTTAACAGTTAGAGCCTATCATGCCTGATAGTGTCTCGTTTGAAAATCAAAGAAGACCTCGAGCCAAACCATTTCTTCTCCTCTTCTCCATGAAAGATCAAACAACCAGATACTTCTTCCACAATGCCTCTTATAAATTCCATGAAATGAAAATAGATTGGAAACCTCAAAAATAGTCATGAAGTGTAGTTTAATCTGCTGGTTCGAAAACCAGAGTTCATGCAGAGTGAAAATCGAGAGAACATGCAAAATGAAACAACCCATGTAAAATCCACTGGCATGCCTACCAAAGCGGTTCGGGCTCGAAAACCAAACGTAATTAATTTCATTAATCCCAAATCTCCCGCTCAATCCTCCTTGCCACCGCCCGCCAAGTCTGGCTATTGCCAAGTCGAATTTAACAAGCATTTCAAATTTTAGTGATACTGCCACCTAGGCCTCCACCAACCTAATTAGCCCCTGCCAAAGTTGGCAGTACCACCAAGTCCTTTCATCCTTATCAACTACATTAATGCCTTAGGAACCGTCACCCAACACTTGCGACCCCTTAGGTTCCCCTTCATGCCAATAACTTAGGATAGATTAATGGCTTAGGTTAGATCTTAGGTAGATTAAAGTTTATACCTTAGGATATAACACTAACCACTAACCCCTAACATAGGTCCTTAGCAATTAGGTTAGATAATTCCACATAGGTAAGTAATAAAAATGCCATAGTTTAAAGCACTAGGTTAGATCATCATATAGCCTTGTAGTATTAGGTTCCAGTTTTAATACTTAGAACCCTTCCAACTCCTTAGTACCAAGTTTAGGTTAGAATCAGAATTACATCAAGTAACATAGCTTAGGTAGGAGATACTTTCACCTAGCTTAGGATTCTGGTTCTCTCCAATGCCATGAATAGGCTGAAATCCCAATTACGCCAGTAATGACCCCATGTCAATTTCCAAAGATCCAACGAAACTTTCCACTGAATGGAAATATTTTCACACAAAAAGAGAATTAAAGAACTTACGTCTACTAAGTTCAGTCCATATGCTCTTAATTCATGGAATGCCAATTCATCAGTTGTTCCTTCTGAACAGATTTAAAACATTCCTTGGATCACTGAAATTGATCCAAGGATGAGTCATATAAACAGATAAGTTTACAATTTTCCTTAAATCAGAATGCACTCATCTATGAGAAGTGAAAAATGAATTCAGGAAACATTCCAGTTCAATCAAAAGATCTTAAGAGCAGAAAAGACTTAACCATATCAAGCATGATTTCCCATAATCAAGAGAACATATCCTCATAAGGAAAATCACATATCAACACTTGAATGCAAAGGAGGAAAATAACAATAGTCAAGGGTGTTACATGCTCCCCTCCTAAAAATAATCATTGTCCCATGATTATCTCTTTTAATAATTTATATCAAGGATAGTCAATTCATTCATTTCTCTTATCCTAGTCAATTATTTCAAAACCTTATAGTTCCAGAAATCAGTATTAAATAACTTTTATTCAAATCAAGTAAATATCTGCCCAAAACTAGCTTACTTAATGTCATAAAGGATAAATTCATAAAAAATTTATCAGTCAATAGATTCAATTCTATTCAAATAGATATGGAAAAGTAGTTTTCATATCTTCTAGATTTTCCCAAGTTGCACTCTCCTTGTTAAACTGGTCCCACTTGGACCTTACATTGACTTATTTCTCTATTTCTTAAATGCAACTACAAGTAGTTTCTAGCACTTGAATGGGCTTAACCACGATTATTCTTGGGTCTTGGACCTGTAAGGAATTCCAATTTAACACATGTGATAAATTTGAAACGTATTTCTTAAGCAAAGAAATATGGAAAACATCATGCATTCGTGACAAAGCAGGTGGTAGTGCTAATCGATAAGCTACAAGACTTATTACTTCAACTATTTCAAAAGGTCCCACATAACGAGGTGATAACTTGGCAGCCTTGCCAAAAGTTATAGAACTCTTTTTCGGTTTAACATGAAGAAAAACCTTCTCACCAAGCTCAAATTTCCTGTCAACCCACTTTAAATCAGCATAACTCTTTTGCCTATCTATTGCTTCTTTCAAGCGTTCACGAATCATTTTAACTTGTTGTTCCATTTCCGTAAGGATTTCAGGTCCTATTACTTCTCTATCCTCAATGTTATCCCAACTAACAGGGGTTCTGCATTTCCTTCCATAAAGTGCCTCAAAAGGTGCCATCTTAAGAGAAGCATGATATGTATTATTGTATGCAAATTCAACTAATGGAAGGTACTCCTCCCACTTATACTACTGATCCATACAAGTACATCCGTAACATATCCTCCAAAACCTGATTTACTCTTTCAGTCTGTCCATCCGTTTCGAATGGTACAGGCATAACTGAAATTCAATTTAGTGCCAAGAGTTGCGTTAAGTGTTTGCTAAAACCTTGACGTCATTCTAGGGTCTCTATTAGATATGATTAATTCAGGTACTCCATGTAATCTGAAAATTTCATGTACAAATATTTTAGCCAAAACAAGAGAATCATCCTTTAGATTTCCAAAGAATAAAATGAGCTACTTTCGTTAGTTTGTCAACTACTTACCAAAATAACATCATGCTTATTTCTTGACATAGGCAATTCTTGTATAAAATCCATGCTTATTACCTACCATCCGTGATCATGCGGTATGTTGTGAGGATATAATAAACCAGCTGGATGCATATGTTCCGCTTTTACCTATTGACATTCTAGACAATGAGTCACAAAATATATAACATCCTTTTTCATTCCCTTCCAGAAGTATTGTTGTTTTATATCAGCAAGCATTTTTGTAATGCCAGGGTGTCCAGAGAAAGGTGAATTGTGAAACTCTGTCAACAATTTCTTTCTCAAATCATTAGGTAAGGGTACGTATACTTTGTTTTCATATCGTAAGATTCCCTCATTATCAAAGTGAAAACCTTTATACTTTTCATCTTTTGGATCTACAACAAGCGTTGTTTTTACTTGCTGAAAGTAAGAATTAGATTCCATAGCACTTTTTACTTCATCCTTAAACTAAGTTCTTAGTGTTATAAGAGCATAAATGTGCTTCCTACGACTTAGAGCATTAGCCACTCTATTCTCTTTTCCTTTAATGTAACTTATGTCAAAATCATACTGAGACAAAAACTCTAACCACCTTCGTTGTCTTGCATTCAGATTTGGTTGAGTGAAAATATACTTTAGTCCAAGATGATCAGTGTTCAACTTAAATGGTTTACCAAGTAGATAATGCCTCAAAACTTGAAGTGCATGAACTATGGCGTAAATTCTAAATCATGTGGAGCATAATTCAACTCATGTAACTTAATTTTTCTACTTTCATAAGCTATGACATGATCATTTTGTAACAAAATACCTCCAAGACCTTCCCCAAATGCATCCGTTACAACCAAGAAGTCTCCATTAGGATCAGGTATAGCTAAAATGGGTGTTGAAGTCAACTGAATTTTCAAATTTTTAAAATCAGATTCCCATTTATCATCCCAAACAAATTTCTTATCCTTTTTCTGTAATGAAGTTATTAGTGCAGCCACCTTAGAAAAATCCTTAAAAAATTTTCTATAATAACCTGCAAGGCCCATGAAGCTTCTAACTTCATGTACATTCTTTGGTGTAGGCCACTCGATTATAGCTACAATTTTAGAAGGATCTACAGTAAATTCCCATCTTTACTTATAACATGACCCAAATAGTGAACTTTAGTGTCATAGAAAGAACATTTGGATAGCTTACCATACAACTGTCTCTTTCTCAAAATTTCTAAAACTATTTTCAAGTGTTCATGATGCTCCTCCACACTTTTAGAATATATGAGAATGTCGTCCAAGAATACAAGCACAAACTTGTCCAAGTATTCTTGAAATATATTATTCATTAAGTTCATAAAAGCTGCAGGTGCATTTGTTAATCCAAAGGGTAAAACCGTGAATTCATAATGTCCATACCTTGTCCTAAAAGTCATTTTATGAATGTCCTCTTCCTTAATTTGTAATTGATGATATCCGACCAAGGTCTATCTTAGAATATACCGATGCCCCACGCATCTGATCAAATAGGTCATCAATTCTAGGAAGTGGGTATCTATTCTTGATTGTTGCTTTGTTTAACATCTTGTAATCAATGCACAATCTGAGTGTTCCATCTTTCTTTTTCACAAAGATCACCGGTGCTCCCCAAGGTGAAACACTTGGTCTAATCAAACCCTTAGACAAGAGTTCTTGTAACTGAGCCTTAAGCTCTACTAACTCTATGGTAGTCATTCGATAAGGTGCTTTAGAAATAGGTTCAGTACCTGGTTTGATTTCAATCATGAAGTCAAACTCCCTTTTGGGTGGTAATCCCAGTAATTCTTCCGAAACACGTCACCGTAGTTCCGTAACAGTGGATAACGTTCCATGAAATCACTATTTTCTTCCGCAGATTCAAAAATTTTTACTGCATATAAGGTATAACCCTTATTTTTGGCCTTTTTAAGTTACATAGTTGACAATTTTGTAATAAAAATTTTTCGTTTTACACCCTAAATCTCGATGTTTTCTGTAGATCATCTAAACAACTAATATTTTTTCAAAATAGTCTACCTTTGCTTTATGCTCTACTAACCAATTTACACCTATGACTATATCATAAGATCCCAAAGGTGCTACATAGAGATCAACTTCAAGTGGAAAAGCTAGGTAAGTCAAGGACTGCCCCAAAAAGACACATACTAACGCATAAACAGTAATTATTATCATAATGTACATTCCATGATTTATCCATTTTTCCATCTTTTCTTGTAAGTTTCAAAGCAATTTTACTAGAAATAAAACATTCAGTAGCTCCCATATCAAAAAGAATAGTAATAGGTATGCCGAATAACTTACCAGGAACTTCAATAGGTGTAACTTGCTTTTCAACTTACTTGTTAGCTACTGCAGCATGTATCTTGTGTTGTTGATTACAATCATCCTTCTTCAAAGGACATTGATTCACGTAATGATCTTTGCCACAGTTATAACAACCTCCTACCAGTCCCTTTTTGGGCTCAGAATTATTTCCAACCTTATAGTTATCATTTTGACCTCCATAGGGTTTTTACCCGCTATTATTATTCCTGAAAAATTGTTCTGTGTATTACCAGCAGTCTTATTCATTGTTGTCTTCTTATTAATATCGGTTGGAAACTTAATTTTGTTACCAAACTTTTTCCATGGTCCTTTCTTAGGTGCAAGAGAAGCTGAAGAAGAGTTTGGAACTTTCTTCCATACCTCTTCCTTGTGAGTAGAAATAGCCTTTAATTTCTGTTCCTACCTTATGGATTTTTCAACAACCCCTTCCATAGTGGTTGGGCTGTGAACATCAACCTCTCCCCCAATAATGGGATTCAATCCCATGATAAATTTCTGTATCCTGAACTTCTCATCAGTTTGATACTAAGGTACATACTTGAGTAGTTTCGTAAACCGTTCCCAATACTCAATTATAGTTAACTTCCCTTGAGATAAGTTTTAAAATTCAATCATTTTCTTATCATAATAAAGTTTTGGCAGCCATCGTTGCCTAAAATAACCTTTAAATTGATCCCAAGTGATGTTAGTTTCATCAATGTTTAGCTCAGCCTTCCGGCTGTCCCACCATGAAGATGCTTCATGGGAAAGCTGATATGCTCCCCAAATAGCTTTGGTCTCTTCTGAGAAGTTCCTTATTGCAAAGTACTTCTCCATCTCACTGAGCCAATTCTCAGCTCCATCACCTAATGTGGTGCCATCAAACTTAGGTGGACTTATCCTTTTTATATCATTAGTGAGTTCAACAGCCAACCTAGCCTTTTTATTTTCTGGTTGGTCAAGCACATTAACATTGTTATTATCAACACCCATATTGGGGTTGTCCTCAGGAGGTGGCTGATTTTTATTACTAGCTTCTTCTTCCTCCTCATTACCCATCACTTGTTTCTCGAGCACAGTCAAATGATCTCTTGTGTCCAACAGGCAGCAAGGATCTCATCAAGTTTTTGGGTTATTGCTGCTCCTTCCTCAGGTGGAGCATTGTTCGCAACGTTTCCCCTTGTCCTAACCATTTTCTGTTACAAGAAAATTCAAGTTTTTATCAGATTATGGACACAATAGGTCCAAGAGTTGTAACCTTCAGCTCTAATACCAAGATGTAACAACCCCATTTTAAGACTTTAGAAACTTTCCAAAGATCCAACGAAACTTTCCACTAAATGGAAATATTTTCACACAAAAAGAGAATTAAAGAACTTATGTCTACTAAGTTCATTCCATATGCTCTTAATTCATGGAATGCCAATTCATCATTTGTTCCTTCAGAACAGATTTAAAACATTCTTTGGATCACTGAAATTGATCTTAGGATGAGTCATATAAATAGATAAGTTTACAATTTTCCTTTAATCAGAATGCACTCATCTATGAGAAGTGAAAAATGAATTCAGGAAACATTCCAGTTCAATCAAAAGATCTTAAGAGTATAAAAGACTTAACCATATCAAGCATGATTTCCCATAATCAAGAGAACATATCCTCATTAGGAAAATCACATATCAACACTTGAATGCAAAGGAGGAAAATAACAACAGTCAAGGGTGTTACAACACAAAAAAAAAATTTGTTGTTTTTCTTGTTGCCCCCATTTGAATTCATGTTTCTCATATGGTCAGACCTGCAAGGAGAAAATGATCAAGTAGTCAAATGTGTATGTATTTATGTGTAAAAATACAATGTAAAAGACGCATGTAAAAGTATGTAGATGTAAAATACGCAAATGAAAAATGTAAATGGAAAATGTAAGTGGAACATGTGCACCTGATCCATGTCGAGAAAGAGAGTGTAGAAGGATATCTTGTACCACCGAGGGGTTTTGGGTGATCCGATGCCATAGGCCAAAGAAGTATAGGGAGAAAGTTGGGTTATTCTCCAACCTTTAACTACTTCCCTAAATGTGTGTGAAGAGATCTCTTTTTGTCCTAGTTTTTGGGTGATCTGACGCCACTGGACGAAGTAGTGTAGGGAGGCACACCCATTGTAACCTCCAAGCCTGTAACTGCTTCCTAGAATGCTAAGGACTCTATGTCTTGTAAAATCCACTATGTACGGGGTTCGTAGATTAGTTTGAACCCACTCATTGTATGTAACCCACAATGCCAAGGGAGGAAAGTGTACTGAACTAAACCGGTGTAGATGCATTGTGTTAGTATGTAAAACCCCAAATTATGCCCCCTCTTCGGGGCATATGCAATGTCACTTGATAGGAGAATGCGGCCCCAAAAGAGGACCAACCGCATGTAAACTAAAGCTTTGTCATGCATGGGGAAGGGAATGTGCTTGGTAGAGACCAAGGTGTGCACAAATAAGAGGCTAGCCAAATAAAAGTGTTAGTATGAACAAGCATGCATATACAAAACAGCGATTGTATAAGATACACAAACAATGTGTAAGCTATGAAGAAATGTAATAATGTAAACACACAAGAAGACAAGTAAGCCACACAAAGTGGGCTGCAAACATGGGATATCACTCATGATGTCTTAAGACACGCAAGGCCATCATGGCTAAAAACAATAAACAAGTTTGCGACAAAACATAGGGCAAGGCCCACAAATAAGAGCAAACAATAAACAAGCAATATAACAACCAAGTATGGAAGCAAGTATCCCTGCATAACAAATGTTGCACATGAAACACCATTAGCATGTTAGAAAAATAACTAGTATGTCAAAAGCATGTATAACCAAGGAATGTAGAGTGCTAAGTACAAAATGAAACAATAGCACCTATGAGAGACAAATGTGGATGCCCCCAGCGACCAATGTAAGAAGGGTAGAAGGAAAGGATCCATGTTGCATGTAAGAGACTTGTGTTTGCTATCACAACTAGAAAAAGACACGAATGCACATGTGTGGATGATATAGATAAACGACATACCAAGTAATCAAACTAGCATGTGTAATAAAGTGACCATGAATAAGCGAGAAAGCAAGAAGAGTAAAAGCAACCTTAATATGCAGTATGTTTTGGATGGATGTAATGGAATTCAAAATGGAGTGATAGGAGCCATGTGCTCCCAAGTGAATGGAAAATGTATACAGTAAGGTTCATTTGGTTTTCCCCCTCAAGAGTTAATAATAAACCGTAAACGAGAGTGCATCATTGAGAAATGGTTGAAATGTGTGTTGTGTCTAACATGCAGTGATGAATGTGTGTATGTGTTGTGAATATATGTGACCCAAAGATGATGTATGTGTGACCCTTATAGCCAAAGCATATATCGCGACAAATCGATTGAGTGAGTGATGATGTAGCCTAAATCGTATATCACTACTAGATGAATAAAAAGGAGTGGTGATGTAGCCTAAAGCATATACCACTACAAGATGATAGAGTAGGTGACCATTTAGCCTATAATGTATGTCACTAACCAAGGGATATCACATAATGAAATGTTGAGTGATAGATGTGTGAGTATGATAAGTTCCATTTGATTTGTAAACCCTCGGCAATTGAGTATGGACCGAGGAACTAAAGTGCGTCATAGGGTAGTGAGTGCAATGCGTAGAAGATGATGTAGTATATGTAATGAAGATGATAAATGACCATGTAATGTGTATGTAGTGTATACAATGTAATGTGCCTAAGATCGTATAGTATGTAGAAAGATTAGGATGCAATACTAGACAAGTACGATGAAGACTAGTATGATGCATGATGTATAAAGGCACAAATGATGTAAACTAAATGTAGGGTGTATGATGTAAGATGTAAGACATGAGATGTTAGAGGTGTGAAGAGATGTCGTGTTTAATAACTAATGTGTAGTGTGTGGGGTTCATGTGTAGTATGCCCTTAACACTAAAGTGTGAACCGAAGCACAAGAGTGTGTTATTGGGTAACAACGACGTTAAAATATGTAATGAATATGCCTATGTGAGAAGATTGATGTATGATGGTGCAAGAATGAAATGTGTGTTAATGTGAATATGATGGGGGTGTGAATGTTATGCCTCCTAAGTGTGTATGAAATGGAAGTCTAGTCAAAAGACACTAAGTGGATCAATGTAAGGAGTAGTTTCCTTAACAAAAGTGATGGGACATGATAGAGGAGTGTGACCATCAAATGGTTCATCATCATAGTAAGCGTCATCTGGGTCCCAATCATCAACATATGTAGGGTCTATAGCGGATGTTGGAATTACAAGTTTAACTTTAGTGGTGATTGTTGTGTATGACTTGGTGATGTGGTAGATACCTTTAATGGAGGAGTAGTGAGATCATCCTTAAGAGGAGGTTTCTTAGTTTGACTTGGTAATACAACAAATGACTTAGTAAGAGGATGTGATTTAGAGAAAAATTTAAGAAGTGATGGCTTGTTTTGATTTGGTAATGTTGTAGATGACTGAGTAGGAGGAGGTGGTGAACTAATTTTGAGAGGTTGTTGCTTATGTTGACTTGGTGATGTTGTAGATGGTTTCTTAGGTGACTCTTGACTATTTGAAGAAGGCACATGAGAAGCAGTATGGTGATGCTCATTAGATGTAGAAGGAGCATACTTAGGATCCCATTGAGATGTAACATGACGTTGGGCAGTGAATGAGATAAACCCTTGACGCTCAATATGTTTGACTCTACATTGTAAAGCATAGAAATCGTTGTCATTATGTCCATTGATTCGATGATAATTGTAATATGGATGACCACGATATTTTGATAATCGATGAGGATAGTAAGTAATAGGCGGTAGTGTGATCAACTAATGACTAAGGAGATAAGTGAGACCGTCATGTTGCCTACTATTATTCTCAAATATGAGAGGGTCGAGCAATGGTGTGGCTTGAGGTTTAGTTTTATTACATGTACTAGACATAGATTGAAGATAAGGTGAAGAAGGAAAAAAACATGCACTTGAGAAGTATCCTTAAGCTGATGAATTTCATATTTTAGAGATGTAATGATGGATTCCATAGCCTTAAACTAGTCTTGAAACAAATAATGTAAAGCTTGAATTGAGTCCAACATAGATTGATTAGATGTAGGATCACGAGGACTAGGGTCATCAGATAAATGATCAAAGATAGGACTTATTTCATGTGGCAGCGTATCTTTAGGACGATATGTGGTGTCTAAGGTTTTTCTACAAAACAACCTAGCAATTACGATATCGCTTAAGTAAATCATATGAAGAAAAATCAAGATCCTATGCGTGAAGACGTTGGGTTCACCAAAATGATTAAATAAATGGGGATATATGATAGTAGTTAATCTAATCTAGAATGACATGTAAATATAGTAAATAAATGCAATAAACAAGTATGGAAAATGACCCAAGCAACTAATATAATAAAATTAGAAACCCTAATATGTAAGAGAAGTATGGAAATGACTTAGCTGATTTGATGAACTTGCAGGATTGTGTCGCAAAAATGACTGGAGGAATAGGAAGTAGGAATGACTGTGCAAAGGTCCCAAAAAGGACATATCTGGATTGATTCTCTAGACTGGGGTGTTTAGAGAAGGACTGGGGTGCTGTGGGTGCTCTATTCTCGTAGAATGGGCACCTTGGTTTGTGTAAGAGGTCTAAAATTTAGTTTCATAGGATCGGCAAGTGGTCCAAAATCCTCATTGTGTGTTGCATCGATTCACCGCACCGCGTCGATGTCATTGATAATCCAAGATGTATAGAAGACCTGCAAAATACCAAAAGAAGTATTAAAACCCTAAAAAAAAAAATGTAAATGAATGGGTCGAGACTAACCTCAGTTGCCACAATAGTGGGCTTACTAACTAAGCGTTGCACTACATTTCGAACCCAAATGTAGTTTTGGTGTGTGTGTGCATCATGTGCCCTAGGTGCTCTTGTGTCAGTCGCACTTTGTGAAGTAGCAAGAAATAACTAGATGTAGAAAATGTAATAGAATGTGTGCATGGAATATAATAGAATCCCTCCCCTATGCTTGTGTGATGTAGATGAACCAGCCTTGTCCTTTGTGATGGAGCTAATGGATGCAAATGATCTCTAAATGGATGTAACTCTAGGTGGATGATAGTAGTGACTAGTGCTTGGTCCCTCATTATGGTCTCATAACTTTATATTTATAGGGTTCTCTTGATCTAATTTCATAATTAACCCCAAATGTTGACCACCAAAAAGATAAAGATCTCAAACGGCTAGAAAGAGCCCAAAAAGTGGTGAGAAAGTTCAAAAAGGATCAAGGCGCTCCAATCAAGGCTAAAATTTTGTGAAGTGATGAAAGTTGACTGGGCATGTGGGTGCAAGTGGTCGGGAAGTACGAAAGAAAATAAAACAATATGGCCAAAAGACGGGGGTTAATTAGTACTTTCTTCACTCAAAAACCTTCTAAATAATAGTATAAGACCGAAACTAAATAATGACTAAAGTGCATGATTTTGTGACTACAATGGTGGGGTTATTAGTATGTTCAATTTAGATTGAGTGGTTGTTTTGTGGTGGCGGTCTATTGAAATTTACGTTGTTGTTGTGGCTTTAGATATTGATAGTGGAAGGTTATGGGTTTTGGTTTGTTTTTTTTCTAAGCCTCTTAGTTATTTATACATTTTTCATGCAATGTTGGGGTGGCTTTAGAAGTCATATTCAACGTATGTAGATGGATTAGGTACTTGAGGTTGCACTATTTGATGGATTACATGACCGAGTTTTTATCAGTTTAATTGTTATAGATAATTAATTTGTAATAGGTGAAAAGATTGATGGGAGGACTAGCCACTTTCTATTTTCTAGGTTTTTAGTTTGCCTTTATGATATATACTCTTTATTATTAGACTAGTGGGTTCCCAATAGAATCCCTCATTTTATCAATAAAAATGAAATTCTATTAAAGGATACGTCCATGATCATGGGTAGATATGTTTGCATCAGTTGAATACATATAGAAGAAAATAACATAAATAAAGAACATCCATTAAAAATCATTTATCACTAAGAGAAAAAAAGATAAACTTTGAAAAGAACTAATAAAAATCCTTAATTAAAAATTAAAAATAAACTAAACTAGAAAAGGTAATTCCAATAAACTAAATTAGAATAGCCATCAAAAGAATTATTTATTTTTAATTTGAAATGTAATTTTTAAAATTAATCGATAAATCAAAAGGGGTTATATTTTTATTGGTGAGTTGAGGATGAAGGAATAGGTATGAATCACAATTATAAATATGTACAAATCCCAAGTATTAATGGGTTTGTGTCCAAGGGGAATTTGGTAGGTTAGATATTGTTGAGTCTTTAACACTATCCCAAGAAGGCCCCACATTTTTCTTTATTATTTTTTATTGATTTGGCTGTTCTCAAAATTTCCATTGTGAAAACATATTATTCTAATTTGTTTTTTGGTTTTTTTAATTGGTTACACTCTCGGTGCACACTATTTGTTGAGGCTTCTAATGGGGAAATAAATGCACATTCCACTAATGGAAATTATGTCACTTAGAGATTGGATAATCCCAATGGAATACATTGTAAACCACCCTACCGAGACTCCCAATAGCCTACACATTCCCCAACCTTAACACTTACATAGGAGCAATGAAGGGGCATAGAGGCCATACTTCCCCTTACACACACTAAGCTACCTAGAAACTAGTGTATTAGACACATGCGAAAGGTTGGTATATGTGAACACAAAACAATACAAAAGGATTTTAAGATGTAGGAAAATATGGAAGTTGGAGTAGACAAAAGGTGAAGAGTCTTTGATGTAGGAGCATCATTTGAAGAGACACAAGTTGAGCTAATTTCATTAAAACATGATCAAGAGGTCAAGAGTGAGAATTTGAGGAAGATGGAAGACCCTAAGGGGTCATCAAATTTGAATTTTGATCAATATCATGCTTTCCCTCCATTTCAAAATTTCAAAATTTCAAAACTTGTAAAAGAGAAATAGAAGCTTGAAAATGGTCTTGAGTCTTTCAAGGTGTGTAGACAGGTCATGTTAAGTCTTAAAGTGGACATCAAGCAATAAAATGTTGTTAAATAATGTAAAATGCATTATTATACATGCATGTGCATATGAAAGGTTTTGGTGAGTCATAATATGGCAATTAGGGTATGTGGAAAAGAGAGGGAATGACTTACAAATATGAAAAAGAATCAGTGGTAAATGGATTCAATCGATGAGAGGAAGAGCATTCCTCGGGAGAGGATAATCAAAAGAAGAGAAAGAATCAGTTTTGTATACAATTAGTATGAATAAAATTTTATTTTTTCTTATTTATGATGGACTGTGTTTGTGTTTACCTTGAGAAATTTGTGACATTTTCGTGGCGAGAAAAAACTTCACAAAGTTGAATTCATTCATCTTTCTTGATATAATTAGTTTGATCTTGAGATGTCACCGGGAGGCCTGAAATATTACTTACCCTATTTTGAGTATGAAATCTTAGACATAATTGTGAGTGCCTATATAGTCTAAGTTTCCTTAATAGTTGAGGTTTGTTGATGGATCAGTTCTTTAGCACTCTCATTATGGAAGAGATCTTGGTGAGTTCAATCATAGAAAGAATGCATTATGATCATCCTAATAAATATGTGATTCTTGTTTAATGTATGCACTATAATTGTGTCTAAGGTTGTGAATGATGGTTACCTTATGTTAGTGAATCTAATGAGTGAAGAGAGTATGTCAACCATATAACTGTAAAAATGAAACATTCAATTTGGTGCGGTAGAGACCCTTAAGGAGGTTTTGGTAGTTTTTATTCACAAACAAAGGATTGTGCATATTTAGGTCGTAAGGAAAGAGTAAGGTAATTCCATAAATTTTCAAGTCATTTGAACCTACCGATAGTAAAATCGTGATTTTGAGGACATTTATGGATAAAATATAGATCTAGATGAATGAATAAGTTGTCTTGATTCATGAATAGATACATTTGTTGATCGTGTTCTTGAATACCTACAGGTAGGGTATATGGAGGTGGAATGATTTTTCATAGATAACTTGATTATAAGAACTCACCGATAAGAAACCCACTTACATGTTCTTGAGACAAACCTTTATGCGGAATTTAGGACTTTGATTCAAAGGAGAAAGAAATATATACTAAAAATTGTGCCTCTTGGGCTAATACTATCACAAACCTAGGGTTTGGTCTGCAGAGGCATTGAACCAGTGAATTTTGAGGTGATATTTGAAAGATAATACTATAGGAAGATATATTGAAGGATTTTTGTGTTCCACTAGTTAAACCTGAGATTTTTTTACCAATTTGCGAAGGATATAGGGGTGTGAGCAAGGGCTAGAAAAGTAAGTCAACTAACAAAGGAAATCAGGTTTGGAATTGGAGATCAAACTTGAAACCTTACATAGAGAAAGGAGGGCTTAGTGGGTTCTTAGGAATGACTAAGGTGAGTCTTGAAACCTCAAGTAAAGGGAAATATGCAAGTAAATGACTATAACTAGGATAGTAAAGGTTGTATGGTGTTAGGAATGTAAAAATGAGTTTTGAGAGGAAGGTTCAAAGAGTTGAGACTGGGAATTGTTGCACACAACCATCCTCCAAAAGGGTAATTGAGAGATTTTTGTTCAAGTGTGTAGAAATTCTTAGGTTTTCATATTCATGAAAATTCCAAAGTGATTGTTCTCGAAGACTCTTTAAGCCAGTCTTGAAGCCATCAAGGAAACAATGAAAAATATTTGATTCAATCCATTTGATAAATGTTATCATGATTAAAAAAAAATAGTGGAATAGAGTGAGAGCTCTAAAAGAGGTTAATGAAGCCTGGAGACTATTTGTTTGATTGATTCAGGGGAAAATCATGTGAGAACTACTAAAAGGGCAATTTGCTTTAGAAGTGAGGAAGTTCTTATCTTCTTGCTTCCTAGATCATCAAGAAGGGTTGATGAGATATTGTAAGAGGTTTTGAGACAAATTACCTGATTGTGAAGGTATGTTTATCTACTAATATCTATCTTTTATTATTGAACAAAGTGAATGCAAAGGTAGTCCAAGACCTCTAAAACAAGGTAGAGAGAAAGTGAGGAGTTATTTTGTCATGGTGAAATAAATTATTGTGCAAGGAATAAGAAGAGCTCTCGTCACCTCATAATTATCTTTCCAAGGATGAATCAAAATATTCCAATAGCCATTGTGCAGATGTAACAAAAAAACACTAGGAGTTCAAGAAGCCAACATGCAAGAGGAGGAAAAGGATTAACTAAATACATTAATTTGAGATGAAATAAAGGTAAATTAAACTATAAAACAATAACCTCAACTTGCTCATCATATACATCAAGATAATGATCATCCGGACAAGAGATGTGAGTGGGCCACATAACACAATAAGGGAAAATAGGGATGTATGGGAATCTATTAATTACAAATGAAGTATAATGGAAAAAACAAGGAAGGAAGAGATGTAGAATGCCAAGACAAAAAGAACTAGATATGCCCACATCAACCTTATATATTCACTTCAAGTATACATCAATGAGATAATGAACATGAAGAGGAGGATTGAGGTTATCAAATAAAAATAAAAGAATGAAGATAAAAAGGTTAAAGAGGTCATAGAAAATAATTGGCAATCAACAAGAGAGAATAAGATATTAATGGACTAGGAAAACAACTTGTCAAATTCCATGGAAATAGGGTGACACGAAAGGGTTCAAGGAGCACAATGAAGATAGTATTTACACATCATGACCCTCGAATATGTGTGGAAAATAAGCTAAGAATAATTTGAATTATGCATAGGACGTAAGATCTCTTGGACACACATTTATAACATCGAATGAAACAAGACTTCAATCCATATACTTATAGAAATAGCACCCATAGACCGATCATCAATGATTCAATCATACATCATATAATTATTACCCTCTTTATTATGTCATATCACCTAATGCAATCGATACTCAACCTACTTGCACCTTCATGCAATCGCATTCCCTAGATTAAATTTTTACAAATTTTATATCATTTGCTTACTTGTACATACCCAAAATTGTAGGGTACTGCACCTCCGCAACACGATTACACGTACCACAATGATGATACAGGTCTCCTCATAAGGTGTTCAAGATCCGGAAAAGCTCTCCAAGTATGCGTTAACATCCTGCATGCCCTGCTTAGCCCCTATGTGCTTTGCTTTTTCCTTCCCCCTCTTTTCCTTTGCTTTTCGGTCTTCAGTGACAAAACCACCGCCCTACCTGAGTAGTGGTCTCGTGACCGCCACCCGTAGGTGCGGTCCTGTAACCGCCACCTTGCTCAGGGTGACGGTCCTTCATGCATTTTCCATAATGTTCTTTTTAACGTGACTCGTGTAAATTTTCAATGTTTACCAACTTTTTTCACCGCCTTTGCTTGTATTTATGATTCTGGTTCCCTAGAATAGTGTTTTGGCATTGTTTATGGTTAAAGAGTTCAATTTGGTTTTCACCTTTAGGTAAATGGGAATTCTATAAATAGTTGGCTTGTGCTCAAGCAAATGGCCCCTCAAATTTTCCTCTCAATTTCTCATTGCAATAGCTTAGTCTTTCAATTTTTCTTAGGATTCATAGTTTTATTTGTTGCATGCATGGTTAGTGTTGTATAGCTGTTAGGAAGCCACGTGATCTTCTTATGCTAGTGTTGTTAATATTTCATGTAATTCATTAGAATAAGATAGTTTGATTTTCAGTAGGAAGCCATTAAAGTTGCAGGTCTTGTTCATCAAACAGATAGTTTCAGGTTCTGAACATTTTATGTTGTATGACTCGCAATAAATCCCGCTAGGAATTACATAAGCCAAGCTCTGTTCTCTTGCGTTATCCCTCTCCTACTCACATTGTATTCAGTCTGCATCCTAAGCTGCCATTATTTTGATACCAACTTCTATTGATGCTAACATCACACGCTTTTCTAGATTCATGTGAACACGAAGGAACGAGGAGATCACACTGAGGGGAAAAAGCCACACACAACTAGATTCACCACTGTTCTACAAAATCCAGGTTCAAGCTTTCAAATTTCTAGTTAAAGCATATCAAATAGAGTAGTTAATCATTTCATTTCAGTTAATCTCACTTTCGATATTGCCGGGAAGCCTGGGGGATTGATAGTTTCTAAGAAACTATGATTCATTCCTCACTTCTAAGGTAGGATCGAGTGTCTTTCAAATAGATTAGATCAATTACCTAGTTATTTAGAATAGATTCACAACTACACAGGCAAGTAGCTATACTCGGCTGCTTTGTTTGTTTTAATTTCATTATTAGTTTAGTTTTCAATTTCTAGATAATTGCTCTTTCAAATTATGTTCAATAGTTCCGTAAAAACACAAAAATAGAGAAGTCATGTATGTTATAGATATACTTGACCTAGTTAATTTTACTTTCTTTGCAGCTTAGATTTACATTGTTTTTTTTTGCATGACAATCACGGGACCTAGAGAGCCCAGAGAATATGTATTCAAGCCAATCGTGCCTCAACCCAATCTTGTTACAGCAATAGCTGATATAGATCAAAACCTTAGAATCCAAGTCTTTGAACAACAACAGACTTACACCAAATCAGCTCACAGTTAAGAGGGTTAAACATAGAAGACGACCAATCACACGTGTTTTGGTCAAACCAGCCAAACTACAGATTACCCTAGATAAATATCCACATGACTGTAGAAGGGCTTGAAAGAGAGAAAGCGCGTTCGGTTGTGACCCTTTGGTCCCATAGCCGATGCAGGAGATATTTTCACTGACATAGACACTAGCTTAAGAATTCAAAGTTGCCAAACACCTTAAGGTACTCTGAGAAGATTGCACAACTTGCAGTTCTAAATATAGAGGCCGAAAAGGCATATGACTATTGGATATTAGGGATTAGGGATTGATTCCACATATGACCATTGAAGGTCCACGACAACCACGAATCTACGGTTGTGATCCACAAATCCCACAACCCAACAGACCCACGGGGCAATCTGACATTGATGTTGGTTTACGCACATCAGTATTCAGATCCACTCCACTTCCACCTATCATCATCACATAGTTATCCTTGTTAGACATAGCAGCTAACAAAGCTAAAGATTTCTGGACTAGACCAGAGAATCGACCATAGAATCCACTATATATCCATCATCCACCCTATGACCCTATCTGGAAATATACACGAAACAATTCCAGGTCATTTTCCCCGTATCCCACAACCTATAGACCGGATTACGCCAGAGCTTGATATTGATTGGAGCCTTCGAGCATCCTCACCGACCGATCTATCACGCCAGTTTAGGTTAGGAGGGCCTTCTTTACCTTAGACTCACATATTCCATTAGTGCGCATCGAAGACATAAGATTACCTAACTAGTTTGTCTATACCCCGTGTATTCCATCCCCACCGGCTATCTCGGCATGACCTCGGGAGGTTGGGTGTGAGGAAGAGTTACTTGTAGATTCCCATGCTTGCTTGTCACTTTTCCATCATACAAAATTGGTGAACCCGACATGAACAAACAACGTTTTCATCTTTTCCACCTCATTAGCCTTCGCATCAGCTTCACCAACAAAGTTGGTGAACCTGGCGTGAAAGGAACAGTTGCTTCCCTTTTACCTTTCCCCGTTTAGTGTTTCATATTTCTTCCATCCACCTTCGCTCTTTCCCATTATTCTGCGGGTATTCATATACCCCCCGAATATGTCGGGATTCGATGCATATGGCAGACTTCTCCTAGGTCTTGAAGCATATTACAATCAATTGAATAGACAGCCATCACCCTCACTCTCAGCATGGGGTGACAACTATTCAACTAACCAATTTTCAACACAAACTCCACCCCCAAGTGCTAGATATAGTTCTTCTGTCACAATAGAGGATTTGGGTCAGCTCACTCAAACACAACACCCAGAGCCTTCAGGCTCAAACAACATGACGTTTATAGGAGAATCTGGTTCATCTCCTCAGTTGTTGCTTAGACCACAAATTAGTAGACAATCATATCCATATCCATTTTTAGATGATGAACATTCAGTGCATTATGCCAGGAATGAATAATGCTCTCAGAGTATGTACCCACCTATAGGAAGTTTACAAACATGATCCGAGGTCTTGTTTCAAGAAAACACCTCCATGCTGCTACCTATAGGAAATGCCCTCAGTGAAACTTGGTAGGGAAACGATTAGTTCATAGCGGGGTACCACATGCCTATACAACCTCAAGATATACGACAAATGCCACTAAGGAAAAATACTGTGACTTCGCCAGATGAAGTCATCTCAACTTTAGTAGAAAAAGTTAGAGGGTTAGAACTTGCTCAAGCAAGTAAAAATTCTCAATTCATGTAGGTAGGAAATTCCAATCCTCTGCATCGTCCCGGCCAAGTAGACCTCCTCACAAGAATAGGCACGTTGGGCATGCCTCCTCATTATCCGTAATAAACGCCAACTAGAACCACTATTTCTAACATCTTTCCAATGGAAAATATGATACCTCCCGGTCTAGTACAAAATAATCCATTCTGGGCAATACTCCTCCATACTTGAACATGTATTCTAAATCACCGCAGGAGATATGTTCTCCTCTCCCGGGATGTTCACTCAACCAAAGGGATTTCCTTATTTATATCCCACGTAGAACAACCGATTCCACCTCCACCCCCTCAAAGAACACCGTCGATGGTCGAAACCTATGCAATAGGAACTTATTCAGAATATTTGAAAGAACCCTTAGACTTCACCATACGAAGCGTCATGCTTCCAAGACCTCTTCTCGACTTGCCCAAATACAAAGGGGAAGGAGACCCAAATGCACACATTAAGGCCTATGCCACAACCATTCGAGAACTCGCTCCTCGGGATGCGGTTGTTGCCAAAATATTCCCCAAAACTTTAGAGGGCATCTCCCTTGATTGGTATTACAGAATACTTGAAGCTTACATCCATTCGTTTAAACAAATCGTTTCAGAGTTCATCAAGGTGTTTGACATGAACAAACTGTTGAGAACAGAATCGGGAATTCTTGCACAATAAGCAAGAACACAATGAATTTGTTGCTCATTTCATCCAAAGATGGCATACAGTCCTCTATTCTTCAGCAAGCACTCTAAACATGGACCTGATGGAACTATGCGATTTATTCCTTCATTCTCTCAAGAGAGGTAAAGGAAGAAGTCCAGAACTTCCCACTAAGGACTTACGATGAAGTACTTGAGAGCGCCCTCCGAATAGATCAAGCGGCAATAGATAGTGGTCAAGAGACGTATGGAACAAATGGGAGGCTAATCACCCCCAGCCAGAATACTACGACTTATCCTACTACCGCAAACGTCAATCAAGGACCTAAAATCCTTAACAAAAATCACGGCGTAACCATAGATGGAGTAACTAACCAAGCTAAAAAGGCCAATGTTGTAAATACTCCACCGCCAATTAACAATCAACGAAACAACAACT
The DNA here is from genome assembly GCA_018340775.1 of Taxus wallichiana var. yunnanensis. Lineage (NCBI taxonomy): Eukaryota > Viridiplantae > Streptophyta > Pinopsida > Cupressales > Taxaceae > Taxus > Taxus wallichiana. The sequence goes on along the minus strand of CM031235.1, from coordinate 936,424,113 downwards.
TTACCCCGACAATCAATTTGGTGGATTTTAATCATCCACAACAACAACAACAAAGGTAGACCCAGACACAGGGTCCAAGTCAAAATTCAACTGGATATCAGAACCAAAACCAAAACCAAAGAAAAAAATGCAAAAATTTAATGGTCAACGGTTTAATCAGAGTTTTGGACCCCAATACGCGCCAAACCAACAACCTAGGAATTACAATCCTAACTCATATTCTGGTTTCCACAAAATTTGAGGCCATGACACTAGGACTTGCCGTGATTACAATAAATTCATGCAACGTCTTCCAGAAGAACAAAGACAACTTTTCATAGATATGTTCTTAGCAAATCCTGCATCACCTGCACCAAATACCTTCACGGGAGCAGTCTCTCCTCAAAATTCACCCCTCAAGATCTTCAACGATCTGCTCCCAAATCACAATAACAACAAATTAAATCCAAATGGGATGAACAAGAGTGTAATAACAGGAAACAATGATCATGAAGCCTCGACTTCGCTAAATCCACCTGTCGCACCACAATTAGGAAATCAGCTACAACCCAAGATAGTCAGTTTAGTTGAATTAGACACTAAACTACACATGGAAGTCAGTAATGAGGACATGAGAGTATTCCTCTCAAAGCCAAATTCCAAGTTACCCACTAGAGACAAATAACCTTCAACAGCCCATTACTAAAACATGTAGGTGCCTATGATTTGATTAATGACCTAACAAAGACCTTCTCTCATTCTCCTTTTTGGACTTATTGAAGAACTCTCCTGCTTGCATGTATGTTCTTTTAGAAGCATTAGGTTTACGTCATTTAATTAACATCGCTCCACCTCCCAAAACATAGGTAAACCATATAGACTTTGATATCCACCCTCCGGAGCAGCCGAGATAGGGATACCGAGTTTATATTCAAAATAAACAAAATGCCAACAGATCTTTGAGATTGCATGCAGAGGTGATCCAGCCTTACATTTGCAAGTATGGGTTTATAATAATTACGTTAAACGCGTAATGGTTGATGATGGGGTAGCAATCAACATAGTCCCCTTCTCTTTCCTTCAAAAGCTAGGGTATGGAGAAACAAACTGTTCCACGACTGGAATACACCGAGAGTCCATGATAGCCTTAAAGCCACGTCTATTGGGACAATAATACTACCACACCTTAGGACCCAAAACAATCCTAACTGAGTTTTATATTATAGATAGGGAAACCAACTATAATATGATCCTCAGCCAACCATGGATACACCGTATGAAGGCAATCCCTTCTACGTTATTTCAAGAGGTAAGATTTTGCACTTAGGAAAGGTATTCGTAGCAAAAGGTGATCCAAAACCATTCGACATACACCTAACAGACCTGAAGAAAAGGCCAGGCGTTCACTCTGAGTTTGAACTCCCAACAAACCAACTTAATAAACCAACCGACGTGAAACCGGAAGAAAAGTTGGTACCTACAATAGAACTAGAAACTATGAGCTTAATTAAGAATATCCTAGCCCTCAAGGATGAGGCTAACATTGTCAAAACAGTATCATTAGGAACTACTGCGAAGATTTTCAAATTGCTAGAACAAGATCTACCAATTTTCCTACCATTTGATTCTGTAGGTATGGGATATACCCTAGGTGTTGGTTCTCTTCCAGCAGAGGATCTCTGCATGGTATAAGTAACCAAAACCGAAGAAGTTGACGTAGCAAATGTCCCAACATCCATCTTCCCAACTAAATATTGGACTCTCCATTTCGATGGAGCTAGATGTCATTATGGGGCTGGGGCAGGTGTGATCTTTACTTCACCCGAAGGAAAGATCTTACCATTCGCCTTTAAATTAAACTTTGAATGTACAAACAATGGCACTGAGTACGAAGCCCTCCTCCTTGGTCTCATCATAGCTAAGAGGTTCGGGGTTGACAACATCAGAGTATTAGGAGACTCGCAATTAGTAGCAAACCAAGTCTCTGAGGTGTATGAGACCAGAGCTGAACACTTACAGCTCTACAAAACAACAGTATTAAATTTGAGCAAAGAGTTTGACTTCATATCAATTGAAGCAATCCCGCGAGAACAAAATCTTCTCACATATTCGATAGCAACCTCAGCTTCACGTTTCACTCCAAGCAGTGAGTTAAAGGACACCCGTTTCATGGTATCCCTTCGCACTGAACCATTAGTGAAGAAAGTGTCAAACCCACTTTTAACGAACATAGCTAAGAACAAATCTACTAGCATAGATCACGTTGATAGTGATAGAGCTACTCTTGATTACTTAAACGCCTATGCAGCATTACATCTCACCCATCACATGGTAGATTTGTCTTTAATCCCACATTCGTCTTCTTACTTCAGAAATCCCATGATAGAGCTTCCCCGCAAAAGGAACTCGACATATACATGGTAGAGAATGGAGAAGATTTGGAACTACCTCCAACCCCACCTGAGTTTGAAGAAGGTAACGCTTCTTTAATCGAAGAAATGATTGATATTAACATCGGAACGGAAGAAGAACCGAAGATCTTGAAACTAGGATCTTTGTTAACTCCATAAGAAATAGAAATACACACTCGAATCCTCAAAGAACATCAGAAGGATTTTGCATTTAATTATAAAGAAATGACAGGGGTTACACCACACATCGTGGTACATAACCTCGTCACCAAATCAGATGTAAAGCCAATTAAACAAAAATCGAGACCAATGAAACCCAAGGTAGCTCTCATGGTGAAAGAAGAAGTGATGAAATTCCTCCAAGTGGGATTCATCAAACCAGTCGATTACTCTCAGTGGGTATCTAATATCGTTCCCGTTCTCAAAAAAATGGGAAGATACGCATTTGCATAGATTTCCAAGACATTAACAAAGCGTGCCCTAAGGACGACTTCCCGCTACCATCCATAGACGTCATCATTGATGCAACAGCTAGGTTTGAGCTTTTGTCTCTCATGGATGGATTCTCAGGATACAATCAAATCAAAATATCCGAACAAGACCAAGCCAAAACCACATTTATAACTCCTTGGGGAACCTATTGCTACATTGTTATGCCATTTAGTCTCAAGAATGTTGGCGCTACATACCAGCGGGAAATGACATACATATTTCATGATCTTATTCACAAAATCATGGAATCCTATGTAGATGACTTGTTGGCCAAGGCCAGGAAGCGTTGTGATCACCCGAAATGCTCCGCGTCATTCTTTCACGTCTAATAGAATACGAGTCACACTAAACCCAGAAAAATGCGTATTTGGTGTGACAGGAGGGAAGCTCCTAGGTTACATTATATCGTCATGAGGGATTGATGTAGACCCAGCTAAAATTCGAGTTGTTCTTGAAATGATCCCACCTTCGGATGAATCTGGAATCAAGTCGTTTCTTGGGAAACTTAGTGCAATCCAAAGATTCATCCCAGATTTAAGCTTTGTCATTCATCCAATCAACAATCTACTCAAGAAAGAGTACAATATCGATTGGACCGAAGACTACAATAAGGCTTTCAAGCGCTTAAGAATTTCTTGTTGTCACCACCTACGCTAATGCCTCCTAAGCCGGACCCCCTTTAATCTTATATTCATGAGTTACCAATGTCCGGCTAGCTTACATGTTGGCTCAAGAAGACGATGACAAACGATAACGTGTGATCTATTTTATTAGCCGCATGTTGCTCGACTATGAAACATGTTATACGCAAGCAAAACAAGAGTGCCTTTCCATAGTCTTCACAACCAAGCGCTTAAGACATTACATGCTCGACCAAGAAACAAGGGTCATTATAAAAACAGACCATTTACGAACTTTCCTCACACAAGGGTCCTTGTCTAAAAAGGTTGGACACTTTATAACCTTAATGGGTGAATTTGAATTAACTTTTGTAAACCAGAAGTCCATTAAGGGACAAATCATTGCAGATTGGTTAGCTGATAACCCATTAGACGGAGGTGATCTAGTAGATCTGGACTTTCCCGATGAATGCATATATTACGTCGAAACTAGACCTCCTATCTCTGAATGTCCTTGGTATACTGATATTATTAATTATATCATGGACCATACATATCCAGAAGGTGCTACACCGCAACAAAGAAGGTGGTTACACATTATCGTAACTAAATACGTTATTATAGAACAAGTGCTCTATCATAAGGCTTTCGATGGAATGCTTCTAAGGTGTGTTGACACAGAAGAATCCAAGAAGATTCTCCATGAATCTCATAGTGGAATATGTGGAGGCCACTTCGGTGGTCATGCCACCACTTGCAAAATACATCGGATGGGCTATTTCTGGCCCACTCTAGAGCACGATGCAATAGAGTTTGTATGCAAGTGTCATAAATGCCAAGAATTTTCCCACGAGATTCACATGCCGGCACAAGCTCTACAACCAATCGCAACTCCATGGCCCTTTTCTACATGGGGCCTAGATTTGATAGGGAAATTCTCTCCCTCATCTACAGATGGCCATAACTTCATAATCACAGCCACCGAGTATTTTACTAAATGGGTAGAGGCTATGCCTCTTACCACTGTACCAAGTGTTGTGATCACCAAGTTCATTTTGAACCAAATCATTTACAGGTACGGTGTCCCACAAATCATTATCTCAGATAACGATACTTCTTTTAAGAATGACGAGGTTCGTGAACTATGTAGTAAATTTAAGATAAACCATCATACAGCCTCCCTGTATTACCCTCAAGCCAATGGACAGGCTGAAGCAACAAACAAAACATTGAAAGCTATTCTCCTTAAAACGGTAAAAGAAAACAAATGAGATTGGCATTTAAATTTATACTCGGCCTTGTGGGCCCACCGAACCTCAATAAGAACACCCACAGGAGCAACTCCTTTCTCATTGGTATTCGAGCAGAAGTAGTTCTCCCACTTGAGGTTGAAATACCCAGTCTCCGCATCTCATTACAAGGGATTCTAGATGAAGATGCTTATAGAGAAGCATGTCTCTCCCAACTAGAAAGCCTAGATGAGGCTAGGTTAGACGCTGAACAATGGCATAGAGTTTATGCTGACCGGATGTGCCGGCAGTATAACAAAAAGGTCTATGAACGAGATATATATGAAGGAGATCTAGTTCTAAGACTAGACAACCGGATTGACAAAAAGACCGGTGAAGGAAGGAAATTCTGCCCAAATGGTTGGGCCCATACCAAGTCACGAAAGACTATGGAAATGGTGCATATCTCTTATGTACACTGGAAGGTGAGGAATTCAATGAAACAGTCAATTCCTTGCATTTTAAATGATTCTACGTGTAAGCGATCGGCACCATCTGTATAATTATATCTACATTGCATCTTCATGTAGTTAGGTTCATTTTGTCCACTTGTTTCATACACTTTTGTGATCAAGGAACTTATTCTCAAAGCAATTCATTACAAACTTCTGATGGTATTGGCATAAGCATTCCAATCATACTTCTTCATTTTCATAGGATCATCAATCGTTTCAGAATCATTTCATCAAATAAAGCTAGATATGAAAAAGTCTTAAATGGTAACCATACCAAGGTCTGCATGCTTGTTCTCACTTTTGGTTTCTTCCTAGGATAGGTGTCTTGCCTATGGTCTGTTCTAGAAGCTTCATAGTGTCACATCTATCCCGTACGCGTATCTCTTTGGAAATAAGAACATACTGACATTTTGCTCAAATATATAAGTCAAACATAGATCAAATAGAAAATTTTATTTTTACACATTTCCTTGCTCTACCAACCTTCGGTGATGAGCTTGTGTCTCTTACTAGTGACATAGGGTTGGGAAAGGATGGGAATGCCCTTACTACTACTTTGTACTTGTACATGGTGATAAGCCCACACTTCTTACTAGTAGCATGGGGCAAGGTGTAGGGGGTCGTATTTATAAATAAACACCGAAGGTCATAAGCAAACAGTTCAAATGAACTTTTGAAATCTTGAGTCAAAAACAAATGAATCAGATGTCCAAAATTCCAAGAGAGCTCAAAACCCCGAAAACCAGATTTTTTCTACCATGTGGCGATCTACGGATCTAAGTCTAGATAAACCGCAAAGCAAGTCGCATTCTAAACTATGGAGTCACTTGAGTAGAGTAGGTTTGTAGCATCCTAATTTGGTTCCACCAAATATTTGTCTATCTCTCATCACTACCATTCAACAAATTTCATAGCTTGTGCCCTTTCTTGCTCTCGGTGATGAGTCCTCGCATCTTACTAGTTGCGTGGAGTTAGGAATGGAGCAAGTTCATCTGCTCATCATACCAACTTGTCATCGCGTCCTGTCAAAACTATATGAAGTACCAAACAATTGCTTACGAAACTAAAGTTCAAGATCACATTGTGTCTACATTATCATACATCAACATCACGAAATACAAAAAGAAAGAAAGCATTTGTATCATTTGTCCTCCATTGCATACATTCTGAAAAGCATATAAAAACAACATCATAGTTTACATGTGGAAATGAATCACAAAATCATAGATACCAAGAGTCTGATCCAAAAATTATATATATATATATAACTTTCTGTCTGATAATGCCATCATGCGCTAAGCATGGTCAAAATGCTCAAAGAGCACGGGAAATACAAAATACATCATACAAACAATATAAGAGAGCCAAGTGGCTTCTCAACCCCTATAAGATCCCTCCGAAGGTGCACACCCATGTCTAGGACTCGCTGCGTCGCGCTCTAAGTGCACGAGAGGGCTCACGATCTCGAGGAGCAATGCGGCCTCACCATGAGAGTGACTCCCCATCGGGCGCTCTGTCCCGTATCCTACCCTAAAAATGCACGGGTATGCGTTCGGTGATGAGCTTGCATCTCTTAATCGCCGCCTTAAAGCGGCGGTGGTATTGTAACCACCGCCCGAGCAAGGCGGTGGTCGTGTAACCGCCGCCCCTACTTAGGGTGGCGTTCGTGTCTCGAATTTCCACGTAGGTCATGTGCCCTAAAAATGCCTAAAAACACAAAAACACGACTATTTTGACCAAAACAAAGCCTACCCATTAGGCGTCCCCCCTAAGTGACCCTATTAAAGCCGACATTTTCAAAAATAATCCCCCCATGAAAAAAATTTCACCATTTTAACATTTTGGGGATAAAAATGGTAAATCGAGAAAAACTAACCTGTGATCTCGCGGGTCGGTGTTCCGCTCGTGGAGGCATGATCACAATCTCGTCCCGAACATTTTGACTATACTCTCATCAGAAACCGTCACCGTGGGTCCCAGAGCTCAAAATCAATCAAATCGACATGCATAAATGAATAGGAAAATGGGCCCACTTTTACATATATAGCATCCTGACTTGTTTTGAATGCCCCTTTTTCGTAGGTTTGGAGCGCCGACGGAGGTAAGTTCTTATCCTTGCACAAATGGTACATCCTCATTTCATGTTATTTTAGTAATTATTTTCCGATCTATTTTATCTATCTCGCACTTGAGTCCTCTTTTCATTTTGCAGTAGCAGGAATTTTGATGGCGTCATTTCAACACATGGGCATATCGGTATAAATTCTAACTTCCCATTTCAGGGACCGCCATACTGGACCCACCATTTTACGCATTCGCATGGCTAAAACACTTCTCCGAGGGGCAATATGTACATACCCAAAATTGTAGGGTACTTGCATTTCCGAAACACAGATTACACGTACCCCAATGATGATACAGGTCTCCTTGCAAGGTGTTCGGGATCTGAAAAATCTCTCCAAGTATGCGTTAACATCCCGCATGCCCCACTTAGCCCCTGCATGCTTTGCTTTTTCCTTCCCCCTCTTTTCCTTTGCTTTTCGGTCTTGGTGGCGAAACCATCGCCGCCTGCGCCAGTAGCGGCGGTCTTGTGACCACCGCCCAGGTAGGGCGGCGGTCCTGTAACCGCCGCCACCTTGCTCAGGGTGGCGAGTCCTTCATGCATTTTCCAGAATGTTCTTTTTAACGTGACTCGTGTAAATTTTCAACGTTTACCAGCTTTTTTCACCACCTTTGCTTGTATTTATGATTCTAGTTCCCTGGAATAGTGTTTTGGCATTGTTTATGGTTAAAGAGTTCAATTTGGTTTTCACCTTTGGGTAAATGGGAATTCTATAAATAGGCTGGCTTATGCTCAAGCAAATGGTCCCTCAAATTTGCCTCTCAATTTCTCATTGCAATAGATTAGTCTTTTAATTTTGCTTAAGATTCATAGTTTTATTTGTTGCATGCATGGTTAGTGTTGTTTAGCTATTAGGAAGCCACATAATCTTCTTGTGCTAGTGTTGTTACTATTTCATGCAATTCATTGGAATAGGATAGTTTGATTTTCAGTAGGAAGCCATTAAAGTTGCAGGTCTTGTTCATCAAACAGGATAGTTTCGTGTTACGGGCGTTTTATGTTGTATGACTCACAATAAATCCCGCTAGGAATTGCATAAGCCAAGCTCTGTTCTCTTGCGTTATCCCTCTCCTACTCGCATTATATTCAATCTGCATCCTAAGCTACCATTATTTTGATACCAACTTCTGTTGATGCTAACATCACACGCTTTTCTGGATTCATGTGAGCACGAAGGAATGAGGAGATCACACTTAGGGGACAAAGCCACACACAACCAGATTTGCCACTGTTCTGCAAAATCTAGGTTCAAGCTTTCAAATTTCTAGTTAAAGCATATCAAATAGAGTAGTTAATCATTTCATTTCAGTTAATCTCACTTTCGATATTGCCAGGAAAGGCGTGGGGATTAATAGTTATGAGAAACTATGATTCATTCCTCACTTCGAGGTAGGATCGAGGGTCTTTCAAATAGATTAGATTAATTACAGTTATTTAGAATAAGATTCACAATCGCATAGGCAAGTAGCTATATACTCGGCTACTTTGTTTGTTTTAATTTCGTTATTAGTTTAGTTGTCAATTTCTAGATAATTGCTCTTTCAAATTTTGTTCAATAGTTCCGCAAAAACACAACAATAGAGAAATCATATATGTTATAGATATACTTTACATAGTTAATTTTACTTTGTTGCAGTTAGATTTACATTGTTTCTTTTGCATGACAATCACGGGACCTAGAGAGCCCAGAGAATACGTATTCGAGCCAATCGTGCCTCAACCCAATCTTGTTACAGCAATAGATGATATAGATCGAACCTTAGAATCCAAGTCTTTCGAACAACAACGGACTTACAACAGATCACTCACGGTTAAGAGGGTTAAACATAGAAGATGACCAAGCACACACGTTTTAGTCCAAACCACACAAACTACAGATTACCCTAGATAAATATGCACATGACTGTAGAAGGGCTTGAAAGAGAGCAAACATTCGGTTGTGACCCTTTGGTCCCACATCCTAGACGCAGGAGATATTTTCACTGACATAGACACTAGCTTAAGAATTCAGTTGCCATAACACCTAGAAGGTACTCTAAGAAGATTACACAACTTGCGCTTCTAAATATAGAGGTCGAAAAGGCATATGATTATTGGATATTAGGGAGTAGGGATTGATTCCATATATGACCATTGAAGGTCCATGACAACCACGAATCTACGGTTGTGATCCACAAATCCCACAACCCAACGGACCCACGGGGCAATCTGACATTGATGTTGGTTTACGCACATCAGTATTCAGATCCACACCACTTCCACCTATCATCATCGCACAGTTATCCTTGTTAGACATAGCAGCTAACAAAGCTAAATATTTCTGGACTAGACCAGAGAATCGACCGTAGAATCCACTATATATGCATCATCCATCCTATGACCCTATCTAGAAATATACACGAAACAATTCTAGGTCATTTTCCCCGTATCCCACAACCTATAGACCAAATTATGCCGAGCTCTATATTGATTGGAGCCTTCAAGCAGTCATCCTCGTTGACCAATCTATCATGCTAGTTCAGTCGGGAGGGCCTTCTTTTCCTTAGACTCACAAATTCTATTAGTGTGCATCAAAGACATAAGATTTCCTAACTAGTTTTCCTATACCCCACGTGTAATCCATCCCCACCAGTGTGTCTCGCATGACCTCGGGAGGTCGGGTGCGAGGAAGAGTTACTTGTAGATTCCCACGCTCGTTTGTCACTTTTCCATTGTACACTTACCAATCTCACCATTTGTTAAGCCTTAATCTCAAATATAGATTCCACTCTTAAAATTAAGTATGAGTTAAAACCTTATGTTAAGTTACCTCCTATGGCAAATCAATTTTGTTTATATATCCATCCAATGCCACAAACTAAGACTCTTAAACTTATGGAATTCAAATGCAAAGTCCAAAATGACCCATTAATAAACCCAAAGCACAACCAACCAAAACTTGTAGCTTCAAACATTCAATTATATAAATTCTTATATTCCAAATAGGTTCTTAGTATATTCACAACTTGAGGCAACCCATGTATGCTTAAAACGCCACATAATAGTCTTACACAGATTGATCGGGATTGTGTAGACAATGTTGCATACTAAAACAATTGGGAAACAAACTAGGCATTGAGTAGAGGAATTTTACACTTATGCAAACATTCTCGTAATGGAATTGTACACTCAATGATTGTAGCACAATGCTTTGTGGCTCGCCACTTATATACTCCTTTACTATGCAATCCATCAACAATACACCATTGCATGTCCTTCCAATAACACATTCCTTCACTACACATCCCACCAACAACACAAAATTCATAAATAAATACAAACATAAACTCACTCCAACTAATAAATTATTTTTTGTTTATATATGATTTCGTGTGAACCCAAATGCTCATGTATCATACACTTCGTGTAACTTTGAAAACTTGATCTCCTACTCAAATAATTTGAATGCCATGTTTCCTAGAATTTGTAGCACTCATCCAAGTTACATTTTCAATGTTATTTCCTTTCCACATTGTCAAATACTTTTTGTGTGTCTTCTTGATCCTAGTGGAAATCACTTATTTTTCTTCATCATACACTTTATCTCGGCATTTTCCCCGCCATTCTAATCCACTATCATATGGTTTTGAGTCTTCAACTCTTTCTTGGCCTTCACAGTGAGAATAGATACATATCCATCACATTAGATATTTTAATGCCTATAGTAAACTCCATCTCATACGAATTCTATGTAATATTCCTTATGATTTTTCATGGCCCAATCTTCTTCCACCAAATCTTATTATATGTCCCCTTGGGAAATATTTCCTTCCACAAATATGCCAAAACCATGTCTCCAATCTGATATTCAACTTCTCTCCTTTTCTCATATATGTGTTGTTTATATCATGCACTCATTTTTGCTAACCGATCATACACTTGTTGGTTCACTCCTTTCATATCATCTATAAAATCTCCTACTTCAACACTTCTTTCTTCATCAAGCGAAGCTCCCTCAAATCCACAACTCCATGATGATGCATTCCATAAACAATTTAAAATGGTGTCTTCCATATACTCCTATTTACGGAATTATTGTAAAAAATCCTGCCTATGCCGTAGATCCAAATCTCATGTTCCTAGATTATCTCGACCAAACATATAAGTAAATCTCCAAGGCTTGTGATCACGACTTCTTTTTGTCCATCATTCTAAGTATGCCATGTTGAACTAAATTGTAACATTATATCCAAGTTTTTCTATAAATTTATCCATAAATGACCAAAAACAATTGTATCCCTATCAAGAAACTATACTACACAACAATCCATTCAACCTACAAATATCCCAAAAGAAAACATGTGTAATGTGTGTTGCATCACCGGGTCTTTCTACAAGTGATGAAATGTGCCATCTTTGAAATTATGTCCAACAATAAAAATCGAATTGAATCCTATATGTGTTTTGGGTAAACCCAAAACAATATCCATAGTTATGTCTTCCCAAGGCATCTCTCGAATGGGAAAAGGTTGATATAACCCTATATTTTGATATCTTCATTTAGGAAAATGACACATGCAACATACTTACATAAAATTTCAAACATCCTCCCTCATTAATGACCAAAAATAACTCTCCCCTAGCTATGTTAAGGTTTTATCCAAGCCAAAGTGCTCTACTAATCCTTTTTAATACTTTTCTCTCACCAAATTCCCCCACGTCAATCCACTCATGATGCATAATTTCCTTCCTCAAAGAAAAAAGTCCCTCATGTACAAAATTATCCAGCCAAAGTTTCATTTTAACACGTGTGTGGGTATTGTGCACACTTCCCATGCCTCTATGAAATATCTATCCTACGCATACAATTCCTTCATAAATTCAAAACCCACAACTTCTATTCTCATCGTTGTCAATAGACAATGATGCCTATTGAGTGCATTAGCCACTTTGTTGGATTTTCCACTATTTTTCTTTGACACAAATGTGTATCCTTGTAGGTATGTCACCCACTTTGTATACCTCTAAGTCAATTTTCCATGGATTTTAATAAACTATAATGCATGATGGTATTTGTAAAACAAATATCCCTTCGACAATGTATTGTCTTCACTTCTTTAGCATGTGTACAATTGGGTAAAAATCATGATCATAAACATTATACTTCCTTCTCACATTATTCAACTTTTAACTTAAGTATGCAATAGGTATACCTTCTTAACTCACTCAATATTACACCAATGTCTATACCACTATCATCGCATGATTGACCGAAATACCTTAACCAAATCTAACAATGCCAACAAGGGTTTCTCTATCACCTTCTTCTTTAATTCCATAAAATTCTTATTTGTGCATGTGCTCTAGATTAAATTCTTCTTATCCCCTTACATGGTGTTTTTAATAAGTGTGCACACACCACTAAAGTTCCTAATGATCTTGCAGTAAAAACTAGCCAATCCATGAAAACTTTGTGCCTCAAATGCACTCTACAATAGCCAATACACAATTATGTGAACCTTCTCTAGGTCCATCATGAAACCTTTATTATAAATCACAAATATTAGATACACTAGTTATTCCTACATAAAAAAAAAAATATTCAAAATAATCATCAACTTTTCTTCTTGCAATCACTACAACACTTGCCTAATATGCAACAAATGTTCTTCACACGTCCTTCTCGAAAATCATGATATCATCTAGGTACATGATCAAAAACTTGCCCAAAAATGGTTATAGGAATTCATTCATAACCTCGTGAAATTACTTGGTATGTCACATAACCTTAATGGCATCACAATCAACTCATACAATTCCTCCTTATTCTTAAATATTTCATTTCATTCATCCCCTCTTATGTGAATATGATGGTAGCCACTCTTCAAATCAATCTTGTTGAAACAGTTTGCTCTTCTCAAGAAATCCATAATATCATTCATGCACAAAGAATGGAAAATTTTAATTGATGGAGATATTATTGATGGCCCTAGAATCTATACACATGCATCATTCACCACCCTTCTTCAATGTTAAAAATGTCAGCACTATGCACATACTGAGACTCTTTTTGATAAGTTCCTTATCCAACAACTCTTGCACTTGTCTTTGTATATTTATATTTACTTTTGGTGTCATTTTGTAAGATGCCTTGTTCGTAAACTCAATCTTGGAATTTGATCCATCTTGTAACTTATATCCCTCACAAGTGGTAACCCTTTAGGTAACTCACTTGACACAATCTTCACAAACTCACCCAACATCTTTTTCCCTACGACAATATTGTCTCTTCAATCATAGTCACCTTTGTCACACCTCCTCATTGCATGGTCCGTACTATAATTGTAAAACATACGCTATTTATTTCACCTCATTCAACAACTAATTTCTTGAGAGAGACAACACTTTAATATTTTTTTCTTCACTCATTTCCTACAATGGGTGTACATATACTTTTCTTCATCTTTATCCACCTTGAAGGTGTTTGTATTACCATCATGTTGTGTCTTATAGTCAAACTGTCAAGGCCTTCCTAGAAACACATAACATGCATCCATGGGCATGATGTCACACAACACTTCATCATAATACCTTCCAATATATAGTTTCACCAAACATTGTTATGTCACCACAATTTGGTGTCTTTTATACAACAAAAAAACCTTGTAGGGATTTAGGTGCTCAATGCTCTTTAACCCTAATTTTTCAACCATCTCTTACACAATTGAATTATTGGTGTTTCCTTTATCTATAATCATCTTACATACCTTACCATCAAGATTACATGATGTTATAAACAAATTCTTCCTCTACTCAATACCAACTTCCTCTTTGGTTGGTTTCAACAATGTACACTTGAACATTAGCACTTCTCCACTTTCTAGTTCTTCCTCATGACCTAACATATTATCTTCCTCTCCTTGCACAATGTGTGCACTTATTTTTTCCTCATTTTAGGTGTGTGGGTACTCATACACTCTATGTCATGTTTCACAAAACCTATAACATGTGTTATTGAATCCATGACCTCTTCCCCAAGACTCATTTCCTCCTAATGTAGGGGCTTACCAACTATTTTGCATATATTTGAAAACCAAGAAGGTTCAATGACAATTTTCAACCTTACTTTGTAAAAGAGGATCACCTTCTCGGTCCAAAATGACCGACAAATTTGCAAACCTGAGTTACTATCAACTAAAGGAGCCTTACCGTTTGAATTCCCTAGTTTACACAAGCTCTCTTCTTCACCAACACTTTATCCATCAGCAATTCATTCATTATCAAAGATGACTTTACATTAATTCTTGCAATATTAAGGGGTTAAAGCTTCATTTAGTCCATACCAATATTTCTCATACTCTCCCCTATCCAATACCTCAAACCATTGTTAGATATTCCACTAAGACAGGCAAAAACCTCCAATGCTTGACTTCTTGCTAAACTTCTCAAACTAACTTCTTAAACCCTTAAGACAAATTTGTTTGGATTCATCATGCATAGAGGTATTTGTAGCCACCAAAAAGTTCCTTTAACTTTTTCCTATCCTCTTAATCATTATTAAGATGTATGCAAATTTTCAAGGCTCTACTCTTTGTATTATTCTTTCTAGACCAAATTTCTTCCCTTTACTCATAAACCCTCATTTAGGTCATGGTCAGTATTGCAAGTCACTTAACCATCAATGCGCACATTTTCAAGACATAATCTCATTCATTTTAAGCACCCTTTATGGCTTTTGTTCTCCTTTCGAATTGTTAAGCTTTGGCTCAAAAGATATGAATATGAATAACTTCCTTTGAGAATCAACCCTCCACTTAGCCCCTTCAATTATGTTTCATGATCTTCCTACAAACTGTCGAAGAAATATCCTAGGTAGAGACTTTCTCTGATGTCAAACCTTCATCAACACTTGATCGTTCCTAATGCAGATCCTATTACCAAATTTCATGAATTTCCACTAGCGCAATCAAAAGATAATGCAAGTTTACTTTTCAAACCCTAAGTGTGCTTCTTCCAGGTCTGATAAGCTAAATTTTGCAATAATTTTTTGAGAACGATGATTCAAGACTCAAGATTTGGTATGGAGGTCTATATAGGATCTCTTCACAGCTTCCGAGCTAACGGTATTGTTTAACCGCAATATCTTCTTCATTAAATCATGAGATTAGAACTGTACATACATGTTAAAATAGGGTACAAAAACTCCTTAACTAAAATTTGAAGGATCTTTGTTTTTCATGAATATGGAACCTAGTTCTCCACTCAAAATCTAATTCTTAAGCACATTCACACCTCTTTATACAATCTTATGACATTTATCCTTGCTAGGAAGTAGACACAATCCATACAACACAGGTCTTCACTATTCCGATTTGGATTGAGGGTTTTATTCATGTTAAGAAGAATGATACATTATACAACCTTCAAATTTGAAAGAATCAAATCCATTACCTTCCCATCATGAGGATCATCAATCAATCATACCATGAATCTTCTTATAACACTTATCCTCATTATGCACAAATTTAGCCCAAGCATTACATACAAATGGCATAGTATTGTTATGTCAACCTTCAACTATCTTCCAAAGAGGGTTTTCAGTGGTTCATCAGGAATTTGTATAAAGAAATTAATAGTCCTCAAGACATGCTTATTAGATTCGAATTGTAAACTCCATAAACAAGATTTTGATATCAAAATTGAGTTAATACATATAATAAACTGTATATCTTACAAAATTTTGAGCTTTTTCCTCCTCACTTACCTTCCTCTCACCTTCTCATCTTTGAGGAATGATCTAACTAACTCTCCATTCGAGCCTTTATCACATTCCATCTTCATCCATAACCCTAACTAACTAGCTCCCTTCATGATATTACCTCTCAACCTAGAGAATACACTTCCCTTGCATTTTGAATATACCATTATACCCATATACCCCTGAAGATCCTTTTACAACATGACTAACACTTTAATAGGTCCTAATAACATCTAGAACTCCTAATCAAGAGGTTTTATGTCTCTTCCATGCCTTATAGGCTTCTTTACAATTTCAAATATTTGAATTATGAACTTGGAGGGAAAGTGCTCCTTTGTTTCCATGGAGGATATCTTGACTTATTATGGACCCCATGGTCTTCCTACAAGCTCCAATGATTGTTTAGGAACCCAAGATAGATACCTTGAAGTTGATGCCCCGCATCACCTCCTCCTTGAGATGTTTCCTCATTGAAAGCAAAGACTTGAACTTGCCTTACCTTCATGATGCACAAATTTCTCTCTGTCACCACCTTATCCACAACTTTGCCTGATTCTTCCCATTCCATGAGTTGAACATTGTTGTTTGCATGTTAATTTATACTTTTCCTTCATTATGTACCAATAGGATTCCTCATCTAACCTTATTTTTATCGTTCCAAACTCATCCTAAATCACAATACGTAATTCATTCATATATCTAGAGATCTTATCCAAATCATCTTCTACATGTCTCACTCTTATGTTGAGTTAGTAAAATTCTCCAGTTTACTCCTTCACATTGAGCTCTTTCTTTATAGGTTTTGTAACTTCTTCAACAAATCGAGTTAGTAATCTGTAGAAAAAACTTCATCTTCAGCTTTTCCACCAACCTATCCCATGTCTTGATATTTTGTTTGTATTTCTATAGACAACCTATCTGGATATGCTCCCACCAAAGAGATGCATGACCTTTCGGCTTTATGCAAGTAAATTTAAATCTCCTAGGATCTTCCATATATTCATAATCAAAATACCTCTCGATCTCTGTAATCTAATCAATGAGATCCTTTGGTTCCAAACTACTAAAATAATAAGGGGTTTCCAATCTAGGCTTACTACCCATTCTACTAATTGTGCATAATAGTATGTCTTCATAACCATCTTGTGTTTCTTCTTCTTCTTCTTCATTTGCATTCACATTTGTGGTTTGTGTTCCGTGTCATGGGGTTCCACTTCATTATCACTCACATCTTCCACAACACCTTGATGTTGTGTGGATTCCATTTCTTCTAAGCAAGCTTGCATAGTCCTCGGAAACTCTTCCAAATCCTCAAATGTTGTGCCCTTATTTTGACTTCCAAAGCATTTACATTCTCTCGATGTGCCATTATACATTCTTTGAAGTGAGATAGATGACCTCCGCAATCCTCTTCACCTTCTATCCAACAATTCTCTTGTTGGAAGATGCCTCTGATGATTTTCTACCCACCTTTTACAAAGTGAAAAACCGCCAATATTTGTTATGCAATCTTCACACCTTATACCCAACAGGTTTCCTAATGGAAGATGTCTCGCAATGACCTTCTACCTACAATTCACATTGTGGAAAGACAAAAACCTTACTATGTCACTCTCACACCTTATGCCCAATAGTTACTTGTCGAAGATGATTGTAATGATTTTTACCCAAATTCACAAATATGGAAAACTACAAAGATTTTTCGTGCCTCTACTCATAAGGAAAGAAATCCTTACTCTAATACCAAATGACACAAACTAGGTCAGGAACCCAACAAAGAGCAACCTTACACCTTATAACCCTCATAATACTGTAGATACCCATAATTACGCCCAAGCAATTTAAATACTTAAATTGCGTTAATTATCCTCTTTCTTACAAATCGACGACATATCATCAAAAGCACTCATTTTCCCTCATATCATCATTAATTAATTACACTAAGCTAATCAATTAAGCAATCTATCCAACAAATACTCTAATTAACGACCTTCCGTTAATAAATCACCCCTTCTACCTAGACTAATTAATTATTATTAATTAATTAGCTTTCCCTTCCATTTAACCAATAAATCAATGTTTAATTGATTTAATCCCCTTCTAATAGCCTAAATCGTACTAATATTCCTCTAATTGGCTTCTATAAGTTCACATCTACCTATTAGTTAATCACATTTGATTAATTAAAGCACCCCCCAACTCCCATGACTTGCTAAGCGTAAATTAAACCCTTCTAAAGTAAGGTTACCTTTAATAAAGCAACCTTATCCATTCTCAATCATGTTTTACCTTTATCCCACATTCATGAGAATGTGTTGAATCCTTTATCCTTTGGGCTACCTTTATACCTACACCTAAATTTCTTAAGAGAGAAAATGCAAAGCATATAGCAAAGAGACTAAGAGCTTGCCTTATGTTTTCTTGAGAGGTCACCATTATTCTTACGAGCTAAAGCTTCCTATTCTTGCATTCTTTAAGGATCAAATAAAGCAATTTTTTATTGCCATTGGAGCTAAATAGGTCCATTCATTCTTGTTAGTAATCTAGGAGAGTAGAGATGTTAAAATAGCATGCATAGTTTTGATCTCATGTTTTCAAAGTTATAATGTTAGTTTAGATCTTGCTTAGTTCTCTATCTTGATGGTGTTTATGTTTTGTTTTAGCTAAATTGTAGAACTATTTTAGGTGGTAGTTCTTACTTCATTTGATTTAGAATTAAGCAAAGTATACATGCACACATTTGGCACACCTGGTGGGACTTACTCCATTGTCCTTTGCACTTAATTTCAAGTTTTTGTAGTTAAGTTTCATTTTTGTTACTAACCCTCTTTTACACATGTTGATCTAACTTGTTTTTCTTAACTTGTTTTGTTGAGTTTGCATGTGTTGAGTCTTCCTTGTAGGTATAAAGGAGGTGAAGTGCTGTCAAAATTGGAATTGATGGGAAAATTTCAAGATTTCATCATGTTTTCAATTTTAAAGCTTACTTTTTCATCATTCTACATGCTAGTTTTGTCAATTTCTTGAAAATTTTAAATTCTTGAGCATGTATGTTAATGTTTGATAGTGTTGAGTCTTCTATTCATATATTAATGTGATGGGTTGTTGTCAAAATTGAATCTTGGTTAGAAAAAATTGACCATTTTGCAGATTAAGGGATGTTTTTTTTTACATTTTTTGAGTGCATGTCAAGTGCATACCCATGAGCATAAGAGCATATGCGTAACCCATCTTTCAAGGCCATAACTTTTGCTCCCGAACTCGAAATGACTCCATTTTTTTGCGTTGGAAAGGTATTGAAGTTAACTATGCAATGAAAACATAAATTTGGGATTTATACTTACAGAAATTGTAGGTTTTTCTGTTATTTTAAAATTGGTCATTTTCTAACATGTCTAATGTTTTGATGAATGTTGTATTTCAATGTTTACTCGATTTAGACCAAAGCATGTGTATGCTCTTCTTTTGCACCTTTTGGTTATCTTGAGAATCAAAAACAACTTTCATCTCTATCTTTTTAACATTGGGATCAAACTTGGAAATTTGATTATTCATTTTGCTTAAGAGAATGAACCATTTACAAAGCATTTTTCAATGATCCTTTCATTTGAAGTTTTCTATTTCTATATAGTTGGGATAAAGTTTGTGTATGCTCTTCTCTTGCACCTTAGAGTGATCTTGAGAATAAAAAGTAACTTTAGCCTTCATTTTATAACATTTGGTAAATTGGAAACTTCATTTTTCACTTTTGGTTTAGGGGAATGAACATTTATCAAGAATTTTGTATGGTTCATTGATTGAAAATATTTTCCTTACTTTTTAGTTGGATTATTTGTTGTGTATGCTCTTCTCTTACATCCTTGGATGATCTTGAGAATCAAAACAACTCTTAATCCTCTTCTAAATAATGTGATTTTCTTGGAGAACTACTAACACTTGAGTGCAGGGACCTAAAATGCTTGTCAAAGAAAGGAGGAATCAAAATGAAATCAAAACTACTAATACAATTGTTATACAGGTTGTCAAAAGGTGTTCAAGAAAACCACACCTAATTAAAGAAGATAAAAAGAACAACATATTCAAAACATTTATATTGCAGGTTTCAGAAAAGGGTACGTCCCTCTCCACTCAATTGGAACATAACCCCTTTGGCATAACACCTTAAGCTACACAATGGGGGTGGTTCCAGGAACCCCAAAGTAGTCCACACAGAGGGAACCTTGTGGATGAAACGGAAGTGCTTCGCATGCTTGCCTATCTAATTAGTAAATCCTTTGTGAGATAGAGTTACAAGTTGTCCCTATGCAACCCTTTTTAGTACACATTTGGGCGCATTTATTTCCCACTGTGCTTGAAGGGGGCAAATTCGAGATACTCCCAAACTAGTCATTGTGATTTTTGGGTAAATCATCTCGCTCGTGGATAATTTTGTAACACCTAGGACGAGAGAACCACCTAGGAAAATATACTTTGGCCAGGAGCCCACTTTGACCATTCTAAAACATTGTTGAGTTGTGAACCATATTTTCATTACGAAACGTGTGACGCGTTACTTTCGCTTAGTTTTTCACTTGCCTTAAGGCGAGGTGAAACTCTGCCGAAGTGAGGCCAACATTTTTCATCCCCAATTTGTTCTACGTCCTTCACATTCTTTTGACACTTTGTTGATCAAAAGAAGGGTGACTACCTTTGTGTTACCAATCGATTGCTTCTGCCACTTTTTTATCTATTTACGCCCATCCATGTTTACGGCTAGGTAAGTTAAACGTCTAAAGTGTGTGGAGGCATATTTATATCATTGGTAGCCTTTTTGATCTTGATACCCACGTCAAGATCATCATCATAGTTCAGATTAATTCATCATTTGATCTCCCTTTGACGTGTTACCTTGTTTGCATTGTCTCGACACAATTAAGATACTTATGTCATGTTTTTCGTAAACGTGATCTAAGTATCTGCATTGTGGTGTTACGTTGCACACATTTTAACACATCCTTAGTATAATTTGAATTCATTTGATTTCAAACATTATCCCAAATCTTGAAGGGTGTCGCTTACTTTGTTTGCATCGTTTCGATTACCACTTTGACACTAATATCTCACTTCTCCGTGAAGCTTGATAGACGTGTCCAATTGGTGTGGTTACCTAGCTTACATTTGTAAACCCCACCCTTTAACATTTAGGTCTTGTTGGTTGTTGAACTTGTCGTGGTATCCTTTGATTGGGAGTTGCATCTACCCTTTGTTAATATTTATGCCTTGTTCATTTCGAGCTTGATGTAAATATTGACATTGTGTTGATCACCTTTGCATCAAAATTTACACACGCATTTTCATATGGTGTATTTCCTTGTTGATTGGCTTTGTGTTTCACACTTACATGATTGTTCCTTGTGATTATTCATTCAGAAAACTTGTTTTCTAGGACAATCCCTCTCGATCTCATCGATATTGCGTCATCACAATGTCTATTTTCCTTAGACCTTCTTCAAAAATCACACATGCATATCAATACTTACGAAATGTCTAGTTGGTTGTCCTTATGCTATCCAAATCAACATGTCACTTCCTTCCCTTTGAAGGAGTTCCATCACACTATCTAGATCTAGACATTTGTGCTTAAAACAATGCCAAAAATGACTAACTATCACGTAGTTCCCCATACTTACAAAAATACATAACCTAGGTTCAGCAATTCAAATCATAGGATTCCCATCACAACTAAAACTCGTTTGGTTCTTCATGCTAGAGAGCCCATATGGGTAACTCGTTCCCCACCTTCATCTCATAGTCGGTGGTATGATTTGGATGCTTCTGATCCAAATTATTATTCGAGTTCCCCCCACTCTTCTTTTGATTCTAATCCAAACATTTCTTCTTCTTCTGAGGATTCCAATCCAAACATTTCTTCTGATTCTTCTGATGATTTGGATCCAAACTACTATTCGGATCCAAACTACTATTCAGATTCATCCAATTCGACTCCTAAGTCACGGTCCTCCCCTTCTTCGTAGGACCTCTATTATCAGTCATCTAAACAATGTTCTCCTCCTCTAAAGATTTGTGTCACCACAAATCATCTTCATCCTTCATCTAATGTGACTCCTACGTCACGGTCCTCCCTCTCTTCGTAGGACCCCTTTTATCAGTCGCCTCAACAACGTCTTCTTCCTTTGAAGATACGTGCGACTCCAAATCCATCCAATCAAAAATCTAATACAATTATTGAATCGCAGTCCTCCCTTTCTTTGCAGGACCCTTGTTATTATTCATCCGATGCGATTCTTGAATCATGGTCCTCCCCTTCTTCGCAGGACCTTCTTCATCAATCACCCCCAATAAGTCTTCCTCCTTTGAAGATTCATGTGACTCAAAGTCCTTCGAGACAAACATTTGAATCGACCCATGCGTCATAATCTACAAACTTTGGAATTAATCCTACTATTTTACATATGACATACCATTGTATAGGTAGGTCCACACCACCTTCTTCTACTCCTAAGACATATAGCTACACATCTTCTTCGTCCCCCACAACTTCTTCTTCTATCAATCATCATCAAGCATCTTCTAAGTCTCCCGCACCAATTGGATCTCTTTCTTCCAATCAAGCCTTAGTGGTTGATCAAAAACTCATACCGATTGATCTCATTCAGAATGAAGAAACAATCAGGGCATTTATAGGGGCATATGAAGATATTCCTTTAGCAGATTATGAGAAAGGATTCTCTTTAGACTTTGATGCGTCTGCATATTATGAGGAAAAGATTGATTCCTTTTATCAAGAAACGGAGGAAGAGCCTCAGATCATGCAACTTGATCCTCCTCTTAATCTTCCATCTTCTCATTCTTCATTATGTGATGAAACTCCTTAGTCTTGCATTGATCCATGGCCTATCTTCTCATCACCCAATAATTCTTTGTTTATCATAATTCCTCAATCACAATCTCTTATGAGGTCAATGCCAAGTAGCCCTTCATCTTCATCTAGGTGTGGGTCACCTTCTAGCAGCCCTCCCTCTACTATTTATGGGACATTTTCAAGTAGTCCACTATCTTCTATTCTTGGGGCATGTCCAACTAGCCCCTTGTCTTTTAAGTATGGATCACCCCCGGTAGTCTATCATCTTCTATTCTTGGGCCATATCCTAATAGTCCATCATCTTACATCTATGGGTCACATCCTAGTAGCCCTTCTTCTTCTATTCTTGGGCCAAATCCTAGTAGCCCTTCATCTTCTATCTATGGATCACCTCCCAGTAGCCCATCTTCTTCAATCCTTGGACCGTATCATTTTCATCAATCACATCATCCTTCTACCAATGACCGGGGCAAGCCCACCATCATTTCTCTCATTCCTATCATCAATCGTAAATTTTCACTTTCTTCTCCTTCTGGATCAGACAAGTCATGCATTAGCTTATAAGAAACCCAAACAGTTTCTTAATCAATCTCAAATCAAAATTATAAAGAGCTCTATAGCTCCCAACAAATCAAACAATCTCAAAATTCTAAATCAAGCGCGATTCAAGAACGCACATCAACGTAACCATCAAGTATGGCGCAAAGTGTATAAACCTCTGGATGGGGAATTAAATCTCCCACATACAAAATCCATGTTTCAGAACAAATCACATTCATTTATTGAGTGTGAACTCACCTCGATCATTGAGATTGGGGATAATATCACTCTCGATAAACAAATGTGCCTAGTCTCCCTTATCAAGGAAGTCACAAACATTGTTGTTGGATCTTACCACATAGAGTGACTTTGTTAGTCCCAACCTCTTAAAAATGTCAAAAAAATTAAAAAAAAAACAATTCAAAAATACAAAAAAACATTGAGAAAACACAACAAAAATCAAAGGTACAAAGCTCAAGCATTAATCAGGTGTTGCATACACATGGATATTTATTTCTTCCCTTCCTTTCTATTCTTCTGCAAGTCTTCTTGCCATTTTCATCCCTTCGGTGATATTTTGGTTAGCTTATTCGCATGCATTTTGTGACATTTATCTCTATGGTATCTGTTTGACCCTGGTTTTTATCACCTTGGTAAATTAAAGAACGACTGACCTCTTAGAGATCATATCACATTCAACATCTAGTAAACTTGTTGCGAAGAACTTTTGGACATATTTTTTGACACTAGCCAATGTCGTCATCGTAAGCACTTCCACCTCCTTCCATCAAGCCATAAGTGGTTCTTAACCCCTGCAAACAAGAGAGCTGAAATAAGTTTTCAAAAACAAAAGAATCAAAAGCTAAAAGCTACAAAGCAAAAGAAAATTGATATATTACTCTCTTTTGGGGTATTTCCAATAATCTCTATCGTGCTATGGGCCTTTGATCGGTAGTAGAGAAATGTTGCGATTAGAATCAAATACATCTCCGTCGGGGCTATGGATGCACAGGCTTAAAGAGAGCAATGTACGGTTGTCCTTTCACCACCCATTCACAAAATTGCCTTTCACAATAAATCATTCCTACACATTGGCTAGGGTCTCTTCACTTGTTGTCTATTAAATCTTCACTTTAAGAGGTAATAAACTCCACGTGCACACACTGGATCTCTATGAGTAAATAGGATTAGTATGTTACCAAGTGTCTTTTTTGGACTTTGTTCAAACTCTTACTCTAGTCCATATCTCGTCTCATGATTTATGCCTTTAGCTAATCACTTCTTCGTCGTGAGGCTTCTAAGCTACATTCATATCATTCACACCATTCTTCTACTTCGTTTAGAACATCCATGTGTATAACATTACTTTTTTGCCACGTTTTTGGCCACCTTTGTCCCCTTCCACAAAAACGATCTTCTCCTTCATTTCTATCATGTGCTTTTAGGCCAACTTACGCTGGGGCATCCTTGCTTCTTCCCAAAGACTTTATTGGTTTATGTTCATCATTATGTTGAACCTATCCATAATGGCCTTGGGTCCCGCTTCTACCTATGAAGAGTTTGCCTTTGAATACTCCCACCGATCATTAGGGCATTTTTTTACATCTTCACATTTCGCACGCGCGTGACCTTATGCCCTTGTACCTCCCATCTATCATTGGGGGCATCCACGCTTCCTTGTCTTCATGTACATAGTTTGAAAAATTTTCAAAACAATAAAAACATTCAAATATGTTAGAAAAATCAAAACATTCAAATATGTTAGAAAAATCAAAACATTCAAATATGTTTGAAAAATCAAAACATTCAAATATGTTTAAGAAAACTTCTAAAAATTGAAAATCATGCTACAAAATGTCACTATTTGGTTCTCACTTTTTCATGTGTGCGACTTGCGGATCATCTTGATCTACCTCCATCAAAAAAAGCTAGGTTGCTTACTTCCTCTCAGTACTGGGCACAACGAGTTGCACAGTACCGTTTAAGTAGTGCACATTACTTTTTCATCAGACCCAAGTGTCCTCCATTATTCCCCTTGCATATATCCTTGCTTGGGGAACCGTCATTAACCCTTGTCGTTAATTGAGCAATTCATGTGAATCGAGCTTGATAATGAAAACATTACATTATGTTTCTTTATTAGTTTAGCTTCTTTCACTTTCTCGTATTGCATTGCATTTTATATGTTGCGTGGAGTTAGGCATCTTTCACTTTCTCGTATTGCATTGCATTTTGTATGTTGCATGGAGTTGGTGTTTTCAAAGAATGGACAATCATTCGTAGTATGGCTTTTCATGTCATATGCTTATATTTTTCATAAGGACCAATGACGTAGCTCTTATGGCAATATAATGACACCGAAATTGTTCTAATACATAGCGGCTAGAGGCTAAGCTCTTCTCTCCCCTCCTCCATATTCTTTCTGCATCGCTTTCACGTCACCCCCTATTATTCCATCTTACCAAGGCATCTTGCCTCTTCCCATTCTTCTATCTATCTCTCACCTTTTTCGATCGTCGATCGTCTATCGTCTTCTTTCATCACCCCATCGACACTCGAGGGGGCATATCTCACTTCTACTACTTTTTCTTCTACCTCTTCAAAATTCCACCCATCTACTATCTTTGAAGTGGTGTCACTTACGCCACCCCAAAGAGGGGTAAATGTAGACACCCATAATTACGCCCAAGCAATTTAAATACTTAAATTACGTTAATTATCCTCTTTCTTGCAAATTGACAACATATCGTCAAAAACACTCATTTTCCCTCATATCATCATTAATTAATTACACTAAGCTAATTAATTAAGTCACCTATCCAACAAATACCCTAATTAACGACCTTCTGTTAATAAATCACCCCTTCTACCTAGACTAATTAATTATTATTAATTAATTAGCTTTCCCTTCCATTTAACCAATAAATTGATGTTTAATTGATTTAATCCCCTTCTAATAGCCTAAATCGTACTAATATTCCTCTAATTGGCTTCTATAAGCTCACATCTACCTATTAGTTAATCACATTTGATTAATTAAAGCACCCCCCAACTCCCATGACTTGCTAAGCATAAATTAAACCCTTCTAAAGTAAGGTTACCTTTAATAAAGCAACCTTATCCATTCCTAATCATGTTTTACCTTTATCCCACATTCATGAGAATGTGTTGAATCATTTATCCTTTGGGCTATATAAAGAGCCCTCCTCCTACCTTTATACCTACACCTAAACTTCTTAAGAGAGAAAATGCAAAGCATATAACAAAGAGACTAAGAGCTTGCCTTTTGTTTTCTTGAGAGGTCACCATTGTTAAGAGCTAAAGCTTCCTATTCTTGCATTCTTTAAGGATCAAACAAAGCAATTTTTGATTGCCATTGGAGCTAAATAGGTCCATTCATTCTTGTTGGTAATCTAGGAGAGTAGAGATGTTAAAATAGCATGCATAGTTTTGATCTCATGTTTTCAAAGTTATAATGTTAGTTTAGATCTTGTTTAGTTCTCTATCTTGATGGTGTTTATGCTTTGTTTTAGCTAAATTGTAGAACTATTTTAGGTGGTAGTTCTTGCTTCATTTGATTTAGCATTAAACAAAGTGTACATGCACACAAATACATGTAGACAACAATCCAAACATAATTTAAATTGTGCACATGTGGGAAGATCAAATGAACACATATCTATAACATCAAATAGAAACAAGACTTCAATTTATATACTCAAAGAAATGGTACACAAATTGATAGCCAACAATGTAGTCATACATCATATAAACAAGATCCTTTGTCATGTCAAATTACTTAATGTAATCTCATACTCAACCTACTTACACTTTCATTCATGTGCATGCATGCAAATTAGATGGTTACAAATTTTCATTGTTTATTTACCAATATCACTATCTATTAAGCCTTGAGCTTGCATACAAATTTTGTTCTTAAAAGCAACTCGAGTTAACACCTCGTGTTAAGTTTATTTATATAGTCATCCACTAACACAAACTAATATTCCTAAACTTTAGGAATTTAAAAAGTCCAAAATGACCCATAAATGCAGGACCAGCACAACTTGTTGCCTTTCCAAAAGTTTTGGCTTCAAATATTCAATTATCCAAAAAAATAGGTTCTTAGTGTTTTGTGGCTTTAGGCAACTAATATATGCTTGAAACACCACATATGATCTTCCACAACTCAATCGGATTGTGCAAACAATGTTGCACACTTAAACAATTGTACATAGACTAGACATTATGCAAAGGCATTGTGTGCTCATGCAAACATTATGTTATGGACTTGCATGCACTCAACATAATGCAACATAATAATTTGTGGACCGCCATCGTACTCCTTTATTGTGTGTCCTACCAACAACACTAATCCACTATACGACCTACCAACAACACATTCCTTCACTACGTGGCACTGCCAACAACACAAAATACATAATAGAATGTTTGATCAACTATTTTTGGTGATATAGGATTGCCTATGAATCGGTATTCTCCCACATCAAAGCGCATAGTAAGACTTGAACACAATAAAACAAGTTATAGACCAACTGAAAACAACATACAAGAATAAACCAAGAATGTCACGGGAAGAGAGGTACCAAAAAAAAAAGAGATACATTCAAAGCACTTGCATGAAACAGAAATAAAATAAAATAAAAGACCAAATCAAAGAAACCAATTCATGGACATAAGTAGTAAGAGGACCAATGAACAAGCAAAGAGATCTTACAGAGAAACATGTAAGGATGCAAATAAGAGAAGAAAGGGATAAAAATGACAGGCTAGAAATATCATTCTTAAAGGATTAAAGGACAATGTGGAAGTTAAAAATACTAACAAATTAGCAAGAGATTTTTTCACATACCAACTACAATGGACATGTCATTTACATCAAACAACTAGGATTGGAAAAGCGGTAGGAAGAGAAAATGATAGGCATGTAAGAGTTATCATGCAAAGCATAGAGAAAAAGAACATGATACTAAGGAATGAAAGATTTCTTAGAGGTACACATATCTATCTCGGACGAAGAACTAACGCCGACACAATAAGAAGAAAGAAGGAAAGAGTGAGCAAAATTGAAAGAACCAAGAGATGCAAGAAAATGGACAAGGTTACAAAATGGAAAAGCCTAAATCGATCGCCGAATGACATAAGAAATAGGGATTCAAGGCCCGCCAAAAACACTTGACCATGTTTAGCTAGAATTGTCAAGGTTGTTCTTGGAGGAGAGGTCCCAAGATGGGGCCCATAACGAAGGTCAAGACATTATCATTCTCACATAAACAATTGAACATGATAGTTGTAGAATCCCAAATTTCGAAGGATACAAAAAAATCTCATTTTGGAATGAGAGGACTAAAATTGGCAAATGACATGGGGGAGTAACAGGTGTTGGTTAAATAAACGAGGTGTAGAATTATAAAAGTAGAGAAAGCATACCTAAATAAGCGGTACATATGGCTAAAAATAATTGAACATGAGATAACAATTAGGCTCATTGGCTATTTTTCCCGAAAGGCTCCAAAACTTATAAGAAAAGGAAATTGGATTGTGAAGACCAATGTGTGTCACTTAAGAATGACATTTCAATGTTTAGCATTTTAGGGGAAGTCATACTAGTAGGGGACTTTAGGACAACAAATAACCAAGCACTTAATTGGAGTAACATGGGCAAAGTCTATAAAAATCCACTTTCACTTGAAAAGGAAGAAAGATCGAGTGGCGGGAGAGAGGGTCACAAGATGGAATTGGAGGTGTTATTCACTATGGAGTACAATTATTGGGGGTATGTAGCATGCAATGGCATGAGAGCATGGTAAAAATCATGCAACATCCTGTAAAATGTATATTAGCCAAAGTGTGGTAGACTATTTTATTTGCTCACAAAACTCTTTTTGAGATTGAGTGAATTATAAGTCGGGGACTACGTTATAGAGCTAAATTTGTATCATAATCCAATAAATGTTATATTTGACACACATAATTAGTCAACATGAAGAACAAGGCCACCACAATCAAAGGACGATACTTCCATAAGGTAACATCTTCATGTCACATGAGAGCCAAGAACTTTTCAATGCAACTCTTAAACAACACTTCCAAGAAGCAACGAATAATATACTATATAAGATAAGTTATCCAATCAATAAAAACATGTTGATTCCTCTAATTCACAAAGCAAGTGCTACACATGCAAAAGATCCAAACCCAAGAGGAAGAATACAAGTAGTTTCCCGACAAATCCATGGAGCGATGAAGAGTGCACAACAACAAACATAACTTTGAGGAAAAGCTAATCTCTCTTTAGAAACATAACCCTAAAGGTTTATGGAAACAATTACAACATGAAAAATAGATAAAGAGTAAGATTATTGATACTTAGTGGTTAGAATATGCAAAATTACTCTATAAACAAGATCAAGACAAAGACATCATCTCCATAATCAACACCGCAATCGAGCTCTTTTCTACGAGTGATATTACTCAAGGCATGAAGAGACTAGCGATGGGTAAAACACAAGACATAAATGGGCTACAAGTAGAATATCTTAAGTGGATTTTGAAGGTTTTCACTTTGCACATCAAAAGTATATTTAAGGGAATCATTCAAGAAGACTTCTCGACCGATTGGATAACTAACATCGTCATTCCTCTCTATAAAAATGGTGATATCAACAATCTATCAAACTATTGCACAATCATGGTCAATCCTCTACTTGGAAAACTCTTTGGGAGCATGTTAGAGCGCAAAGTTAGCATATGGGCACAAAAGAAGGGGAAAAGAGCAAAAGGTCACGTAGGGTTTAGATAGAAACATTCTACTATTGATCATTGTATCACCCTTGGGCATTTGGTTGAAAAAGTATAAGATACTTGAGGTGAAAAAAAATTGTTGCTTTGTTAACTTCAAAAAGTGTTTGACATTGTCCCAAGAGGTTATCTTTGGAGCGGGATGGAGGAATTTGGGGTCCCAAGTGAGTATAGAGTGGCAATGCATAGAATTTATGAGTAGGTCAAAGCTAAAATCAAAACAAGAGAAGGAATGTCATAATGCTTTGGAAGTGACATTGGAGTTAAACAAGGATATTTGCAATCCCCCGCTTTGTTTGGGTTATACATCAATAAGTTAGAGGAGTGGATAAATAAAGCTAGTGGAGAGGGTGTTCACCTAGCCAACTACATGGTAAAACTTATGTTATATGCAAATGATCTTATCTTAATCACAAAAACAACAAATAGTTTGAAAGAACACTTGAATTCCCAAGAACTCTTTTGTCAAGAGGTTGGAATGCAAGTAAACACTAACAAAACCAAAGTCGTGATCTTTTCTTTATGGCAAAAAAAAGAATCAAAACACCTTTTCTTCGAAGGGAGCCTATTGGAGGTAGTAGACAAATACAAGTCCCTATGGCTCAAGTTTCACAATCTGCATAGTTGGGAGACTTCTAGAGCAAAAAGAATACAAGGGGTTTGGAAGGCTTTATATGCACTGCAAAACATGTGTAGAAACACAAAACTATGGGATTGGAAAACCAAAAGAACCTTGTTCAACTTGCTTGTCACACTAGTGGTCTTCTATGGGTGTGAAGTTTGGGATAGCAGTGTCACTGATACAAAATGGAGACAGATTAAGAGAATTCAACACATCTAATAACACAATCTTAAAATTAAAACTTCAATTCCATATGAAATCCTCTTAGCTGAAACAAGCACTTTCCCATTGGAGGCAACAACCATGACTCAATTGTTGAGTTACCTAAAGAAAAACACATGGATGTAACAAAATAATAAATGGGTGAGCAAATGGAACATTAACATGTTAGAATGCCCAAACACTAACAAGGAAATAAAGAAATATGTGAGAGGGAAATTCAAGACAGCAATGTGGACAGACACTGGGGGTGGAAAATAAATACTATGTCAAAAAAATATCCCACATGGAGCTAAAAGTCTTACATAGGAGCAAACATCCAATCAAAAGCAAAGTTGCAAATGGCTCAATTAAGTACTAGCTCGCATCATCTTAGATGTGAAACCAACAAATAGACAACGCCAAAAGAAGAATGGAAAAGAAGAATATGCATATTTTGAAGTCAATGCGTGATGGAAATAGAATAGCACTACACCATAGAGTGTGCAGTCCACAACGATGTACGAATCAATTACGAAGGCAACCTAAAAGTTGATAGCCTAACCAAGTAGTTCGCAGACAAGAAACTTGATAATTTCTTGATCAAGATCCATGATAGAACTAACATCATGATCCATGATAGAACTAACATCATAAAAGAAAAACACTTTCCACATGAATAACCGGACATTGGTTATTGCCGTATATTTTACTTTTGATCTTGGTCCCGTAGATTGCTTGGTCTCATGGATGTCATTGAAATCTCCCATTCCATTCTTAAAAATGGATCATATCATTCTTTTAGAGATTCTACCTTCTCTAAAGTTGCTTATACATTTCTAGGTCCTAAATGGGTTGATATCAGTGGGATGTGTTCAATTGTCTATATTGTATGCAAGTAATTGGTCGGTGTTGGGGATCTCTGAAGTTTCTCCTGCAGTCTGGGTCTGATCTCCATTTTGATCTTGCTGCAAATTCTGCAAATAATGAAGACACTTCTACCCTTGCAAACAGTATATCATGCCTAAAGCATCTGGAAATAAGGGATCATCCCAATTAGGGTGACGTATGCCAGCAGAAAATCCCATGAAGATCACTAAGACGTGTTGATTGAAGGAGTTTGAGGTTCAATCCCACAACCTCCTAATTTGGAAACTTGTGCTGTAATAGTTGAGAATCTAATACAGCATTTATTTTATTTATCATAAAAAGACAGCCCTGTTGAAAAATACAAAGAAAAAATGCACGGTACATTTAAACCCTAGTGGTCTTGTCTGAAGGGCAGGCAAACAACTACCCAGTCATATTACAGCTATGCACCAGGATAGAAGAGAACTTCCTACGTTTCTGGAAATTTGCACTTTCTATTTATACCAGAACTGAAAAATGAGGGGCAAGCAAAGCATTCCAGTATAAAACCCTTCAACAAACATCAAAAACAAAATTTATAATAAGCAAACAGAAGAAACAAGATAGAAGAGTGAACTCCATAAGTATTGAAAACAACATCATGCGAACTCTGCATCACCACCAAAACCTTAAAACAATGAAGAATTAGAACATACTCGACATTACAAAAAGAATTCAAAAGTAAACATCTATAAAAAAATGAAATATTAATCAAGTTAGTAGATTTTAATAAGATTTGGCATCACTTGCATGGAGGAGTGATACCCAAGCCCCAAATCCTAAAAGCTTTGCAAAGGCAATGCCATACATAAAAAAACCTTCAAAAATATCCCATACTGCGCAAGTGTGAGGCATGTTTATATGATCATAATAACTGTCATGAAAGATGTCAAATGGAAAAAATTTAACGCCATACCGATAACAAAGACTACGTATGATCCTGCAAAAAGAGGGAATGAAATATGTAACAAGTTTTATGGAATAAATGCTTCACTACTTAAAATTAGAAAAGAGGCATAAGTAATAATGCTTCACTCGGTATGGATTAGTATGGAAATTATTCACAAGTTAACTATTGTGCTCCCCGGACAATTTCAATCAGTTGGTAAAGAGCCTGACGATAGTTCTAGCATCATTGACATGATTATTGTGCCACATTATGCTAGTGAACTCTGTAAACAGCAGTTGATTGCATTGATTTCTTCTCATGGCTATTCACCATTTACTCTTGGTCGAAAGATTCCACAGTCATGATGCCAAAACACTCATTAAATGAGGCATCCCTAACCTCAAAAATTGTCCTCCATAGATTTATTGCACTATTGGAATATATAGGGCCATTTAGAGATATTCTATAGGGTGCAATAACCACCAATGTTCAAGGAGGAAGCAGATAATAAACGGTTCACAATGGATGAAATTAGGTAGAATAAAATCATTAAAATTAAAATTAAAAACTGTAATTTCAGCAACATTCCATGATTTTATTTGCATTGGGTTTCCTTTCTATGTTGTAGTGCCTAGATGTCCTATTTTATTAATAGTTCCATTAAAGGATTGGTTATGTAAAGCACATTTTCCCAGTTTTGGATGCCCTTAAATAGGTATCCGAAGATAATTAAGATGTCTATGTGCACAATATGCTCTTAATATACATTGCATCTAGAAATACCACTAAAAGACATGAGATCAATTTCAAGGAATTATTGAAATTTCTTCAGTGATTTTGAGTAATTAAAGCAGAAATTAAAATCAAATTTCATGCATAAAATTTTAAACGCAATTTAATTATAAATCCATAGTAGCTGACAATTGAAACTCAAATTACATGTCCTAATCAAACGGCCATTGATTCATTTGCAATGACACTGACAATTGAAACTCAAATTACATGTTCTAATAAAATGGCCATTAATTCACTTCCAATGACGCCTGCAATGATCCATCAAAGTTGAGACTTGTAATTTACTTTCCATCTGCACACAAGTATCTTGCTGCCTGCAAGGCAAAATATGTGAGAATTACATCTGCTCCTGCTCGTTTAATACAAAGAAGTGATTCCAACATGGCCTTCTTCTCATCGAGCATTCCCAAACTAGCTGCAGCTCTAATCATTGAATATTCACCCGAAACCTATATTAAAAATCAATATGCAAGTATTATTACTCCAAATACATATATTTCTGAAATTAAAAGTTCAACAACCAACCAAAAACTAATACTCTAAGTTCATCTAATGGCAAAGAGAATTTTGACTTAATTCAAATCCTTCCCTTACGCATTAAGGTAAATCAATAAAAACTAGATGTAAGAGATATCCTGTATTCCTTTCTCCACTAATATTTAACCCTTTTTATAATCTGAAGTAAAAACTAATGACATCCACAAGACCAAAGGGTCTATGGGACCACCAAGCAACAACCGAAAAGTGGCTCCTATAAAGTCCCTGCCACCTATGTGAGCAAGCCCCACTTAAGACAACGTCACTTTTTGTTGAGTCTGGACCTCCTCCAAGAAATTTTGATGAGAAACTCTCTTTCTTTCACTGAGCTTGCCCCTTCAAAGAGGGTAGTCAATGAGTCAACTGCCAGGATGTTGATATAGTTAATGTCGTTCTAGGCTGATCACTCCATAATGTAGTGCCACTCCGTATCTACTAAAATCAAGAATATGATCCCCAAATGCAATATCGTGAAAAAAAAGAAAACTATATTCATTAAGGAACTTAAGTGCAGTCTTCAATAAAGTTCACCCATCTTCAGACAAATCTAATTCCTCTGAATTTTTAACTTAGCAAATGATACTGAGCGGTTCACAGTGGGACCTGGTATGCAGCTATGGGTAATGATGAGCTGTCTCGAAGAAGTCTAATCACATCCAAATAGGGCATAGCTGGCTTGACCTGTCCTCCATGACAAAATACATCCACGTGTCAATCTCCTCAGAATCATTCAGTCGTAGTCATACAATAGAAAGAATGCACCTAATTGATTTTTATTTAAGGAGACAGAAAAGAAAGCATACCATAAGAATATCTGCTCCTTCTTCCTCGTCAGTAGAAGTTTCAAGCAGTGCTTCTCGGTAGTTTGCTGGATTCATCTGATATCTGTTATAAAAGTTGTGTTTAGAGACGAGAAATCATGCAGTCAAACAATCATCAATTATTTAGAGCATATAAATATTGCCCCAGAAAAATAGCTAGTCACCATACGTTTTCTTGTCTCCAAACCGAGGATTAGAATCAAGCGCTTCTCTGAAAGGCCCATAAAACGCACTTGCATATCTGTATGCAAACACAGATCAGTTATAGGAAGAAATTTGTTTTCTAAAAATCTTAATTGGAACACTTTCTACCAGAAAACTTATAAGGTGAAGTAAGAGCTAATAACATGGTCTTCATGCAGGGTCAAGAAGGTACTTTGCTGTATATGACAGAATAGACACATCTTGAAATCCTTCAGTATCTAATGCATGTCGAATGGCTGCAACACGCCCATCCATCATATCGCTTGGGCTTACCACATCCGCTCCTGCTCTAGCCTATCTCAACAACCCATTCGTAAATCAGCTGTGTAGTTTAAAATTTCACATAGCAGATGTTCTCAAGGAAAAAACAACCCAAGAATTCTAGAAACAAGGAATCTTAAATGCTTGATTGTATAATGACTAGAACAACTTTTACCTGGGCAACAGCCTGCCTACATAGCTGATAGACGGTCTCATCATTCATAATTACTCCTGAACAAAACATGCAGTATTAAAAACACCGAAACACAAATCCAATGACTACAGTAAAGATGCCCTAGTTTCCAACCCCAATGGAAGTGCCCCTCACTTCAAAAATGCATACATCAGAATAGGGCAAAGAAGCAGATTAGTAATTACAATGCATACCATCTTCTCTAACAATTCCATCGTGCCCATCAGATGAGTATGGATCCAAAGCAACATCTGTGTAAATTACCTAGAAACAACAAAAACAAAACATAAATACTCTCTGCCATAAACATTAAAAACCCTACAAAGTTAAGTGTAGTAGAAAATAATGGGAATACCCAACTTACAAGATCAGGATACTTGTCCTTGAGAAGACGTATTGCACGCGGCACGAGTCCGTTCTCATTGTAGGCTTCATCTCCTGTAGCTGACTGATTAAGACTGTTTAAATTTAGAAACATTAACAAGAAAACTATGAAAACAGCATTTAGAAAACCCCTAAACATGCATACCTTTAGAGCATCTGGAATTTTGGGAAAAGGACCACGCTGTTAACACCAACATCACGGGCCTTATATACCTGCACAACAACAACAGATTAGACTACAAATTCAGCGGGGTACTAAAATGACGAAACTTTAGTTTGAAAAAGAATATTGTAAAAGCTGTGAATTGTATGGAGCTGCATGAGGTAACAACACCATTAACTAGATGGTGTGACTGTAAATGAATGACATTTGACTAGATGGTGTGACATTTAACATTTTCGGAATGCAACAGTAAGAACCTCTTCAACCAGTCCATGTCGCCAACCAAGCCTGTAACAACCTGGCATTGCTCCTATTGGGGTATCCTCTTCACCTGTCAATTACAAAAGCATGGTAATATCACATAAGAGAATAGCATTTGCATTTGCATGTTTAGGACAAAAAAGAAGAAAAACCATTTAGACCAGTGTCAATGGATTTATACTTCAAAATATATATCGCCTCAAAACATTAAAATCGGTAAATTGTTTACCAACCTTCATGAATGAAAAGGGGAAGGATAAAATTTGCTGGAGATATAGTTGTTTCCTGGAAGGCAGTTCTTAAAATAGCTGACTTACGGTTGCGGCGAAGGCGTCTGCACTTAGCGGCTATCAACAGCACCAAATCATATGCAATTTAAGCATGCAGCAATAGTGAATGTGAGAACCATGTCTCCTAAAGTAATGACTGACCATTTTACTTGTATCCGTTTTCCTTATTTTCCTATATCCATGCATATTTACAACATGACATTTAATTTCCTAAGAATCTGAACTTTGAATCAATTTAATGGTGTGCCTAGCAGATACATACAAGCGGCGACACACATGGAGTTCCGGGCGGAGGTTGGGGCTTGGCTCGAGTAGGTGGTGCGGGGTGGATTTCCAGATATAACAGCAGCCTCACACTCCTCAATACTTTTACTGTTCCTGTTCTCAATATGCTACTCTCAGCAATTGCTCTTATTATCTGTCTTTTCGAAGTTAATTCACCCTTACAACACAATGTAGATGGCTGACAGAAAAAGCCTGTTTGCCGCAAAACATAGCTGTCATAGTTTATGCTTTTCACTGTCAAAGTATTTGAGGGTGCACCAAACATTGCAAAGGCCATTGTTGTTGTATGCTCCAAAATTGGAAAGTCCGTACCTCTCTTTTAAAAGAAGAGATGCCTTCATAGAAAATACAAAAGGCATGAGTAACAGAAAAACTATCAACCAACAAAACAAAAAGCCAAGACAACCTTAATCATAAAGTTTTTGGAACAAGAATTATAAATTCTTCAAATCAGAAAGCAGAGACTGATAGCATAATTTGTAACACTTTGTTAAACATTTCACACACAGGCAGTAGGATTTTATCCAAATTCAAAACCATATAAAACTTCCATTTAAATTTCAAGATTTCTATTCATATAAACACAATAAGTTGTCAAAAGAACTAGGCTATAACCAAGTTAGAGCCAAAACTCCTTGGTTCTTTGTGGATTCGCACATTGAGGAGATTTTGCGACTATTTTGGTTCTACTGCAAATTTTTCGTGGTTACATTCTGTATGATTATTGTTTGAGATTGCAAGGTTTGCTACATTGCTTGAAATGTATTTTTATTTTAAAACATAGTATTATACTTTTGGAGCATTGCATTCTATGGTGTCAAAATCAAGTTTCGCATGGGCTGCCAGCCATTGTGAGCAAAAGACATCATTGATATCACTTTGCAGGTCCCCTTGATCGGTCCTCTAACACTCCCCTCTTTTCCCAGCTTGTGCTTAAGCCTCTGAGATGAGTTCTATACCAGATGGAGCTGTTAGTAGTAAATTGCAGGCCATATTCTGTCTGATTGGGATTATGGTGCAAGAGGCCAACAGAGCCTTTGTATTTTCTCAGCTCCATGGAGCTGGTCGCAGTGACCAGAACTAATCAGTAAACAATTTGATACCAGATAGAATAAGCTCTTAGAGTCGTTCTGACCGTGCATGCAAGCATCCAAGGAGACCATTGTTGCTTCCATTCATAGAAAGAAAAAAATTTCATTAATGCCCACAGATGATGAAAAGTGCATTTGGTTATAAAAGAAAAGTATTAGTGTAGGTTATGGAAATTCAAAAGTAACTAAACAATAAGCAGTGGAGAAATGTAAACACAACAAGAGCATAAACCCAAATCGGTTAAAACTTAAACCCCAAACCATAAAAACTAAACGAGTATAAATAGACATGTAAGGAAGGACCCTCAGCGAAGCTTGGAGGAGATGATGGAAATTTTGGTCCATACTTTAAAATTCCACCTGAACAGTGCTCTTTCCTTCTAAGATACAGTTTCAACAAATTTGATCTCACTAAATTTGGTGGCCTCTAGGCTCTGGAAGAATTCAGTGATTCACAGAAATTTTAGATCTCCAAATCTTCTCTTGCTTGCATCAAACAAATTGACAACTCTTTTCAAAAACAGTTTCCATGGTCACAAAGATCTTCTAGAGACAATTGAACCTTTGACATTACAGGTCAACCTTTCATGACAGTTCACACATTCGTTAAGGCTTGGAGTCTTGGTGGATTGGCAAGGCTCTTGTGTGTGAGGGAGGAGATCACAGGCTAAACTCGACACCCCTCCATTTTGTTGAAAACAATTGTGTGACCTTCAACCCAAGGTCACATGGAGGATCCACCACTTGCTCACAAGGGGCTTAAATGCTAATAAAGGTGCTAAAATAGGGTACTTGGACATGTTTTTGTTTTGGCCATAACTTTTGCATCCTGAGACTGTTTTATTAAGAAATGCACCTCATTGCTAAACATGATAATTACACGGACACCAGCTGTACAACATGATTACAACCAAAATATCACCATACAAATCTAGAAAATCTACCATCCGAGTATTAAAAAAATAAGGCTTATTTATTAATGTTATATTAATATTAGTTAAGTGTTAACGAATAAACGGTTGTAACTACGTCAACCGCTTTTGTAACGATCTCTCACATAATAAAATGACGGACACACAATGATAATGTGTGCATTCCGGTTTCTCTTCGTCTGTCCTTCGTAGTTTGTACATTCTAATCTTTCTTTATTCTTTCTCTCTCCGCGTATGCTAACATTGGTATCAGAGCGCAGCAAGCAAGGAGAAAGAGAAGGGAAGAAGTTCAAGTCATCACAAGGGCCTGCAAATTGATTTACGGCAAACATTTCAAAAGCCAGTCACGCAGTTCAGATAAAATACAGTCGCGTCTGACAGAGAATCTCAGAAATTACCAGTCATGGGGTACAAAATCGTATTACAGTTCAAAAAAGGGCAGGCAAAATGAAATTCGTGAAGGGTTTCAGTCTTCAGACGATTTACCAGTTGCGAATACCACGACATTTACTAGTCAGAAATCACATTTCTGCCATTACAAGGGCTGAAAAAAAAACTAAGAAAACCAGTCGAAAAGGGCATGAATCTGGCAAGTTTTGAAGAGTTTCAAAGGACACACAAACGCCTGTCTAAATCGCGATTCCAATTACCATTTTTGTGCCATTGCAGCAAGGCACAAAGTCGCGAATCATTAAAACATGAAACCCTGTCTAGAAATTGTGACAGTGATTTCATGAAGGAAAGGGGCAAACATACAGTCATCAAGGGCAAAACTAACAGTTGTATTTTTGGATTCCAAAGGGCATGAAAATCCTGTCTACTGTTGATGAACTAGGGCACGTTTTCAGTTGTATTCTTCCAATATCAAGGGCACGGCTGTATTACAATCCTGAACACAGTAAAACTGTTGTATGTGACAAGAGGAAATTGTTTAAGGGCCTTTTATTTGGCCATGAATGGATTGTGAATCTTGAATTTTGTGACAAGCCAAAGATGTTACTCTTGGAGACAGTGATAAAGAATTGTGTATGTTTTTCAAGTTGTTGAAAGAAATATTTTTCAAGAGATGGATAAGATCGCGAGGAAAAGATGAAGGGAAAATTCCAAGACAAACCAAATGAAGCCATTGTTGAAAATTCACCGGATGCTGAAATTGATGAACTCACTGATAGAGAATGTGTATTTTAAAAGAATCCCAACACTTTGAAGACATGAAGGAATCCAATGTAGGTAAAACTTGGCATGGATGGTTGTCCAGATAGTTTGGGAGTTTGTGAATCTCGAGAATTTACCCTTACGAGGGTCATGAAACAATTGGAACAGGGTATGGAGATCCTTACAGAACAAATTGAAAGCAGATTTTTTCCAGCGATGTCATAGCACCTTGAAAAACATGTGCAAAATGTGGCAGCATAGAGAAGGAACAAAAATTTAGACGATGCATCCCTCAAATGTAACACTGTGGATTGCAATTTTCCCCTTCAAGAAGGAATAATCATGGATGCAATTCTGTTGGGAGTTAATTTCTGTTATAACAGTTAGCCAGTCAGTTATGGACTCTACAATAGATGGCCCTTTTTCTGCCCTATAAATATGCAACTGGCTTGGATACAACCTATAGCATACCTGCTAACACAAGAGGTGTGACTACACAAAATATAGAAGTATGGGGGAACTTGCACACCCAAATAAGTGGATTGCACCTGCAAATCCAAAACAATAATGGAGGAAGACTTCTCCAAATCAAAATGTGATAAACACATAAGATTGTATTGATATGAAAATAGATTGATTACATAGAAAGGGTAAACCTCTTATTTATGATAAAATTGAGTAACTTCTAATACCCTAAATCATAGTGGTATTCCACCCATAGTTTCGAAAAGGAGTGGTTTTTGTACGCACCCAAAATTGCATTTGCTACATTGTCGGAAAATGGTTACAAAAGTCCCCAATGATGATTCATGTCCTTTCGAAATAGTTCGAGTTCCTAAACCCATTCGCAGTGTATATTTGTAACCTAGACATCCTTACTTAGCCTTTGCACGCTTCCTTCTAGCTTCCCACTTCATTGTATGCGTGTTTTGACCTTCAGTGTCAAAACCGCCACCACCCTCAGGCGGCGGTTACTGTGTTTGTCACCCGGCTTGGGCGGCGGTCCTGAAACCGTTGCCCTCCGCATGGCAGCGGTCTTGCACGATTTTTCCAGAACTCTTCATGCGTGGTTTTAACACGCAAAACTTCACTTAACTTGACTTCTAGGGTGTGTTTGTGAACCAAATTGCCTAAAAATAGTCTTGATTGTTTGGTATTCCTTCCCTCTTCTATTTTTAAATAGATTTAATTAGTTTGAACTGCCTCTTCACCCAATGATTTGGCACTCCAAGGCTGCCTTGTGCATGAAGGCACATCCCAGCCAATTCCTATATATTCAATGCTTGTATTCAAGCAAATGGCTTGAGAATTTTGTGTATCTTGCATAGTATTGCTGCCACAATCCTGCTGGAAATTGCATAGCCAAGCTCTATTCACTTGTGTTATCCCTCTTCTACTTGCATTGCAACCAAACTGCCTTCAAGCTGCCATTGCTCAAGCGCTTTCTCCTACTACTGCCTTTGCATTCCCAATTCCTTGGACTCATATGGACACACAGAGAAAGAAAGGATAAACTGAGGGACAAGTCATCACACAACTGAATTTACCTATGTTCTGTAAATTCCAAGTTGGATTTGTTGTTTGATTTCCTTCATTGCTGCAATTTATCATTGTTATATCATATCAAATAGAGTAGAAATCAATTTCCTTTCATTTGCAAGTAATTAGTTGATTTCCAAGAGGGTTTAAATCATTAATAGCAGCTCCGGTGACGGATCCTCTTCTTCCCATCCCTGTGGATCTGAAGGAGAGAATATCTGTAGGAGGTTGTCTACACATCATAGATCATTTGGAAAAGTTCTTGTTTTAAGTTAGTTTAGTTTCAATACACTCAACACATGTGAATAACCACACCGGTTATTTTGCTTGTTTAGTTTTAGTGTAGAAGTAGATTTGATTATTTAGAATAAAAGCAAATTGTTGTTTGTAATTGTAATATTTTAGTTTTGTGATTTGTTTAGATTAGTTTCCTTTCAGCAATAGCATAGATTGTTAGTTTCATCTTAGTTAATTTGGACACTTCAAACTAGATCAACACTTAGATCCAAGTTAGGCAAACAAACCATAGGGAATTTACACTACCCGTTCATAGCCTCTAAATCTCC